>CM033474.1:205370724-206570724 GCA_019447015.1 Hymenochirus boettgeri | reverse complement strand
AATTTATGACAGTGACAAGATAAAAAAATCAAATTAAAAACACTATGTTAACTGCAAGAGCTCCAACGTTATTATTGATAACTTTGCCCCTGCAAAAGATGTATGTGGGAAAAACTGAAAACAATTAGTAAGTGACTCTCCAAAATCATGTATCCTATATAAGTCTAGCACAGTAAGAGAGAGGCTTGTTTGATGGTCTTAGCCAAATCAGAATGAAGAAGTAGAAAATTAGACTCGGGAAGTATCGTATCCGGTCTCTTGGAACCTGTCTCCTCAAAGAGTTGTCTTGAAAGGGCATCGGCCTTCCCGTTCTTTGACCCTGGACGGAACGTGATATGAAAATTAAAACGGGTGAAAAAGAGGGCCCACCGAGCTTGACGCGGTCTTAGTCTCTTGGCTGTCTGTAGATAGTTCTTATGATCCGTGAAGATAACAATTGGGTGATTAGCCCCCTCTAGAAGGTATCGCCATTCTTCTAGGGCCAACTTAATGGCCAGTAACTCCCGATCCCCCACATCATAGTTTTTCTCCGAGGGAGATAGTTTTCTTGAAAAGAAGGCCACCGGAAGAAGCAGAGCTTTAGGGCCTTTGCGTTGAGAAAGGATTGCCCCCAAAGCATTTTCAGACGCGTCGACCTCCAGCAGGAAAGGGAGTGACGGATCCGGATGGATGAGGACTGGCGCAGAGGTGAAAGCTGACTTCAATTGCTCAAAAGCTTCTTGAGCTACCTCGGACCACTTGAATGGAATATGGGTTAGGGTAAGCTGAGTAAGAGGGAGGATGATGGAAGAGAAGTGCTTGATGAACCTGCGGTAAAAATTTGCGAAACCGATAAACCTTTGTACCTGCTTCCGGTTAGCGGGTTCCGGCCAATCTCGAATGGCGGAAACCTTTTGAGGGTCCATGGTGAGTCCAAGAGATGAGATGATGAAGCCTAAGAAAGGTATTGATGTCTTTTCAAACTCGCATTTCTCCAGTTTAGCATAAAGACCATGGGTTTGGAGACGAGACAGGACCTTTTTAACTTGAAGACGGTGTTCATGGAGACTAGAAGAAAAGATGAGAATATCATCAAGGTATACTACCAGAAAGTCATCAACAAAGTCCCGAAAAATATCATTAACAAAATGTTGGAACGTGGCAGGTGCGTTACAGAGTCCAAAAGGCATCACTAAATACTCAAAATGACCATATCGGGAGCGGAAAGCAGTCTTCCATTCGTCGCCATCTCTTATCCGAATCAAATTATAGGCCCCTCTGAGGTCTAGTTTTGTGAAGACCTTAGCCGACCTTAACCGTTGAAACAGTTCAGGAAAAAGTGGAAGAGGGTATCGATTCTTAATAGTGACATTATTAAGGGCTCTATAATCAATACAGGGTCTAAGGGAACCATCCTTCTTTTCTACGAAAAATATACCAGCACCGGCCGGGGATGTGGAGTGTCGTATATTTATTAACGGGTTGTGGACCTTCAACCATGGTAAGCCCAAAATGAGTCAATAATGTCCTGCGTCTTGACGGGAAGATCTTTTCCCTGTAGAGAGACAGTAATTGAGAGGTAAGGTAGAGCAAGGGAACAGGAAGTAGGAGGAGATGGCAAGAGGTTCTTACGAGCAGGCCTGATCGGACAGTTATTTAAGAGATGCAGGCTGGATGGAATGGAGACCAAGGCTGAACTGGAACTGGGTACAAATCAGACACGAGCAAAATACGACAAGGGGAGCTGAAGACAGAACCAAACTAATTCTGAACTGGCAGCAAGAAGCCAGCTAATGCAGGGGCCTTAAAAGGACCCTCCGACGTCATCATCCGGCGTCAGAACGTGCTCGCCCACGTCCGCGCGCACGTCTAGGAGGTGGGATCTTCAATGCCCGAGCCAGACGCCGGACTCCACGCCTTTGGCCCTTCACTGCGGACGTGCCCGCGCACCCGCGGCGCGCATCTCCGCGTGACAACGCGGGAACGCGGCCACAGGTAAGCACCGGGGTCTTACACTTACTTTGTCATCATTTTTTCTTTTTTTAGTTATAAGAAGTTCTTTCTGTGTGCAGCCTGATGCAAACTGTCTGTGTTCCTTTAGCAGTTTTTTTGAGTACCCTCTTAAAGCTCTGTTCCAAATCCATAGCATTTTTCTGATATTCAACATCATCTGTGCAGTTTCTTCTTACCCTCAGGAACTGCCCCTTTGGGATACCCCAAAGCAGTCCCTTAGGGTGTGAGCTTTCAAAATGCAACAGAGAGTTAGTTGCCGTTTTTTTACGGAAGAGCCTTGTATGTAAATACCCTTATGTTTGTATACTTCAACATCCAAAAAATTGATCGTCTTTTGTGATATTTCCCTAGTAAGGAATATATTCAACTCATTGCCATTTAGTCTGTCTAGAAATTCATTTAGTAGGCCATGGGGGCCTTGCCACAAGATGAATATATCATCTATGTAACATAGCCATAATAAAATATGGCTTGTGTACATGTCCATATTTTCAGCAAAGATGTGCTCCCTCTCCCACCCAAAAACAGATTGGCATATGAGGGAGCACATCTGACCCCCATGGCTGTACCTCTGACCTGTAGGTAATGACTACCATGGGACAGAGTGTCTCCTCCCTGCTTACTGTATAAAAGAACAAGAAAGAAAAGGTACCGCTGCACCGTTTAGCTGGGTTTTTTTTAACAAACAGCAGAATTGAGAGATGTTTTTAGTTTAAAAACATATTTTATTCCGGAACCATTAAAACTTTAAAACAGCCAGGGGACAGTTGATATACGGGTCTAAAACATTTCAGGCCTTAGCCCTTACTCATAGACTCAAATGTCTTGTATGCTGTTCTATTCTATTTGGCCTAAATTTTAAAAGTGGGATTTTTTTGTATTTTTTAAGAAATAAATACCTCCTTGTTGTTTAACCTCGTATGTTTCTGAAGTGAATTTAAAGGCTCTAATTTCACAGCAAGACGCTGGCATAATTAAAGGGGAACTGTGGTCCAAAAATGACATAGTTACACTAATAGGAATTGCTCTCTTGAGAATTTTTGCAATTTACTTTCATTGTTTATTTTGCATATTTTTGGAGATATTTACATTTTTGTGTGTGATATGGCAGCAACATCACCAGGTCCCCTGCACTTCCTGCTCTGAAACCATGTGACAGTCACTTTGCCCTATGTCTCCTTCTACCCTTACAGCCCCCCTGCTCCCTCCCACTTATGGGCCCCATGGCCCCTCCTTTGCAGGCCCCCCTTGGCCCCCTCCCTTACAGCCACATTTGGCCCTGCCCACTCATGGGTGCATTGGCCCCACCCACTCATGGGTGCATTGGCCCCACCCACTCTCGGGTGCCATGTCCCCGCCCACTCATGGGTGCATTGGCCCTGGGCCCCTCTCCACTCAAACACAAACCCCTACAGAAAACTGTGTGACAGCCTTTTCAGGAAGAGTGAGAGTGTGCACACTGTTTTGCGGATCACATTTTTTTTCTTTTCTGTCTTCACACCCCCCCCCACCCACACACACACAAAGTCATTGTTTTTTTTAAAGTGCTTGTTCTCACTAAACCATTAATCATTTTTCAAACACAGGTGCAGACAGACAGACAGTTAAACCACATAGGATTTCATAATATCCTTCACACTTGCTGCTTTGTATTTTGTTCCATTCAATTCCACACAGTGCTGCACGCATTTCTGTCGATCTAAAATTCATAAAAACGCAGTACAATGGACAACAATGGATAACAACAGATGTTTTTTGTTTCCATTTTTCGAAAAGGATGCCTGGGATTTCCTGTGATGTCATTTTTTTTGTGTTCTTTTGGTCCTGCCCCCTAAATGTGTTCAAACGCAATGGACAGAAATGCAGAAAAACTTCAACGTCCATCTACAAAGTCTCCTGAAGAAGATGGTTAGACCACTAAAGCTTATGATATATGATGTCATTAAATTCAACTAATTCAACAATTTTTTTTCCAAAAAATAATTGGGTTACCGTATATACTTGAGTATAAACCGTCCCGAGTATAAACCGAGGTACCTAGTTTTAGGTAAAAAAGGAGGAAAACCACCCTGACTCGAGTATAAATTGAGGGAGTAGTATTTGCCACTAAAGATGTTTGGAAACTACAACTCCCAGCATGCTTTATTGCTGGGAGTTGTAGTTTTCAAACATCTTAAGTTGCAAATACTTACAAATAAAGTAAACCTTCTTTATTTGTGCATACTGTATGCACAAATATGGAGGATTTAACCCAATAAAGCATGCTGGAGTTGTAGTTTTCAAACATCTTAAGTGATACTTGCAAATAGGGGTAAATCCTCCTTTATTTGTGCATACAGTATGCACAAATAAAGAAGGTTTTACTCGTTTCTGTATGTATTTGCCACTTAAGATTTTGTGTCCCTGTGCAAGTCACTGTTTCTCCTACCTTGTCCGGCATCCGCGGGATCCGCATCCTCGCTCCACAGCCTCTGCGCATCCAGATGATGTCACTACCCGGCACCTCTCACTTTGCGGCGCCGGGTAGTGACATCATCCGGATGCGCACAGGCTGTGGAGCGAGGATGCGGATCGCGTGGCCGCCGGACAAGGTAGGAGAAACATTGACTCTAGTATAAACCGAGGTAAGATTTTCAGGCTTTTTTTTAAAGCCTGAAAACCTCGGTTTAACTCGAGTATATACGGTATGCTTCTGGGGAAAAAATTGCATAAGAGAAGCGATAGCCAAAAATATTTAGAAAAGCTATAAAAGGAAACTGTATTTATGGGATTCTTGCATCTAGAAAATATTATTCTCATTCTTTTGTCTCCAAGAAAAATAAATTCAATGCAAGAATTTTTTTATTGAATAGTTATTTCTGTTAAAGAACTATGCATATATAATAATTGTTACCTAGACAACACTTTTTCTTTAACAATTTAACTTATCATTCTTCAATTATGGTGACCTATGAGATACATTCATTTAAAACAAAAAAAATACAGTAAGATTTCTTTGAACTGAAAATCAGTTTGTTTGGTTAAGCTTTCTATATCATGCAGTTTTGTTCTTATAACATGTAAACTTTATTACATTATTCAGATGAAAAAAAAAACTATAAATAAGAGAAAGGCAGTACAGGACCTATACACTGCACCGAACATGGATCTCATTATACAAATTATTTTTTGTCTATGCATACAATTCAAACCAAGTGATAGTGTTTCATATTTTGTAAGCAGCTGAAGAAAGGAAACAGTTAAATGTGAGATTAAGCAATCTGACAAAATTATAAAATCCCACAAATGTCAGCAGCCCGACATTTGCAAATGATTCCAGGAATGTGTAGCCAAATGAAAAATGATGTCACATAAACCAGATGTGATGTAACACCTGCAGGCAAATAAAAAAAAATAGGATCTTGCAACCAAGGATATGTTGTATATTTAGAAACAAAACAAACTACAAGAAGTTCCTTTTTGAATAGAGATGGGCAAAATCCCTTCACAAAAGGGCTTTATTCACAATGTATGTCTTCCATGGATGTGTCCTAAAACCCTTTTTCAAGACATTGGTGCATACAGTGTATGTTTCCCATACTATTTCCCAGCTACCAATACCTTTTTATGCTATTTTCAGCCTTTGAAAAGGTAATGCTTATCTCCGATACATTTCAATATATGATATACCATAAATAACATTGTCTACTGCACATTAAAATGCCGAGTAATTCAATTACTAATAATAATATTACCCTTAGAGATCGCCAAAGTTTGGAAGTTTGGAATTTCGAAAACGAACCTATTAAAATCAATGGCGAGAAATAGGTTGAGAAGTTTGGATTAAAAACAGAAAAAATAGTAATGGCAACTTATTGTAACAATTGGAGGGTTAATGAATGCTACATTTGAGTGCTACTGAATGATACATTCGAGAGTTACTGAAATCAAAGGCTACATTCAAGGGTTACCAAAATTAAGCAATATATTCGAGGGTTACCGAACAATACATACGAGGGTTACCGAAATAGAACACTACATTAGTAGGTTACAGAAATCAAAGACTACATTCAAGGGTTAGTGAATTCAAATGCTACATTTGAGGGTTACTGATTATAATAACCAAAAATAACTCAACAAGTTCGAAAAAAACAAGCTAGTTTGGATAGTTCGGAGTTCGTACAAAGTCATAATGTTCGACCCAAACTCGTGTTCGGGCTCAAGTTTGGATCCATCACTAATTAGCACGAGTACTGCCTGAAGATTTTTCTTATTATGTAATGGCACATTGCATAAAGTGATTTTGAGAGAAATGCATGAATGAAAAATTATTTAAAAAATCTATCAAGCAAATAAGCTTTGGTTAAGAAACAAAAAAAACGTATTGCTACCTACTAATGGTTTGTAATAGATTGAAATATTGGGAAAACAGCAGGTATCTTAAACAGCCAGAAGTTTTAGCACACTTAAAATAATATCATGCTGTTTGCTTTGATCATTTATAGCAAGCTCGTTACTTATGGCTTGTAGATATTTCTGGTTGATTAGATGAAGAAGGCTGGCCCAGGTGACCTCATGTTACTGTATGTAGATTTGCTACAGTCTCTTTTGTATTTTAATTAATTCATGCACCATATTGTGTATTAGGTCGGTAAATGGGATAATTAATTTCAACCTTGCTTATAATACAGGGATTTTAATTTGTGTGTGTGTGTGTGTGTTATTTTATAGATTTTTTCAACTTTTCTAACAGAAAATCATTAATCATGTCTTTCATCATTCATATTTATGGTAGAAGGTTGTATAAGTCACAATTTCCAAACCAAGACTAATTCAGAAATCTATTGATTGATTATTGAAGTATAAATTGCGCATTGCCTTCATTGTAGGTATTATATGTAATAAACATATACAAAATATCTAAAATTGTGTAATTGTTACGAAGCCTTTCAATTTTATCTTAGATCATGGATCTAACTAAACACCTATTGAGAAAAAACAAAAACAGCAACAAAATGATAAAACCAACTGAAGCAGAATCAAATGATTGCTGTAGAACCACTGTCTCTCGTAGATTGAGAAAACCAAACATCAGAAGGTGATGGGTGGCAGCAAAAGGTAAAAAAAATGAAACAGCAAAAGCAAATACATTTTAAAAAGCAGTGCAAACAAAACCCCTTTTGTGTATTACAAAGATATTATAAGCGTGATGCTAGGCCACATCACAGTGTTTTAACACGCGATCCGATCGCGCATTAACACTAGTGATGGGAAATTGCTCTGGCCACACTAGCAGGGTTATTCAATAAAAGTTCTTATCGTTTAAAATTGTGCTATTTTTGCCCCAACCAATCAGATGCTAGCTTTCAAATGTTAAATAAGATCTGATTGGTTGGGGCAAAATTAGCACCATTTTAAGAACTTTTATTGAATAACCCTGTAGGTGCGCTGCTGTGCTTTGCGCTGCAATCTGTAAACAGAGCGCATGTGATCTGCATTTTTTTTGAACAATGGCACGCGCTCCAATCACACCCACATGCACAACCTGGTGCACTAGGATGTGCTGTAGTGGGGCCACGCCCTAATCCTCATCTAGTTGAGTAAAATTATAAAACATCTTGAGGAAGATAAAGTAAGATCAGTTACTGCAAAAATAAGGTAATTTAAATTAAAATTAAATTGTGCTACACAGTAATGCAAATGAACACTTACTAAATTGGAGTGTGCATACCCTGCTCCCAGTCACAGCTTGCCTTATATGCCATAACCGAGGCAGGTACAGCATCACACGCAAAGTCAAGGTAAGCTGCGACTGGGACTTTATTGAATCTCTTCCTTGATTTTCCTTAGAAAATGTTGGGTGTTTTGGTATAAAATGAACTTGCCATGAACATGTCTCTATAGAGCCAGCTGGAGAAAAGTAAACATTGTAGCAGAGAGAGTGAAAGGTCATACATGACAAGCAAGCAGTTAACTGTGGATATTTTGGAATAATTTGTCTCTTTAATTCTAATAATAATTTTGGTCCCATAGAAAGATTTTGCATAGAAAGGCAAGTGAAGAATTGTTTTAATCAGCAGTTTCTGAGAAGCTGAGTTGTAGGCTTGCGATCTCTTTTAAATGAGTAAAAACCCTAGTGCGCTGAAGTCCTTTATATTTAATAGAAATCTCTCCAGACACTTGGACTGAACATCTTCTGTATAACTAGAAGGGAGAAAATGTAATAAAACTATAGGAAACAATAACAGATAGTTAATCCAAAAGAAATATATTCCGCTGGGATCACATTATTGCAGCATTTAATTCATTGGTGTTTTGGTGGGCAGTAAATATACAATAAAATTGATTTCTGGCTATATTGTTTGGAGATATAATATTGTTACTTGTGTTAAAAATACTGTTATTCTTTTTTGCAGCAATGTTGCAATTTGTTTATAATTATTTATCTAATATTTCAAAGCTGGGGTGTTAAACTTGTGGCCCTTCAGATGTTTGAAAAACTACAACACAAAATAGGTTTGTGTGTCAGCTTCTGAATATAATAAACATTGAATTGAGTGGCACTGGTCTCTGTGAAGCAGTTTTCAAACATCTGGAGGGCTGCAAGTTTGACATCCCTGTTTTTAAAGTATGGCATTGCATTTAGAAACAGGCGGGGAGATTCATTATGGAATAGCCGTGTTACTTACCTTATCCCGATCCCGCGATACAATAACTGACGTAAACGAGATTACATCAGGTATTGCATCGAGGGATCGGGCTAAGGTAAGAACGCGACTTTAAGGCCTCCCACACGGTACCGTTAAGTTTCGCGTTACCAGGTATCTGGGTAGTTTTTAGTCTTTAAAAGACATCATGTATGTTAATGACACAACAACAGTACTAGACAAAACAAAACAAAATTATTAATTACCCACTGTACATGCAAACACTGTAAAAATGAAATTACATTATAGAATAGCAATTGTCAAACAGCGCTTATTCGTTTTGTCGTGACAAGATTGAATTGCTATTGATGTATGTGCTGTATTTCCTATAGAGTTGGGCATTTAGTTAAGCCTTAGGCACAAAGTTATGCCATGCAAGCAACATGGTTAGAACATCTGCACTGATTGAGCACAAGGTACTCACATTACATCGCTTTACAGGCTTTGTACCATGTAAGAATAAACATTTTTACTGCTCTCTTTTATGCTACAATGTATGTCATGTTTTGCTCAATAATGTAGCTGAGTGATGTAAGTTAAGTAGCCAGGATAACTCAAAAAGTAATTTCCCCAGGGAATGATTCCTCTGACATTAAATCAGTTTAATAAAATCCCTCTGCTGTTGTTTGCCTACCTACCTATAGAGCATGGTAATTGTTTGTTTTGGTTTTTTTATTTATTTTTAAATGATATTGAAAACTCTAAGATAATAATGGACTTTACCATAAACTTTGACATACTCTCCTTTTAGTCACTAGATACAAGCCACAACTTCACCACTCTGACCCTTCAAAAAAAATAATCTGGAGCCTTCCATACTGATTTAGGCCAAGGCCACACTGCACATGTGCTTTGTGAATGTTGGCGCCTGCTTGTGATTACTGTAATTTACAGTTATTGGTGCGCATGCAAAACGCACCAAAAACGGTGATCGCGTGTGCTCTGATAATTGGATCAGCTCAATGTGCCCCAGCGCACCTAGTGTGGCCAGTCTAATTGGCCAACACTAGCATGTGCTTTGTAACACGCAATCAAATGGCATGTTAATACGCACAAGTGTGGCCTAGCCCTTACTGACATGGCTCTTCTCTGGAAAGGTTGCCCTCATGCTGCCAAAGATTGTTATATTATGAAGCCCAGTTAATCATTGGTTGTGCCTTCAGTGATCACAACCATGATTGGCAGGGGGGTAGGCAGGGGTAGTGATTTGGGACAGTGAATTTGTGTTTTTTTTAATGGCCAGTTTGAGGAGTTTAGAGCTTGTAGCAATTGAAAAAAAAGGTTGTGGCTGACATGCTTTTTTAAGTGTGTGAACTACCCAAGTCACCAAGGGATCTATTTATAGAAGTGTAGTATAGACAATTTGTGCTAGTATGCTTTAACAATTACATTTACCCTTTACAGAGGTATAAGAATTTTACAACCATGTGTGTAAATGTAGCCATGCTGTAAAATGCTGACCATGTGGCAGATTAGCTATTCTGTGCAGTATTGGTTGGTTTTATCACACTGCAGTATTTTATTATACATGTGTAAATGATGCCTATGGTCTTCCAATTCTGATAGTAATCAGAAATTTAAAATTGGTTAAGAAGAGACACGCAACAGTTAATAATTTGTAATATAATATATGATTAATAGAGAGATGCAACTTGCAATATTAAATCACCAAAGGCACAGCGCCTGCTGGTAAATGAGCCCTTGTATGTGTTATTACTGTACCTAGTAGAACCACAGGGAAAGATCAGGGAAACAACATTTCCGGGGGAAAAGCAAAAGCAGAAAAAAATAACAAATTAGTAAGGACTTTCCATACCTTGACGTGGTTGGGAGGGTTTTCATTGTTTTACTGGCACAAATACTTTAATATAAAGGGACCTGCTATATGCATAGATCAGTTTTTATCTCCCAGTTAATAAAATATGTGGTATATCTGATTTAAAGGGCATGTCCACCCCCAAAACTAAAATTTAACCAACTACTGGCCCACTGTATAGTGTTAAAAAATCCTTACCTTTCATCTCTACTCCTTATAGTTTTCCTGCAGTGCCTGTTCAAAGTGAAGAGCAGGAGCTGTCAGTGAGTCATCCGGTTCCTGCTGCTTCCTTGTCCTCTGAGAGGTTTCTGGCATGTGCAGGGAGCCCTTCCCCCCCTCCCTTCCTCCTCCCCCCTCCCTTTCTCCTGGTGCCTTATGGCTGCTTGGTGCCCTTCCATTTACTGCCCTTCTATTTACTGTGTGTAGGGCACCCCAACCCATCCTGTCTACCCCAACCACTGATTTAAATTTCTTAAAAAAGCCTCAGAAACATACTAACAGTTCTTCGTTCCCTCAGCTATGTGCATAGCCGGCAGCCAATCACAGACGTGGCTTCTGGTCTCGCCCCTCTCTGCTGCTTCCAGCTAGCAGAGAAATGGGAACAGAGTGCCGGGGGAAAGATGGTCTGTAGAGATGGTCTGACAGATTTTCGTAAATTTCACTTTCCGAATTTTTCAAATTTTAGAGGATTTTCAAATCGACAACCCTCAAATATTGTTTTCCATAACCCTCAAATTCACAGATCAATTTTGGAAATCCTCGAATGTAGCAGTCGATTTCGATAACCCTCAACTGTAGCCTTTGATTTCCATGACCTTCGAATTTAGCCTTTGATTTTGGTAAACCTTGAATGTATTGCTCGGTATTTTTCAGCAATCCTCAAATGTAGCATTTGATTTCAGTAACCCTTGAATTTAGCCTTTCGATTACGGTAACCCTCAAATGTAGTTTTCAATTTCAGTAACCCTCTAATTAGTTATTCATAACCTCTAATGTATCGTTCGATTTCGGTAACCCTCGAATGTAGCGTCAATTTCGGTAACCCTTGAAAGTAGCCTCGAAAGTAGCCTTCAATTTCTTTAACCCTTGAATGTAGCAGCCGATTTCCGTAACCCTTGAATGTATCGTTCGGTAACCCTCTAATTCGCGCATTTGCATTGAAGAAATCCAACAATTGCCTGATTGTGGGGAAATTTCCCAGGTGTCACAGACATTTATAGTAAGTTACCATTGCTATTTAAACTAATATTTTAGGCAGAAATGTCTGATTTTTTTTATTTCATTGACTTTAATGGTTCGGCTTGCGGATTTTTTAATTTTTTCGAAAATCCACGAATCCTCGAGCGGAAACATATTTTCGGAAGTTTTCCCATCTCTAATGGTCTGTAAGTATCTTTCCAGGGCTTTTTTAGAAATCTAAGTTGACATTTGGGGGTGGCCCTACAAATAGTAAAAAAAACAATTTTAGAGGTGGACATACACTTTAATAGTTCAATACTGAACAGAATGTGGCAGTGTTTATTACATACAATACAAGCATTTCATTAAGCTAATGTCATTCTTTGATGCTGCTGCATACATTTTTTATTTGGATTTCTATCTGCAGCTATGCATCCTGAGTATTTTTTGAGTGTGCTGCCGACCAGTCTGTATTATATATATATATATATATATATATCATTAAATGACGGTCTCGTCAAGCAACAGCTTTATTGCCTGTTTTATAACAGAGAATAACTGTGAGTCATAATTCCCTTAAAATGCTATGATCTTTCTGTCCTGTTTCAGTTATCTATGGAGCTCAAATTTTATCTATTATCCCAGTACTAATTATTTATGTCTTTCCAACAGTATATTAGAACACAATTCGGAAGAAGAATACAATACATTGATTATTAATGTATTTATGAAAAAATAAGGGACCTGCATAGTCTTTCTTCTTCTCATAGAGAAATAGAGGTATGAGACCAGATCTTCAAGCGAGGTATCAATGTGCTTATTGAATTAAAAAAAAACAAAAATGGTGAGTTTTTTGGTCAAACCCAATTAAAATGGAATTTTTAGAATTTTGAACAGAATTTTCGACTTTCCAACCACGATTTTTGCTTTTGACCATGATTTCCAACCACAATTTTAGAATGCTCAGCCTAATTTTCCAAAAGTTCTAAAATATAGAAATCCAAAAGAATCTAAATCAGTGGGCATATTTATAAAGGTTCGTTAAACTTTTCGCCTTCTTTAACGCTGCCTTTTCGCAAACTTAGACTTTTCGCTATTTATAAAGCAATGATAACCAGTGGAGAAAGGTCATTACCGCTGCTTTTCATTTTTTGCCATACATCGCTGCCGTAACCGCTCAAGCATATTTATAAAATGTTGAAAAGTGTATTTCTGAGTTAAGTTCATGCAAATTCACCAAGTCTGAGGTGGCGAAAACCCATAAGTGGCCATATATTTAGCCTGCCAATGGTCAGTACATTGTAAAGTTTTTCTTAATACTATAATAAGTACCCAGGGGGATGTTAGACTATTTTGCAGCATTTCCTCTATTACGATCTGCGATTTTGCTTTTTTAAGATCACTTTTCTTTTTACGGTTCCAATTTCTTTATTTACCAAAAAAGTCAAATGGGGGTCTGAGGGACATATTTATAAAGGGGCATTATTTTTGCTTTTTTCCCCACCAGCCTTTACCATAATTTTTTAAACTTTCAACTTGTCTCATCATCAAAGTTATTAAAAATTATCAAAAGCGAAAATTATGTAGCAAAAAATAGCACTAATAAATGCTGAAAAAGCTCAGCACATATGATGGTAAATAGGTAATACTCCCTGGTGGGTTTTCAAAGTAGTATTAAATTGGTTAATACACACTGAACACCTATCTTTGTTATTTAAAAATAGCCTAACACATTTGGTGTTTTTTTTTAGCCAAAGATATGATAAATAGTGTAAAACTCAAAAAGGCGAATTTTCTCTATTTTATTAATAGGATATGGTAAAAATTGGTAAATAGTTTAAAACTCAATTAATAGTACACATTTTTTAGTATTGCTTATTTTCAGCAAACTGCAGCTAATTATCAAACCAGTTCCATTAATATGGGAACATACCATAGTGCTGTGTAAGAAATAGTCATGTTAATGGAACATTCCAGTAAGTAATGATGTTTGGTGAAAATTCTGGTAAAACATTGGGAGTGCTTCCACATCCCTTGTATTGTATGCGTCATAAATACTTGAAACAGAGGAGGAGGGAATTCGGGTGAAGGGATCCTGTCTGTAAGTTGAACTAATAACTCACTGTAGGGTGTCGATGAAGGTGTAGAATAAAACGCAACCCTGGGATTTTCCCGTATTGAAGGATTTAGGTGCTGAACCGACTCTACTGCCAATGCCGAAGATGACCATATAACATTACGGTTGTTAGGGAAAGACAGATAGGTTTTCTCCTTTGGTTGGTATGGGTTTCACTTTAAAGGGAGACCCCCAACCCTGAAACGATATTAAAATGTTTAAATTGATAGAATTGTACTCCCCCACTATCGTTGACCTCAATTTTGCCTCTTCACATTCCCTCGGGAGTTCGAAGGGACTGGACTGGCAGCTGGTCTCAGAGGAGCAAGGTCTGTACGTAAATGTCTGGGCACTTTTGAAACATTTAATTCTAGTGATCAGGGTTGGGGGGGGATTGGCATTCGCTAACCCAACGAATTTGGCCATAACCCTAAATGTAGTGTTTACTAACTCTTGAATTTGGCCATAACCCTGAATGCAAGCACCAGTAACCCTTGAATGTGGCGAGTCGAATGCAGCCTCGGTAACTCCTCAAACATTAAAGATGCAGACCCGATCATGAGAAAGTTAGTGTTTAAAAGTTTTGGTGATATGTACATGCTCCCAGACCAGTTTCTCCAGGTCCCCAGAGCAATTTACAGTAAGTAACCAATGCTATTTTACTGTATGTTACCCAGACTTTTTTCCCCATTGACTTTTTAATGGGATCCATTTTCAAAAACTAGAACTTTTACTGAAGTTCGAAAATGAACTGACTTTAGGAAGTTCGGCCATACTCTATAAGCAGATCAGCAGTCTGAAGTAATAGATACAATAGTGCATTACAGGCAGCTATGGGGGGGGAACATGCAAGTGCTTAGAGCTTTGTCAGCAGAATGTTCAGCTGAATACACACTGTAAATATCTTTAAAAGAGAACAGAACTGAATCTCCAAGTCCACTCCCCCCTATCGTGAAAAGCTTTCTGTATAAGAGTATCTGTGTGAGAGAGCCTGCATGTTATTAAATGTAAGGGGCTACATGGTGCACTTGTTGCCCAGGACCCATTATAGTAAAAACAACCTCGTATAAGGGTTACAAATCTTCATTAACAGTATTTCAGATTTATTACTTTCCTGTTCTATTCCTGTGTATGTGGTGGCCAGAATGCTGCAATCACGGGCAGATGTCATCAATAATCGTAAATCATAAGTTGCTATGTACAAAAATTCTCTGACAGATATGTTGGTGAACACCCAAACGCTGGCAATGTACAACCATGACCGAGAATCTATGACACCATAAGGTCGAGACACAATGTATCTTTCTTCTCAAGCGCTATCAAGTCGTGCTTTGCTGATTTATTGTGTGAGGTTAATGGCAGCTGTCTAGGTTAGGGTATTCTCTATTCTATTTAACCCATCAAGGCAACATAAAAGGTTGTGACATATATGAATGAAATACCTAAAAAAATCATTGCTATTATCAGTGCAATATGGATGTTGTCCAGTGACTTATGAAAATAAATTGATCCAACCTAAACGTTATTAATTATAAATGTCTATAGAAAACAAATCATAGGAAATAAAGTGCGGGATACCCAAAAAATGCGTTTATAAACCAATAGCCAGGCCAAAAATAGTGTCTCACCCCGAGAAAAACACAAATACCCGCAGTATTATGCTTAAAGCTTGTATATAATAAAAAAATTATATATAAAAAAAATATATCATAGAGTAAATGCCTAGCCAGTTTGCATGTCATGGACAGAGTTTTTTTCGATAAAAAATCAATCCATTTGTTATAACTTGTGTTATCAGACAGCCCAAAAGTTTAATGCTATGACGTTTTGCAGTTGGAACGTGTCTAATTAATACGATATGTAATTTCAGGATTGAGCAGAAGGAAGTTAGGCTCTTTATTAAGTAGAATGTGTATACTTTGCCATACAATACTTGGCTATAAAAATGATGATTTAATGCTCCATTTTTGCTCCCAAGAACTAAAATAGGGCTTTAGTATATTTTCTTGTGAATCCTTAGATAGCAACAAGATACAGAACACCCTAGGTTAACAGGGCATGATCTATTGTACTTTGGTGTGGGGATTAATTGAATACACCATGGGGCAAGACTCATGACAATGGACGATGTTTCTGCCTTTAATCCATAACAAATTGTTGTACAATGGATTGCCAAGCTGTTTAGTTGATGGCGGGTCGGTAATCATAAGGGAATCTGTGGCAGATGAGAAATCACCGCATCAAAAGCTTTACTGAATGTAGACCTGGTCTCTTATATTTTGGTTGTGTTTTATTGAGTCCTTTTATTAAAATATCTTATGTGTGAGGAAATATTTCCCTAAATAACACAATTAATATTTTTATAGAAGAATAGAAGTAAAGGGCCAAACTGCAACACTCTAATTATAAGAAAAGTTAAAAATCCTTTAATAGTAAACAGGGATACAATGTAAAAACTATGCAGTCTGCTTAGTCATCCGTAAGTATTTACTTACTTCACAACACCCATTTTTGGTTAAAGACAAATTAGTATCCCATTAAGCACTAGTGAATCTCACTCAAATCGAAACTGTTACTTAAAATAGTAACTATACCAACAACTTAAAGGTCTTGTTTAACCCGTGTATCTTTTATTCAGCCCTATTACAAAATTACAACTACAAACACTTAGCTCTACACTCCAACCAATTCTCTCTAAACAATTTATAATATATTGCAACAATTTAGTTAAAAAGAAAATATACAAGGCACATGTGCTAATGGATTTAGTATATGTTATGCATAGTCTATTGCCTCTGCTGTCTGCAACGGTTATTAGTGGGCTGATTATAAACTGATCGTCCCAGCTGGTGGACCCGTTGGCCTCCCCTGGGTGCTGTTTCCATAAAGACCCAAGTTTTGCTTCAAAAGAAAATTCTTCCACAGTCACAGTTCTTGTAAAACACATTTGTACAGATTAATAGGGTAGTATGGACTACTAACCTGCGGACCTTCGCAGTGGGAAACCCCACTCTTACTCCAGGGCCGGATGGGAACTTCCGGAAGAGTTTCAATGCTTCCGCTGTTGAGGGTGGGCTGTTGCTGACGTAGTTTACTGACTAGCAGATTGCTCCACTCACACACCATTCGGAAGTGGTTGTGTTCCTTACGCCATCCATGCCTCTAAGACGACAGGGTCTCTTCACCCACCTGTAAGTGCAGAGTGGTGGGTCGTTACCTCCGCGTCACAGCCGGGTTTCGTCATACATACTGCCGCGTGCTACCACATGTTGCTATGAAATTTATCAACGGTTATCAAACATCGCGTTTCACCCCAAAAATGTAGCCGGGTCTTCAGGGATAAGTCATATTATTTTGTATGCAGTCACTATATAATTGATACTAGTTTGGGTATCAGAATACAACTGTCCGTGTTTTGTTGCGTAGCTGTAGAACACACACCGGTCATAGTACAGAAGGCTGAGTAACTTGCAAAGAAAAGGTGCTTGGTTAGCAAACGATGAAAGGGCAGAGGGCTAAAACACCGAACGGTCAGTAGGGGGCGCGCTTTCTCCTCCTACATCCTGTGAGCTTTCTCAACAATATCTTAACCGCCCCTTGCCTGCCATACTCCTTAAATCTGTGTAGACAGAAAAACACCCACGCACTTTTCATTACACGTCAATAACGCCATGATTAAGACGTCCACTATGTTCATTCAAGTGTCTCTGTTTTATTCAATTAGATCAACTGGATTGAAGTTTAGTTCTTAAGAAGTTCAAAACGTCTCAGAAACTCAGTCCAGTTGTCTCATTGGAATACACAGATATATCATGACCTGGATTAATTGAGAACTTCACAAGCCTATCAAGTGTCATACACAATGGAAAACTGAGTGATCGTATCCTATCGTAACTTGTGTTATTACTCCTTTTGTCATAACATCCATTTTGTCTCAATTAATTGTGGGTTATGTAGTTTCAGTCTGGATCCGAAGTCTATAAACTAGTACCCGATCTTGTTTGGTATAGAAAGAGAAGGAGAATGTATCCAAAAGGAATAGTTACATATTAAACAGTATAACATCAGGGTGCACGACCCAGTTTATTCAAGTGAGCTCATCATCATATTACATTTTCATGAGGGGTCAGTTCAATATATGACTGGAAAACTGATCATAAAAAAAAAAACCAAAAAAAAAAAAAAAAACAAAAAATTCCCAAAAAGGTAAGTTGAGTCATTAACAATCTTAAATATAATAAGTTTTTAAACCGACTGCGAGATTCAATTCCCAAAGTTCAATAAGGTTAAGGTCCCAGTATACTCGCTGAATAAAGTCAAGTAGAGATCCTGTTGGATTTCGCATTGTCCGCTGGTCCTGCGCATGATCATGCATCTAAAATCCATATAAAATTGGAACATCCCAAATGTGCAAGGTAGCTCCATATATATTTGATGAACGAGTCCCAGGTGGTAATCTAAATCCATCTACGATTCCATAAGTAAGATTGTATATAATCATGGTTTCACATCATAAACGAATAGCACCAAAGTAAAAAGTTGGGACACTCACTGAGCAGGGATATAATAACGGTAAGTGACTGTTCAAAAAGGAGTCCTCGTTAAATGTCCCTTTTGAGCCATAGTTTTCAGGTATAAATTCATTTACCTTCTTCTTTTGAAGCAGTCTTTTAGTTATTCTCCCTCCCTCCTCCGTTATTATGAACCAACTTTTCCAAACCAAGCACCTGCAAGTTACATTAGATTTTTTATCAGAAAAGACTTGCCTCGAGATGTAAGTTTTTGTTGTGTTATTTGCTATCTTTCTGTGCTAGACTTATGAGGATAGATGTTTTGGAGAGTCTATTACTATTGTGTTTCAGTTTTCCCCAATACATCTTTTGCAGGGGCAAAGTTATGCAATAAATAACGTGGAGCTCTTGCAGTTAACATAGTGTTTTAATTTGAATTTTTTTATCGTTCACTGTCATAAATTATGTCTCTCTTATCTATAAATTGGCAAAAAGAACAATTAAAACAAGGGTGCGTACCAGTAAGTTTAAGTCCTCTGCCTAAACTGATTTTGGGTAGTTCGAAGTGGCTTTTTGTAAGAACATCAGACTTGGTTCTGTGACCGTTCGCTGTCAATGCTGGTTTATCTGTAATATATGGTGCAAAAGAAGGGGCCATTTGTCAATATATGCCAGTTCTCATTTAAAGGGAAGTTTGGTGAAATACATATGCTTTTCAGAAAAAAGAGCAGTATTTTTCATCCCAATGACCTTAATCTGCCTAATCAGCATTGTGTCTGTGTATAAATAAATGCAACTGAAATACTGACTTTCCTGTTTTGCAGGACCCTTGTAGAGACCGTTATGGTTTTGCCCTTGACCCAGCACCTGAGTTGATTCAGTTGCTCAGTAGAGATCTGAGCATCTTTGACCCATCCAACAGCCAATCAGTAGAAATTACTGTTAGGAACATTCTAAGGAGTGGTGCATCCTGGGAAGAAGAAGGACCGTTGAAACCTGAAATGTCAGCTCACTGATGTCAACAGCAGGGAACAGCAAAGCGGATGAAATAAACGATGTTTAAAGTGGGAGAGAATATGTAGAATAACTAGGAAGGCATTACCAAACTAACAATTAACAAATATTGATAATTTCCACTGAACTGTCCCTTAAGGCTGTTCTTAAATCATTTTACCCTGTATTGTAATTGTAATAAATCTTACTGTTAAGGATCTTCAGGGAGAGTCCCTGCAAACCCTCACTGGACACAGAGTTAAGTGTCTGTTGGTCTTCCCCAGAGCTCTGATGGTGAGGATGTTGTCGGCAAGACAGACACCAGGTTGCGGTTCCAGATCAAAGCTCACAGAACCCACCTGCAGTGTAGAGAGAAGCAGCTGGTAGTAGACACAAGTAAGGCAGCGACAGGAGGCACTGTAGATAAGAGTACCTGAGTGGTAAGGAGACCATCCAACAATCCTGGAACCGGGAAATGGGCACCGGTAGATGGTCGGGATACGGGGACTGCACAGGCAGGGTGAAGTCCGGAGGCAAATGGGTACCAAGGGCTGAACTGGAACTGAGTGCAGGCTGGATGTATGGAGACCAAGGCTGAACTGGAACGGGTGCAGGCTGGATGGAATGGAGACAAGGCTGAACTGGAACTGGGTGCAGGCTGGATGGAATGGAGACCAAGGATGAACTGGAACTGGGTGCAGGCTGGATGGAATGGAGACCGAGGCTGAACTGGACTGGTACAGGCGGATGGAATGAGACCCAAGGCTGAACTGGAACTGGGTGCAGGCTGGATGGAATGGAGAACACGGCTGAACTGGAACTGGGTACAAATCAGACACGAGCAAAATACGACAGGGGAGCTGAAGACAGAACCAAACTAATTCTGAACTGCGCAAGAAGCCAGTAATGCAGGGGCCTTAAAGGACCTCCGACGTCATCATCCGCGGCAGAACGTGCTCGCCCACGTCCGCGCGCACGTCTAGGAGGTGGGATCTTCAAGCCCGAGCAGACGCGGACTCCACGCCTTTGGCCCTTCACTGCGGACGTGCCCGCGCACCCGCGGCGCGTATTCTCCGCGTGAAACGCGGGAACGTGGCCACAGGTAAGCACCGGGTCTTACATTGCCCCCCCCCCCCCACGGGCAACCTCCGGGTGCCTCCAGGTTTTTCTGGATGCCTTGAATGAAAGGCCTTGATCATCCTAGGAGCGGAACCTGCTCAGCAGGTTCCCAAGAATTCTCTTCAGGACCAAACCCTCTCCATTTGACAAGATATCGCAACTTCCCTGCAGATACCTTGGCGTCTAGAATTGTTCAATCTCATACTCTTCCACATTCTCGAGTAAGTTGGGAGGAGGTGGTGGAGTCACTGAAGAATTAGTGATATACCTCTTACAGAGGAAAACATGGAATAACGGTGCATTTTAGCGATTGAGGGAGTTCCAGTTACAAAGCAACCGCGTTAATAAATCTTTTATCAGAAAAGGACCAATAAAACGAGGACCCAAGCTTGGCGGGAAGGAATCTTCAATCTCAAATTTGCGTCTGAAAGCCAAACAGAATCCACCAACCTTAAACCTTGACGAATCCCTTCTAGATCATTAGCGGACCTCTGAGCCTGGTACTTGGGCTGATTGATGAAATGCCTTAAATTCCGTAGACTTCCGCCTTAGCATTCCAATCGGTTGAAGCTCTGGGACCTAAACTACTGCCAGGGACGTCAATAAGGAAAGTTGGATTAACCCGTAGTTTGCAAAAAATGGTGAGCATTTGATAGAAGAATGGATAGCGTTGTATTAGGCAAACTCGGCCACTGGCAAGAGAGATGCCCAATCCTCTGAGAAACTGACGTATAACACGAAGGTATTGTCCAGGTCTGATGGTTCTTTCGGTTTGTCCGTTAGACTGTGGGTGATACCTGAAGAAAAGGAATGATGAATACGTAAGGACATTACATTACTCCTTCCAGAATTAGAGGTAAATTGTACCCCTCTACCGAGACGATATCCCTAGGTACTCCATGAGGCGAACAATCTCCTTAATAAATACATCTGCCGTTATAGTGGCTGGAAGGAATCCCTTTAATGGAATGAAAAATGGGCCATCTTGGTTAGTCGCATCCACCACCCGCAAAAATAGTGTTGAATGTTTTGGATCTGGGAAGCTCCACAATAAAATCCATTCAATCATCTCCCAAGGCAGTGGGAATCGGTAACGGACACAATAAGCCATATGGCTCTGTCTAGGAGCCTTAAATCTGGCAAATGGCACAAGCAGGACAAATTCCCTGCAATCTTTAGCCATGTTGGGCAAAAAAAAAGTCTATTAAGAGATCCAAAGTCTTATAAAATCCGAAGTGTTCCGCTAACGGGTGATTATGGCAAAATTGTAAACCGCAGTCCTCGCCACGGAGGGAACAAACACTTGCCCGAAGATAGATGAACCATCTTGAGCGGTGGTCCTTAGAAGTCATGTTGGAGAGAGGCTTGTTTGATGCTTAGCCAAATAGAATGAAGAAGTAGAAAATTAGACTCGGGAGTATCGTATCCGGTCTCTTGAACCTGTCTCCTCAAAGAGTTGTCTTGAAAGGGCATCGGCCTTCCCGTTCTTTGACCCTGACGGAACGTGATATGAAAATTAAACGGGTGAAAAAAGAGGGCCCACCGAGCTTGACGCGGTCTTAGTCTTCTTGGCTGTCTGTAGATAGTTCTTATGATCCGTGAAGATAACAATTGGGTGATTAGCCCCCTCTAGAAGGTATCGCATTCTTCTAGGGCCAACTAATGGCCAGTAACTCCCGATCCCCACATCATAGTTTTTCTCGAGGGAGATAGTTTTCTTGAAAGAAGGCCACCGGAAGAAGCAGAGCTTTAGGGCCTTTGCGTTGAGAAGGATTGCCCCAAAGCATTTTCAGACGCGTCGACTCCAGCAGGAAAGGGAGTGACGGATCCGGAGGATGAGGACTGGCGCAGAGGTGAAAGCTGACTTCAATTGTCAAAAGCTTCTTGAGCTACCTCGGACCACTTGAATGGAATATGGGTTGAGGTAAGCTGAGTAAGAGGGAGATGATGGAAGAGAGTGCTTGATGAACATGCGGTAAAAATTGCGAAACGATAAACCTTTGTACTGCTTCCGGTTAGCGGGTCCGGCCAATCTCGAATGGCGGAAACCTTTTGAGGGTCCATGGTGAGTCCAAGAGATGAGATGATGAAGCCTAAGAAAGGTATTGATGTCTTTTCAAACCGCATTTCCCAGTTTAGCATAAAGACCAGGTTTGGAGACGAGACAGGACCTTTTTAACTTGAAGACGTGTTCATGGAGACTAGAGAGAAAAGAGAGAATATCATCAAGGTATACTACCAGAAAGTCATCAACAAAGTCCCGAAAATATCATTAACAAAATGTTGGAACGTGGCAGGTGCGTTAAGAGTCCAAAAGGATCACTAATACTCAAAATGACCATATCGGGAGCGGAAAGCAGTCTTCCATTCGTCGCCATCTCTTATCCGAATCAAATTATAGGCCCCTCTGAGGGCTAGTTTTGTGAGACCTAGCCGACCTTAACCGTTGAAAACAGTTCAGGAAAGTGGAAGAGGGTATCGTTCTTAATAGTGACATTATTAAGGGCTCTATAATCAATAACAAGGGAACCATCTTTTCTACGAAAAATATACCAGCACCGGCCGGGGATGTGGAGTGTCGTATGAAACCCTTCTGTAAGTTCTCCTCAATGTAGTCCTTGAGGACCCTTTGGTCAGGCTCTAGGAGGGGATAGACTCTTCCAAATGGAATCTGAGTCCTGGAAGCAACTCAACAGGACAATGTAAATCGATGTGGGGTGAGCATTTGCCGCCTTCTTGTCAAAGACATCAGCGAACTCACTGTAGCAGATGACCCCATGAGGATCTTCTTTAAAGGCAACCAGTGGAGACAAACAACATTGCTTGTGAACAAAAAATGAGAGGGGAAGGAAATCTCCCCAGAAAACCAATTTTAACGGGTTGTGACTTCCAACCATGGTAAGCCCAAAATGAGTCAATAATGTCCTGCGTCTTGACGGGAAGATCTTTTCCTGTAGAGAGACGTAATTGAGAGGTAAGGTAGAGCAAGGGAACAGGAAGTAGGAGGAGATGGCAAGAGGTTCTTACGAGCAGGCCTGATCGGACAGTTATTTAAGAGATGGACGGACTCCCCGCAGTACAGGCAGAGATTAGGCGACGTCTGCGTTGATACTCCTCGGGGAAAGGGAGGAAACGGGTGAGTCCCAGTTGCATAGGTACCGGTTCGGAAATCTGCGAAGAAGAGGTGAAGAAAACACTGAAAAAAGGGGCGATTGGTACCCATCTTCTCCAGCCTCCTTTCCCTCAGACGTCTATCATTTGAATGGACAAATCGATAAGTGCTTCAGGGTGTCTGGCATCCCACAAGAGCCAGCTCATCCTTCAGGGTTTCGGACAGGCCAAGACGAAAATTGGGTGGTTAAGGGCCGCATCATTCCACTGAGTCTCGGTGCTCACTCTACGGAAGTCCGAAACATATTCCTCCACTGGTCTCCTTCCTTGGGAAAGGTTACGGAGTGGGACCTCTGCAGTAGCAGCCCCCTAGGTCGTCATAAAATTCTGCCATGCGGCAAGAAAGTTCCACTGAAGCTACGCGCGATCATTCCTTTCCAAAAGGCGGGCGCCAAGCTTGGGGTTTCTCTTGTAGGAGAGAAATGATAAAGCCAACCTTGACCCTCCATCATAAAGCTTTGGGACGAAGGGAGAAATAGAGCCACCATGAACTTTAAACTGGGAAAACTTTGAGCGATCTCCCGCAAACCTATCCGGCAGTGCACTTTGGTTCTAGGGAAGCAGTCTGGAAGGCAGGCTGAGAAACCTGAGCCCCACTAGGGGAGATGGCCTTTACCTGGCGTCAAGCTGAAAAAATCCTTGGCGGGCCTCCTGCAAGGCTCCCTGTAATTCGGTACCTGTCTATACAAATCTTCTACCGGACCGGCTTCTCCGCGGGTTCATCTTGTGGCTTCTGTTACTGTTAAGGATCTTCAGGGAGAGTCCCTGCAAACCTCACTGGACGCAGAGTCTAAGTGTCTGTCGGTCTTCCCCAGAGCCTCTGATGGTGAGGATGTTGTGCGGCAAGACAGACACCAGGTTGCGGTTCCAGATCAAAGCTCACAGGAAACCCACCCGCAGTGTAGAGAAGCAGCTGGTAGTAGACACAAGTAAGGCAGAGACAGGGCACTGTAGATAAGAGTACCTGAGTGGTAAGGAGACCACTCCAACAATCCTGGAACCAGGGGAAATGGGCACCGGTAGATGGTCGGGATACGGGGACTTCACAGGCAGCGGGTGAAGTCCGGAGGCAATGGGTACCAAGGGCTGAACTGGAACTGAGTGCAGGCTGGATGTAATGGAGACAAGGCTGAACTGGAACTGGGTGCAGCTGGATGGAATGGAGACCAAGGTGAACTGGAACTGGGTGCAGGCTGGATGGAATGGAGGACCAAGGCTGAACTGGAACTGGGTGCAGGCTGGATGGAATGGAGACCAAGGCTGAACTGGAACGGGGTACAGGCTGGATGGAATGGAGACCAAGGCTGAACTGGAACTGGGTGCAGGCTGGATGGAATGAGACCAAGGCTGAAATGGAACTGGGTACAATCAGACACGAGCAAAATACGACAAGGGAGCTGAAGACAAACCAAACTAATTCTGAACTGGCAGCAAGAAGCCAGCTAACGCAGGGGCTTAAAAGGACCCTCCGACGTCATCATCCGGCGTCGGAAACGTGCGCGCCACGTCCGCGCGGATGTCTAGGAGGTGGGATCTTCAACGCCCGAGCGGACGCCGGACTCCCCGCTTTGGCCCATCACTGCGGACGTGCGCGCACCGCGCGCGCGCATCTCCGCGTGACAACGGGGAACGCGGCCACAGGTAGCACCGGGGTCTACACTTACTTTGTCATCATTTTTTCTTTTTTTAGTTATAAGAAGTTCTTCTGGTGCACTGATGCAAACTGTCTGTGTTCCTTTAGCAGTTTTTTTGAGTACCCTCTTAAAGCTCTGTTCCAAATCCATAGCATTTTTCTGATATTCACAATATCTGTGCCGTTTCTCTTACCCTCAGGAACTGCCCCTTGGGATACCCAAAGCAGTCCCTTAGGGTGTGAGCTTTCAAAATGCAACAGAGATTAGTTGCCGTTTTTTACGGAGAGCCTTGTATGTAAATACCCTTATGTTTGTATACTTCAACATCCAAAAATTGATCGTCTTTTGTGATATTTCCTAGTAAGGAATATATTCAACTCTGCCATTTAGTCTGTCTAGATTCATTTAGTAGGCCATGGGGGCCTTGCCACAAGATGAATATATATCTATGTAACTAGCCATAAAAATATGGCTTGTGTACATGTCCATATTTTCAGCAAAGATGTGCTCCTCTCCCCACCCAAAAACAGATTGGCATATGAGGGAGCACATCTGACCCCCAGGCTGTACCTCTGACCTGTAGGTAATGACTACCATGGGACAGAGTGTCTCTCCCTGCTTACTGTATAAAAGAACAAGAAAGAAGTACCGCTGCACCGTTTAGCTGGGTTTTTTTTTAACAAACAGCGAATTGAGAGATGTTTTTAGTTTAAAAACATATTTATTTCGGAACCATTAAAACTTTAAAACAGCCAGGGGACAGTTGATATACGGGTCTAAAACATTTCAGGCCTTAGCCTTACTCATAGACTCAAATGTCTTGTATGCTGTTCTATTCTATTTGGCCTAAATTTTAAAAGTGGGATTTTTTTGTATTTTTTAAGAAATAAATACCTACTTGTTGTTTAACCTCGTATGTTTCTGAAGTGAATTTAAGGCTCTAATTTCACAGCAAGACGCTGGCATAATTAAAGGGGAACTGTGGTCCAAAAATGACATAGTTACACTAATAGGAATTGCTCTTGAGAATTTTGCAATTTACTTCATTGTTTATTTTGCATATTTTTGGAGATATTTACATTTTTGTGTGTGATATGGCAGCAACATCACCAGGTCCCCTGCACTTCTGCTCTGAAACCAGGACAGTCACTTTGCCCTATGTCTCCTTCTAACCTACAGCCCCCCTGCTCCTCCCACTTATGGGCCCATGGCCCCTCTTTGCAGGCCCCCCTTGGCCCCCTCCCTTACAGCCACATTTGGCCCTGCCCACTCATGGGTGCATTGGCCCCACACACTCATGGGTGCATTGCCCCACCCTCCGGGTGCCATGTCCCCGCCCACTATGGGTGCATTGGCCCGGGCCCCTCTCCACTCAAACACAACCCTAACAGAAACTGTGTGACAGCCTTTTCAGGAAGAGTGAGAGTGTGCACACTGTTTTGCGGATCACATTTTTTTCTTTCTGTCTTCACACCCCCCCCCACCCACACACACACAAAGTCATTGTTTTTTTAAAGTGCTTGTTCTCACTAAACCATTAATCATTTTTCAAAACAGGTGCAGACAGACAGACAGTTAAACCACATAGGATTTCATAATATCCTTCACACTTGCTGCTTTGTATTTTGTTCCATTCAATTCCACACAGTGCTGCAAGCATTTCTGTCGATCTAAAATTCAAAAAACGCAGTACAATGGACAACAATGGATAACAACAGATGTTTTTGTTTCCATTTTTCGAAAAGGATGCCTGGGATTTCCTGTGAGTGTCATTTTTTTGTGTTTTTTGGTCCTGCCCCCTAAATGGTTCAAACGCAATGGACAGAAATGCAGAAAAAACTTCAACGTCCATCTACAAAGTCCTGAAGAAGATGGTTAGACCACTAAAGCTTATGATATATGATGTCATTAAATTCAACTAATTCAACAATTTTTTTTCAAAAAATAATTGGGTTACCGTATATACTTGAGTATAAACCGTCCCGAGTATAAACCGAGGGGTACCTAGTTAGGTAAAAAAGGAGGAAAACCACCCTGACTCGAGTATAAATTGAGGGAGTGTATTTGCCACTAAAGATGTTTGGAAACTACAACTCCCAGCATGCTTTATTGCTGGGAGTTGTAGTTTTCAAACATCTTAAGTTGCAAATACTTACAAATAAGAGTAAAACCTTCTTTATTTGTGCATACTGTATGCACAAATATAGGAGGATTTAACCAATAAAGATGCTGGGAGTTGTAGTTTTCAAACATCTTAAGTGGCAAATACTTGCAAATAGGGGTAAATCCTCCTATTGTGCATACAGTATGCACAAAAAAGAAGGTTTTACTCGTTTCTGTATGATTTTGCCACTTAAGATTTTGTGTCCCTGTGCAAGTCACTGTTTTCTCCTACCTTGTCCGGCATCGCGGGGATCCGCATCCTCGCCTCACAGCCTCTGCGCATCCAGATGATGTCACTACCCGGCACCTCTCACTTTGCGGCGCCGGGTAGTGACATCATCGGATGCGCACAGGCTGTGGAGCGAGGATGCGGATCGCGTGGCCGCCGGACAAGGTAGGAGAAACATTGACTCTAGTATAAACCGAGGTAAGATTTCAGGCTTTTTTTTAAAGCTGAAAACCTCGGTTTATACTCGAGTATATACGGTATGCTTCTGGGGGAAAAAAATGCATAAGAAAGCGATAGCCAAAAATATTTAGAAAAAGCTATAAAAGGAAACTGTATTTATGGGATTCTTGCATCTAGAAAATATTATTCTCATTCTTTTGTCTCCAAGAAAAATAAATCACATGCAAGAATTTTTTATTTGAATAGTTATTTCTGTTAAAGAACTATGCATATATAATAATTGTTACCTAGACAACACTTTCTTTAACAATTTAACTTATCATTCTTCAATTATGGTGACCTATGAGATACATTCATTTAAAACAAAAAAATACAGTAAGATTTCTTTGAACTGAAAATCAGTTTGTTTGGTTAAGCTTTCTAATCATGCAGTTTTGTTCTTTATAACATGTAAACTTTATTACATTATTCAGATGAAAAAAAAAAAAACTATAAATAAGAGAAAGGCAGTACAGGACCTATACACTGCACCGAACATGGATCTCATTATACAAATTATTTTGTCTATGCATACAATTCAAACCAAGTGATGTGTTTCATATTTTGTAAGCAGCTGAAGAAAGGAAACAGTTAAATGTGAGATTAAAGCAATCTGACAAAATTTAAAACCCACAAATGTCAGCAGCCCGACATTTGCAAATGATTCCAGGAATGTGTAGCCAAATGAAAATGATGTCACAAATAAACGATGTGAGTAACACCTGCAGGCAAATAAAAAAAATAGGATCTTGCAACCAAGGATATGTGTATATTTAGAAAACAAAACAAACTACAAGAAGTTCCTTTTTGAATAGAGATGGGCAAAATCCCTTCACAAAAGGGCTTTATTCACCATGTATGTCTTCCATGGATGTGTCCTAAAACCCTTTTTCAAGACATTGGTGCATACAGGTGTATGTCATACTATTTCCCAGCTACCAATACTTTTTATGCTATTTTCAGCTTTGAAAAGGTAATGCTTATCTCCGATACATTTCAATATATGATATACCATAAATAACATGTCTACTGCACATTAAAAGCCGAGTAATTCAATTACTAATAATAATTATACCCTAGAGATCGCCAAAGTTTGGAAGTTTGGAATTTCGAAAACGAACCTATTAAAATCAATGGCGAGAAATAGGTTGAGAAGTTTGGATTAAAAACAGAAAAAAATGTAATGGCAACTTATTGTAACAATTGGAGGGGTTAATGAATGCTACATTTGAGTGCTACTGAATGATACATTCGAGAGTTACTGAAATCAAAGGCTACATTCAAGGGTTACCAAAATTAAGCAATATATCGAGGGTTACCGAACAATACATACGAGGGTTACCGAAATAGAACACTACATTAGTGGTTACAGAAATCAAAGACTACATTCAAGGGTTAGTGAATTCAAATGCTACATTTGAGGGTTACTGATTATAATAACCAAAATAACTCAACAAGTTCGAAAAAAACAAGCTAGTTTGGATAGTTCGGAGTTCGTACAAAGTCATAATGTTCGACCCAAACTCGTGTTGGGCTCAAGTTTGGATCCATCACTAATTAGCACGAGTACTGCCTGAAGATTTTTCTTATTATGTAATGGCACATTGCATAAAGTGATTTTGAGAGAAATGCATGAATGAAAAATTATTATTAAAAAATCTATCAAGAAATAAGCTTTGGTTAAGAAACAAAAAAACGTATGCTACCTACTAATGGTTTGTAATAGATTAAATATTGGAAACAGCAGGTATCTTAAACAGCCAGAAGTTTTAGCACACTTAAAATAATATCATGCTGTTTGCTTTGATCATATAGCAAGCTCGTTACTTATGGCTTGTAGATATTTTGGTTGATTAGATGAAGAAGGCTGGCCCAGGTGACCTCATGTTACTGTATGAGATTTGCACAGTCTCTTTTGTATTTTAATTAATTCATGCAACCATATTGTGTATTAGGTCGGTAAATGGGATAATAATTTCAACCTTGCTTATATACAGGGATTTTAATTTGTGGTGTGTGTGTGTGTTATTTTATAGATTTTTTCAACTTTTCTAACAGAAATCATTAATCATGTCTTTCATCATTATATTTATGGTAGAAGGTTGTATAAGGTCACAATTTCCAAACCAAGACTAATTCAGAAATCTATTGATTGATTATTGAAGTATAAATTGCGCATTGCCTTCATTGTAGGTATTATATGTAATAAACATATACAAATATCTAAAATTGTGTAATTGTTACGAAGCCTTTCAATTTTATCTTAGATCATGGATCTAACTAAACACCTATTGAGAAAAAACAAAAAACAGCAACAAAATGATAAAACCAACTGAAGCAGAATCAAATGATTGCTGTAGAACCACTGTCCTCTCGTAGATTGAGAAACCAAACATCAGAAGGTGATGGGTGGCAGCAAAAGGTAAAAAAAATGAAACAGCAAAAGCAAATACATTTTAAAAAGCAGTGCAAACAAAACCCCTTTTGTGTATTACAAAGAATTATAAGCGTGATGCTAGGCCACATCACAGTGTTTAACACGCGATCCGATCGCGCATTAAAACTAGTGATGGGAAATTGCTCTGGCCACACTAGCAGGGTTATTCAATAAAAGTTCTTATCGTTTAAAATTGTGCTATTTTTGCCCAACAATCAGATGCTAGCTTTCAAATGTTAAATAAGATCTGATTGGTTGGGGCAAAATTAGCACCATTTTAAGAACTTTTATTGAATAACCCTGTAGTGCGCTGCTGTGCTTTGCGCTGCAATCTGTAAACAGAGCGCATGTGATCTGCATTTTTTTTGAACAATGGCACGCGCTCCAATCACACCCACATGCACAACCTGGTGCACTAGGAGTGTGCTGTAGTGGGCCAGCCCAATCCTCATCTAGTGAGTAAAATTATAAAACATCTTGAGGAAGATAAAGTAAGATCAGTTACTGCAAAAAAGGTAATTTAAATTAAAATTAAATTGTGCTACACAGTAATGCAAATGAACACTTACTAAATGGAGTGTGATACCTGCTCCCAGTCACAGCTTGCTTATATGCCATAACCGAGGCAGGGACAGCATCACACAGCAAAGTCAAGGTAAGCGTGGGACTGGAACTGATTCTGATTTTCCTTAGAAAATGTTGGGTGTTTTGGTATAAAATGAAACTTGCCATGAACATGTCTCTATAGAGCCAGCTGGGAAAAGTAAAATTGTAGCAGAGAGAGTGAAAGGTATACATGAAAGCAAGCAGTTAACTGTGGATATTTTGGAATAATTTGTCTCTTTAATTCTAATAATAATTTGGTCCCATAGAAAGATTTTGCATAGAAAGGCAAGTGAAGAATTGTTTTAATCAGCAGTTTCTGAGAAGCTGAGTTGTAGGCTTGCGATCTTTTAAATGAGTAAAAACCCTAGTGCGCTGAAGCCTTTATATTTAATAGAAATCTCTCCAGACACTTGGACTGAACATCTTCTGGATAACTAGAAGGAGAAAATGTAATAAAACTATAGGAAACAATAACAGATAGTTAATCCAAAAGAAATATATTCCGTGGGATCACATTATTGCAGCATTTAATTCATTGGTGTTTTGGGGGGCAGTAAATATACAATAAAATTGATTTCTGGCTATATTGTTTGGAGATATAATATTGTACTTGTGTTAAAAATACTGTTATTCTTTTTTGCAGCAATGTTGCAATTTGTTTATAATTATTTATCTAATATTTCAAAGCTGGGGTGTTAAACTTGTGGCCCTTCAGATTTTGAAAAACTACAACACAAAATAGGTTTGTGTGTCAGCTTCTGAATATAATAAACATTGAATTGAGTGGCACTGGTCTCTGTGAAGCAGTTTTCAAACATCTGGAGGGCTGCAAGTTTGACATCCCTGTTTTTAAAGTATGGCATTGCATTTAGAAACAGGCGGGGAGATTCAATATGGAATAGCCGTGTTACTTACCTTATCCCGATCCCGCGATACAAAACTGACGTAAACGAGATTACATCAGGTATTGCATCGAGGGATCGGGCTAAGGTAGAACGGACTTTAAGGCCTCCCACACGGTACCGTTAAGTTTCGCGTTACCAGGTATCTGGGTAGTTTTTAGTCTTTAAAAGACATCATGTATGTTAATGACACAACAACAGTACTAGACAAAACAAAACAAATTATTAATTACCCACTGTACATGCAAACACTGTAAAAATGAAATTACATTATAGAATAGCAATTGTCAACAGCGCTTATTCGTTTTGTCGTGACAAGATTGAATTGCTATTGATGTATGTGCTGTATTTCCTATAGAGTTGGGCATTTAGTTAAGCCTAGGCACAAAGTTATGCCATGCAAGCAACATGGTTAGAACATCTGCACTGATTGAGCACAAGGTACTCACATTACATCGCTTACAAGGCTTTGTACCATGTAAGAATAAACATTTTTACTGCTCTCTTTTATGTACAATGTATGTCATGTTTTGCTCAATAATGTAGCTGAGTGATGTAAGTTAAGTAGCCAGGATAACTCAAAAAGTAATTTCCCCAGGGAATGATTCCTCTGACATTAAATCAGTTTAAAAAACCCTCTGCCGTTGTTTGCCTACCTACCATAGAGATGGTAATTGTTTGTTTTGGTTTTTTATTTATTTTTAAATGATATTGAAAACTCTAAGATAATAATGGACTTACCATAAACTTGACATACTCTCCTTTAGTCACTAGATACAAGCCACAACTTCACCACTCTGACCCTTCAAAAAAAATAATCGGAGCCTTCCATACTGATTTAGGCCAAGGCCACTGCACATTGCTTTGTGAAGTGTGGCGCCTGCTTGTGATTACTGTAATTTACGTTATTGGGTGCGCATGCAAAACGCACCAAAAACGGTGATCGCGTGTGCTCTGATAATTGGATCAGCTCAATGTGCCCCAGCGCACCTAGTGTGGCCAGTCTAATTGGCCAACACTAGCATGTGCTTTGTAACACGCAATCAAATGGCATGTTAATACGCACAGTGTGGCCTAGCCTTACTGACATGGCTCTTCTCTGGAAAGGTTGCCCTCATGCTGCCAAAGATTGTTATATTATGAAGCCCAGTTAATCATTGGTTGTGCCTTCAGTGATCACAACCATGATTGGCCGGGGGGTAGGCAGGGGTAGTGATTTGGGACAGTGAATTTGTGTGTTTTTTAATGGCCAGTTTGAGGAGTTTAGAGCTTGTAGCAATTGGAAAAAAAGGTTGTGGCTGACATGCTTTTTTAAGTGTGTGAACTACCCAAGTCACCAAGGGATCTATTTATGAAGTGTAGTATAGACAATTTGTGCTAGTATGCTTTAACAATTACATTTACCCTTTACAGAGGTATAAAATTTTAAACCATGTGTGTAAATGTAGCCATGCTGTAAAATGCTGACCATGTGGCAGATAGCTATTCTGTGCAGTATTGGTTGGTTTTACCACACTGCAGTATTTTATTATACATGGTAAATGATGCCTATGGTCTTCCAATTCTGATAGTAATCAGAAAAATTAAAATTGGTTAAGAAGAGACACGCAACAGTTAATAATTGTAATATAATATGATTATAGAGAGATGCAACTTGCAATATTAAATCACAAAGGCACAGCGCCTGCTGGTAAATGAGCCCTTGTATGTGTTATTACTGTACCTAGTAGAACCACAGGGAAAGATCAGGGAAACAACATTTCGGGGGAAAAGCAAAGCAGAAAAAAATAACAAATTAGTAAGACTTTCCATACCTTGACGTGTTGGGAGGGTTTTCATTGTTTTACTGGCACAAATACTTAATATAAAGGGACCTGCTATATGCATAGATCAGTTTTATCTCCCAGTTAATAAAATATGTGGTATATTGATTTAAAGGGCATGTCCACCCCCAAAACTAAAATTTACCAACTACTGGCCCACTGTATAGTGTTAAAAAATCCTTACCTTCATCTCTACTCCTTATAGTTTTCCTGCAGTGCCTGTTCAAAGTGAAGAGCAGGAGCTGTCAGTGAGTCATCCGGTTCCTGCTGCTTCCTTGTCTCTGAAGGTTTCTGGCATGTGCAGGGAGCCTTCCCCCCCTCCCTTCCTCCTCCCCCCTCCCTTTTCCTGGTGCCTTATGGCTGCTTGGTGCCCTTCCATTTACTGCCCTTCTATTTACTGTGTGTAGGGCACCCCAACCCATCCTGTCACCCCAACCACTGATTTAAATTTCTTAAAAAGCCTCAGAAACATACTAACAGTTCTTCGTTCCCTCAGCTATGTGCATAGCCGGCAGCCAATCACAGACGTGGCTTCTGGTCTCGCCCCTCTCTGCTGCTTCCAGCTAGCAGAGAAATGGGAACAGAGTGCCGGGGGAAAGATGGTCTTTAGAGATGGTCTGACAGATTTTCGTAAATTTCACTTTCCGAATTTTTCAAATTTTAGAGGATTTTCAAATCGACAACCCTCAAATATGTTTTCCATAACCCTCAAATTCACAGATCAATTTTGGAAATCCTCGAATGTAGCAGTCGATTTCGATAACCCCAACTGTAGCCTTTGATTTCCATGACCTTCGATTAGCCTTTGATTTTGGTAAACCTTGAATGATGCTCGGTATTTTTCAGCAATCCTCAAATGTAGCATTTGATTTCAGTAACCCTTGAATTTAGCCTTCGATTACGGTAACCCTCAAATGTAGTTTTCAATTTCAGTAACCCTCTAATTAGTTATTCATCAACCCTCTAAGTATCGTTCGATTTCGGTAACCCTCGAATGTAGCGTTCAATTCGGTAACCCTTGAAAGTAGCCTCGAAAGTAGCCTTCAATTTCTTTAACCCTTGAATGTAGCAGCCGATTTCCGTAACCCTTGAATGTATCGTTCGGTAACCCTCTAATTCGGCCATAGCATGAAGAAATCCAACAATTGCTGATTGTGGGGAAATTTCCCAGGTGTCACAGACATTTATAGTAAGTTACCATTGCTATTTAAACTAATATTTTAGGCAGAAATGTCTGATTTTTTTATTTCATTGACTTTAATGGTTCGGCTTGCGGATTTTTTAATTTTTTCGAAAATCCACGAATCCTCGAGCGGAAACATATTTTCGGAAGTTTTCCCATCTTTAATGTCTGTAAGTATCTTCCAGGGCTTTTTAGAAATCTAAGTGGACATTTGGGGGTGCCCTACAAATAGTAAAAAAAACAATTTTAGAGGTGGACATACACTTTAATAGTTCAATACTGAACAGAATGTGGCAGTGTTTATTACATACAATACAAGCTTTCATAAGCTAATGTCATTCTTTGATGCTGCTGCATACATTTTTTATTTGGATTTCTATCTGCAGCTGTGCATCCTGAGTATTTTTTGAGTGTGCTGCCGACCAGTCTGATTATATATATATATAATATCATAAATGACGGTCTCGTCAAGCAACAGCTTTATTGCCTGTTTTATAACAGAGAATAACTGTGAGTCATAATTCCCTTAAAATGCTATGATCTTTCTGTCCTGTTTCAGTTATCTATGGAGCTCAAATTATCTATTATCCCAGTACTAATTATTTATGTCTTTCCAACAGTATATTAGAACACAATTCAGGAAGGAAGAATACAATACATTGATTATTAATGTATTTATGAAAAAAATAAAGGGACCTGCATAGTCTTTCTCTTCTCATAGAGAATAGAGGGTAGAGACCATGATCTCAAGCAGAGGTATCAATGTGCTTATTGAAATTAAAAAAAAAACAAAAATGGTGAGTTTTTGGTCAAACCCAATTAAAATGGAATTTTTAGAATTTAGACAGAATTTTCGACTTTCCAACCACGATTTTGCTTTTGACCATGATTTTCCACCACAATTTTAGAAGCTCAGCCTAATTTTCCAAAAGTTCTAAAATATAGAAATCCAAAGAATCTAAATCAGTGGGCATATTTATAAAAGTTCGTTAACTTTTCGCCTTCTTTAACGCTGCCTTTTCGCAATTTAGACTTTTCGCTATTATAAGCAATGATAACCAGTGGAGAAAGGTCTTACCGCTGCTTTTCATTTTTTGCCATACATCGCTGCCGTAACCGCTCAAGCATATTATAAAATGTTGAAAAGTGTATTTCTGAGTTAAGTTCATGCAAATTCACCAAGTCTGAGGTGGCGAAAACCCATAAGTGGCCAATATTTAGCCTGCCAATGGTCAGTACATTGTAAGTTTTTCTTAATACTAATAAGTACCCAGGGGGATGTTAGACTATTTTGCGCATTCCTCTATTACGATCTGCGATTTTGTTTTAAGATCACTTTTCTTTTACGGTTCCAATTTCTTTATTTACCAAAAAAGTCAAATGGGGGTCTGAGGGACAATTTATAAAGGGCATTATTTTTGCTTTTTTCCCCACCAGCCTTTACCAAAATTTTTTAAACTTTCAACTTGTCTCATCATCAAAGTATTAAAAATTATCAAAAGCGAAATTATGTAGCAAAAAATAGCACTAATAAATGCTGAAAAAGTTCGCAACTATGATGGTAAATAGGTAATACTCCTAAATTGGTTAATACACACTGAACATCTATCTTGTTATTAAAAATAGCCAACACATTTGGTGTTTTTTTTTAGCCAAAGATATGATAAATAGTGTAAAAAATCAAAAAGGCGAATTTTCTCTATTTTATTAATAGATATGGTAAAAATTGGTAATAGTGTAAAACTCAATTAATAGGACATATTTTTTAGTATTGCTTATTTTCAGCAAACTGCAGCTAATTATCAAACCAGTTCCATTAATATGGGAACATACCATAGTGCTGTGTAAGAAATAGTCATGTTAATGGAACATTCCAGTAAGTAATGATGTTTGGTGAAAATTCTGGTAAAACTGCAAAAAATGCAGCAAAAAGAGAAAAGGTGGGAAAAAGTCGAAATTTCACCTATTTATAAATGGCTTTAAATTTTAAAAAATGACAAAATTAGCTCTGACATTACACTAGAGAGCAATTTCTCTTTTCGCAGTGATACAACACAATAAGGTGAAAACTACCGTCACACAGTGATACTTTTCTGCAAAGGCAAAAGTGAAAATGAGCGTTTTTATAAATAAGGCGAAAATAGCGCTATTTGTCATTGCGATGTCCTGCGATAGTGAAATGGCGAAAATATCGATCATTTATAAATATGCCCCCATATTCGAAATTGGAGCTCATCTCCTCATATTGACACAACCCATAAGGACAAGAAAGACATTCAATAAGAAGTTTACTTTTTACTATATCTTCTTTCTCTCCAGGCTTCGAAAGTTGGCAATACACAACTTTAAGGTTATTTTAATCATAAAAATAAATTTTTTATCATGTGTATACAGCAGTGCATCTAAATAAGAGATTAACAATCTATTTATGTAGCAAAAAATATAAATCTGCTTCGGAGGAAAAAATTATCTCTTGTAGATAACTGAAATGGTGTAAAGTAGTGTATAGTGCTGACATGTCTGCTATCTGTCTTTTGAAAAGGAAACTTTTCAAGCTTCCTTTTGAAAATATCCAATGAACCTAACATCACCACGTCTAATGGAAGTCAATTCCATAGTTTTAGCGTTCTCACAATAAAAAAGCTCCCTCCATGCTTGAAGCAAAAAACTTCTTTCTTCCGGGCTTAAGGGACGTCTGCATGTCCTCTGACATGTTTTATTGGTGAACAATCAACCAGATAGTTTATTGTATGGCCCAATAATGTATTTATAAACAGCGATCTTATCCCCAGGCAAGCACCTTTTCACTAGTGTGCACAATTGTAATTTACCCAAGCAACTTTTAATGGTTTACAAAGTTTTGCATCATCCAAAAACACAGAGACCTTCTTGACAGTACCTACTTCCAAATCATTAATCAACAGATACAATAGAAGTGGCCCCAACACAGAACCCTGTGGCATACCACTTATAAATACAGTGCTGGCAGCTAGTCATTTTATTAGTTTAAATGCGTAATATTTGCATAGAAGTTTATAGAAGATGATAATAATGTAGCTCTAACCTCCATGTAATACAATCTGTGCTTGATATTCTTGCTAATAGGCCAATGAGCTAAACCTGAATATACTGTACTACCTTTCAAAATACTAAAAACAGTTTCTGCAAACCAGAAAGGGGTGTGACAAAGAGGTACTTGAAAGCACAAGGTAAAACCAAGGTTGGCAGGTACAAAAATCTACACTACTTATTGTTTCAGCCTTTTACCAGAGGGGGCCCTCTCTTTTTACTTACTCTATCACTAGAGATTGACATGAATCTGGTTCCGAAGTTGATTTCACGGATCCGCTGGAATGCAGACTTGCAGGTTTCTGACTTTTTGGATTTTTCTGAACTGCAGAACTGTTTTTGAAAATTATAAAACGACAGCATTTTTGGATTTAAAAAAAAATCAAACATACAGTATTCGATATTTCTAGAAATTTCAAAATCACATAATTCAAAATTTTAGAAATCTCTATAAATATCAAGAATACAATACGGAATACCTAAACGGGAAGCATGTGAAGTTTCCGGTACTAGACGGTGTTATTATAAAGATTTTGGGCACGTTACCCAGTCCATTTCCCAGGTCACGAAGACATTTACAGTAAGTTACCATTCCTTTTTATACTTTAATTTTAGGCACAACTTTTGGATTTTTTTAACACCCATTGACTTCAATGGGTCCACATGCGGATTTGGAAGTGGAACAGATTTCAGACAAAGACAAAGACATTACAGACAAAAACAGTCTCCCCCCCCCCCCAGAAAACCACTGTACTTACTACTTTTACTACGCAAATCCTAATAGGAATATAACAGTGACACTCACATATAACAGTGACATTCAGTTTTTCATTATGTCATCTTGTCTGTAGAATCTTTAGAAAAACTTCTCAGAAAGACCCCCTTTTGGCAGACCACAAATGAAAAAAAAAAAAAAAAAAACCTGAGACTTCACTCATCTGTAAAAAAGCAGGGTAAATGTGGATGAGGATTTTAAAATTAATGAGATTTCCAGAGACAAGGCATCCCAAAGGTAACGCCAGTCAAATCTTCCATGTGCGGTAAATTATTTGTTTACGTTCTTTTATTTTTTAACATATGCAAATCAATGTAATAATCAGAAGATTGTTGACCTATAGTTTTGTTGACGCAAAAGTGCAGCATATGTAAGAACCTAAGCTGCTATCAATCTCGCCAGTAATTTGAACATCTCTAATTTACTCCTTTGTGTCTCTAAATAAATCATCTATTAAGACTATTTGATTTCATTTTAATATAAAAATCACAGAGCAACTCTAATTGTTTTCATTGAAGTTAATTTGAAACGCAAAGCTAATGTATAATCATATTACTATGAGCAATGTATTGTACAAAATTCCTGAAAGCTTTAAGTACATTTTATTCCAGTACTGAAAAGCAAAGAATCCCACTCACATACAGCACATTTTGAGAATAGCGTTAGTCAAGAATAAAATATAAATGCAGTACCCACACAACCACAATGACATATGAGTAAATATTTTTGGCTATGCCCCCGGTTGTACTTGCTTTATGCAAGTGGAACACTAAGCTACAGTGCACCAAATGCTACATATTGTCTTTTAATATAATGTATTATAATGAATACATACTGGGAGCTGCAGTATCAGTTACTATTGCCCATAACAATTGTAAATAAATAATGACCGATGCTACGTAGGATTATTTTGCAGGGCTTACAAAATAGTTGGAAATTAATACCATTAATACTAATTCACTAAACTTTAATTTAAAGTAGAACTAAAATATTTTATAAATCCTAATGTGAAAGCTTTTCTCCATCAGAATTCCAATACTCTGTAAGATTCTTCTTTAGAAAGTACATAAAAGAAGTAGATAATTTAAAGGGGAAATAAAGTCTTCAGACAACATTGCCCCAACAGAAAGAGCACATTCACAAAGATACAGTCTTAAGGTGAACTTATTGATATAATCGCTATATGTATGGTGTCTGCCAACAAAATTGGGTCAATAAAATCAGCCCATTTTTGTTACCAGGCTGGACAATCAGCTCATAATATATTAAAAATATTTTAATATTTTATTTTCTTAGTTTTAAATCTTTTGTTTTGTTTTATGTTTAATTTTTATTTTCTTAGTTTTAAATCTTTGTTTGTTGTATGTAACATATTCCCCCAAACACCCTTGCAGTCTCTCCAGCAATATCACGGTTGCTGTAAACAAACAGTATTTCAGGACTTGCCACAAACCACACTATTTGGAAATAGAGCTCTTAATGGAACTAGGCTGCCTTTTCAATTATTTATTAGGTTTGGTATTTTTGTACTACAGTATGCTGTATGTCTGCAACAACAAAACGTGCATGCACATGGATTTAAATAGAGCAATAATATTTGATTTGTCTTTAGTACTTTTTCTACATGTTTTATCTGCTTAACAGCTATTCGATGTATGTTGTAAAGATGGTGTGTCATGTGACAAAAAGGAAAGTAAAATAAAAAATATTTGTTTTTTGGAACCACAATGACAGGAGTTTGCATGGCTTTCTCCTTAAAAGAATGTAGCATCAAGAAAATTAGTGCACAGAAATTGTTAAGAGGATACTAAAGGGAGATTTTTTTTTGTCTAGATTTTTAATTTGAGAGAAAAAGGCAGCATGTTTATCTCAAACATGGGCTATGCAAAGAGTTAACAAAACTGCCCAGTCTATTTTTAAGTCATTTTTGCACACACCAATGCATGCACACACAAATATACATATATTAACATATTCATAAACATGCTCACTTTATATTATTAAAATAGAACAGAATTACTATGCACACTCATATCTGAACAAACCTTTATTATAACTATCAGGGTTATAAATTTAAAATCATTTAAAAACCACAAATCTATATGTACCTCATGGAGGTACATATAGATCAGATACAGTGTACAAAAGTAGGTAAAAGACATAGCTACCAGCTCCCTTGTAGAGATAAGTCAATCAAGAGTCATGTAGAGGCTGCAATATGGGCCACGAGCAGACACGTATCGCCCCCTCTACTTTGGGGGCTTCCTCATGTGCCCAGCAAAAAGCAAGAGAGAAAGAGAGTCCTACCCAACGCTGGGTTTAAATACCCGTTAGTATCATGTTACGTGCACACTGTATTGACTTTATACGTAAAGCACCGGTCACGTACATTCACGCAGACAGAGCTTCCCTCATCTGCGCATCACATTGCTAGGATACTACTCCAAGTCAGCAATTTAACCCTAACATTACCTGTAATTGTCCAGTCACATAAGTCAGGGTGCCATTAACACATCACATATAAATCCCAGGGGAACATTTTAGTCAACAGACTTGTACAGTTATATACATATATATTACAAAAAGGTTATAGCCATCAATATATCACAAAGAAAAGTATTAATGTGCACATATTATAAATTCAATAAAGTTTCCCAAAAAGTTTTAAAGTTGCGTCCATTTTGTTTGGAAGCAAAAAGAGGTACCATTCTTTTCATAAATGTTCCAAAGGAATTCCATGGTCCAATGAGTATTTAACAGAGAGGATAAAGTTACAAAAGTTATTAGGAGTCCAATATCAATAAAGCACCTTATTCAGCATCGATGGGTAAGTATCAATCATGATCCATAATCCAATGGGTGAGTATCATTGAGAGTACTAATCCATAGTTATCTCAATAAATATAAATAAGATGCTGATCCAAGGTTCGATAAATAAGTAGAAGTCCATAAAGTGCTAATCAGAAGTGCAACACATCAGTATCGGTATAGATCTGTAGATAGATATCTGTAAATCTAACTGCCGGATACAAATTCCAATTGCCAGATAAGAGTTCAAGCGGGGAGTAAAAGAAGACTTCCTTAAACCTGAGGAGAGCCAAATATACACATTATGTATAGTCAGGATAAAACCACATAGTCACATATAAGGAGTGAAGTCCATAAAGTGCTAATTAGAAATGCAACACATCAGTATCGATATAGATCTATAGATAGATATCTGTAAATCGAATTGCTGGATACAAATTCCAACTGCCAGATAAGAGTTCAAGCGGGGAGTAAAAGAAGACTTCCTTAAACCTGAGGAGAGCCAAATATACACATTATGTATAGTCAGGATACAACCACATAGTCATATATAAGGAGTGAAGTCCATTGCTTCATTAAGACCCCTCGGTGATCTAGTTCCCAATGCCCCCAAAGTAGTGGGGGGCGAAACGTGACTGCTTGCGGGCCAATATTGCAGCCTCTACATGACTCTTGACTGACTTATCTCTACAAGGGAGCTGGTAGCTATGTCTTTTACCTACTTTGTACTCTGTACCTGATCTATATGTACCTCCATGATACTAACTCCTGGTGTTATTATAGTACTTGTATGTAGTCATAGAGTATTGGCTGTTAGGTCTATGGTTTTTAAAGGATTTTAATTTATAACCCTGATAGTTATAATAAAGGTTTTTTAACTGTTCAGATATGAGTGTGCATAGTAATTCTGTTCTATTTTGCTATTTAGCTATTTAATTACTAGTGAGCACCTCATCCCACGAAGGGATACATGTAGCTAGTGCTGGGTTTCATAAATCACTTTATATTTTTATATGCATTAGTTTAGTAAATAACAGTTAAATAATAAGCAATGTTAATGTCACGTAAGGAAGATAGAAATTGTAAGTAATATTAGGAACAGAATTTTAGAGAATTATTTTGTTATTATTAATTTATTGATTGAGATTATTACAGTCTGTCTCTGACAATGGCAGTATAATAGATATTTCTAGGATATAGAATTTTGACATATGTGCATTTTAAACCTCATTAACTGCTTAGCAAAATATTGCTATTAGTGATGCTTGCATGCAATTGCCCTTAACTACTGTATGCTTGGCTTGATAGTGTAAAGATGAGCAATGAGCCAAATATCTCTGATTCATAGTCAGCCCAAATATCCAGGGCTTGACTCAATCTGGCTATGTATTTTCAGATACATTAAACAGACCCCAACATCTATTTCTCATGCCAGTTTAGCCAGTATTTAATGAATGAAAGGATTAGTTTGTTGGATGATTGAGGGAAATCTTGTTTAAGGAACATACGAGATTCAAATGATTGTTTTATGACATGAAAATGCAGCCATTTATAATGTATAATTGTGGTTATAATCAGGGTCAGACTAGTCCCAACAGGATAGCAGGGGGAAACCCCTGTGGGCCCATAGTCCAGTCACTAATAAGAAAATAATATAATGTTAAAATTCAAATATAACATGTCAAGTAAATAAAAGTCAGACAGGAGACAGATATGCAAAAAGTAAATAAGTAAAAAAGAAAAAACTAAAAGGGGACAAACCCCAGGGGCACTGGGAGCCAAAGGGGCCCCATCTTCTTATTTTTCCTATGACAGATATAGCCTCCTTCAAGAAAACCACTGTGGATGAAGCACAGGGCCCCATCATAGTTTTGCAGGGGGCCATAATGATTCCTAGTCACGCCACTAGGTAAGGCATCCATCCTTTAGGTACATAAATCCACCATTGAGATAATGGGATCTACAGAGTATGTGGTTCATTTATTAAAAAGTGCTTGTGGCATTGGTTATGAAGCCAAGATTTACAGTAGAGTTGCTATTTGCAGTTTGGCAGACAATATAATTTAGATGTATTGATTAAAATGATGCTTTACATCCTTTAACATATGCACTGTCTAAAAATAAGGACTTGTTGGAAGAACCATTTTTATGTAGACGCAACAAAAATTCTATTCCGGGTTGTTTCCTATTTTTGGGGGGTCTTGTAAGCATTTTGGTCTTCTGTATTTTTGGATTTACCTACTACTGAATAAGGGTGGACTTTCTACATAGGGTGTGGGTGGGGGGGGAGGGGTTGGGGACATTTCTAATGTCACTTACTGTTTTTAATTGTTGTGGGCATTAATGATCACTCTTAAAAGGCTTTGTCCGAAACATGTTGTAATCTCATAAACTGCACGTTTATTAAACTATTGTGCACACGAGGTCCTTCCAGAGGGTCCGGCAGAGTGACTACAGTATGTTTAGTGTTGTACTTAGGACACTTATGTCAGTAAATTTATTCTGTTAAAATTTGCCCATTGTCTTCTATATTGAATCTGTGTCATTCATCCCTAAATGAAGTAATAGCTGTATAAAGTATAGGGACAGTAATCGCTGTATAATGTATAGGGGGCAGTAATCGCAGTATAAAGTATAGAGGGCAGTAATCACTGTATGTAAAGGGGGTCTTGTAAGCATTTTGGTCTTCTGTATTTTTGGTTTTCCCTACTACTGAATAAGGGTGGACTTTCTACATAGGGTGTGGGTGGGGGGGAGGGGTTGGGGACATTTCTAATGTCACTTACTGTTTTTAATTGTTGTTTGTGGCATTAATGCTCACTCTTAAAAAGGACTTTTGTCCGAAACATGTTGTAATCTCATAAACTGCACGTTATATTAACTTATTGTGCACACAGAGGTCCTTCCAGAGGGTCCGGCAGAGTGACTACAGTATGTTTAGTGTTGTACTTAGGACACTTATGTCAGTAAATTTATTCTGTTAAAATTTGCCCATTGTCTTCTATATTGAATCTGTGTCATTCATCCCTAAATGAAGTAATAGCTGTATAAAGTATAGGGACAGTAATCGCTGTATAAAGTATAGGGGGCAGTAATCGCAGTATAAAGTATAGAGGGCAGTAATCACTGTATGTAAAGGGGGTCTTGTAAGCATTTTGGTCTTCTGTATTTTTGGTTTTCCCTACTACTGAATAAGGGTGGACTTTCTACATAGGGTGTGGGTGGGGGGGGGGGGGGTTGGGGACATTTCTAATGTCACTTACTGTTTTTAATTGTTGTTTGTGGCTAAAACAATTAACATCCAGAATTGAGTTCATACCTTTAGGATATCTAGTATCTAATAAGAAGATCCATTTAGTTTCCTGTTTTAGCAGTTTTAAATGTCTGTCTCTATTTCTAGTATCTATCTTGATACTTTGTATTCCCTATATGATGAAATAAATGTAACTGGGTTCGATTCCTTTATACGGGCATGCGGTCCTCCGCTCGTGACTTGACTTATGTCACTATTTTTATTTTGTTTTTTATTATTTTTCAGTCTCAACAAAAATGATCTGTTTAATCGCAAAGCTTTCAAAAAAGCTGCAATTAAATCAGCTAAGTCGTACCCCCTTTCCAAGAATCGAACCCAGTTACATTTATTTCATCATATAGCCCTCAGTTTTATGAGATTGTTAACATTTTAAAAAAACATTTACCTGTCCTTAGTAGAGATGTTCGAACTTCGAAAAATCCGGTCCGCGCGAGGATCCGCGGATTTTCGAAAAAATCCGTAAATTCGAAAATCCGCAAGCGGACCCGTTAAAACGTATTAAAATGAAAGTTCGGCAAAATCCGCATTAAAAGTGGTCTAAATAGCCTTGGTAATGTACACTTAATCACTCAGGGACCTGGGTAATGTCCTTAGAAACACGTATCAATGCCTACAATACCTAAAAATTACAGTCCGCTAGCAAGAACGGTATTTTTCGAAAATACGAGGATTTCCGTAAAAACGAGGATTTCCGTAAAAACGAGGACCTCCGTAAACCCGCGGATCTCCGAAAAACGAGGATTCCCGTAAAAACGTGTAATCATGTTAGCTGCCATTGGCTAATTTGGGTCATGTGGCTTGCTCCGTCTTGAAAATAATCCCCAAAAGTTCGAATTTACAAGAATTTCTCGTTTTTATGAAAATTCTTGTAATTACGAGAATCCGCGTAATTACGAGGATCTTCGGTTTTTCCGGGTCCCGGAAGATCGCAGATTCTCGTAATTGCGGAGATACTCGTATTTTCGAAAATTTTCGTAAAACAAAAAAATCCGCGGTTCGGAAGGCGGAAAATCCGGAAAATCCGGAATAATCCGCCGGCCATCTCTAGTCCTTAGGGCAGATAAAAAATTAGATTATATTATGGAATCGGGATTTCGATATGTGCCAAGAAGGGCTAGTACTCTAGGCAACTGTTTATCCCCTAGTGAATTTATTTATTCAGAAATCTCAACAACTAAAAACTGGTTGGGATATCAGGGTATGTACAGATGCGGACATAGCAGATGCATAACTTGTCGCTATGTAAAAACAGGACAGGATTTTTTCAATTCATACACAGGAAAAAGTTTCCTCATTAAAGAATACATAAATTGTACAACCACGTATGTTATCTATGTTTTGAAATGCAATACATGCAGTTCACAATATGTAGGATGTACAATTAGATCTTTAAAATCAAGAATACATGAACATATCAGAGCTATCAAAAACAATGATAATAATAGCCCAGTTGCGAGACATTTTGCAACATGTAACAATAGCAACCTGAACAAATTACAAGTTCAGGGAATACAAAGTATCAAGATAAATACTAGAAATAGAGACAGACATTTAAAACTGCTAAAACAGGAAACTAAATGGATCTTCTTATTAGATACTAGATATCCTAAAGGTATGAACTCAATTCTGGATGTTAATTGTTTTACAAACTGGAAACAAAGATTCATTACCTCTATAAGTAAACTTTAATTTTATTATATTTATATTGTCTCTCTGTAGTTTTACAAATGTGTATAAAAAGGAAGGGAACTCCACGCAGTCAAACTGCTAAACCATGTGTTTATTTTAACATGTTTCGGTCCACAAGCTGACCTTTCTCAAGTAATGCTGTGACCAATCCCTGCATTTCATAAAACACATCCCAACACCCTCCCCCTGCTCCAATTGGTAGTAGCAAATGTCCATCTTAATGTGAAGTCCAATGAATTAGTTTGTGACCAGTCCATGCAATCCATAAAATCCTTAATACCACGACCACTTGGGAGATGCTGTGAAAAAAACAATGTGCTCAAAATACACTACGGCCAGTACGCGGACCCGAAAAACTGCTATATCGAGCCTATTGCCATAGAAAATATGTATCCGAACCCGAATCCGCGGCGGATTTACCTCGTTTGCGAACAGCGGATATCACGGATTTGCCGGTTTTCTGCCTTCCGAACTTTTCCGAACCGCGTTTTCAAAAATTTCCGAAATTACGATGATTTCTCGTATTTTTGAAAATGCGTGAAACCCATATTTTTTAAAATTTTCGAAATTATGCGGATTTCTCGTATTTTTTTCATTTTAATGGGTCCGCTCGCGGATTTTCGAATTTTCAAATTTTTTTGAAAATTCGCGGATCCTTGAGCGGACCGGATTTTGCGAAGTTCGGACATCTCTAATAACAAAGTACAAACTTTATATTTAATACTTAGCCATCTACGTTCGTTGGTACTGGATACATTCTTTAGTTTTGATACTTCCTGAGGAAAAATAAAACATACAGTAAGTGTTCAGTAAGTAGGTTGCTTATTAGTATCAAGAAGTAAGTTACAGAAAGGGTTTAATTGCCCATTTATCATTTAAACCAACCAGGTACATGCTGTTTAAACTCTTAATCCACGTGGCTTCGGTTTGAAGCAGCCTCTTAGTCAAATCCTAGTCAAATCACCTCCACTAGATGGTAACTGTATTTTTTCTAACACACACCATCTTAACTGTGTGCATTGTGATTCATACGAGTTTTCACCATTCTGCTTGTCTGTCCCAAGTATTCTTTACCACATGGGCATTTAAGTAGGTACACCACGTTTTTTTGTTTCGCATGTAGACATGTGTTTAATAGGGATTTTATTCCCTTTTGTGGGGTGGCAGACATCTGAACCTTTTATTACAGACCCACAGCAATTGCAATTCAAACATGGGAATGTCCCTTTCTTTTTAGTGACACTTTTTGTTTTGTCATTACTTCTGGATAGGTCTGATGAGCAAAGCTTATCATTGATGGTTTTGCCCCTCTTGTAGCAGAACCTAATAGGTTCTTGAAGTAGCCATGTTTGTTGTCCTGCATCAAAATAGGCCAATGCTTTTTTACGATACTTTCTATGTGGTGGCTATGCTGACCATATACAGATGACCATAAACAGATACCAGATACAAAGGTCAGTCTATTGGTTTTGTGGTCTCTACCCTTTAATTTGAGGAGATCCTCCCTTGCCTACAAAGACACTTCTTCTGCTTTCAGTGCCAATTGTTTATTACACCCTCATTGTATAAATCTGTTACACAGCATTTTGTGCTACTATTTAGTACGAAACTTAACGCCTTTTCATTGAAGGAACATGCCAGCGCTTCTTTCCTGACCACAATCCCGTGATGCAGTAAATTTTTCAAATGGATTGCTGCATTGTGGAATCTCGGGCAGGTAAGCCTTAGTGTTGTATTGCCCTGTAAGTAAGCAGAACAATTTTAAAGAAGCACCGTGGTATGCTTGTGAAGGTTCTCATTCATCCAGGTCATGGTATATCTGTTGTATTCAATTAGATCAACTGGACTTGAAGTTTAGTTCTTAAAGACGTTTCGCTAGTTATCCGACTGGCTTTCAACATCTTCCGTGGCGCTTTACAATTACAAAGTCAAACATTACATACAGGGTAATAGATGTTATACAAAGTCATACTTATTACATACACAAGTAATGCATAGTATAAGTAAACAGAGTGTGAAGTTTCTTACAGCAATACCGTGATACAATAGGAAAGAGGACCCTGCCCAAAGAGCTTACAGACTAGAGGATATGGGAGTGAAACAAAAGGAGACAGGAATCGGTAGGCTGTAAATAGATTGGCAGTGGAGTGTGAAAGGCAGGTTGGATCATATTGGGTAGTAAGAGGGGTAATGTTTAGGCCAGGTTATATGCTAGCCTAAAGAGGTGGGTTTTAAGGTTACGTTTGAAGGTGTTAAGGGATGGTGAGTGATGCAGACAGAGAAAGGGAGTTCCAGAGCAGAGGGGCAGCACAAGTAAAGTCCTGAATGTGGGCATGGGAAGAGGTGACCAGGGTGGATGAGAGGAGGATATTGTTTGCAGAGAGGAGGTTGCGCCTGGGACAGTATCGCTGGATCAGTTCTGAGATATATGGAGGGGCTGTGTTGGATAGTGCTTTATAGGATAAGATAAGCAGTTGGAAGTGGATCCTTTGCGTGATGGGCAACCAGTGGAGAGACTGATAGAGAGGAGAGGCATTAGAGAAGCGAGAAGAGGAATGAATGAGCCGGGCAGCAGAGTTGAGAATGGATTGAAGCGGTGCCAGGCGGTTGTTTAGTAAACCACACAGGAGTGTGTTGCGGTAGTCAGGATATGATTAGGGCATGGACTAGGATTTTTGTAGCTTCCTTCAAGAGTAAGGGTTGAATGCAGGAGATGTTTTTGAGTTGGAGCCGACAGAAGTTGACAACCGAATTGACATGAGGTTTGAAGAAAAGATTATTCCCAGGCAGCGGACATGAGGAGATGGGGATATGGGTGTGTTGTTAATATTAATAGTAAAACGAAAAGGACAAGTTCAGTCTTGTCCATGTTGAGTTTGAGGAAGCGGGAGGACATAAAGGCAGAGATGGCACTATCGCAGTTGGGGACCTGGGATGTCAGTGTGGGGAGATCTGGGGCAGAGTCTTGACTGCACTAAAACTTCTCTCTTACCCTCCCTGGTCTTACCCAATGTCCTTTGCCCAGACCCATTGTAATGGGCACACACTGGATCTGGTCTTTACCGCCTCTGCTCCGTATCTAACTCCTCCAACTCCCCCTTTCCTCTGTCCAATCATATCTTCTCAATATATCTTGTGTTATCGTCCGGTTGTAAATCACCAAAACAACCAATGTACAGATGCAGGGACCTGCGTAATCTCGACACCCTTAGCTCTCTAGCCCTCTCCAACAACCAACTCTATGCTCTCCTTCTCTGACCCTAACCTTGCAGCTGTTCACTACCATAACACTGTTTCCAATGCCCTGACTTGTTGCTCTCTTATCCACCCGTCGCCTTGGTCCCACAAGAACCCACAAACATGGTTATGGACAGATTAAAAAAATCCCATATAGCGAGCGATGCTGGCGCAAGAGTAACAAAAATATCGACATTCTTGAATTTAAAGTGCCCTTTGTCAGATCAGAGAGTGCTTTGTCCTTAGCCAAACAAAACTACTACTCTTTCACTCATATCCTCCCAATCCTATAACCCCAAAACAACTCTTCAAAGTATTCAACTCCCTGCCTTTTGCACCTCCTCTGGTCACCATAATAGAAAATGGGCTGTTGTACATCCATATTAAAGTGCAACTAGAGACCAAAAATATAATACATAAAAAAACAGAATTCTAGTGCACAAACAATTCTAATTGCATATTGGTACCTCCATAAAAGTTGACTACTACAAACGTCTGCTAACCCTGGATAAATAAAAGCAATAGTTCAATAAGTTGGCCCAAATTATTTTAAGCCCAGTCACCACGTCAAGGTTGCTTTCTTAACTGAGTCCTAACCTACTGGTACTTTGCCTTTTGGCTACTGTGTGGCTTGGATGCTTGGAAGCTGACTCTCTAGTTAAAGTACTTTGCTTAAACGAGCACATGACCTAACTCTGGGTGGAGTACAATTTCGCAGAAGGCTTGGTAAACCTTCAATGTAACACACCATACCCCCTTTTTATCGGCTAATAAAATAGGCTCATATTTCACAAAATTGAAAACATCCAAAGTGGTTTTCCTGTGTGCCCTAGCTCCTCCCGACAGCTTCCAACCACTACAATTGCACTGCCCAACCTCCCTTCATGCCTACCTCCTCCATCTTACCCCTACCACTGTACTCGTCTAGCCTCCCTTCATGGTTAATCCCTTAAACTTGCCCCACTAACGAGATTCACCACTATAACATCTCACCACCTGCCCCTCGAACCCATACCCTTTCATCTTATTCCCGCTCTCCTTTCCTTCATTCCAGCCCCTAACCTTCTCTTTAACTTGTCCCTATACCACTGGTATTTTTCCACTCTTTTTTAAACTGCCGTTGAACCCCTATCCTAAAAACCCTCCCTTGACAACATTGCTTTTCCAGCTACTGGCCTGTCTCCCTTCTCCCTTTTGCTTCCAAACACTGGAAAGACATGGTCTATGCTGACCTGGTTAGTCACCGTCTGCTAACCTCCTCTTTGACCACCTCCGTCAGGCTTCCACCCTAAACACTCCACGGAAACTGCCCTCAACTAAAGTGACCAATGATCTACTTAGTGCTAAATTAAGTCACTACTTTAGCGGACAGGTCATTCTTCTTGATTCTGTTTTCTGCCTTTATACTGTTGATCACCGTCTATTTCTTCAGATCCTGGTCTCCTTAGGTATTCAGGCACTGCACTTTCTTGGCTATCCTCCTATTCTCCGGTAGGAGCTTCAGTGTTTTTTCACTCTGAAATAACTCCACTCCTTGCCCCCTCCCTGTGGGGGCACGCAAGGCTCGGAACTCGGTCCTCTTCTTTTCTCCATCTACACCTATGGCCTTGGACAACTCATAATTCATTTGGGTTCCAGTATCACCTGTATGCGGACGATACCCAAATTAACATTCTCTGCCCAGATCTCCCCACACTGACATCCCAGGTCCCCAACTGCGATAGTGCCATCCTCGCCTTTTGTCCTCCCGCTTCTCAACTCAACATTGGACAAGACTGAACTTGTCCTTTTCCCACCCTCACGATCTGTTCCTCTCCTAGTTTTACTATAATATAACAACACACCCATATCCCCATCTCCTCATGTCCGCTGCCTGGGAATAATCTTTTCTTCAAACTCATGTCAATTCGGTTGTCAACTTCTGTCGGCTCCAACTCAAAAACATACTCCTGCATTCAACCCTTACTCCTTGAAGAAGCTACAAAAATCCTAGTCCATGCCCTAATATATCCTGACTACCGCAACACACTCCTGTGTGGTTTACTAACACAAACCGCCTGGCACCGTTCAATCCATTCTAACTCTGCTGCCCGGCTCATTCATTCCTCTTTCGCTTCTCTAATGCCTCTCCTCTCTATCAGTCTCTCCACTGGTGCCCCATCACGCAAGGAATCCACTTCCATGCTTATCTTATCCTATAAGCACTATCACAACCACAGCCCCTCCAATATATCTCAGAACTGATCAGCGTGGATACTGTCCCAGGCGCAACCTCTCTCTGCAACAAATATCCTCCTCTCATCCACCCTGGTCACCTCTTCCCATGCCCACATTCAGACTTTCTTGTGCTGCCCCTCTGCCTGGAACTCCCTTTCTCTGTCTGCAATCACTCACCATCCCTAACACCTTCAAACGTAACCTAAAACCACCTCTTTAGGTAGCATATAACCTGGCCTAAACATACACCCTCTTACTACCAATATGATCCAACCTGCCTTTCACACTCGCACTGCAATCTATTTACAGCCTACCGATTCTGTTCCCTTTGTTCACTCCATATCCTCAGTCTTGTAAGCTCTTTGGGCAGGGTCCTCTTTCCTATTTGTATCACGGTATTGCTGTAAGAAACTTCACACTCTGTTTACTTATACTAGCATTACTTGTGTATTGGTAATAAGTATGACCGAGTGTATAAACATATGTTACCTACCTGTATATGTAATGTTATGGACCTTTGAAATTGATGACTAGCCCGCCCACGGACAGATGTTGAAAGCCTGTATTAGATCGGATCTAAGACGTAGGAAACGTCTTTAAGATAAACTTTCAATTCGCAGTTGATCTTGTGTTATCTGTCCCGGTTGTAAATCACCAAAACAACCAAATGTACAGATGCAGGGACCTGCGTAATCTCGACACCCATTAGCTCTCTAGCCCTCTCCAACAACTCAACTCTATGCTCTCCTTCTCTGACCCTAACCTTGCAGCTGTTCACTACCATAACACTGTTTCCAATGCCCTCGACTCTGTTGCTCTCTTATCCACCCGTCGCCTTGGTCACAAGAACCCACAAACATGGCTTATGGACCAGATTAAAAAAATCCCATATAGCCGAGCGATGCTGGCGCAAGAGTAACAAAAATATCGACATTCTTGAATTTAAAAGTGCCCTTTGTCAGATCAGAGGTGCTTTGTCCTTAGCCAAACAAAACTACTACTCTTCACTCATATCCTCCCAATCCTATAACCCCAAACAACTCTTCAAAGTATTAACTCCTGCCTGTGCCACCTCCTCTGCTCACCATATATAGAAATTGGGCTGTGTACATCCATATTAAAGATGCAACTAGAGACCAAAAAATATAATACATACAAAACAGAATTCTAGTGCACAAACAATTCTAATTGCATATTGGGCTACCCCATAAAGTTGCTACTACAAACGTCTGCTAACCCTGGATAAATAAAACAATTAGTTCAATAAGTTGGCCCAATTATTTTAAGCCCAGTCACCACGTCAAGGTTGCTTTCTTTAACTGAGTCCTAACCTACTGGTACTTGCCCTTTTGGCTACTGTGGGTTGGATGCTTGGAAGCTACTCTTCTAGTTTAAAGTACTTTGCTTAAACGAGCACATGACCTAACTCTGGGTGGAGTACAATTTCGCAGAGGCTTGGTAAACCTTCAATGTAACACACCATACCCCTTTTTATCGGCTAAAAATAGGCTCATATTTCACAAAGTGAAAACATCCAAAGTGGTTTTCCTGTGTGCCCTAGTCCTCCCGACAGCTTCCAACCATACATTGCACTGCCCAACCTCCCTTTCATGCTCACCTCCTCATCTCTACCCCTACCACTGTACTCGTCTAGCCTCCCTTCATGGTAATCCCTTAACTTGCCCCTAACAGATTCACACCTATAACATCTCACCACTGCCCCCTCGAACCCATACCCTTCATCTTATTCCTCGCTCTCCTCTTCACTTCATTCCAGCCCCTAACCTCTCTTTTAACTGTCCTACCATGGTATTTTTCCTCTTTATTTAAACATGCCGTTGTAACCCCTATACCTAAAAAACACCCCCTTGACACATCTGCTCTCCAGCTACTGGCCTGTCTCCCTTCTCCCTTTTGCTTCCAAAACACTGGAAAGACATGTCTATGCTGACCGGTTAGTCACCTGTCTGCTAACTCTCTCTTTTGACCACCTCCGTCAGGCTTCCACCTAAACACTCCACGGAAACTGCCCTCACTAAAGTGACCAATGATCTACTTAGTGCTAAATCTAAAGGTCACTACTTTAGAGGACAGGTCATTCTTCTTGATCTGTTTTCTGCCTTTGATACTGTTGATCACCGTCTATTTCTTCAGATCCTGGTCTCCTTAGGTATTCAGGCACTGCACTTTCTTGGCTATCCTCCTATCTCTCCGGTAGGAGCTTCAGTGTTTTTCACTCTGAAATAAGCTCCACTCCTTGCCCCCTCCCTGTGGGGGTCACGCAAGGCTCGGAACTCGGTCCTCTTCTTTTCTCCATCTACACCTATGGCCTTGGACAACTCATTAATTCATTTGGGTTCCAGTATCACCTGTATGCGGACGATACCCAAATTAACATCTCTGCCCCAGATCTCCCCACACTGACATCCCAGGTCCCCAACTGCGATGTTAATTTGGGTATCGTCCGCATACAGGTGATACTGGAACCCAATGAATTAATGAGTTGTCCAAGGCCATAGGTGTAGATGGAGAAAAGAGAGGACCGAGTTCCGAGCCTTGCGTGACCCCCACAGGGAGGGGGCAAGGAGTGGAGTTATTCACAAGTGAAAAAACACTGAAGCTCCTACCGGAGAGATAGGAGGATAGCCAAGAAAGTGCAGTGCCTGAATACCAAGGAGACCAGGATCGAAGAAATAGACGGTGATCACCAGTATCAAAGGCAGAAAAACAGATCAAGAAGAATGACCTGTCCCTAAAGTAGTGACCTTAGATAGCACTAAGTAGATCATTGGTCACTTTAGTGAGGGCAGTTTCCGTGGAGTGTTTAGGGTGGAAGCCTGACGGGAGGTGGTCAAAGAGAGAGGTATAGCAGACAGGTGCAACCAGGTCAGCATAGACAGTCTTTCCAAGTGTTTGGAAGCAAAAGGGAGAAGGGAGACAGGCCATAGCTGGAAAGAGCAATGTGTCAAGGGAGGGTTTTTTAGGTATAGGGGTTACAACGGCATGTTTAAATAAAAGAGGAAAAAATACCAGTGGATAGGGACAAGTTAAAGAGAAGGTTAGGGCTGGAATGAAGAAGAGGAGGACGAGCGGAATAAGATGAAAGGGTATGGGTTCGAGGGGGCAGGTGGTGAGATGTTAGTGGTGAACTCGTTAGGGGCAAGTTTAAGGGATTAACCAATGAAGGAGGCTAGACAGTACAGTGGTAGGGTAAGATGGAGGAGGTTGAGCATGAAGGGAGGTTGGGCAGTGCAATTGTAGTGGTTGGAAGTGTCGGGAGGAGATAGGGCACACAGGAAACCACTTTGGATGTTTTCATTTTGTGAAATATGAGCCTATTTTTTAGCGATAAAAAGGGGTGTATGGTGGTTACATTGAAGTTTACCAAGCCCTCTGCGAAATTGTACTCCACCCAGAGTTAGGTCAGTGCTCGTTTAAGCAAAGTACTTTAACTAGAGAGTAAGCTCCAAGCATCCAAGCCACACAGTAGCCAAAAGGGCAAGTACCAGTAGGTTAGGAACTCAGTTAAAGAAAGCAACCTTGACGTGGTGACTGGGCTTAAAAATAATTTGGCCAACTTATTGAACTAATTGCTTTTATTTATCCAGGGTTAGCAGATGTTTGTAGTAGTCAACTTTATGAGGTAGCCAATATGCAATTAGAATTGTTTGTGCACTAGAATTCTGTTTTTGTATGTATTATATTTTTTGGTCTCTAGTTGCACTTTAATAGTGGATGTACAACAGCCCAATTTTCATATATGGTGAGCAGAGGAGGTGGCAACAGGCAGGGAGTGAATACTTTGAAGAGTTGTTTTGGGGTTATAGGATGGGAGGATATGAGTGAAAGAGTAGTAGTTTTGTGTTGGCAAGGACAAAGCACTCTTGATCTGACAAAGGGCACTTTTAAATTCAGAATGTCGATATTTTTGTTACTCTTGCGCCAGCATCGCTCGGCCTATATGGGATTTTTTTAATCTGTCATAAGCCATGTTTGTGGGTTCTTGGGACCAAGGGACGGGTGGGATAAGAGAGCAACAGAGTCGAGGGCATTGGAAACGTGTTATGGTAGTGAACAGCTGCAAGGTTAGGGTCAGAGAAGGAGAGCATAGAGTTGAGTTGTTGGAGAGGCTAGAGAGCTAATGGGTGTCGAGATTACGCAGGTCCCTGCATCTGTACATTGGTTGTTTTGGTGATTTACAACCGGGACAGATAAACACAGATAAATTTGAGAAGATATGATTGGACAGAGGAAAGGGGGAGTTGGAGGAGTTAGATACGGAGCAGAAGGGGTATAAAGACCAGATCCCGTGTGTGCCCATTACAATGGGTCTGGGCAAAGGACATTGGGTAAGACAAGGGAGGAGGTAAGAGAGAAGTTTAGTGTGGCAGCAAGGTGTTGTACGATGGGATATTGAAATCCTTAAGATAATTGAGGGGATGTCAGTGGATAGAAAAGTAAGACAACCCCAAGATGAGAAAGTGACGGACTGAGTGGAACTCAAAGCTAGGAAAGGGATGTAGTACAGCGCTCAGAGAGAAGAATACCAAACCCCTCCTCAACTTTATATCGGGCCTAGCGGTGTGGCTGAAGTGAAGGCCACCATACGAAAGCTCGGAGGGTGTGAGAGACATGAGTCAGAGGGTCACAGCATTTTTCGTAAGACAAGAAAAGTAAAGCAGTTAGAGTTGTGGTCCACAAGGCCCAGATATAGGAGCAGCGGGAAGGAAAAGGAGAGGTACATTTGTGATATTACGTGTGTTAAGGGTTACTAGGATGAAGGAGCATTTCGGGCAGGAGAAATTAGGGTGGGGATGGTTGATCATACAGGCGCGGTATGGGAGTGAGGCCGGGATTAGGGAGATATCACCAGCTGCAATTAGAAGAGGAGAGAGAACGAGAGGAGGTGAGAGTGGGATTAAACTAACCATGTGTTAGTCTGTAGTGGAGGAAGCTGGGGGGGTGTTTGACAATGGAAGGAGTTCATGGGGGAAAGGAGGGGAGAGGGATAAATGGAGGATGTGATGTAAATAGATTTACCAACATTGGGGTGTTGCAGTGAGGTGAAGGAGCTGAGTTAGTGTAGGTAACAGGACAGAAAAATAGATATTTGGTACATGATAATGGGGTAATAATACAATGGAAGGGTTCAATGGTCTCTAATCCTAATAAGCAGCGTTTTGGTGTCAGGTTACTTCTGGTTTAATACATACAAAAGATAGAAGCCTAGGTGCACTCCAAGTAATTTGCTTATATTTTACTTTACATTGTATTGCGACTTAAAAAGCCTGCCCTTCTCTCTGGATAAATTAAAGCAATTAGTTCAATAAAATTGGCCAAATTATTTTAAGCCCAGCCACCACTTCACGGTTTTGCTGTGTGTACTAACTTTTAACCTTTTTTTACTTAAGTAACTTTTTACCTCTTAGGAGACAGATTTCTATAATATATTGCTTGTTGATTGGGGGTTGACCAAGCCCCGGGAAATGTGTACTCCACCCACAAGTGTTCATGTGTTCAAGTACTGAAAGCTGCGGAGAGGTAGTCCCAAGAGAAAGCAAGCGAAAGAAGCAGCAGGGACTTTCATTCATAAAAGGCAGCTACTGATATAAAGACAAAGGGGCATATTTTAAACTTCGTTAAGTTTTCGCGGCCGTTTTTCCCTGACATTAGCGCATAAATCACGTTTATACGATTTATTAATGTCCGAAAACGGCCGCGAAAAGTTAACGAAGCTTTATAAATATGCCCCTTTGTCTTAACCCTTTGCGGCGATACTAACCTGTTACAGCCGCTTATATTTATAAAGCGGCGGATGTGTTTCGCAGTAGTATTGGCTGTTTTACTCGCCACCTTGAAGTGGCGAAAGCATCCAATACTATCCTCCTGCGGCGGGGATGGGCAGGCAACCCGTGGGGTGGTCGCACCGCCCCGGGAGGCAGCCCAACTGCCACAACCCCCCGGGCGGAAGAGACCACCGCCCGCTCCCAGAAGCCCTCCCAACCCCTTCACGTCGAGGCATCTCGGAACAGGAGGCTAGGAGGGGCTGCGGGAAGGGCCTCAGCAGGTGGCGACCACCCGCCACACACCCCCTCCCCAGCAACCCCTCCAAGCCCCCGGCGCTCCCGGGGAGGGGAAGGGGGGATCCACTGGGAGGGGGGTGGAGGCACCACTCACGGGGCCCTGGGAAGGGCCTTTGGGGCTTAGGGGTCCAGCACTCGAACCGGGACCCATCTCCCCGGCCCTATCAGGGCCTTTGCGGCACTACAAGTGCCTTTGGCGGGGTCACCCTCAACGAGGCCGATGTTGCCGACATCTTGATCGACGCGACGTCTTCGGCCTGGCGACACAACCCCTCAGGTCACCGATGCCAGACAACTCAACTGCGGCCGCCAGTGAGACCCGATGGCACCGCCTTCTATCTTCAGCCATCTACTGCGATGGCATCTGAGTTCGCAGCGGAGTGCATCTCTTATATAGGTTTTGCAGAAAACCCTAATCCATTCCAGAATCTGATTGGTTAATGTAACCCGGGGTACCCGTGGCGGCCGCAGGGGAGCTGGTAGCCGGACTGGAAGAACGAAGACCGCCCCCAAGGGCTCTTTTAAGAGCCGCACACTGGGGGACCCCGCAAAGGCACTGTAAGTGCCGCAAGGCCCTGATAGGGCCAGGAGGGGGGGGGGGGCGGGACCCTTAAGCCCCAAAAGGCCCTTCTCAGGGCCCGCTGGAGGGGGCCTCCACCCTCCACGGATCCTCCCTTCCCCTCCGGGAGCGTCCGGGCGGGGGTTTGACGGGTTGCTGGGGAGGGGGTGTGCGCGACCACCTGCCTGCGGCCCTTCCCGGGAAGGTTTGGGGGTGTATGCCCGCCCCCTTAGCAGAGGCGTCGGGAAGGGATTTCTAGTATATGAACTAATGTTGTCTCTAGTGCACTCTGCAGTGGATGTACTATCCCATTTCTATATATATATTGCTTGTTGCATTGGGGATTTGACCAAGCTCTGGAAATGTGTACTCCACCCAAGTGGTTCATGTGTTTAAGTACTGAAAGCTGGAGAGTTGTCCCAAGAAAGCAAGCGAAAGAGCAGCAGGGACTTTCATCTTATAAAAGGCAGGTACTGATATAAAGACAAGTTTGAGAATTACTTCTGGTTTAATTCTGGTGTATTCAGCCAGAAACTGACTTGGGCTCTTACAGATATAACTGGCCTGATACAATACCATTAGTTATACTATTCAGCTGGATGTTGGAGCGGTAAGAGGAGCGACAAATTAAATGAAAACAGAGTGAGGATCAAACAACTGGAGAATGCCCCAATACACAACCAGACTAGACTATGAGATAAGACAGCAGATTCTATACCATTAAAATACAAGTCAAGCAAATGAAGTGATGCACAGTGGAGAGTTATGATACAGCAGATTCACACTAGTAAAATACAGTCTAAAGGATACTCTAAATATTCACTCAATGATTTGTCTATGCCACTTATAAAATTTTTTAGTGGCTCTTTAAACACAGTTCCGGTTGTATATACTGGACTGTGCAACAACTGTGTACGTGGGCATAGCCAAGTATAACAGCATTTATAGGGTTAAATTATGTCCAGGAACAAACGGCCTGAAAGTTCGGACTTAGTTCCCGCCCACAGAGATGTCATTGGTGGACATCACGGGGAACGGTCATAAACCGCGCCTCCATTGGCGGACTAGCCGTGACACAAGGCAGAAATAAGTTGGGGTGTGGCGCATGCATCATGATTTTTAGTTGCATCCTGGTTGCACTTATTAATAGGGAACTAACATAGGGATCTTCTCTCTTGTGGACTCTCTGAGGCCTAGGGCTTTCTACCAATTAGGGTTAGCCCTGGTTATAGCACCGATTGTGTTTTGTCATTGGTTGAGGTTGAGGGACATGTAGATCCTTTTCTCTGTTTCTTTTTTTTCATCTGCAGTGGCAACACACGGATTGCTAGTTTTTTACTTTTTTAATGTATTTTAACGTATACCTTAAAAATACGTATGAAAGTTATGTTTTAATATTGCCAGGCCATTTCGTGTACCATTTCTTGATTGCACAACTGGGGAAACTTACCTTCTTTCATTTTCTTGCGAATACTGGAACCAGCCTCACCTGCTTTGTCTGAACACTTGATAATTGTGAAACCTGACAGATGAAATTTCATCACCTACTGGTAGCAAACTGGCAATACATTATATACTGTTAGCAAACTGGCAATACTTATATAACTGGTAGCAATGCCGGACATTTTATCACCTACTTGTATCAGTGGCAATTCATTAATATGGTAGCAAACTGGAAAATTTATTATATACTGGCGGCAAATGGGGATTCATCAGATACTGGTAGCAAACTGGCAATTTCATTATATACTGATAGCAAACGGGCAATTTCATCACTACTGGTAGCCACGGGCAATTCATCACCTACTGGTAGCAACTGACAATTTTCATATATACTGGCAGCCAAATGGAATTTATCCCCACTGGTAGCAAAACTAGCATGTTGTTATTACGGCAGCAAATGGGAATTCATTACATAATTGTAGCCAAATGGTAATATTATTATATCTGGTAGCAAACTGGCAATTTTATCATATACTGGCAGCAAATGGAATTTCATCAGGCCCTGTAGCAAACTGGCAATTCATCCACCTACTGGTATCAAACTGGCAATTTCATTATATACAGGTAGCAACTGGCAATTTCTTTTTATACTGGCAGCAAATGGGAATTATATAATGAAATAGTCAGTTTGCTACTAGATGTTGATGAAATAATCACATACTAGTGCAAACTGGCTATTTCATTATATATTCTAGCAAACTGGCAATTTATCACCTGCAACTGGCAATTTCACCACATACTGACTACAAATTGGAATTTCATCACAATACTGGTAGCAAAACTGGCAATTTTATTATATACTGGGTAGACTATTACCTACCGCATGTGCAGTGCAACCACTCACTATAAGAAGGTAGGCAGTGTGTGGCAGTATTTGATATATGTGCACTCTCTTGCCATAGTGCTGCACATACCAAATGCTCCACACTGCTACCCTCTATAGTGGGTGGATTATACTGCACTTGGGGTAAGTTATAGCCTATAGCCCTATTACGTAGGCTATTACTCTTTACTATTTGGCTGACAGGCACTGCAATATTGGAATTGTGTAGCTTAGCTACCTATCACTATCAGTCCGGTTTGCAGGCTTTTCTAAATGCTCAGCTCACCAGGATTGCCATTCCAGGATCAGCCCCCCAACACAAACACATGTCATGCTGGCTATACTAGGAAGCGCAGGTGCAGGATTTTTCCAGTAGTACAATGCAGCGCATGATGGCATCATTGCGCCACCATGCACGACCGTGTTGTGGCTTAATCGTGCTGCCACTATGTGTTGTAATACTGGGAAAAGGCTGAAAATGAGATCGGCACTTCAAGGAGATAATCCAAAGCTGTATAATGGAAATGCGCCAGTTTGCATCACAGTTATTTATGTAGAATAAAGCAATTATAGGCTAATGCAAGAGAGGTACAAAAGTTTGCCCATGCTCTTCATCTGCAGCAACCAATAAGATGTAGCTTTCTATGGATACAGTTAGAAAACATTTTATAACATCTGATTGGTTGCTGCAGATAAAGAGCATAGGCAAATGTTGTACATGCTCAGTGAGTTTTCTAACGAGCTGTCAAGTAACTGACGGAAAATGTCACATAACTACCCAATGACAGACAATGCTGCGCTAATTTCAGAGGTGAGAGTTGCAGCTACCTGTTAAATGGGAATCATATTATTCCTTTAGGCTGTAGCCCTTGATGTATCACCCTAATGTTTCTGCTCCAGATTGGCTAACGTAGAATATTGATCGTGAGTTTTAAAAATACCATTATATTTTTGTCATTTATTATTGCAATGTTTGGGAAACGTGGTTTCAAAATATATATGAATCCTTTAGATGCTGAAAAGTCTCCGCTCAGTGAATTATAAATGATGTGGCGGGATTTAGATTACTGCTTCACACAACAAGATAAATGTTACACCACTCACAGGGTATTAAGGAACATTTATGATTAATTACTTTAACAGAAATCATTATATCTTGGAAACGTGTATAGAAGTTAAGGCCAACCTTCATACAATAATATATGTATACAATAGAATGATGTGTGCACTCTACAGTACCCAGATGATCAAATTGGCTGGGTGCGCGCTGTAACATATTCATATATACACAACTGTAGTACAATCCAGGGCACTCAAAGGACTTGTGCAAAATCTTTTATTTCATGTGCAAAAAGAGAGATAACAAAGTTTTGGTCACTTCCATAGCATCACCAGCATTCCTATAATTGATGCAAATGACTTATTTATTTGGTGCCATTGTTGGCTGGGAATTTTTGTCAGCCTTGTCTTTATATAGCACTTCCAACCTATATCTTTACTCTACTATTTGTGTGGCAGAACCACACATTATATTCAAGTTCAGCCTGCCGCTAGTCCACCAGGCTAAAAAGCCTGCCAGCCAATCCTTATTCAAATCATATATAATTAGTCTATATACAATGGTAACTGCCATACTGTAAACCTTTAGATGGTACACATAATGAAAGTATAGCTTATTGTGATTTAAATCTTTAATGGGAGCTGCATATAGTTTTTTATTCGTTACCATTGAATTAAAAGGCATGAAAGTCAAAATGACCCCCTCCCTTCCTTAAACTGCACACATGTAAAGAACGTAAAATCCTACAATCCTGCATATCTTGTTCTTCATTAGACAAAACATTCCCACCAATGTGAGTTTTACACTCTCATGTGCAGAGTCTTTAAATGAATAGCTGACTGTGGATAGTGTTCTCAAGATGAGTAAATAGCATCTACAAGGTAAGTACTCTAACTACCCGCTGTACCCCCCTGGTGTGAGGAACACATATTTCCGGTCTTCACCTAGAAGGACTAAACCACTAAATATTTTTATACTCCATAATCAGAATGACCTCACCCAAGAGCACCAAATATACTGTAATTGCCACTCCAGTAAATGGCATTAAAGTGAATGTCCGGAAGAACTGGATACGAAACCGTGTCTGGCCACCCTCCTACTCAGTCACATGGCCCCAGCCTAATATGCCACTTCTTTAACAGGATTGGCTAGAAACTATATAGGCGTGACCTCTGTACAAGTTCCTGCTGTTAGTTTAGTACTGGGCATGTAAAAAAACAACAATGGTCCGTGACCACACTGGCGATACTGGAATTTGTGAAAAACCACAAAGAATAATATTCCTATAGTAAGTTTTGGTATGTTTTTTATACAGTAAGGACATAACCTTTTTTAATATTTTACATGTCTGATCTTTATTTCACCAGCCCTTGCCTATTCTTGGTGGAGATTCGAATATAGTACACTTGTATCTTGAGTAAGAGTTTGCTGAGGTTGTTGGGAGCTGTTATGAATAGAAGAGAATGCCAGGCAGAATTCTCAGCTCACTGTGTTTTGCTTGTCGTCTATAACACATACAGAATAAACAAAATGTTTTCCTGCAAGCGTATCCTAACATTAGTGTGAATAACATACCAGGTAATTAAAACTGAAATTACTGCTTCAGCATAGACAAGAAACATACGTTTCCTTATGTTAAATAGAATATATTAATTGATTCTGTTGTGTTGTTTTGTTACGTAATTTGATACATTAATTTATGTAATTGAAATACAAATAACAATTTTTTTTCTCCTTGAAATGCTTTGTCATTGGTAGGCACAAAATAGATAAGCAACCTGCTATATTTCAAAGGTAACCTTGTAATAATGTACGAATGGCACAGGAAGTACTGCCTATGGAAAACACTATATAAATACAAATATATACGGAAAAGCAAGGTTGGCTAATGGGTGGCTGGCAAGCTGACTGATAGGACTGGCTTAGATTCACACACAAGAGAAATATTCAACATTGCCTGTACTCCAATTACAACTGCCCATCACACATTCATTTTTATAGTCATGGAGCTGTCACTTAATAACTAGCCATGATGGGTTGTTTGCAGTCCGGTGGCCAGTTTATTACATGACATTGCATTACTGAAAAACATTTTGCTGACAAAATCCAAAAAATTCCATTGTACTATGAAAAAAACAACAAAAGGTCCATCACAATAGAAGAATGAATAAACTCTGAGGTTGAAGTTTTATAAAGGATTGTTCCCATTCCTGCAAAGCCCTAATTTTTAAAGAAAAAAAGCAGCTGCATATTGCTGCCCTTTCGACTTTTCAAATTGCTTTCTGCAAGAAAATCATTCCATGAATCAGATGAGTGGCTCTCACAGTTATGTCATAATTGAGCCTCTCTGGTTAACAGCTGGTTATGTGTTTCACAGGTGCTGGAACAGGTAATGAAAATGGAGCTCCTGGAGAAATCTAAAATGGCAGAACCTAATGTAGACTCTTCAGTTTAACACAGAAGGAAAATAGGAGTCATGGATATCTTAAAGGGTATTGTCCGCAAAAAAGATGTTTACTAAATGATTTACTGAAGAACAGAGGGTAAATGCACTATCTCTTCCCTCCCGTTCTCAGAAATCTTCCAGGAGAGGAGGAGTACTTACCCAGGTTCCGCAGGTAAGTGTCTCCTCCTCTCCTGGAAGGCTTGAAGTTGTGTAAACACCTGTATATGTATGATCGCAAACTTACAACTTAACTATATGATATCATAAATATTAGTAAGAAGAGGAAAATATTTTAGGATTTGGACAGTCCTCTAATCTGTTAAGTACCAAGCCACTCACTTGTGAGGTACCACCACAATTTTCCTGTACTTTCATCCCAATTTTTATTGTTACAGGTACGCTGACAAAAACAAAGTGGATAAAATGACTCTCTTCAAAAAAAATGATGTGCCAATTTAATATTGAATTTTATACTAAGAATAAATACATCTAAGATCTCACTTAACAAAAAATATATTGTTGACATAAGAGAAATGTTTAATTTTTACTGATAAAAATGACAAAATAATTATAATTGCGTTATGGGGAAAAAATAATGATTTTAGAGTTTCCCCTTCAACCATTAATCAAACAATAGTAGGAGAGGTATGTTATACTCTTAGCCGCTTGTCACAAAACCGATTAAATAGTATTTTATTGATGACCCTGGATTATTAAGCACACAAATAACAAAATGTCTGGTGAGAAGAACATAGTTGTAGTAGCCTTCTATTTGTGGTTGAAAACTCAACTATGATAATTCAGGAAAATGCATTTTCCTGTAAAGGACTAAAAAAATATTCAATCAGAAGTGGGCATAAGTATTTGTTATATTACTTTTATGCATCAAAAATCTGGGATTACGATAATTTGCCATTTTAAACAGCCTCAATTTGTGTTCACATAAGAGACTTTGTGAATCCAGAAATAAAGATTATATCACTTACCGTTTTTGCGTTCTGCAGAAATTTGTCACCATCTTAAAGTATTGTCAATTTACTTCTTATTTTATTATTCCATAGTGAATCTAATACTTTTCACAACATTTCAGATGAATAAATTATACCATCATCTTAGCTTTAGGAAGAAGGAAATGGTCGGTCCTGTTTTACAAGGGTTTTTACACCCATTTGTGCACATAATGGACCTACGTATTTTATCACCTGCTTTATGTTAAAAAGGATAAAACAAAAAGTGGATGAAGAAGTCCATTCTAAAATAAATAGAGAATAAAATCAAGAAAAATAAAAAAAAAAAATAAGAGGGGAGTTGCAACTTAGCTGAATTTAACTGATCTTTAGTTGTGGACCAACTCATATATATAAGTTTCAATGGATTAGCCCAACCTGAAAGCACTTTAATCTAATACCCAATTTAGTCTGGTTACCAATGACTAACGATGAACAAAACGTCTAGGTTTTATTTTGCTGCAGTGTAGCAAATTGGAAGACTGGAATTGTCATGACATAATGGTTTTGAAAGGTTTCTTGATTTTGCTAAACCAGCGAAATTTTAGTCTTAAAGGGACACATACTGAAAAAAATTACTTTGCCTCATCTTAAAGGGACACTATATTGAAAAAATGATTTTGCCTCATCTAATCTATAATTGAATACATGTATGGCACTTACTCTGATTTCTGTGTGGTTGCGGCATGTCTTCAATCCAGCACACATTTGTTTAGGAGCAGTAATCCCTCCTTCAAGCCTACTCACAAAAGAATAGTTTTGAGAGCAAGGACTTGATGACAGCTGAAATGTAAGACGTTTAGATTGGATATCTAAAGAAATAGGGGCAGATCAACCAACAAAATTGTTGGAAGAATTATAGTTTCCAGTTATGGTCAATTAAAATAACCTATTTTTCATATAGATGCCCTTAAGCTATTTTCACTTGGTCCAATGCTACATAAACCTATAACATCTGATTGGTTGATACAAATTAATAGCACAGACAATAAATTAAATAAGCCCCACTGTGTTTGCAAACACAATCAGTAGGATGGGCATCTTATAGCGATAAAACTTTTATGTGCACAGGTAAAATGAGAATGACATTTAAGGATATGTACACTGAAAAAGTAACCTAATGTGATTAGATAGCTGGGGCTGTAAGCTGAACGTGTGTGACTTTTTTTTTTTTTTTGCCTGGCAGCAGAGGTGTTGGTATCGATGGGGATATTGAAATCCCTTAAGATAATTGAGGGGATGTCAGTGGATAGAAAGTAAGACAACCCCAAGATGAGAAGTGACGGACTGAGTGGAACTCAAAAGCTAGGAAAGGGCTGGTAAGTACAGCGCTCAGAGAGAAGAATACCAACCCCTCCTCAACTTATTATCGGGCCTAGCGGTGTGGCTGAAGTGAAGGCCACCATACGAAAGCTCGGAGGGTGAGACAGAGTCAGAGGGTCACAGCCATATTTTCGTAAGACCAAGAAAAGTAAAGCAGTTAGAGGTTGTGGTCCACAAGGCCCCAGATATAGGAGCAGCGGGAAGGAAAAGGAGAGGTACATTTGTGATATTACGTGTGTTAAGGGTACTAGTGGATGAAGGAGCATTTCGGGCAGGAGAAATTAGGGTGGGGATGGCTTGATCATACAGGCGCGGTATGGGAGTGAGGCCGGGATTAGGGGAGATATCACCAGCTGCAAGTAGAAGCAGGAGAGAGAACGAGAGGAGGTGAGAGTGGGATTTAAACTAACCATGTGTTAGTCTTGTAGTGGAGGAAGCTGGGGGGTGTTTGACAATGGAAAGGAGTTCATGGTGGGAAAGGAGGGGAGAGGATAAAATGGAGGATGTGATGTAAATAGATTTACCAACATTGGGTGTTGCAGTGAGGTGGAAGGAGCTGAGTTAGTAGGTAACCAGGCAGAAAAATAGATTATTTGGTACATGATAATGGGGTAAAAATACAATGAAGGGTTCAATGGTCTAATCCTAATAAGCAGCGTTTTGGTGTCAGTACTTCTGTGTTAATACATACAAAATAGAAGCCTAGTGCACATCAAATAATTTGCTTATATTTTACTTTATCATTGTATTGCGACTTAAAAAGCCTGCCCTTCTCTCTGGATAAATTAAAGCAATTAGTTCAATAAATTGGCCAAATTATTTTAAGCCCAGCCACCACTTCACGGTTTGCTGTGTGTACTAACTTTTAACCTTTTTTTACTTAAGTAACTTTTTACCTTCTTAGGAGACAGATTTCTATATATATATTGCTTGTTGCATTGGGGTTGGACCAAGCCTCCGGGAAATGTGTACTCCCCCCACAGTGTTCATGTGTTCAAGTACTGAAAGCTGGAGAGGTAGTCCCAGAAAGCAAGCAAAAAGCAGCAGGCTTTCATCTCATAAAAGGCAGCTACTGATATAAAGACAAAGGGGCATATTTAAAGCTTCGTTATTTTCGCGGCCTTTTTCCCTGACATTAGCGCATAAATCACGTTTATACACGATTTATTAATGTCCGAAAACGGCCGCGAAAAGTTAACGAAGCTTTATAAATATGCCCCTTTGTCTTAACCACCCTTTGCGGCGATACTTACCTGTTACCGCCGCTTCTATTTATAAAGCGGCGGTATGTGTTTCGCACTGCAGTATTGGCTGTTTTACTCTCGCCACCTTGAGGTGGCGAAAGCACCAATACTATCCTCCCTGCGGCGGGGATGGGCAGGCAACCCGTGGCGGTGGTCGCACCCCCCCGGGAGCACGCCCACCCTGCCACACACCCCCCGCGGCGGCAAGAGACCACCCGCCCCGCCCCAGAAGCCCCTCCCAACCCCTTCCCCGTTCGAGGCAATCTCGGAACAGGAGGCTAGGAGGGGCTGCGGGAAGGGGCCTCAGCAGGTCGCGACCACCCCCACACACCCCCCTCCCCAGCAACCCCTCCAAGCCCCCGGCGCTCCCGGGAGGGGAAGGGAGGGATCCACTGGGAGGGGTGGAGGCACCCTCCACGGGGCCCTGGGAAGGGCCTTTTGGGGCTTAAGGGGTCCAGCAGCTCGAACCGGGACCCCATCTCCCCGGCCCTATCAGGGCCTTTGCGGCACTTACAAGTGCCTTTGGCGGGGTCACCCTCAACGAGGCCGATGTTGCCGACATCTTGATACGACGCGACGTCTTCGGCCTGGCGACACCAACCCCACTCAGGTCACCGATGCCAGACAGACTCACTGCGGCCGCCAGTGAGCCCGCTGGCACCGCCTTCTATCTTCAGCCATCTACTGCGATGGCATCTGAGTTCCGCAGCGGAGTGCATCTCTTTATATAGGTTTGCAGAAAACCCTAATCCATTTCCAGAAATCTGATTGGTTAATGTAACCCCGGGGGTACCCGTGGCGGCCGCAGGGGAGCTGGTGTCGCCGGGACTGGAAGAAAGAAGACGCCGCCCAAGGGCTCTTTTAAGAGCCGCACACTGGGGGTGACCCCGCCAAAGGCACTTGTAAGTGCCGCAAAGGCCCTGATAGGGCCAGGGAGGGGGGGGGGCTGCGGGACCCCTTAAGCCCCAAAAGGCCCTTCTCAGGGCCCCGCTGGAGGGGGCCTCCACCCCTCCCAGCGGATCCCTCCCTTCCCCTCCCCGGGAGCGTCCGGGGCGGGGGGTTTGGACGGGTTGCTGGGGAGGGGGTGCGCGACCACCTGCTGCGGCCCCTTCCCGGGAAGGTTGTGGGTGTATGCCCCGCCCCCTTAGCAGAGGCGTCGGGAAGGGATTTCGTATTGAACTAATTTGGTCTCTAGTTGCACTCTGCATGGATGTATACTATCCCATTTCTATATATATATTGCTTGTTGCATTGGGGATTTGACCAAGCCTCTGGGAAATGTGTACTCCACCCACAGTGGTTCATGTGTTTAAGTACTGAAAGCTGGAGAGTTAGTCCCAAGAAAGCAAGCGAAAGAGCAGCAGGGACTTTCATCTTATAAAAGGCAGGTACTGATATAAAGACAAGGTTTGAGAATTACTTCTGGTTTAATTCTGGTGTTAATTCAGCCAGAAACTGACTTGGGCTCTTACAGATATAACTGGCCTGATTACAATTACAATTAGTTATACTATTCAGCTGGGATGTGGGAGCGGCTAAGAGGAGACAGACAAATTAAATGAAAACAGAGTGAGGATCAAACAACTGGAGAATGCCCCAATACACAACCAGACTAGACTATGAGATAAGACAGCAGATTCATACCATTAAAATACAGTCAAGCAAATGAAGTGATGCACAGTGGAGAGTTATGATACAGCAGATTCACACTAGTAAAATACAGTCTAAAGGATACTATAAATATTCCACTCAATGAGTCTTGTCTATGCCACTTATAAATTTTATAGTGGCTCCTTAAACACAGTTCCGGTTGTATATACTGGACTGTGCAACAACTGTGTACGTGGGCATAGCCAAGGTATAACACGCATTTATAGGGTTAAATTATGTCCAGGCAAACCGGCCTGAAAGTCACGGACTTAGTTCCCGCCCACAGGAGATGTCATTGGTGACATCACGGGGAACGCGTCCATAACCGCGCCTTCCCATTGGCGGACATAGCCGTGACACAAGGCAGAAATAAGTTGGGGTGTGGCGCGATGCATCATGCATTTTTAGTTGCATCCTGTGTTGCCACTTATAATAGGGACTAAACTAGGGATCTTCTCTCTTGTGGACTCTCTGAGTGCCTAGGGCTTTCTACCAATTTAGGGTTAGCCCTTGTTATAGCACCGATTGTGTTTTGTCATTGAGTTGAGGGACATGTAGATCCTTTTTCTTGTCTTCTTTTTTTCATCTGCAGTGGCAACACACGGATTTGCTAGTTTTTTACTTTTTTAATGTATTTTTAACGTATACCTTAAAAATACGTATGAAAGTTATGTTTTAATATTGCCCAGGCCATTTCGTATGTACCATTTCTGATTGCACAACTTTGGGGGGAAACTTACCTTCTTTCATTTTCTTGCGAATACTGGAACCAGCCTCACCTGCTTTGTCTGAACACTCTGATAATTGTGAAACCTGACAGATGAAATTTCATCACCTACTGGTAGCAAACTGGCAAATACATTATATACTGTTAGCAAACTGGCAATATCATTATATACTGGTAGCAAACTGGCAATTTTATCACCTACTTGTATCATAGTGGCAATTTCATTATATACTGGTAGCAAACTGGAAATTTCATTATATACTGGCGGCAAATGGGAATTTCATCAGATACTGGTAGCAAACTGGCAATTTCATTATATACTGCTAGCAAACGGGCAATTTCATCACCTACTGGTAGCCAACGGGCAATTTCATCACCTACTGGTAGCAAACTGACAATTTCATTATATACTGGCAGCAAATGGGAATTTTATCCCCTACTGGTAGCAAACTAGCAATGTTGTTATATACTGGCAGCAAATGGGAATTTCATTACATACTTGTAGCAAACTGGTAATATTATTATATACTGGTAGCAAACTGGCAATTTTATCATATACTGGCAGCAAATGGGAATTTCATCAGGCCCTTGTAGCAAACTGGCAATTTCATCACCTACTGGTATCAAACTGGCAATTTCATTATATACAGGTAGCAAACTGGCAATTTCTTTTTATACTGGCAGCAAATGGGAATTATATAATGAAATAGTCAGTTTGCTACTAGTATGTGATGAAATATCACATACTAGTAGCAAACTGGCTATTTCATTATATAATTCTAGCAAACTGGCAATTTCATCACCTGCAAACTGGCAATTTCACCACATACTGACATCAAATTGGAATTTCATCACATACTGGTAGCAAACTGGCAATTTTATTATATACTTGGGTAGACTATTACCTACCGCATGTGCAGTGCAATCCACTCACTATAAGAAGGTAGGCAGTGTGGCAGTATTTGATAATGTGCACTCTCTGCCCTAGTGACTGCACATTACCAAATGCTGCCACACTGCCTACCCTCTTATAGTGGGTGGATTATACTGCACTTGGGGTAAGTTATAGCCTAATAGCCCTATTACTGTAGGCTATTACCTTTACTATTTGGCTGACAGGCACTTGGCAATATGTGGAATTGTGTAGCTTAGCTACCTATCACTATCAGTCCGGTTTGCAGGCTTTTCTAAATGCTCAGCTCACCAGGATTGCCATTCCAGGATCAGCCCAACACAACACAACTGTTCCTGCTGGCTATACTAGGAAGCGCAGGGGCAGGATTTTTCCAGTAGTACAATGCAGCTGCATGATGGCATCATTGCGCCACCATGCACGACCGTGTTGTGGCTTAATCGTGCTGCCACGGTGTAATACTGGGAAAAGGCTGAAAATTGAGATTCGGCACTTCAAGGAGATTAATCCAAAGCTGTATAATGGAAATGCGCCAGTTTGCATCACAGTTATTTATGTAGAATAAAGCATTATAGGCCTAATGCAAAGAGAGGTACAAAAGTTTGCCCCATGCTCTTCATCTGCAGCAACCAATAAGATGTTAGCTTTCTATGGATACAGTTAGAAAACATTTTATAACATCTGATTGGTTGCTGCAGATAAAGAGCATAGGCAAATTGTTGTACATGCTCAGTGAGTTTTCTAACAGAGCTGTCAAGTAACTGACAGGAAATGTCACATAACTACCCAATGACAGACAATGCTGCTAATTTCAGAGGTGAGAGTTGCAGCTACCTGTTAAATGGGAATCATATTATCCATTTAGGCTGTAGCCCTTGATGTATCACCCTAATGGTTTCTGCTCCAGATTGGCTAACGTAGAATATTGATCGTGAGTTTTCAAATACCATTTATTTTTGTTCATTATATTATTGCAATGTTTGGAGAAACTGTGGTTTCAAAATATAATTATGAATCCTTTAGATGTCTGAAAAGTCTCCGCTCAGTGAATTATAAATGATGTGGCGGGATTTAGATTACTGCTTCACACAAACAAGATAAAATGTTACACACTCACAGGGCTATTAAAGGAACATTTACTGATTAATAACTTTACAGAAATCATTATATCTTGGAACGGTATAGAAGTTAAGGCAACCTTCATACAATATATATACTGTATACAATAGAATAGATGTGTGCACTCTACAGTACCCTCAGATGATCAAATTGCCTGGGTGCTGCTGTACATGATTCATATATACACAACTGTAGTACAATTCCAGGGCACTCACAGGACTTGTGCAAAATACTTTTATTTCATGTGCAAAAAGGAGATAACAAAGTTTTGGTCACTTCCATAGACATCACCAGCATTCCTATAATTGATGCAAATGACTTATTTATTTGGTGCCATTTGTTGGCTGGGAATTTTTGTCAGCCTGTTTCTTTATATAGCACTTCCAACCTATCTCTTACTCTACTATTTGTGTGGCAGAACCACACATTCATATTCAAGTTCCAGCCTGCCTGCTAGTCCACCAGCTAAACAGCCTGCCAGCCAATCCTCTATTCAAAATCCATATATATTAGTCATATATACAAATGGTAACTGCCATACTGTAACCTTTAGATGGTACACAATGAAAGTATAGCTTATTGTGGATTTAAATCTATTAATGGGAGCTGCATATAGTTTTTTATTCGTTACCATTTGAATTAAAAGGCATGAAAGTCAAAATGACCCCCTCCCTTCCTTAAACTGCACACATGGTAAAGACGTAAAATCCTACAATCCTGCAATCATCTTGTTCTCTTCATTAGACAAACATTCCCACCAATGTGAGTTTACACTCTCATGTGCAGAGCTTTAAATGAATAGCTGACTGTGGATAGTGTTCTCAAGATGAGTAAATAGCATCTACAAGGTAAGTACTCTAACTACCCGCTGTACCCCCTGGTGTGAGGAACACATATTTCCGGTCTTCACCCTAGAAGGACTAAACCACTAAATATTTTTATACTCCATAATCAGAATGACCTCACCCAAGAGCACCAAATATACTGTAAATTGCCACTCCAGTAAATGGCATTAAAGTGAATGTCCTGAAGAACTGGATACGAAACCGTGTCTGGCCACCCTCCTTACTCAGTCACATGGCCCCAGCCTAATATGCACTTTAACAGGATTGGCTAGAAACTACTAGTAGGCGTGACCATCTGTAACAAGTTCCTGCTGTAGTTTAGTACTGGGCATGTAAAAAAACACAATGGTCCGTGACCACACTGTGCGATACTGGAATTCTGTGAAAAACCACAAAGCATAATATTCCTATAGAGTTTGGTATGTTTTTATACAGTAAGGACATAACCTTTTAACTATATTTTACATGTCTGATCTTTTATTTCACCAGCCCTTGCCTATTCTTGGTGGAGAATTCGAATATAGTACACTTGTATCTTGGAGTAAAGAGTTGCTGAGGTTGTTGGGAAGCTGTTATGAATAGAAGAGAATGCCAAGGCAGAATTCTCAGCTCTCCTGTGTTTTGCTTGTCTTCTATAACACATACAGAATAAACAAATGTTTTCCTGCCAAAGCCTTATCCTAACATTATGTGTGAATAACATACCAGGTAATTAAAACTGAAATATACTGCTTCAGCATAAGACAAGAAACATACGTTTCCTTATGTAAAATAGAAATATATTAAATTGATTCATGTGTTTGTTTTTTGTTACGTAATTTGATACATTATATTTATGTAATTGAAATACAAATAAACAATTTTTTTTCTCCTTGAAATGCTTTGTCATTGGTAGGCAAAATAGATAAGCAACCTGCTATATTTCAAAGGTAACCTTTAGTAATAATGTACGAATGGCACAGGAAGTACTGCCTATGGAAAACACTATATAAATACAAATATATACGGAAAAGCAATGTTGGCTAATGGGTTGGCTGGCAAGCTGACTGATAGACTGGCTTAAGATTCACACACAAGAGAAATATTCAACATTGCCTGTCTCCAATTACAACTGCCCATCACACATTCATTTTTATAGTCATGGAGCTGTCACTTAATAAACTAGCCATGATGGGTTGTTGCAGTCCTGGTGGCCAGTTTATTAACATTGACATTGCATTACTGAAAAACATTTTTGCTGACAAAATCCAAAAAATTCCATCTGTACTATGAAACTAAAACAACAAAAGGTCCATCACAATAGAAGAATGAATAAACTCTGAGGTTGAAGCTTTTATAAAGGATGTTCCCATTCCTGCAAAGCCTAATTTTTTAAAGAAAAAAAGCAGCTGCATATTGCTGCCCTTTCGACTTTTCAAATTGCTTTCTGCAAGAAAAATCCTTCCATTGAATTCAGATGAGTGGCTTCTCACAGTTATGTCATAATTGCAGCCTCTCTGGTTAACAGGCTGGTTATGTGTTTCACAGGTGCATGGAACAGGTAATGAAAATGGAGCTCCTGGAGAAATCTAAAATGGCAGAACCTAATGTAGACTCTTCAGTTTAACACAGAAGGAAATAGGAGTCATGGATATTCTTAAAGGGTATGTCCAGCAAAAAAGTATGTTTCTAAATGATTTACTGAAGAACAGGAGGTAAATGCACTATCTCTTACCTCCCGTTCTTCAGTAAATCTTCCAGGAGAGGAGGAGATACTTACCCAGGTCCGCAGGTAAGTGTCTCCTCCTCTCCTGGAAGGCTTTGAAGTTGTGTAACACCTGTATATGTATGATCGCAAACTTACACTTAACTATATGATATCATAAATATTAGTAAGAAGAGGAAAATATTTTTAGGATTTGACAGTCCTCTAATCTGTTAAGTACCAGCCACTCACTTGTGAGGTACACTCACAATTTTCTGTACCTTTCATCCCAATTTTTATTGTTACAGGTACGCTGACAAAAACAAAGTGGATAAATATGACTCTCTTCAAAAAAATGATGTGCCAATTTAATATTGAATATTTATACTAAAGAAATAAATACATCTAAATCTCACTTACAAAAAATATATTGTTGACATAAGAGAAATGTTTAATTTTTACATGATAAAAATGACAAAATAATTAATATATTGCGTTATGGGGAAAATAATGATTTTAGAGTTTCCCCTTCAACCAATTTAATCAAACAATAGTAGGAGAGGTATGTTTATACTCTTAGCCGCTTGTCACAAAACCGATAAATTAAGTATTTTATTGCATGACCCTGGATTTTAAGCACACAAATAACAAAATGTCTGGTGAGAAGAACATAGTGTAGTAGCCTTCTATTTTGTGGTGCAAATCTCAACTATTGTAATTCAGGAAAATGCATTTTTCCTGTAAATGACATAAAAAAATATTCAATCAGGAAGTGGAGCAATAAGGATTTGTTATATTACTTTTATGCATCAAAAATCTGGCATTACGTTAATTTGCCATTAAAACAGCCTCAATTTGTGATACATAAGAGACTTTGTGAATCCAGAAATAAAGATTATATCACTTACCGTTTTTGCGTTCTGCAGAAATTTGTCACCATCTTAAAGTATTGTCAATTTACTTCTTATTTTATTATTCCATATGTGAAATCTAATACTTTTCACAACATATCAGATGAATAAATTATACCATTCATTCTTAGCTTTAGGAAGAAGGAAATGGTCGGTCCTGTTTTACAAGGGTTTTACACCCATTTGTGCCATATGGACCTACGTATTTTATCACCTGCTTTATGTTTAAAAAGGATAAAACAATAAAGTGGATGAAGAAGTCCATTCTAAAATAAATAGAGAATAAAATCAAGAAAAATAAAAAAAAATAAGAGGGGAGTTGCACTTTAGCTGAATTTTAACTGATCTTTATTGTGGACCACTCATATATATAAGTTTCAATGGATTAGTCCCAACCTGAAAGCACTTTAATCTTAATACCCAATTTAGTCTGGTTACCAATGAACTAAAGATGAACAAAACGTCTAGGTTTTATTTTGCTGCAGTGTAGCAAATTGGAAAGACTTGGAATTGTCATGGACATAATGGTTTTGAAAGGTTTCTTGATTTTGCTAAACCAGCGAAATTTTTAGTTCTTAAAGGGACACTATACTGAAAAAAATTACTTTGCCTCATCTTAAAGGGACACTATATTGAAAAAATGATTTTGCCTCATCTTAATCTATAATTGAATACATGTAAGTGGCACTTACTCTGATTTCTGTGTGTTGCTGCATGTCTTCAATCCAGCACACATTTTGTTTAGGAGCAGTATCCCTCCTCAAGCCTACTCACAAAAGAATAGTTTTTGAGAGCAAGGAACTTGATTGACAGCTGAAATGTAAGACGTTTTAGATTGGATATCTAAAGAAATAGGGGGCAGATCAACAAAAAAATTGTTGGGAAGAATTATAGTTTCCAGTTATGGTCAATTTAAAATAACCTATTTTTCAGTATAGATGCCCTTTAAGCTATTTTCACTTGGTCCAATGCTACAATAAACCTATAACATCTGATTGGTTGATACAAATTAATAGCACAGACAAATAAATTAAATAAGCCCCACTGTGTTTGCAAACACAATCAGTAGGATGGGCATCTTATAGCTGATAAAACTTTTATTGTGCACAGGTAAAATGAGAATGAAATATTAAAGGATATGTACACTGAAAAAGTAACCTAATGTGATTAGATAGCTGGGGCTGTAAGCTGAACGTGTGTGACTTTTTTTTTTTTTTGCCTATTCCCTTACTACTCCCTACCTTCAGTGTTAGTTTGTGGCTAGCTTCCTCCTCCATGCTACTGTGGCTTCTAGGATCTCCCCCATGAGATGTGGCTTGCCATTCCAAACAAGATGGATAAAACTTATGAAAAGTATTTTTCATAATAATTTTTTGCTAAATAGGAGGAAATACCATTAGATCAGAAAATGAATGGGCAAGATGGGATTATCTCAAGATAAAAAAGGCTGCTTGTAAATGGCATTGATATTCTGATCAATTCGAACACTTTATGTAATCTATATTATCTATCTAATGACTGCCTAGTGTGACCAGAATAACAGTACAAACACTTGAATTCCAGCTAGTTGGAAAAGTCCATTGTTTTCCCTCCCATCTGTTCCACTTCAAGGCCAGTGGGCAAATAAATGTTCTCTATACTTAATATAGTCCCAATTAAAATATTACAGCAAAACAGAAACTTAAATAGTATATGTAGGTTGAATATAAATCTCTGCAACTCAATTTGTTATACAAAAATATCCATGTGCATTTTCCAGAAGTGCCCCAGTGGAGATGGAATCCAGGACCGCTTTGGACCCGGATCCAAAACTAAACCCCTTGGTTCCGAAATACTAACATTTCATCTGAAACTGGGTGGAGCGTTCAGCTTTCAGGACTTCGTGGGGCATATTTTCGAGTGTTACTGAATGTATGAGGTTATTTTCAGTAACTCTTAAATATAACCCTGAAAGTTTCGATAACCCTCAAAATTACGTTCAGATGGATACTCTAAAGTAGTTTCCAATGGTATTTTCGAGGGTTATAGAAAGTTAAAGGTTATTATAGTATAGTAATTTAGGTTGAATAAAAACATACGTACATCCAGTCCAACCTAGTCAGCAATACCCATATTTCCTGCCTAACTGATGATCCAGAGGAAGGCAAAAAAAAACTCCACCAGAATTATGAAGGGGAAAAAAATTCTTTCCTGACTCCAAGTGGCAATCCAAAATATCCCTGGATCAACTCTACCTTATGTATCAGTTCCAGGAACCTGCAACATTCCTTGTTTTCAGAAACTCATCCAGCTTTTTTTAAAACTATCCAATGAACCTGCCATAACAACGTCCACTGGAAGACAGTTCCATAGCTTTACCGTTCTCACAGTGAAAAACCCTTTCCGAGCTTGAAGCCCAAACCTTTTTTCTTCAAGTCTTAAGGGATGTCCTCGTGTCCTTTGACATGTTCTATTGGTGAACAATGCCCCAGATAGCGTATTCTATGGTCTGTTAATGTATTTATACACAGTAATCATATCCCCATGCAAGCGCCTTTTCTCCAGTGTACTTCATTGTAACTTATCCAATCTGTCTTCATATTCAAGCTCCCCCATTCCCTTTATTATTTTAGTTGCCCTTCTCTGAACCCTCTCCATTTCCAAGATGTCCTTTTTGTACACAGGATTCCAAAATTGCACTGCATATTCCAAATGAGGCCTTACCAATGCTTTGTAAAGAGGGAGAATAACATTTTCCAAAATACAATCGCAAACTTGTATGAAAATTTTTCTTAATTTCTCGGAGACTCCTGCTACATATGGGATGGCCATGTTCTTTCTCCTGTCTTGCTTCTCCCCTTCACGGTTGGTATACATGTTCTTCTTTTTCCTTCTACTTCTTTTGACAAATGCCCAGTCTGGATATCTGCAAGTTTTAAGGGCTCCTCTGAGATGTTTCAGTTCTTTAGCCTTTGCCTCTGTGCTAGTGGGGATGTTCTCTGCTCAGTTGGGAGTCAAACATCAAATACTAATCTGTGTGGGTTGGTTTTCTGTAAACCTTTACTTCCAGTTTACCACATTCCCTGACTTCTACCAAGCAGTCCAAGAAAGCCAGTTTGTTGTTTTGTACCTCTTCCCTTGTAAATTTGATGTTCTGGTCTACAGCATTGATGTGTTCTGTGAAGGTTTGTACTTCCTTCTGGTGTATTTTAACCCAGGTGTCATCCACGTATCTGAACCAGTGGCTGGGTGCTATGCCCTTAAAGTTATTAAGCGCCCCTGTTTTTCCACTTCCTCCATGTAAAGGTTGACCACAATGTGTGAAACTGTACATCACATAGCTCATCCATGTTTTTGCTTATAGAACTTATCCCTGTATTTGAAATAGGTGGCATTCAAATCCAGTAGGGAACACATATGTTCTGGGTTAAGTTCAGTTCTGCTGGTATGAGTTCTCTATTGGCCTAGCCATTTTATCACCATGTCAACAGCCTCCTTGATGGGTATACAGGTGAAAAGAGATGTCACATCATAGGACACCAGAGTTTCTTCTGCACAGAGTACTAAATCTTCAATCTTTGACACCAACTGTCTGCCATGTGCAATGCTGTGTTGACACCTTACCCTGGGTGTTCCTATAACACCTCTTAGCCACAATGCAATCACGCCTTGCATTCAGAAAGTCCTTAATACCTGGCTGTGAGATGCTAATTTGGACTTTCCAGTGTGCTTAATTGCCAACAGATTCTTGTACACGTCATTCTGAATAGAGAAAGCCATTTGGATGACTAGCGAAATGTCTTCTATGAACTAAAATTTTAGGTCCAGTTGATCTAACTGAATACAACAGATAATAACACCTAACATAGTTCAGACCTGTAGAGGGAGGATAATGAAGTGAATCTGATCTTAGCACAGCTCTGTACATGAAGGAAACCTTAACCACTGAAACAAACAAGGTAAGTGCACTCTAACCCAACCAGTGGGTGCAGACACCTTAATGAACTCTAAGGAACAACAGCACCATCAGAAACAACAGCATCCAGTAAAGAAAAACAAAATCGAGGGTTGCAATCAAAGTAAAAAACTTAACCATTTATTTGTGAGATTTGTGGTCACGAAATAACCGACCATCGGTTTTATTTTTCTTTACTCAATGAAACCTTAAGCAGATCAATCCAGCTCCACATTTTTGTTAATTACTCAATTAAGCACTGACACACTGACCCAGCAAGAAGGAGAATCCTTAGTATGAGATGAAGTTAGACTGGGAAATGAAATGAAAACTTTGAAGATATAAGGTTAGTGAAAAGCGTGTATATGAGGCCTTTAACATTGGGGCTTCAGTAATTTGCGTGGAAGAGACACATGGTTTAAATAAAATTAAACCCTTACAGTGCAGTTGTATTGCAGTGTGGTAGTGCCATCCCATTCACAGCTCTAATCAGCATTCCTTAAGTAATATGTGATTAATTACCTTGTGCTGCATGTACACATTGTATGGCTGTCAGCACCCTGCAATGGGAAACTACAAATTTCGTTAGCTGCCATCTTTGAACTCTGCAGCAGACTAATGAAAACTGTGATCTCCCCTTGTTTCCATGATTAGCTGCCTGCCCAACCCCCAGTAAAAGAGACTTTTCTTGGATTGGCCACAATTAAAAGGAGGAGACTGAGTGTGTGATCACATGACATAGCGTGCCATTTTTGCTCCTTATAATTCACAGCTCTATGCTTCAATCACTTCAACTACAAGACAAAATTGAAAATAAAGCACTGTACAAAAGACACCTGCAGGAATCCAGAAAACTATCTGAGACAGTGGGATTGTGGCTAGAAATCTGGACTGTCATGGACAATTTGTGACATTTGGGAGATATGCAATTAGCTTATGTGATCACCCGATTCCCCACCAGATGGAAGCACATAGGTTAATTAACTTTAAAAGTGTTGAAAAAATGGGTATGGCATGATTTCAAAAAGCTGTAAAGTTGCCTATGTTTTTTCCAGGTCCTGAATAGAGATGGCCGCACTATATGGAAAGTTCAATTCGAAAATGGACCTAATAAAGTCAATGGGAGTCAAATAGTTCAAAAAGTTCTAATGAAATACAAATAAAATATTAATGGTAACTTAATGTAAATGGCTGTGGGACATGGGAAATGGTCTGGGGAACATGTTCGAATATCCAGGACATTCGAAAAATCAATTTTACTCTCACTGGCGCTATTTTCGAGCTCTCGTGTTCGAACATTCGATGTTCACGCCTAGGTATCATGTACATTTTACTCACGGATTCAATGCTCGTATATAGGCTTTAATGGACACTACTCACGGATTCGATGTTCACGTCTAGATACCATGGACATTTTACTCGCGGATTCGATGCTCGCGTATAGGTTTTAATGGACACTTTACTCACGGATTCGATGTACGCGCCTAGATACCATGGACATTTTACTCGCGGATTCGATGCTCGCGTATGGTTTTTAATGGACATTTTACTCGCGGATTCGATGCTCACGTATAGGTTTTAATGGACAGTTTACTCGTGGATTCGATGCTCGCGTATAGGTATAATAGGCATTTTACTCGTATATTCGAACGGCCGAACATTACATATTTATCCAAAGTCCGAAAATATCGAAAATCTGGGTCCGGGATAGTTCGAGAAGTCCGAATTCGTTTGAATTCGAATAGTTCGGCTCAAACTCGGGTTCGAGTTCTAGTCCATTTCTAGTCCTAAAATGTATGTACTGTATATACTCGAGTATAAGCGACCCGAGTATAAGCCGAGGTACCTATTTTTGCCTCCAAAAGCAGAAAACCAGATTGACTCGAGTATAAGCCGAGGGTAGACATTATGACCATTACTGCCTTCTGATTCTGTATAGTTTTGAGGCATTAGTTGTCCTTTAAATGGACAGAAGAATTCCCATACTGTAATTTCATACAGTAATAGCCAAATCCAGTATGGCTATTACTGTATGGGACTACTGCTGTCCATTTAAAGGGCAACTAAAGCCTCAAAACAATACAGAATCAGAGGGTAATATTTTTAACAACATATACCATCCTTCTGATTCTATACTGTTTTAGGGCATTAGTTTCCCTTTAAAATGGATAGTAATCCCATACAGTAAACCCCAATACCTTTCCACTGTAGATGTTTGGAATCCACAACTCCCAGCATGCTTTAGTTTCTGGGAGTTGGGAGTTGTAATTTCCAAACATCTGGAACTTGTTGTGGTAAATACTAATAAATATGAACCTTGCATGTTAATCAGGATACTGTATAGGATTTAAGGTGGCTATACATATATCCGATTTTACTTATCCAACCAAGCGCTCATGCAATATTAGTTGGATCTTGCCAGAACCACCTTTCCCATTCTTCTATGCCACAGACGGCGGTTCTTGCAGGATCGGTCTAAAGTCGCGGGAGCACTCGGTCGGGAAAGTAAAATCGGATATATGTATGGGCTGCTTTTGATTGCCCAAAGGTGCTGTTTAGATTGCCTGGGTCAGTTCTCAGACCTGCAGGACCTGCTGGTTTATTCCACATAGACCCTCTATATTCTAGCTGGCAGGTAGTATAGGTAAGAGAGGATATAAGTGTGTGCTTGTTCATTTAATATAATGCGATTATTTGGGGTTTTTTTAGGACCTTCAGACTAATTTTATTATTGCCCCCCTGGATGTTTCCTGATGGTTCCTATGAGCACTGCAACTACACATAGCAAAACATACACACATAATTTCCACTGTGCACCAACGGGCACATTTTTGCTAGTATATATATATATATATATATATATATATATATATGTATATATATATTTTTTTTTTTTTTTCAAAATCAAGCTGCTTTAAAGGCAAAGTTACACTTTGCAGGTCTCCATCTTCATATAAATTTACCACCCCTGAATCAGACAAACAAAAGTACAAACATAATTAAAAGTTTAATCATTTTGCAGTGTTGACTTCCCCTTGAGAGTTTAGATGGAGAGATGTATAAACTATTTGACCTGGTTTTTATCTGTGGCTTGTTAGACAGTATCTATTGCCAGACACCAGAGTCCAAAATCTCTACCTTCTGCAAAAGAACCATGTCATTTAATTTGCAGCTATATAGCTTGTCTCTTATTTATAAAAGGTGGCATTAAAAAAATGTACATGTCCACACATTATTTGAGATTGTTTTTCTTTGAGTACTGATTTCACATTTACAATGCACAGAAAAGCATTATATATTCTTTGTGCATGACCACCCCCCAAAATAACATATCCCTCCAAACACCCCAAAGTGCATTACCATTAAAGCTTTTGCCTTTTCTACTTATCACATATTGTTGCATTGATATTGTCTGTTTAGCAAATTGATTTTTCTCATTGGGATTCTGTATAATTTAGGGTTTATTTATTGCAGACCTGGGCAAAGTAAAGCCCGGGGGCTGCCCCTGACTGGCCCCTCAATACTAGACCTGTACCCGAAAAAATCTTAAAATGAATTGATTGTCTCAGGCTGAATAATTGATTTATATTTATTAACTTTATTTTATAAAAATAATGATCAGCTGAGATAAAGTGAATTTGATGGAATGGATCTAAAATACTACACACCTTTATAATAAAAAATAATCCAATGAACCAGATATATTAATTTATAACTTTTTATAAAATCCAGTTTTTGCAATTTGGATTGCCCTACATGACAATCCAAATTTCTCATGCAGCCCCCTGTGAAATTTAATTGCCCACCCCTGATTTATTGGCTCTGATTCTGTTTTGTGTATACTATACGTATTTCAGAAGCTCCCTGCTGTATTCATAAAAGGATTTTTAATCAGAAAATCTGATTTGCATAGAAACATTCTTTTAGCATAATCCCGAACTTACATATGGTGTTGCAATATTCATAAAACATTTGCATGTTTTATACCATAGATACATCTGCAGTTTTATAGTTCAATACAGATCCATTCCTGACATCTGAAATGAATTTTCATACATTCATAAACTGTACATTTTGAGCTTTAATTTTTAGCAAGGTGTTTATTAAATTCCACATTGTAAATATCATCCTCTGGTGATATGCAATATATAGTTGTACAGGTGTTAAAACATAATAACATGGGACAACACAACAATGAAACATCCAAAAATATATGTAATATGTGACATGCTGAGTTAACTTATTGCACCTGGATCAGTATATCATGGCACATTAGCTTAAATCTCAATTTCCTCCTGGATGTGTGTGTGTGTGTGTGTGTGTGTGTGCGTGCGTGCGTGCGTGTGTGTGTGTGTGTGTGTGTGTGTGAGGAAGTCCATTTCCATTGGTGTGTATGGAAATGTTTGTATTATCCTTATGCCAATCCAGTTATGACATTAATATTGTCTGTCTATCAAACCGATGCATCTCATTGGGATTGAGAAAAAGATCCATATTAAAACTCCTGGATGTCACACCTCAAGCTCTATAGTTCAAACCAGCATCAATTCTTATAGGAACGCTTGTACGTCAGGGAATTTGTAGGATTATAGTGAGGTGTACAATTAACCAATTATACCAATCAGACATTGATGATTATATATAATTTGTAGGTTGGAAACAGTCATTAACTGAAATAAAACCAGCTGTGTAGGAATAAAAATGGGGGAAGAACAGCCGAACTGTGCTACCAAGTTGTGGAAGTTTCATTTCGCAGGACATGCACCATGGCAACACGAAAGCCGAAAATACTTCCCACATTACCACTGGTGCAAAAACATTTATTTTTCTTATGGACTGAGTGGAAGTAAGTCTAGTAGATAGTGATCATAAAGTTGAACAATTCTCCTCGCTACATTGCGATACCACACGTTTACAAATATGGCCCAAAGTTGTGTCTGATAAAGAGGTCGTCGGTTGTTAGTGGTAGAGGTGATACTTAGCCTGAGCCAAACAAGTACTGGATTGAAGGTATTCAGCAACACATACACCTCAGTGTACATTGTGTGCTACTTGTATTAATTTATAGATTAGGATAAAGTAAAGTCATTTTATTTCAGTTTAAGTTTATTTCTGGCGATAACAGGTATTAGCGTAAATATAAGACGCCCATGCATACAGAATAACACACACATACATACAGGCAGGCACAAACATGCATAGACACATACATACACAGATACAGACACATACACAGATACACACATACAGAAAAGCAGACAGACACACATGTAGGTAGCAATGCCTACCCCAAAAAGCCCATGTCTACTTCAGCGGGAAAATATAGATGATAGAAGTTTGCCTCAGGTGCCAAAATGTCAAGAAACGCCCCCTGTAAAGAGCATGTGAAGTTAATTTTGTACACTTAGACTTCCATCAAAAAAGTGGTGGATTATGGGAGCTGACACAGCACACACATATCCTGCACAAAGGGGGCACTGACGTCAGGCAAAAGAATTTGCTTGCCAAAGGTATTTTCACATCTTGTGGGGGAGGAGCTTAAAGAATAAGACACTTTCAAGGAGGAAAAGTAGGTCAAGGGATTGGACTAGAAGAAAAAAAAGAAAATCACTTTACATTTAAATTCTAAGCTATCTAGTCACATTAAGCGTCCTTTGTTACTTGGAATAAAGAAAGTTTGTTTTATTTTATGCTGTCAGTGTTTGTTTCCCGGTTGTAGCAATTATCCGCATTTTGGTGAATGGTACTCTGCCAGAATAATTCTACCTAAATATCTAATTAGTAATACATCTTATAATGTGCTGAATACAGTAGTTGGGGTTGGGGGCTAACTGACATGTGACCTATTTTTTGTTTTAAAGGTTGAAATGCCCATTAAAGGTACAGCTTTGCAATGGACCAAACTTTGATTTACCCTGTACATTTCCTTTAAGTTCTTGAATATATACCATGAGCTGGATGAATGAGATCCTTCAGAAGTATACAGGAACACTTCTATTTCTTATACGTAATTTTTTTTATCGAAGACACAAATCTTCTTTTGTTAAAAGTTTCTTTCCCATTTATATTAAGGAATCATGGGCAACAGAAAACCTAGGAATGAGGGAGCTTTTTTTTACATTGGTACAGCCTATACCACTAGCAGCAATCATTACATTTGCTGTAGTTTGCTGTAGTTCGTGGTCAGGAACTAGTTTAAAACATCTATATAGGTGTTAACAGCACAAATCCCTGACTCATTTAGCAAGTCGGGGATAGAGTTGTCTGCTACTTTTCTCCTTATTCTGAAAGCTTCTGGCTAGTCTTTATGTGTCTTTTTTTTTAAACTGTTCGGCTTTTTTGGCCAATTCTGGAAGCGGTCCTTTTGTATCTTTGCCTCTTCTTAAAGAACATTCTCAAGTCCAGTTGTTTAACAAAATACCACAGATATCCAAGGAAGAGGTGTATAAGAAATTAGTTAGTTGTCTTGACTTATTTGGAAGGCCTATTATTTTTTCATCATAAACATGCTACTGAAACTATCCTACCTTTTATGCAATAACACAAATAAATAAAATATGTGTGTCACGTGTGTGTGTGTGTGTGTGTGTGTGTGTGTGTGTGTGTGTGCGCGTCTCGTGTATGTATACGTCACCAAAAATAGTTGACATTTTAAGCTATTTTCTGACTGAAGGACTGGAAGTTCACATCAAAGTTGGATTATCCACAACCTAACCTAGGCTCACAGGTACCAGGAAGCATTAGATGATGCAGCAAAAGTGTCTATCAGTTTTAACATGCAACAAAGGGAAAAAAAACAGTTTTTTAATTATACCATACTTCCCCTTTAGATCATTGCCAAGAGCACCATTCAGTCTGATCCTTGCTCATTTATTATACAATAATTTTATATCCAAATATTTAAGATCTTGACTATTTTGGTTTGCTATAATTTTGTACAATATTGTAAATTGTCATGACAAAATATTTTGTAAATTGGTACAAAACAACTTCTGTATTTATAAAACATTGAAACAGATCATGAAACAAACCTTTATTGGGTATAGGATGCAGCCCATTTATTACATTCCTCATCCAAACATATTCATACAAGTCAGAGGAAATATTAATAAACATGTACATTTTAACTCAGCCTAATGACATAGCATTAGTTAACACTATAGGAAACTATAACATATTTAAAACCATGACTCACTTCTGGAGCTTTTTATATCACTAGAAAGTTTTGGCATGCGAAATTTATCTCCTTCATTTACACTTGTGTTTCCAAAAATAATTTAACGGAAATTGCTTCTATTAATATGGTTACTGAGATCTAAATATAAGAACTTTGTACTTAACTCTGTATTTGAATACCACTTTTATTACCACCCTAAATAGAAGAAGAAAAAGGCCTCATTATTTGTTTTGTTATTGTACACTAATTGACTAAGATCTTATGTGCTCAAAAGTTTATTTGCATGATACATGCAGGCTAAAGAAGGCTTTGTAGGTTGGGTATTAGTCCGGCCCCTGCAAGAAAATGTAGAGAAAATACCCTATTGAAAGCCCTTAAACTACCTCATGGCAACCCCTTATAGAATGTTCGAACTAACTTGGGTCAATTGATACCCCATGTTTGGTTGGTTTGGTTTTATGCTATACAATTCCTCCTGTGTTGAGAGTGTCATTTGGGGCTGGAGGAAGAAGCACTGCGAGATACGTAGTCTAAACTTACATGCAAGTTCCCACAAGATTCCACAGGTGACACACTTTGCAAGTACCACATGTTTGGATGCATTTTTTTATATGGAAAGTAATCTTTTTGACCTTACATTTGATTAGTTTACTAAGATTTTACACACCCCTCAGCCTTTTGACTTTTATAGAGAGGAAAATGGCCTCCAATTCAAAGCTATTTTCCAGAACCAAAGTGGAAAAAATACTAGAAACTGTAAAGTAAAAGGGGGTATTTGACTGTTGGTTTCAAATTAATTTATACATAGTCAAATTTGACATTCATTATGCTTCTGAATACATTATTTAGCAGAACCCAGATAATCTACTCACTGATTTAATTCAGTAAAAAACACTATCTACAGCAGTATGTAAAAGGAAACCGAAAATGAAGGATGCTGTAGGGAAAACAGAGCCCTTATAGGTCAAAAAAAGCATAATAGAAGAAACATCATACCTGAAATCTTCTTAATGCTGTTTTTAATAAGGGCTAATTTGGAAAGAATATTTATACCTTTTTTCAAGAAAAATAGCCTCCAATCTTTATACTATCCTTTATAATAGATTATTTGGGGAATAGTCAATAAGTCACAGTTGCAGATTATATATAGATTAACAATCATGAAAATAATTAATGGGGATTAAATCACTGTCTAAAATAAACCATTGTACTTAACAGTTCTTCTTAAAACTTTGTGTACCACTGGGGGGGAAATATTGTATTTTATTCTGTTGTATACCAGCCAAATTGGCGACCTGACTAATAAACTAAAAGTAATTTCTTTGTAGTAACAAGTAATGATACTAAAATGAAATGTGATCCCAATAAAACCACTTCTATTGTCATAGTTACTCTCTCTAGCCTCTGACACCTTTTCCATCTAGTTGATGTAAAAGTAGCTGATAAAAATAGAAAAACTCTTAAATGAAATGTCTTTTTGTGAAATAAAAAACACCTTTTAAAGACTTACTATACTATGACTATACTAGACACTACAAAGACAAAATACTGCTGAGAAGCAGAGTACTTCATGTTGTAGCTTTACCTTTTATGGTGGTTTTAATAGCTAAAGTTGTCACCCTGCCGGGACTTACAGGAAAATAAGACCCAAAGCAGTAATCCATAAAAAGTAAATATTGTATAACATACCTACGCATTGATGTATCATCCTTTTTTTCTTGTGGATTGCAGAATAGGGAAAAAGCCCATAGTTTATTGTGTGCTCTATACATTCCATCTCTATATAACTACTATTTTAAATATGTGTGGGAACAGCCTTATTGTTGGCTTTGAAAAGATAAGACTTAGAAATATCATAGATAACAGCATAAATATGAATCATAATAATGGATTAGTGTTGTATGAACCCTTGGCTGGAAATGGAAATGGTCTTTGTATAAAGCATTTGTATTTAGCTCAATCCAATATAAGGTTCTATATGAATAAGCCATAACTACATTTTCATTAAAATACACAGTACACCCTTTATTTCTATTTATTACATGAAATCTTTCCTTTTTACTTGCTAAATAGCTGCTCTGGGTATTTAACATTACATTTTATGTGCATTACAAGATAATCTGACATTCTAATCAGACTGGATGTTATGTCACTCACCATGCATGAAATAGACTCCCACCCCTTAAGCACTACAAGCAGTTTTATAGGTTCTGTAATAAAGATCAATGAATTAAATGGGCTTGAACAAATAAGGTGCAAAGGCTAACATAAACTACTAAAGAAAAAAAAGACAAAACAATTTAGAAAGTGACAGTTAAGGCTGTTAATGTTATATTTGACACATCTGTTTCTTGCTTGTTATACATAATAGTTTTGCTCTCAGAATGATTGAGATGACCATTTAGAAACTGTCATACTCTATTGCATTTGATTAAATCAATACAAACGGGAAAAAAATGCAGTTAATATACAATTCTAATTGCAGGTCTGAAGGCATCACTGCACAGTGGGCAAATGGTCAGCATCCTTCTTCCAAGAAATAAAAAAAAATCAGCTAAAATAGTATATACTACAATTTTAATTGAAAAAAAGAAAGTTTGGTTTTAAAGTGGACACACTTGTATAAATATAAAAGAAACAATTGGTCTGATTTTGGCTGTTTTTTTTTTTAAATGCATGCACTCAAATAAATACTGAAATAGATAGATAGACAGAGACAGACCGATAGACTGACAGACAGACAGATAGACAGACAGACAGGTAGACGATAGACTGAAAGACAGACAGATAGTCAGACAGATAGATGCAGTAACAAAGTTCCTTAAAAACAGATAGATAGACAGAGACAGGCTGATAGACCAACAGATAGACAGGTAGACGATAGACTGAAAGAGACAGATTGTCACACAGATAGATGCAGTTCCTTAAAAACAGTATAAAAACTATACAGGGTGCATTGCTCCTGTTTTGGAGTTTGTCACGTTAACTGATGTTCTATCGGTTAGCGTGACTTAAACTCCTTCCTTGCGGCGGCTGCGTGGCTAACTTGAAAGTTAACAGCATAGCCACAAGTGATGTTATATACCAAAATCGGCATTTTATGGCGGCACTTTCAACGCCAGCTAATAGCTGGTGTAATGTGGTCATAGGGGCTACTGGGAGATATTAATGACTGCCATTCATTATTGCCCAGTACTGTAGGCCATTACAAAAAAATTTATTTAATTATTATGTTATGTGAGACATTATTTACTTTACTTACTGTAACTGCTTTACTGGATAGTACAGACAGAGTCTCCTATTCTCCATCCTCCCACTTCCCACTCAGTCACAATCCTCTCCACAGATGGCTCGTTCTGGGTCCTCCTCTCCACGGGTAAATCGTGTGCACCGTGCACACGTTAGTCACGTGACAGACAGCCAGCCGTGCCGCCTCCTTGATCCCGCCTCCTTTTTCCAGAATGCAGCACTCCTGCTCCTCAAGGGGGTGTGACCATTGCGCACCTAAGGATTGGCCAGAAGGAGAAGGGAGCCAGAGGAAATAAATGTACGCAGCACATTACACAAAGGTGCGAGCCAGGGACTGGGGAAGAAGTTCTCACCAACATCGGTCGCCAGTTAAGGAGAATTTATTTTTCTGCACTAATCAAATGCCGCTTTTGGTCTTGGGCGCAGGGGATGCCGTCTGAGCCATGTGACTCACAGTGCCTCATGGTGCTAAAAATATCTAAAAGATTATACACACCCCTTCATTTATAACAATCCTGTAAGAAAAATATTATTTTCTGCAAACTTTGCCAGAATTCGTCGTTTAGACCCCTTTCACCAGCTCAGATTATAGATATATATAGATAGACACTAGTAAGTATTTTTTTTTCCCTATAGTATGAGATATAGATTATATATATATAGAGACGATATAATTCTTTTCCTGCAGTTACAATTAGCAAACTTTTTTTCATTCTTACACACCAGATCCATATAACAGGCTCTCTCACTTCCCCCCAGCCCTTTGGCTTTTTAAATTGTAGTAAAATTGTAGTAAAATTGGGGGAGTGGCTAGGCACTGCACTGAATGGAAGCAAACTGAAGTAGCTCCGTGTCAGTGTAACTTGCAGATCGATCAGAACAAAAGGAAACCTAAAAAAAAGAACAACCTTAAACTCACCCTGAACCAGCCTAACAGCGGAATGGCTAAAGGTAAAAAAAAGATGAGAAAAACGGCAAACCTGAAAACTTGCCGCGAACAATCCAAGATGGTGCCGACCAGTCCCAGCAGTGTGAGGAGGATGGAGAAACAGCTACAGGAGAGAAGGAGACATCGGAACTGCCTATAAACACAAAAAAAGATAAGTTGAAAACCCAAACTGTATTTAACTTACCAAATATGACTGACACATTGAGAGAATTAGCTGATCAAACATATAATAATAATAGAGGACAAACTGAAAAGGAGCACAACAATAAATCAGTATTGGATGCAGACATACCTAGCCCCAAAAATATACTGGAACCAGACAGCCCCTTAACGTCTCCTTCTAAAGGAACTTTTGGAGTCACAAACAAAAGCCTTCATGAGAGACATAGCAGTTCTGATGAAAGATTTCAGAAAAGATCTGAATGATCTAGAATCAAGAGTGGATCACACTGAAAACAAGTAAAAGAGTTTCAATGTATTTAATAACCTAGTAGATTCACATTATAACTTAGATGAAACAGTCAGCAACCTACAAAACAAAATAATCGACTTGGAAAATAGAAGTAGACGTAATAATATTAAAATAAGAGGGATCGCAGAATCCATAAAACAACCACAACTTCTAGAATACACTATGGACTTATTCAAATGCTTACTACCAGATGCAACAGAGCTGGATCTGGTAATCGACAGGATTCATAGATTACCTAAGCCCAAACAAGCTCCAGCCCAAGCACCAAGGGACGTTATATTAAGAATTCACTTTTATCAAATAAAAGACAGACTGCTGAAAGCAATGAGAGCAAAAACTGCAGTACTGATCAAATTATAACATATACAACTATTCCCAGACCTGTCTCCTATAACTATAGCACAAAGAAGACAATTCAGTGACATAACCAAAATTCTCTGTGATAGAAATATAAATTACAGATGGGGATTTCCCACCAAACTAAATATACTATATGGAGATAAATGGTTCACAACCACAACAATAAAAGAAGCAGAATCCCTGTTGAGGGAATGGAATATATGGAGACCTTCTACAACCCCAATAACTACACCACCAAAAAACAATCACAATTCTCCTAAAAGACTACAACAAGAATGGAGATAAAATAAACACACCAAAACAAAAGCGAAATATACCATTATACGATACCAAATACAGCTTGTTTCACAAAAATCAAAACAAGAAACAATAATATGAAAAGAATATATCGAAAAGATGGAACTGTACAAAACTACATAATTGATATTAAATAATATGAAGAACCAAAACTGAACTTAAGATCTTTCACAAAGTTTACAAACACTTATAAAACACTAACTCAGAGTATGGAACTATACAGGAAAGACATTGAACCATAGAAATCTGGACCTACACTACAATACACAGATGAAACCAAGATAAATAAGAGTGATGTATATAAAAAATTACTTGGGTTTGTATGTTGGTGCACCTACCCGTTAAATAGACTACCGAATGCCAAATATTTAAAAGTAAGACACTTAACTATACAATGTAGAAGGTTTAAATAAGAATAATATACGTTGGACCAAATACCCACATTGGAGGAAGTTAATTTGAAGAGAAGGGGGAAGGGAGGAAAAGGGGGGTTGCTCTTGATATTATGGGTATACTTTGTGTTTTTCTCCTGTTTTTTTTTTTTTTTTTCTTCTATATGTTGAAAATATGATTATACGTTGCTAGATGTATAAGTAAAGATAATATACATATAACTATGAGGTGCCAAATGTACATGTATAGATAACATACAGAACTTATAGAAACTACTCCATGTGGTTATATAACCAGAAGTATAAATGGGAATAACATATGAACAAGATCATTATGTCCCCATTAGAGGGAGGCACTTTGAAGAAACAAGAAAGGGGAGGAAGTCATTTATGATATTATAAATTATAAAGGGAGGGAGGTCATTTATGATATTATGTTTTGGGTTTTTTTCTCTTCCCACTAAAACGCAATGATTGGTGTGGAGCTGAATGTCGCTAGATGTACAAATATGAATATAATGCAATTTATGTGATAAAAACAAATGTGGCCCCGCCGGGTGCTTTCCCGGCGACCCAGCAAATATACTCATACAACACTTCAATTATGAAAATATTAAAATAAAGGAAAAGAAGGGAGAACTAATATATATCAACATAAAGGGGCTGCTGGGGAAGCGCCTAGCGGGAAAGAGATCTCAGAAATAAATGATATATCTGATCATTGATACATTGGTAGATATACATGTGTAGATATGTGGGGATACTACTGCTAAATACATGACTAAGTGATACCAGTTATGCAAACAAAGGAAAAGTGAAAAGCATGGAAAGAAGAGAAAGAGGGGGATGTATATTTTGTATTTTGTATTCTGTGTTTTTTTTTTTTCCCGCTCTTTCCCCACTAAAACGCATTGACTGGTGTGGGGCAAATGAGAATATCATGCAATTTATGTGATAAAAAGCAACTGTGACCCTGTGTGGCACTTTCCCGGCAACCCAGCAAATATACTCATACAACACTCAACTAGGGAAATATTAAAATAAAGGAAAGAAAAAAAAAAGGGAGAACTAATATCAATCAGGTATATATCAAACACAAAGGAGCTGCCGGGGAAGCGCCTAGCGAGAAAGAGGTCTCTGAAATATATGATATTTGTGATCGTTGATACATTGGTAGATATACATATGTAGATATATGGTTATACTGCTACTAAATACATGACTAAATGATTCTAGTTATGCAAATAAAAGAAATATGAAAAGCATGAAAGCATCAATACCTAAGGCGGAGGAAGAGAGAAAAGAAAAGGGTAAAGAGAAGTTACAATGTCTATTAATGTGGGGGAAGAGGGGAAGGAGAGGAAGATTAGGGGAAAATACAGAAACATGAATACTTAAAGTAAAACATTCCAATTTTAAGATAAGAGAAAGTACACCAACATATACTTACCTAAAGATACATAGAAAAAAGTAACCAGATTACACGGAAATAATCCTAATAAAACAAATACGAAATATTTTTTAGAAGGGAAGAAGGAATTGAGAAAAGAAGGTGAAAAATTAGAAGATAAGTAGAAGAGATGGTGTTGAAAAGAAGAGGAGGGAATAGAAAGGAAAGAAAGGAGAGGAGGGGAAGATGGGAAGAGAGGAAAAGGGGAGGGGAAAGGAGAGAAGGGAAAAGAGGGAAGGGAAAAGAGAAAGGAAAAAAAGGGAGAAAAAAGGAAGGAAAAAAAAGGAAAGAGAGTAAAGTAGTGATGAGGAAGAAAATAAAGTTGAGAAGAGGAGGGAGAGGAAGAAAGAGAGAAATACAACAAAGCCTATAAACAGATAGAAAATAAAAGAGAGGGAGGAGTAGGAGGAGAATAGGAAGTAAGGGAAGGGAAAGAGAGGGGAAGGAGAAAAGAGAAACAGGGGGAAGACAGAATAAACAACAAATTTCATAACATAAAGACAAAAGAACAAAGCAAGTTCAATCTGAAAATACCCCAACAAAAATAATCTCAGAAGGTACTTTATTTAAAGTCCCTCAGATGAAGATTAAAATTTTTTACTCTGTAAATAGTTGGACCAGTTTCCGGTCCCTCCAGTTGTTTTAACAATTTTGCCTCCAAATAAAAATGTCAACCCCTAAAATCTTAAAACGGAAAGAAATATCCAAACTCAGAATAAACTCCCTAATAACTATAATGGAAGAACATAATCTCAACACCTCTTACAATAAATGGTGTTTAACTTAGTAACATACAATGTTAGAGGCTTAAACTTTCCCTTCAAAAGATACAGTCTTTGGAAAGAAATTACACAATTAAAATGCGATATAGTGTGCTTACAAGAGACCCACTTACAAACCATAGACACATTTAGACTTCAACACAAAAATTACACTAAAATCTACACAACCTCATACCACCAAAAAAAAAGTGGAGTAGCAATAGCTATAAACAATAAATTGGCCTTTAATGAAAAAAAAATAACTATAGTTAAAGCAGGGAGATATATTATCTTGGAATGCACAATAAATAATACTCCATATACAATAGTCAATATATACGCCCCTAATACTGGACAACATAAATTTATAAAAAAACTAATAAATAAAATAAAAAACAACTCCCCCAAAAATCTAATAATCACCGGAGACTTCAATATGATAATGGAACATGCAATAGACACTACAAGCCAAAGAAAAATCAATTATAACCCAAATTTAAACGATTTACTTAAACTAGAAGATTTATACGACTCTTGGAGATCAATGAATCCATTTGAAAAAGACTTCTCTTACTACTCCAAAACTCACAATATATTTTCAAGAATAGACATGACAATCACGGACAAATGGTTACTCCAAAAGATAATTAAATCCAGAATCCTCTCAAGAACCATATCAGATCACGCACCAGTTATTACAGAATTTGCGGAGGACCATAACTTCCCATCACTAACAATATGGTTAAATCCATTTATATTGGGTTCCCGAAGTAATAAAGAAAAAATTAGAAAATCACTAATTGAATACTTTAAATTTAATGATAATGACCTAGCATCCCCGTTTTCAATTTGGAACGCACACAAGGCAGTAATAAGAGGTCAAATAATTAAGATAGCCGCAGATCTTAAAAAACAAAGAGAAAAAGAAAGACTTAGATATATGCAACCAAGTTAAAACGCAAGAAGACATACATAAACAGTATCCAACACAAAACAATTACCTAATGTTAAAATCCCTAAAACAGAGATTACACCAACACAATATGTACTATTTTGACAAATATCTCCATAGAATGAATGCAACTAATTACGCCAAGGACCAAAAGTTAGTAAAATATTAGCAAACAAATTTAAAAGAAAAATGGCTAAAAACAACATATCATATATATTAAACCAAAAACAAAACAAAATATACAATCCAAAACAAATAGCAGACCAATTTGCCAAATATTATGCCAAACTTTATAACCTAAAAAAAGATCCCAACATAAACCACCCTACGACACAAGAAATTAACAAATTCTTAGAAGACCTTAACCTAAACACTATAACAAACAACCAATTAAAAAAAATTAGTCAACCTATTCAAAAAATAGAAATCTTACAAGCTATTAACGAACTACCAAACAATAAATCCCCCGGTCATGATGGATTTATAAATGAATACTATAAAACCTACTCAGACATATTAACCCCCTATTTACAGAAAATATTTAATTTGGCTGCAGAAAAACAAACATTCCCAAAAGAAATGACACAAGCATTAATTGTCCCCATACTAAAATCTAATAAAGACTCTACAACAATCACTAATTATAGACCTATTTCACTACTTAATACAGATCTTAAAATCTACGCAAAGATATTAGCAACAAGACTACAACCAATATTACCCACATTAATAAAGAATGATCAAGTCGGATTTATTCAAAATAGACAACCAGGAGACAACACCAGAAAACTTATAAACATAATAGATTGGTCAAACAAACATAATATCTACAAAAATCTACACTAATAATCGCATTAGATGCCGAAAAGGCATTCGACAGATTAAACTGGAACTATTTAGAATGTATATTAGACAAATATAACATAAAGGGATGGCTCAAAAAAGCTATATTAACCTTATATGCTGGACCAACAGCAAAAGTATTCATATCAAATATGTTATCAGACCCTTTTACAATGTCAAATGGAACTAGACAAGGGTGTCCCCTTTCCCCTTTAATATTTGACTTAGCCATCGAACCATTAGCAGAAGCCATTAGAAACAACCAAAGTATAGCAGGAATTAAGATTGGAAAAATAGAACATAAATTAGGACTATATGCAGATGATCTAATCCTTACCATAACAAAACCAATAACAACTATGATCCACCTCCAAAATCTACTCAAAAATTTCGGAAAAATATCCTACCATAAAATAAATTAAACAAAATCCTTCAGATTACCAATAAATATATCATTTGCATTAAAACTCTTTCTTAAAGCAAAATATCCTTATAGTTGGTCAGAGGATTCGATACCCTATCTAGGAACCCAACTAACAAGATCTACATCCAAACTATATGAATCAAACTATACTCCTATAATAAAAGAAATACAAAAAGAACTAAACTGGTGGTCATCAAAATACCTATCCTGGCTAACGAAAGTAAATTTAATAAAAATGATGTTGTTACCAAAATTATTATATAAATTTCGCACTCTGCCCATTATGATACCAGACTCTTTCTTCCAAACAATTAACCGAATGATTAATACATTTCTATGGGAAAACAAAAAAACAAGAATTTCTATTAATACATCAGCCAAAACTAAAAAAATGGGAGGGATAGCATTCCCTATCTTTAAAGATTACTATAACGCGGCAATCCTAGACCAAACTAGATACTATTGGACTGAGGAACAACACAAAAAAAATGGATTGAAATAGAAGAATGTATTTTTAAGAAAAATAAGCTCATTGAAATTATGGGAGCACTAACTTTAAATTCACATCTTTCCCTGCCAAATTACCAAACCATTCAAACAACGACAAAAATTTGGAAAAAAATAATCAAAACGCATAAACTAAAAACATCAATCAGCCCATATGTAACAATAAACAGCTTACAATTATGTATCCCCAACCTCTACTTAAACAACTGGAACCTACCAAATACTATATTTCTCAATGATTTAATAACTCAACAAACGTTCCATACATTCCAACAAGCAAATCAGAAACTTAAAATTCCACAAAAAGAATACCTCAAGTACTATCAAATCACAAGTTTCTTAGCCAAGCAAAATATAATATCAAATATAACAAACAACATACCCTCTAACAGAAATATTCACCTTGACAGACAACATGAAAAAAAAGCATTACAAAAATATATAATTTACTAAACAACAAAAATGAATACTTATATACCAACTTCTCAGAAAAATGGGAAACAGACCTAAACAAAAAGTTTACTCCTGAACTTGGATTTCAGCATTCCAACAACCATATAAACTCTCCAGATGCATATCCTTCTGGGAAACTGACAGGAAAATATTATACAGATTTTACAGATCCCCAGAGACATTGCATAAATGGTTCCTAAACTACTCTCCACAATGCTAGAGAAATTGTTCATCGTCAGGAACACTACTACATTTGTGGTGGTCCTTTTTCAAGAGTAAGAGGAATCTGGTACAAACTTTTCAATTTCCTAAATGATCTTTTGGGATAAATATACCCAGAACACACGGCCCTAGCCCTATTAAATATAGGACTAGAAACATATAACGACCAATCAAACACAATAATGTACCATTCATTTATTGCAATGAAAAGGCTATTGTTGAAATACTGGAGGGTGGAAAAAGTTCCACACCATGAAAGAAATTAAAAATCTATTAACCAAATATGATATATGAAAAAACATACGCTATTACACAACAAAGGTTTGATACCTTCTACAGAAAGTGGGAGTACTGGTATATAGACTCAAGATCATCCATGAATCTATAATAAAAAGGAAGGAAAAGATAAACAATTAGGGAAATGATAATAGAAGAATAGAAGATAATAGAAGAAAAAATAAGGAAAAAGAAGGGTGAAAAAATAAAAAAAGGGGAAAAAAAACAGATAGAACAAGGAAAGAAAAAAGGAAGCGAGAAGGGGAATGACGAAAATATCATAATAAACAAAACAACTAAAGAAATAAAGGCAAAGAAAGTTACAAAGTTCGATGTTTAATACTAAACACAAAATTAACAGATATACATAACTATCACATATATATACTGAAGTATTTAACGGACATTATATAAGTAATTGTTGAAAAATGTGATGTAAAACACAATAATAATTGATGTAAAATGTTTAGTTGTCCTGTGAATTTTTTTTTTACTTTTTCTTTTCTTTTTGTATATTATATTTATAAAACAAAATAAAAACTTATGATAAAAAAAAAAAAAAATTGTAGTAAAATTGTAGTAAAAGTAATTTAAAAAGGTTAGAAGTTAGGACCTTCCAGACTGGGGTTAGCTTCACATGGTTGGAAGGCTTTTCATTCATGTGATCACAGTAATGTGTACTAAAACCCCTTTGTTTATAAAGTATGCCAGTGTGCAAATAATATGATATTGTATGGGGCATAGGAATGTGCATTGATTATATTTTCTATGTTTGTATAAATGTTTGACCAGATCAGTAGCACTTCCGCTAAATGTAGTTGTAAATTGACCTAATTGGAGTGCTTCCACAATCCTTGTATTGTATGTATTTATTGGGAGGCTTAGTCAAGCCTCCATGTGGTAAAAGCACCCCCAACATGCCCCTTTTATGGGAGGTCCTATGCCTTTAATATAAAGCACTGGATGGCCTCTTCCCTCATTTTAAAAAGCCAAAGGGCTGGGGGGAAGTGAGAGAGCCTGCTATATGGATCCAGTGTGTAAGAATGAGAAATGCAAAGTTTGCTAATCATAATTAGGGATGGCCGGTTCGCGGATCCGCCACGGATTTATCCCGTTCGCGAACGGCGGATTTTTCCGGATTTTCCGCCTTCCGAACTTCCGATTCGCGAATTTTTAGTATTTTCGAAAATACGAGAAAACACGTAATTTTGAAAATACAAGGATTTGTCTTAGTTCCACAAATACGTATTTTCAAAATTTTTCGAAATTACGAGGATTAATCGTATTTTCGAAAATACATATTTTTGAAAATACTACTTTTCTCGTATTTTCGAAAATTTTCGAAAATACGCGAAAACCCATAATTTCGAAAATTTTCGAAAATACGAAAAATCTCGTAATTTCAAGTGTATTTTTCATTTGAATCGGTCCGCTCGTGGATTTCCGAATTTTAGAATTTTATTTCAGCAACCTAGGAAAACATCAAAATAAAGGTCAGAATTCATGCTTGAAACAAAAGGCTATTTTTACACACTGCTACGTATTTACTGAAGTCAGCAACTGATCCTGTAAAAAAAAAATGCAGAGTACAGTAAACGTAAGGTGATCCTTCAGCTTCATACAGTAATTACCTGAACAGACACACTTTTAAAACAGATGTTGTTGTTTACAGTAAATGCCACAAACCAAGATTTTGCCTTGTGTTGGAGGTGGTTGGTAAAACATATAATTATACATTAGAATCATCTTTTATGTAAAGTCAATTATAATGAGAGAACAAAAGTAAACTCACATTTACAATAAAAAAATCAGTATTAGATTACTACTAGTAAAATTAAAGTAAACCATTATAAAAAATATTTCTGAAAAGAATATGTATTAATCATCTGTCAATCTGAAATTAATACATTTCTTAACCACACTTGCCTCCTTTTAACAAAAGCCAAGGTGGTGAATGAATGCATAAAAATGCTATAACTGTGGGTGTGAAATAATGCCAGTGCTTCTGGGCACATGGATACACCATAGAGACATAAAGCAGTAACTTCTCCCACTGTTCTAGGAATTCTGAGAGTGAGAATTATTACTTATTTCTTGAGACGTTGGACTAGTTGGACAGATGCTATTTTACAATGGGAATTTCTGTTTTATGGGGGGCTCTTTGCTCTGTTAACTAAATGGTATGCCACAGAACTACAGTATTCTTTGTGATTGAACATTGTTGTCACTATATTAAAGCAGATCATTTTTAAAGGACATGTATTGGGGTGGAATTCATTTTTTAGTGGACTGCACAGGAATGAACCCTCCTAAAATTACAAAAACCCATTCCTTTTATCTACCGCTTTGGACAAACACTTGCAGGTGACTTCCACTTCAAGTCTTATGTAGAGAAATGCATATGGTCCTTTTTATGGCAATGTATGCCTCAGAAAAAAGGAGCTCTGCTTAACACTGCTTACTATGTAATAGATGACATTTGTTTGTTTACCTACCATTAAAGGCAGTATAGCACAGTATTTGCATTGTGAGTATTTGAGCATATGTAGGAAGATGTGTGTAGATTGTGATTAATCATGAGGCACATATAAGGTCTCTAAACTATACTCTCTTCTATGTTCATCTATTCCTAACCGGGAGTGATTGCTTGGGGGCACACATCTACGTCTAGTGGTCACTTTTTTGTGTTCATAAGCCATGAAACACTTATATACCCTCAGGATTTGACGGCTACTAATATGCATCCACTTTTCTTATATCTATGTTCCCACTAGATATGAATACAATTAATAAAAGTTCTTATCGTTAAAATGGTGCTAATTTTGCCCCAACCAATCAGATGTTAGCTTTCAAATGTTAAATAAGATTAGATTGGTTGGGGCAAAATTAGCACCATTTTAACGATAAGAACTTTTATTGAATCTCCCTATATGTATCTTTGGTAGGTTTTTCTTTAAAGTGTTTTTTTGTTGTTGTTGTTATTTCAACAACCTTAAACTGCCCATCTAACTATTTCTTAGTGCATAATTAAATGTCTTCCTGTATCCCCTATAGTATATATATATATATATATATATATATATATATATATATATAAAACACTGTATATAATATTGTATATATATAACACTGTACAGGATTATAAAATAAGAGGTGCAAACATTTGCCTGGGCTGGTAATTTGCCTCAACCATTCAGATAGCACCTTTTAATAAATAACCCCCATATAACTTTACCTTCTAATTGTTTCAGGTCATCTTTTTTGGTAATCTTTTTTGCAGCTGAAATCAAATCCAACAACAAAATGAATGTTCAAAGATGGGGTTAAACCACTTGAATTGTCAACCGAACATTGAATGTTATAGTTATTAGTGTATGGCCAGCATTAGCATCTGAGGCGATTCAGTTTCTTAGCAGAGATCATGTTTGACCCATCCAATAGCCTAAGTGATATAAATGACTGTTAGGACCACAGCAGACCAGGCATAAGATGGAAGCAATTGATTTTTGTACAATGAAGGAAATATGTAGAATAATGTTTTTTATCATTCTTGTACCCCACTAAAAAACAATTAAAGAGATACTAAAAAAGCAATGAATTGATACCCTTGAACCCATTCATTTTGCATTAATTTCATCAGTACACAGTTTTATCTGTAATTTTCATCTCTACAAAGAGCAAATTGGCATTCAGGGAATAATTAAGCAGTTTTATACTTTGCAGCTTTGCCCAACCCCACCCCTGATTATTCTGCAAGCTGAAAGGAAGTAATAACAGTCAGTCAGTGACTGGAAAGAATAACGCTTTAAGTCTGTCTAAGTCTGGTTTTTAATAATGCTTACAAGAAGAAGAAAATATGTTGGTAACATTCAGATATAAACATTAACATTAAATAAATTGGTACCAGTTCATTATTTCCAAGATATTTGGGGGTCTAGCAATACTTTTTTCTGGGTGAGAATGAAATAGATTTTTTTTTTATAATTAAAACAAAATTATTTACCAAATTACATACAATTATACAGCTATGTATCCTAGTTGCCAACCAAAGTATACACATGGACAGTAGAATGCTTATCCAAACAACTGTTACTTAACAAGGGTACATTGAAGAATGCTTGAGTTAAATGTGCTAATATGCAATATATTCCTACCAGGGTAATAGGGAAGATTTAATTTTTCAGTGATACTCAATTCATTGCCATGCTATGTGTGTAGTTGTACAGTATGCCTAGCTTGAAAAAGGGAACAAGGGTTTAGCGTAACTAATAAAATAATTTATTCATCAAGAGACATGTGCCGGAGTCTATATTGCTTAAACAGTAAGACCATAATACACCAGGTCATAATCACATGTCACATGATCACTAGACACCTGTTAACATTTAAAATCAATCTTATACAATCATATTATACATATTATACATAGAGATGTTTGAAAATGTTGAGTTTCGTTCCATTCGAAAACAGACCCATAGAAGTCTATGGGAGAAAAAAAATCTAAAGTTTCTGTCCATTTTGAGGGAGAAATAGTAATAGTAGGTAACTGTAAATCACACAGAGACCTGGGCAATGGTCTAAAAATCCGGGTTCCATGAAATCCGGGAGTTCCGAAAGTTTCGTCGGGACTTCGAAACCCTCAGATTCGATTTGAAACTGGGTTCTATTCGAACCCACATTACATCTCTAATTATACACAATACATACATCCATATATGCATGGATCAGGGCTCAATAATATATAAATCATAGTCTCTATTGATACCATTAGACCAAAATGTATCCAATTAATGGATTCAGTAGACCTCACATTATTAATCTCTATTAATGTTCTCTATTTCCTCCTATAGGTAATTTACCAATTACCTGATCCTACTGGTTTTGTGTGTATAATTACCTGAACCTAAATAAATATTTGATCTGTTTTCTCCTGCAACCATCTTAGGGAGTGTAGTACAAATATATTTTAAACATATATTATTTTGTATACATTAAAAATGCATTAACAATTAGGCTAAAATGTAGCCTTGCTAAAATAACATTCCTTTAGCAATTATCTTTATCTTTAATTGTCTGGTTTTGATTGGAACACAAATTTAAAGTCAGAAAATTTGAAGGTAACATTAAGTTTGTAGTGTATATATGGTAACGATACACTAATGGTAACTATTACAGAAAAACACTGTATACCAAATATAATAAAGAGTTGAATAGAGGAGACAAACTGCATGTTCTTGTGCTGTCTCAAACATTATGATTGGACCATAAACTGACATTTTATGATTTATACAAAAGTTCATTCCATCAAAGTGTTAATGAATAGCAAGCTCACTTAAACACTCACTTATGTTACAAAATAATACAAAAATCTTGTATTATTATATTTTTCATCATTCTGGTATATTAAAGTTTTCCACTATTAATATAACCCTGTGGCTCTCAATAAAGTGGTCACTAAATCCTAAAATTGGTGGAGTTGAATTAGAGAATAAGCTGGGAATCCTGTAGCATTTGTTTTTATTGGGGGGTGGTATTTTTGTAACTTTATAATTTCTGGTACAACTAGAAAATTATGCATATAATCTATTTTCTTCCTGTGCCTAGATTTTCTCATTTGTATTGTTTTTCAACAATTTCTCGGAGAAACTAATTTTATTTTTTTTAAAGGGGAAGTTCAGTGCAAATACACATGCATTTCAGAAAAAAGAGCAGTATTTTTTCATCCCAATGACCTTAATCTGCCAATTCAGCATTTTGTCTGTGTATAAATAAATGCAACCAAAATACTGACTTCTTGTTTGCAGGACCCCTAGTAGAGACTGTTATGGTCTTGCCCTTGACCCAGTGCCTGGGTTGATTCAGTTGCTCAGTAGAGATCTGAGCATCTTTCACCCATCCAACAGCCAATCAGTAGAAATAACTATTAGGAACATTCCAAAGATGTGGTGCATCCTGGGATGAAGAAGGACCATTAGAACCTGAAATGTCAGCTCACTAATGTCTACAGCAGTGAACAGCAAAGGGTATGAAATCAACTGATTTTTCAAAATGGAAGAGAATATGTAGTCTAACTATGTATGCATTATACAAACTAACAACTTAACAAATATTGATCATTTCCACTGAACTGTCCCTTTAAATTGCATATTGTGTGGCTACTGGCTACATTGTAACATTAGTTTAAACCAGTAGAAGAGTTTTAATTTCCATATCTTTAATATGTTTCCTCACTGTTATGCATTTATTGATTCATTTGTGTTGGCGATTTTCTCTGACATCCATTTAGAGTATGATATATGTTAGATATTTCCTCAATTTACCACTGTCTGCCATACTCATTAGTGACTTATCGGACCAGTCAGGAATGTTTCTGGCTTATTATAATCCACATTTTAATAATTTCACAAGCAGTGCTTAACATCTCACCATTGTAGGTGTCATAGGGGTTGACTGCACTACACTGGGTAAACACCACAAAGGTCAGCAGTAACTGTTTCAAATGATGCTCAAGGTTTATATGGGAATCCTCATCTCACATTAGCTGTTGCTAGGCAGCAATTCAATTCCTGTTTCCCAGTAAAAACCTTGTAGAATAAAAAATGGTTTTCTCTATTGAAACTAACATGGGAAATAAAATTTCCTTTTCAAATGAGAAAAACAGCAAACTCTTGCTGACTCTTGTATCACTCAGACCATCACATAGTTTACTTTCCTTAGCTAGATAACAAAAATGAATTTGCAGAAATCCCAATTATGGCTATTAGGAAGTTTTTTTCCTGGGTGGTATGATAGATATATTCAATAGTAGGAACAGTCCAGCATGTCTTTGAATATATTTGTACTTATCACATTTTGATGTACAACCAAAAAAGGGATTTTTCTTGGATCCCAAACTTATTAAAATGATATGTTTAAGGAAAATCCTTACAAGAAAATTGGGCATCGGAGTAAGACGGTAACTAGTAGTTAAGGGTGCATGAACCTGCCATTGTTCCTTCTGCCATCTGGTTGGAGGAAATAACCCAGGATTCAGTTTGGAATTTTGGCATTATAATACAAAAATCCTAATTGAAACTGTGAGTTTTCAAAGCTGTGACTGCAAATTCTGTGCTTTTAATGGTTAAAAAAGGCAAAATGAAGTCAGTAGTTCCAATGTATGCTTATTCATGACATTCAAGGGCATTTCTACCATAAGTCAACTCAAGGAGGTAGATTCAATCCCAATAATAGTCTACAGGGACAAGTGGGAGTGCATGCGCATTTTAGAGGGCAGGAGAAGCAGTATTTGCTTCAGGGGGCACTTATGTAAGGAACCCTGATAAAACCTATACTGTATTTAATTCTTCCATAGTTTTACCATAATAGAAATACACATACTTTGAAAAGACTTTGGGCCTCATTTGCTGATATCCAAAAGTGTGATTTCCAGTCTTGAGGGGTTAACAGGTAACTGTGGCATCCAAATAAGTTGGGGTGAAATAAAAAGCATACCATCACATATCTAAGTAAAATTCCTGAGACATTATTGATGGAAATGTGTGGCCAGCTTGAGGTCATGAGATCACTCAAGTTACTGAAAGCAGGAAGTTTAAACTTTCAGGTAGATTCTATAAAGGTTCTTATCGTTTAAAATGGTGCTAATTTTGCCAGAGCCAATCAGATCTTATTTCACATCTGAAAGCTAACATCTGATTGGTTGGGGCAAAATTAGCACCATTTTAAATGATAAGAACTTTTATTGAATAACCCTGTATATCTTCAATATAATTCCTTACAGGCAGCAACAAGAGATGTGATTCTGGGTTCATTTTAACTGCAGGCTTTTTTTAAACCCTAACTTCTTCTGAGAGTTAAGTTGCCCTTTAAGCAACACATTTAAATAAAGTAAGCCTATTCAGGTAACAGATGCTATTAATTTTACTTTTGGTTAATGTCTAGCAGTTCATGTAGCTATGAAAAGAGGAACAGATGGCCATAATTATGCTTCTTGAAATTTTTTAACACCTCTTGAGACGTAAATGACTTGTTTCCTAAGTGTCAGATTTTTTTCTACATTTTCTAAGTCTTCTAATTTACTTGATGTTACCAGTATCAAAACTTTGAAATAAACAATTACTTATCAAACAGAGTAGATTGAACATGGGTTTGTTTTAAGTGCAATCTTGTGTATATCTTTTATTTATTTTATAATAACAACCCTAAACAGGTTTTTATATCTTACGTTTAAATGTAGATTATCTGTACTAACGCTACACCTTTTAAAAGTAACTTCATAACATTAGTATCAATTGAATCATATACTTAACACATATATAACACATAAAAGGAAACAATACATACATATTACAACTGTATTACAACTGTATTACAACTGTGAACAAATAGAATATTCAGTAATTCCTGGTTGTTAAATAAATGCATTAGAATAGCTCTGCAGAGAATGTCTTAAGAAAAACTTTGGAATAAAAATGTTAATAATTCCATTACCAACAAAAAAAAATGTGATGTTCATAGTCCATAAAAACATTTATTTTGTACCATGTTAGCCTGTCTGACAAAAAAAGCTTAAAGGGCATGTCTACCCCCAAAACTATAATTAGCCCCAGTGCTGGACCACTGTGTAGTATAAAAAAAATCCTTACCTCTGCTCTTTATTGTTCTCCTGCATTGTCTGTCCAAAGTAAAGAGTAGGGGCTGTCTAGGAGAATCCGGTCCCTGTTCTTCCTTATCATCGTTGAGGACAATGTTATGTGGCTTCCCCCTCCCTCATGCATCCAAATCCATATTGCTGCCTCATCCCCTATCAATAAAAACTTTTTACATAGTGTAGCCTACCTCAGCCCCCCCCTAACTGCAACTTTGTTTTGTAAAACAAGCTACAGAAATATACTTACACTCCTGCATTCCATCAGCTGTTTGCATAGCCGTGGTCCATCTCCTTTCTGCTACTTTTAGCAAGCAGATAGAAGGTAGCAGACAGTGAGGGAACGAAGGAGGTAAGTATATTTCTGGGCTGAAACTGGTTTAAATAAAAAAAGCCATCAAAAAATAAAAAAAATGAAACTTAAAGGATATTTGCAGGGCTCCCTAGCTAAGGCATGGTACACATTTGAAGGAGACATATACTCATGCAGTAACTGGCTTCTTTTTAGCTCCCCCCACAGTCACTGTCACTGCCGATTCTCCCATCTCTGACATTGAGAAACATATGTTAATAAGGGGAAGAGAAAGCAGTCGGTTAGTGAGGGAGAAGATGGCTAGGGGGTTGGAGGAGATTTTAAACTAGGTATGGGGGGGGAGGGAACGTTTAACAACAGGGGTAGATAGAGAAGTTAGGGATCTGGGGGCTAGTAACACAACGGAGGGAGGGAAGGAGGGGAGGGGGAGCATAGAGAAAAGGAGGCATGTAGACCATGTATGGAAGTAAATCAATTGATAATCTAAAATGTATGTTTACAAATGCAAGGAGTCTGGCTGGAAAAAAACCGGCGAACTTGAAATAATAGCGTTAAAGGAAAGGTATGATGTAATTGGTATAGCAGAATCATGGCTAAGATTCACACGACTGGACAGTAAATATTGAAGGGTACTCCTTATTTAGACATGACCAAGTTAATAAGAAAGGAGGAGGAGTATGTATGTAGTTAAACAGGAATGAAGCCAAATTTAAAAGATGGAATAGATGGGGAGCAAACGATGCGGCAGAAACATTATGGGTGGAACTGTCTACAGGAAGCAAGAAGGTGGGTAAATTAATTGTTGGAGTGTGTTATAAGCCGCCAAATGCCGGGGAAGAGGTGGAAATGAATCTCCATATGCAGGTGCGAAGGCTGCTGGGAGGGGCAGGCGTGGATGGGGGAACTACCCGAAAAAAGAGGAGTAATGGAACTGCCAGCACCCAAAAGAAAAACAAACCTAAGAGCTTTCCCACAGAGTGGAGAAGTCCACAGAAAGAAGCGGGGGGTGCTGGGAACAAAACCCAGAGCCAGAGAGAAGAAGGAAGGAAGCAGGGAAAGGACCATGGATAGTCAAAAAGGGGGCAGAAAACAAAGGGCAAGGCTAACAAAAAACAACAGGAAAGCAAATGCTAAAGGAAGTCGCCCCAAGACTGGGGGGAAACTCAGGAAAGAAGAGCAGAGTGGACCACTAAAGGGAATTAAACATAAAACCCAACGGGTACCTTTAGGAAACAAGTGAAAAAATTAGGTCCACTCCTGCATGGCTTAATGCAGGTAAAAAGGGAAATGGAAAAAAAGAAAAGGTCTTTTAAAATTTTGAAAGCAGAAGGCACAGAACAGGCTTACAGGGACTTCAAAAGTTGTAATAAAGAGTGCAAGAAAGCAATTAAACTAGCTAAAATAGAAAATGAAATACGGATTGCGAACAAATCAAGTCCAACCCCAAGATGTTTTTTAAGTATATAAATGGTAAAAAAATGAGGACTGAGAATGTGGGACCATTAAATAATGGAGCTGAGGTGGTTGTAGAGGATGCCGAAAAGGCTAATCTGCTAAACCGTTTTTTTACATCGGTTTTTACTGTTGAGAATCCTTACAGTAGGGATTGTAACAATGTGCAGGGAGGAAATGAAGAGTTTTCACATTGGATAACGGAGGATATGGTACGGAATCAATTAGACAAAGTTAATATCAATAAAGCGCCAGGACCAGATGGATTGCATCCTAGGATTTTAAAAGAGCTTAGTTCAGTTCTAGCAAGACCACTGTGTCTCATATTTTCAGATTCGCTTTTGTCTGGGGATGTGCCGCTGGATTGGAAAAAAGCCAATGTAATACCAATATTCAAAAAAGGTAGTCGTTCACAGCCTGGTAACTATAGACCTGTAAGCCTAACATCAGTGGTAGGGAAGGTGATGGAAACTTTGTTAAGGGATCATATCCTTGACTTTGTCTCCAGAGATCATCTTATTAGTAGTAGTCAGCATGGATTTATGAGAAATAGATCATGCCAGACAAATTTAATTGGTTTTTATGAAGAAGTGAGTAAGAAGTTAGATTCAGGCACAGCTGTGGATGTGGTATATTTGGATTTTGCAAAAGCCTTTGATACTGTGCCACATAGGCGACTAATGTATAAACTGAGGACTGTTGGCCTTGAAGAAAACATTTGTTCATGGATAGAGAACTGGTTATTGGACCGCAAACAGAGAGTGGTGGTTAATGGAGCTACATCTATATGGGCTAAAGTTCTAAGCGGAGTTCCTCAGGGTTCTGTACTGGGGCCACTTCTGTTTAATCTGTTTATAAATGACTTAGAAGGGGGCATTGAGAGCAAGGTCTCTGTGTTTGCTGATGACACTAAATTATGCAGAGCTTTGGAAACTTCCAATGATGTGCAAGTGCTGCAAGCAGACCTAGATAGATTATCAAAATGGGCAGCAGAATGGCAGATGAGATCCAATGTTGATAAATGTAAGGTGATGCATTTGGGATTTAATAATCCCTGTGCCACCTACACCATAAATAACTCTGTGTTAAGTGCATCTGAAATGGAAAAAGATTTGGGGGTTCTGGTAGATAACAGACTTAGCTGTAGCAAACAATGCCAGGTAGCAACAGCTAGAGCTAGCAAGATATTGTCTTGTATAAAGAGGGGAATGGAATCAAGAGAGAAAAATATTATTCTCCCTCTTTACAAGGCACTGGTAAGGCCTCATTTGGAATATGCGGTGCAGTTTTGGAATCCCATATACAAAAGGGACATCTTGGAAATTGAGGCAGTTCAGAGAAGGGCAACTAAATTAATAAGGGGAATGGAGGGGCTTGAATATGCAGGCAGATTAGACAAGTTAGGGCTGTTTACATTGGAGAAGCGGCGGTTGCGTGGGGACATGATAACCTTATACAAATATATTAATGGCCCATACAGTGAACTCTCTGGTGCATTGTTCACTAATAGGTCATATCAGAGGACTCGTGAACATCCTTTAAGGTTGGAAGAAAAGAAGTTTCATCTTCAGGTTAGGAGAGGTTTCTTTACAGTGAGAACGGTGAAACTGTGGAACTGTCTTCCAGCGGAGGTGGTAATGGCAAGTTCATTGAATAACTTTAAAAAAGGCCTGGATAAGTTTCTAAAACTAAAAAATATTGAGAATTACTGGTATTAATGCATATAGATCTGGTTGATCCAGGGATACTTTCCGATTGCCGTTTGGAGTCAGGAAGGAATTTTTTCCCTCCTTTTTTAGCTGGGGTTTTTTGCCTTCCTCTGGATCAACTGTTAGGTAGGGTTAAAAAAAAAAAAAAAAAAAAGATAGGTTGGACTTGATGGACGAATGTCTTTATTCAACCTTAATTACTATGTTACTATGTTACTATGTAGTGCATGTGTATAATTCTCCTTTAAACAATGATTTAAATTTTCTTTTCTCCAAAAACTTTTTCTTTTTTCATCCAAAACTGATTTCAGCTCTATGCTGCTAGTTCACTGATGTAAGGCTGCCATCAAGATGATTTAGAAAGTAATCTATAACCAGACCAAATCAAAGAACTTTTATTTAATAAGGAAGAGAGTTTGACCAATCCTTGTCATCCAAATGAGAAAACCAACCACAAACTGGTCCACCAGATTGCAAGTGCACCAGCTCTTCTACCAGCCAGCTAGTCAAACAATACAACAATAGTCTAACAATACTCATAAACTGGTAAATACAACTGTTTTAAAATAGCACACTCAATACAATGTGGGCACTTTTATGTTGTTTTAAAAAAAAAATCTGCCAAGTTGTTTTTTTTTTAAAACAACTTTTATGTTGTTTTAAAAAAAAAATCTGCCACTGTGATGCTGTGGTACTATGTAGGGTTATGACGTTTGAAATGTCATAATCCTTCTCTATTGTGAGATGATTTAATTAGCATGTAGTAAAACCAAATTTCGGATATTGCTGAGATTATGCTGGATATACAGTTGAGTGCTGTCCTTGTGAGTGCTGTTTTTAAGTAGGGATGGCCAGTTCACGCATCCAAACCCGGATCCCCGGCGGATTTCAGGGGGTCTGCGAATCATGGATCTTGGGGATTTCCCCGAAATCTGCTTTCCGAGCTTTTTCCGAACTCTGTTCCTCGAACATTCAAGGATTTTCAAACTTTCGGTAATCCTCCAACGGCCAGGGATTTCCGAATGTCCTAAACCTGGGACCCACTCCCGGGTCCTTATAAGGACAATTGTGGCCCTTACTTGCACTGGCAACATCAACATAGCCGTAGTCTTCTTTCTTCTGCCATCACTGTGATGACTTCTGAGCTCCGTGGGGTTGGTACCTCTTTATATAGGTTTGCTGAAGGACCAAATATAATTGTGATTGGTTAATATTTCAGTACTTGCAATCATATGATCACACATTACCCAATCATATTTGAATAATAAAATTTAAATATGATGTCACCGGCTGGGAAGAAAGAAGACATGCCCCCAAGGTTTCTTCTAAGAGCCAATGGGGGTCCTGGCTTCAAACTGCAGGACCCCCAACAAAGGCACTTGTCAGTGCCACAAGGGCACTTGTAAGTTCTGGGAACAGGGGTCCTGATTCAAGCTGAGGGACCCCTTAAGCCCCAAAAGGCACTTGTCAGTGCCACAAGGGCCCTTCCAAGGGCCACAAGGGCACTCATGAGTTCGAGCGGTTCGAGCTGTGGAACACCTTAAGCCCCAAAGGGCCCTTGTAAGAGCCACAATGGTCCTTCTATGGACCCAGGAGGGTTCCTGGGTTGAGCTGCGGGACCCCTGAACGTCCGGCTGTGGGACTTTGGGCCATTCGAACATTTGAGGATTTTGAATTGGCTGTTTGAGGATTACCAAAAATGGCCCGCAGAAACCAGAAGTAGCGCGGTTAGGCAAAACTGTTCTTCATATCGCAATCCAAAATAACACTGAATATGTGTATTAAGCAATTGTATTATATATATAGAATGCTAGGAATAATAAACAGACAACACAGTATGCAGGTAATAGTGGGAAACCCAGTCCATTTATATAAGTGACAATTACAGTATCTCTGAGGTGGGTTATAGTTCAGTATCATAAGTTATTCATAAATGATAAATGAAGAAATTAAACCTTGACACTAATACAATAGTAAACGGTGAACACGCAAGTACTTGTAATTAAGTCCCATATTTCATCTGGATCAATCTGTGGTGTAAAATCAATATGAAATTTGAGTAGAAAATAATGCATTAAACAGAAATAGATTTCTTTGCTTTCCAACACAAATTAACATGATCTACCAATGAAAAAGGAGTGTAAAGATCATTTCAACCAGTCAAAGACATATTTCCTAAATTCTTAAAATTATATTGATGAATAAAACAAAAGAAGAGGTGTTCAACAATTAACATTGAAATGGTATTAAAATGTCAAATTTGATATTTTCTTTATCTTGATATAAAACATGATCAGGGACATTCAATAAAAGCTCCTATAGTTAAAAATGGTGCTAATTTTGCCCCAACCAATCAGATGTTTCAAATGTTAAATAAGATCTGATCTGAAGATCTGGGGCAAAATTAGCACCATTTTAAACGATAACTTTTATGTGTGTGTGTGTTTGTGTGTGTGTGTGTGTTATACATATATATAGGGCAATCTTTCTGATTTCAAATGCTTAAAAATAGTATAATTGTACAAATTTATGAATGTTTCACTTTTGGAGCTAAATTATAATAAAGCTACACAGCTCCGAAATGTTGACTTTTCCTCACCTGCTTGTCACCAAATATTTTCAAATGTCTATATTCTGACTTGACAAAAGGCTAAGTGTGGACCCAAAACGTTACCTTGGTTGTTTTTACTCTAATGGAGAAACATATATGCACATATTGCACTGAAACAATGTCTGGCATGTCGCTGAGTTAAACTGCGAAAACCTTAGCAGTGTTTATGACATGCCTAAAAATTTTGCCAAGTTTGAGATGACATTGATTGTTCAAAAATAAATAAATTACAGTTTGAAGGCTTTTCTCTTCTGTGCATAAAATTGTAGGTTTTTACTAGCACAGATATTATGATATTATATTGGGCTCTGGAATGTGCATTGATCATCTCTTTCTTTGCTGCCATCATTTTCCTTTTCGTTAGTTTTTCAGGACTTAACAATTTATACTGGCAATATGATGTATATCAATTTAACTATTAGGAATTATGTTTAGTATTTCTGAGCCTAGTAAAAACACTACAACGCTCGGTCAGGACAAAAACTCGGCTGGTGTGTACACAGCCTTATTCTTTTTAATGCTTTGTTTGTGTTTAAATCTGAATTTGTGCTTACGTTTTAAAGCCTTAATATATATGTATCTCTACTTTACTCAAGTATTTCAAATTGGGAAGACTTTACTTTAACTCCATTTCAAAGTTAGATCTTTTTTACAGCAATGTTATGCAAAATCACTTTTTAGTAAGCAAACCAACCAGGGTACAGCACAATCTTAATAATTTTATATTGAAAGATTAACCCTTTCCCTGCCACAGATCGTATATTCACGATCTGTGCAGTATATGCCCAAACCTTTTTTTTTTTTTTTACCCTAAAACTATAAATTAGCAAAAAACTTTGTCTTCTCCAAGCTTCCCAATGTCCCCGGTAATATCGGTAAAGTAAACGCGGATCATTTATTTGTTGGATTTCAAGGGAAACTAAGCCTATTTTAGTAGGAAAAAAAAGGCCGTATTGATTTTTTAGGATCAGTAAACCGTGCAAAAACTTGTGTGACTCTCCGTACTAACTGGTTTTCCACTAAAAGGGGGAGTGGGTATAGGGTAGAAGGGTGGGTTGTGGCGTTTTTTAATTTTTTCTTGTAATTGCAATTGCGCATGGATCCCATTTGAGCTAGTTGGTGGCCCCGTCTCCGTTTGCACCCACCCTTATGGCATACCGTTTGATTCAGGACATGTGGGAGATTGCCATTTAGTGGGTCTTATTTTATTTTTTCACAAAATCTCCTAAAAGCACAGAGTTCTATGAATAGCAGCGTCTGGAATTCTTCACGTATATACGAAAGCATGATACCATCACGTAGCTGAAGGTGTGTAGCTTCCAAAAATATATAGTTTGTGGGGGGTATTTTAAAATTGATTAGGCTGTTCAAATTACAGAGCGCTTTGATTTTTTTCTTGCAATTACACTTGTGCATGCGTCCCATTTGAGCTAGTTGGTGGCCACGTCTCTCTGTGCACCCACACATATGGCATACCGTTTGATGCAGGATACGTGGGAGATTGACATTAAGTGGGTTTTTTTGCTTGTCAAGTTGGTTTAGGTAGGATTTCAATCCTTGAATCATCTTATTTTATTTTTCACAAAACCTCCTAAAAACACAGAGTTCTTTGGATCACTGGGTCTGGAATTCTTTATGTATGTATGAAAGCATGGTACCGTAACATAGCTGAAGGTGTGTAGATTCCAAAAATATATAGTTTGTGGGGGGAATTTCCATGTTTCGGGACTGTTTCCTTAGAAAAAGGGTAGGCTGTTCAAATTACAGAGCACTTTGATTTTTTCTTGTAATTGCATTTGTGCATACGTCCAATTTGAGCTAGTTGGTGGCCACGTCTCTGTGTACATCCACACATAGGGCATACCGTTTGATTCAGAACATGTGGGAGATTGATATTTAGTGGGGGGGTTTATTTGTGGGGGGCATTTCCAAGTTTTGGGGCTGTTTGAAATTACAGAGCACTTACTTTATTTTTCACAAAACCTCCTAAAAACACGGAGTTCCTTGGATTACTGGGTCTGGAATTCTTCATGTATGTATGAAAGCATGGCACCGTAACGTAGCTGAAGGTGTGTAAATTCCAAGAATATATAGTTTTGGGGGGTATTTCTAATATAGAGGGGTGTTTAGTCTGACAAATCTGAAAAGTTGCTGTAATTGGGCCATTGTTCATTGGCTCACTTTGTGGCTATTTGATTCCACGTTTGCGTGTGTAACCATACATAGGGCATACCGTTTGATTCAGGACAGTTAGGAAATTGATATTTGGTAACTTTTTTTTACATTACTTGGGATTTTGGCATGATTTCTACCTTTGAGAGTGTTTTTATTCAATTTTTTTAGAAAATCTGCTAAAACTGCGAACTTCTACGAAGAACTGCGCCCACACCATTGATGGTACGAATGAACAAACTACAGAATTTCGTAGATAAAGGTGTGTGGATTCAAGAAATATATGGTTTGTGGGGGGTGTTTTGTGGGGAAAAATTGCAGACTGTTCAAATTCAGATTTGACTGAATATTTTTGCTGTTTCTGAGCCATTGTGCATTGTTTCACTTTGTGTCTTTTGGCTTCCACGTCCACGTGTGTAACCACACATATGGCCTACCGTTTGATTCAAGACATTTGGGAGATTGATATTTAGTAGCTTTTTTTTACATTCCATGGGGTTTTGGCATGATTTCTACCTTTTGAAGTTGTTTTTTGTTAATTTTTTCAGACAAATGCGAATTTCTACGAAGAACTGCGCCCACACCATTGATGGTATGAATGAACAAACTACAGCGTTACATAGCTGAAGGTATGTAGATTCTGAGAATATTTGGTTTGTGGGGGTATTTCCAAGTTAGAGGGGTGTTCAGTTTGAAAAATCTGGGAAAATGCTGTTATTGGCTCACTGCGCATTGTTTTACATTTTGACTAGTCGCTTCCACTTCCGTGTGTGTAACCACACATATGGCATACCGTTTGATTCAGGACATTTAGGAGATTGATATTTGGTAAGTTTTTTTTACATTACATGGGGTTTTGGTGTGATTTTGTAACTTTGAAATGTATTTTTCTCTATTTTTCCAGAAAATTGTGTAGAAATGCGAAATTCTACGAAGAACTGCGCCCACACCATTGATGGTATGAATGAACGAACTACAGTGTTACATAGCTGAAGGTGTGTAGATTTCAGGAATATATAGTTTGTGTGGGGTATTTCTGAGTTATCAGGGTGTTTTGTGGAAAAAACTGCAGACTGTCCAAATTCGGAGTTGGCTAAATATTTTCGCTGTTTCTCAACCATCATGCATTGTCTCACATCGTGGCTTTTCGCTTCCACGTCCGCATGTGTAACCACACATATGGCATACCGTTTGATTCAGGACATTTGGGAGATTGATATTTAGGGCCCTATTTATAAAAGATCGGTATCGTTATCGTAAAATACCGATCGTTATCGTAAAATAACGACCGGGTTTTTACCGATAACGACCGTTATTTACCGATAACGACCGTTATTTACCGATATCGGTAAATACCGGTCGATATCGGTAAATAACGACCGGTATTTACCGATAACGACCGGTATTTAACGATATCGGTAAATACCGGTCGTTATCGGTAAATAACGGTCGTTATCGGTAAAAACCCGGTTGTTATTTTACGATAACGATCGGTATTTTACAATAACGATACCGATCTTTTATAAATAGGGCCCTTAGTAACTTTTTTTTACATTCCGTCAGGTTTTGGCATGATTTCTACCTTTTAATGTTGTTTTTTGTTCATTTTTTCAGAAAAGTGCGAACTTCTACGAAGAACTGCGCCCACACCATTGATGGTTTGAATGAACGAACTACAGTGCTACATAGCTGAAGGTGTGTAGATTTCAGGAATATATAGTTTGTGGGGGTTATTTCTGAGTTATTAGGGTGTTTTGTGGAAAAAACTGCAGACAGTCCAAATTCGGAGTTGGCTAAATATTTTCGCTGTTTCTGAGCCATCATGCATTGTCTCACTTTGTGGCTTTTCGCTTCCACGTCTGAGTGTGTAACCACACATATGGCATACCGTTTGATTCAGGACATTTGGGAGATTGATATTTAGTAACTTTTTTAGATTCCATGAGGTTTCGGCATGATTTTTACCTTTTGAAGTTGTTTTTTGTTCATTTTTTCAGACAAATGCGAACTTCTACGAAGAACTGCGCCCACACCATTGATGGTATGAATGAATAATCTACTGCGTTACATAGCTAAAGGTGTGTAGATTTCAGGAATATATAGTTTATGGGGGTTATTTCTAAGTTATGGGGGTGTTTTGTGGAAAAAACTGCAGACTGTCCAAATTCGGAGTTGGCTAAATATTTTCACCGTTTCTGAGCCATCGTGCATTGTCTCACTTTGTGGCTTTTCGCTTCCACGTCTGCGTGTGTAACCACACATATGGCATACCGTTTGATTGAGGACATTTGGGGGATTGATATTTGGTAACTTTTTTTTACATTCCATGGGGTTTTGGCATGATTTCTACCTTTTTGAATGTTGTTTGATGTTCATTTTTTTTAAAAATCTGGTGAAAGTGCAAACTTCTAAGAAGAACTGCGCCCACACCATTGATGGTATGAATGAATAATCTACTGCGTTACATAGCTGAAGGTGTGTAGATTTCAGGAATATATAGGTTTGTGGGGGGTATTTGGAGTTGGGGGGGTGTTTTGTGGAAAAACTGCAGACTGTTCAAATACAAAACTGGCTAATTTTTTTTTGCTGCTACTGACATTTGGCACTGGTCACGCTCTAGGTTAGTTGGTAGCCATGTCTCTGGGTACACCCATGAATGTGGCATACCGTTTTATTCGGGAGGGGTTAGGCTTTCATATTTGAGATGCGTTTGAACTTTCCTCCACAGTTTTTAGCTGAAATTCGCATTTGATTTTGTCTCTGATTTTACAGTTGAGGAAAAAAAGGAAAATGTGAGAAAGTAACTTACAATTTGACGAAGAGCTGCGCCCGGGTATCTGCGTTTTGATTGAAACTTACCTCACTCGTTAAATCCTGCGAGTGTGTAGTTTCTAAAAATATCTCACTTGTGGGGATATTTTAGATAATTTGGTAGATATTCTATGTTAACTGTCAGTAGTGGTTATACATTTTAATTTGGTGTAATATTCTAGAAGGTGCAGTTTTAGTTTGGGGGGGTCTCCTGTACAGGAAAAGTCAGGTACCTACATATATCTGGTTTCGTTGTACTCGGGAGTATCAGAGCTTTTAGAAACAGTGAGATTTTTGTGTGTAACCTTAAGATAACTATAAGTAAAAATGGAAAAAATCCATGAAAATGTGCAAATTTTTCATTTTTTTTACATATTTTACCCATAATTCCAGTAAAATTTCCAGAAAAGTTACAAAATTTTGTTATGTTACCATGTTAAAGTAGACTTTGTGCTGAAAAAAACAATGTATAATATTCCTGATTTACTGCAAGGTTTCCTACTGTAAAATTAGTCTAAAGCGATTAAGGGCAAAATCCTGAAAATTCTTCTGGTAGTTAACGCAAAAAAAAATGAAAATCTCCTGGCAGTGAAAGGGTTAAAGGGTATCTTTCCTTTACTAAGATCTGTAGCTGCCTGCCAGCACGGTTTCTGCAACAATTAAAAGAACCAGCAGAGGAAAGAGAGAAGGGGGTGGGAGAGATGTGTAAGCAGAAAAGGGTGTATGGTGAGGCTGTTGCAGTTACTACAAGAAGGCAGAGAGTAAGGGAGATGGAAGCCAATTAGGAGAACTCACTAAACATTAATAATTTAATGACAAAGGAAGCACAGATAAATATGTCAGTATCACCCATTAAATAGTGAACCTTTCATGTTTAAATGTGATTTCTGGGTCTTTTCACAAAAGTCTTATTTACTAATTTGATACTTAAGAGCCATGTTCACCAACACTCCCACCCCCCACCCCCTTGGTAAATTTTACAGATAAAACCAAGACCAGAGCACAGATACCAACTCTGCCTGTCCCTCATCTGAATATTTCCACCTCTTTTATGAGCTCTGTGATTTCCTTTATTTCAATTTCAAATCAACATTGTTTTGTTTTTAATTTATTTTAAGCAAATGTAAAACAAAATTGTGCTTAAAAAATGAATGACAACATTTTTATTCTAGGAATTAGATTAAAAAAGGTTTCTGAGCTTGATAGCAAAGCTAGCGTGCCTATGAGTTTAAACCTTTTACAAACAGCCTTCAAGGCAAAATAGTGATCATTGAAGCATAGTAGGAAGTATGATGTCAGGTGTCCACTACAATCGAGTTCGTCTAGAAATATCGGAAAGTTATCTTTTAATGGCATCTATTCGAAAAAGTCATTTTTTTTACATATTAATAAAAAAGGTTCATTCATGACATATGTCATCAAGGCGATCAAGAACTACAGAATGTGATGTGTGCATGAACATTTCCTGAAAATGTCAATGAATTTCCTGAATGCTGTTGGTGGAATAAACAGCATACTTCATATCTTTAGACAGCTGACTTTAGTTTAATAAAATTAACAAGAAAATAATGATCATGTAACCATATAAATACTATTTTGTCACTTTGAAGCACAAAATTGGAAATAGTATGAGGTCTCCTTTATTGTCTGCTTTCTTTGAGTTTAAGTGAACCCAAAAGCCTAGCAGTACCTGTGACATCAAATGTCCACAAAAACCGGTCTATCTTAAAATATATATATATATTTGGCTTGAATAAAATGTTTGAAATGGTGGAATGCAGTGTGTGAACTCTTCTTTTTATATAGAGGACTACCAGCAAGGTCCTCCACTAAACACCTTTATTGGTACTTACGATCCTGGAGTGCGGTACAGACGTTGTGTATATATATATATATATATATATATACAAACATAGAAAAGATAATCAATGCACATTCCTAGGCCCCATACAATATTATATTATCTGCAGTTCTGCACACTGGCATACTTTATAAACAAAAGGGTTTTAGTATACATTACCGTGATCACATGAATGAAAAGCCTTCCAACCACCTCAAGGTAACCCCAGTCTGGAAGGTCCTAACTTTCATGTGTTCAAGTACTGAAAGCTGGAGAGTCTGTCCCAAGAAAGCAAGCGAAAGAGCAGCAGGGACTTTCATCTCATAAAAGGCAGGTACTGTTATAAAGACAAAGTTTGAGAATTACGTCTCCTAAGAAGGTAAAAAGTTTCTTAAGTAAAAAAGGTTAAACATTAGGACCCAGCAGAATAAAGCAAACCGTGAAGTGGTTGCTGGGCTTAAAATAATTTGGCCAAGTTATTGGAACTTATTGCTTTAATTTATCCAGAGAGAAGGGCAGGCTTTTTAAGTCGCAATACAATGGTAAAGTAAAATATAAGCAAATTATTTGGATGAGCACTAGGCTTCTATTTTTTGTAGGTCCTAACTTTTTCTCGTAGTTGTGCACTGGATCCTTATAACAGGCTTTCTCAGAATATTCATATTAGTAGAGAATGATAGATGGGGAAACAGAAAAAGGGATTTCAATAATGATGGAATGTAAACCATAATGGTGATATGATCTACGTTCCACATTATGCATATAGTCAATACAAACATTTCCAATGACCATGCACATTAGGTGACTGGCAATATTGCCATTTACATATTATTTTTGCTTAAGACCAATCAAAAACTATACTGAGAACTGATTTTTCTTTTGCAGAATATATCATTTGGATGCAACACAACAGTATTTCCTGAAGGTGCAAAATAGTATTTCTACTATAGCTATCTTATCAATGACAATCAGTAGATGGAGTCTGCTAGTGCACTACATTTACTTCTGAGAAATATTGTTTTCAAAATAATTTTAGTCTAAAAGGGGTCCTAATAGATCATCTTAATAGATTGTGTTGTAGTTTTTATTCATATGTTTCTTCTCTACTCCATCTTTTTTTTTAACTTACAGCTAAAGCTGTTTTAAATCCTACTCTTAAGAGTGTCCTCCCACGTGCATTATTGGTCATTTATTGATTTAAAACAGCTCCAAAAATAAAGATAACAATTAATGCCCTTTTATCTGGAATGTTGCAGTGTATTCTGGTTGCATTTGTGTGATTTTTGTATAGATAAATACAGTTCTTTAACAACTTAGTTATAAAATCATAACATTGCATATTTTGACACAAGACTTATGTACAAGTCTTCTTTTAGATTCTGGTGCATTTAATTGCTTGTCACATACTCCGTACAAATGCCCCATAAGCATGTGCAATCGCCTGGCCTGATCAGTTGGGTCAGGGCATCAACATGGCCCAACCAAAAGGCCATACATTCTGTCTGAGCACCCATACACTACACTAAGCCATAGATGTCCGAAACAGCCATTAAGAAGACACTTTTGCTTCATGGATCAGGCCCACGATCTAAAGTGTGTGCAGTCATTGAAAATGCAAATCTGTACGTGGGATATCTGGAATACAAATATGTATACACTAATGAACTATTTATAGAACGTTTTATAGACGTTGTATTTATGATTTGGAAAGGTATAATGGAATGGAAGTGCAAGAATTCATTAATATGTTGAATAACATGGATGAAAATCTGTATTTTAATGCAGAAGTGTCATATAATACTGTTAATTATCTTGATGTATGTATCGGAAAGGAGGGCACCAACATAATTACCACATTGTATAGCAAACCATTAGATAGGAACACATTATTGCAAGCAAACAGCTTTCATCTGGGATATGTTTTCTCAGGACTACCAAAGTCCCGATTTTTGAGAATTCATAGGATTTGCAATGATCCTGAGAAGAGATGTCCAAACTTCGCAAAATCCGGTCCACTCGAGGATCCGCGAATTTTCGGAAAAATTCGAAAATCCGCGAGCGGACCCATTAAAACACATTAAAATGAAAAAATCCTCGAAAATACGTAAAATCCTCGTAATTTCGAAAATTTTCGAAAATACGTATTTTCATGCATTTTTGAAAATATGTGAAATCCTCGTCATTTTGAAAATTTTCGAAAACGCGGTTCGGAAAAGTTCGGAAGGCGGAAAACCCGGAAAATCCACGATATCCGCCGTTCGCGAACGAGTTAAATCCGCCGCGGATTTGGGTTCGGATACGCGAACTGGGCCATCACTAAGCCTGAGGAGAAAGAGAAGCAATTGGACTTGATGGAAAAAAGCTTCCTAGAGAGAGTTTATTGTCCTATAGCCATCAAAAGGGCGAGGGAACAAGCTGCTTTGCACACATCCACAAGTAGTAATATGAGAAGGTTGCCCTTCATACAAAAATATACCACAGCATCAGATAACATACAAAAAAAATAATAAATTCTGGCCTATTATTAAAGGGGTTAAGGACTTGAATAATGATATCAAACATCAACCCCTTAGTGTGTACAAGAAGGGACGAACAATATATAACAGTATAATACAAGCAGACCCAGTACAGAAATACAAGAAAGAGGTAATGAGATTATCTAAAAACTTTGTTGCTACAAATGTTATAACTGTAACATATGTAATGCCTTAATTACAGGAAACACCTTTGGGCACCCGTGGACGGGAAAACAATACAAAATCCTTGAATATTACAATTGTAATACTGATTACTGTGTTTATTTGCTTCAATGCCCTTGTGCAAAAATGTATGTGGGGAAAACCATGAGCCCTTTTAAAAAACGTTTTCAAAAGCACAGGAAAGAAAAGGGAATGCATTAACTAAACATGAACTCCCACCGGTGGCAGCACACTGTTTGGAAACTAACCATTTGGCCAATGAACACAAAAAAGGGGATTGTGATAATATTTTACTCAGGAGAGAGTCGTACTGGATCTATTCACTGGATGCCCTACAGCCTAAAGGACTTAACTTTAATATAGGGCTTAAATGCTATTTGGCTAATAATTTAAGATAAGACCCCCTCATATTTTCTGTTTTACCCTGACATCCATTCTAATAGTCTCCACACACATGATATGTATACCACTAGCCATGGTGGACCGACAGCACCAAGCAAATAACTAAAAGACACTGCAAGATAAGGAGGTGTGCGGGGAATCCTATTGAGACTTCCCAGACATTGAAAATATCACATTCATTTAACTCCAGAGGGCTTAACCTATGACTACTAACATTGCTGAGAACATTTTTCAAATTCATAAAAGGATAAAACTCATAAGCATAAACTGACCCATTTTTTTATAAATAGCATTTTGGCCACTTTGAAAAGCAATGCAATTGTTCTAAATACTTTATGAAAAAAGGTGTGCTGCCCTTAATGATTTGTCATTAACACATAGTGCTTGTTGTAAATCCTCATTATGAAACTTTACTTCCGGATTACTAAAACAAAAGATTAAGACAGCACATGATACAAACAAAGACAAAGTCACGTGATGAAACTGTGCTATTATCAGTACTGTTAAAATATGCTTTATATTGTTTAATTGAGGTGATCATCTAGAAAGGTTAAATGGTAAAGCTGGGTACACGCATGGCTGATTCTCTGCACATTACTTGTCAGAGTGAACTTAATTCTGTCAGTAATCTGCAACAATTCCGAAATGCACAATCCAGACCCATCTTTCTATAATTTGTATAGGAGTGATCGTTCGGGTAGCTACACAAATGTCGCCATTGTTACTTTAATATAGGGAGCTGATAACCAATGAAAATGTTTTATCCAAACAGACCAATCCCAGAGTGACAATGAATTTGTCAGTTTTTAGTCGTATTAGTTCAGGCTTGATTTGTAGTACTGAATTGTATTTACACTGCCTGCTGTTTTTGCACGTATATACATATTTATAGGAAGAAAAACATTAAAAAGTTCTGAATATATTTATCATTTTAATTAAAAATAAAAAATTAACAATCAATGTCCCTCGTGTGCCCACAGACCAGGACTTATTAAGAAAGGTTAGCTGAAGAAAGGAGAGATGAAAAGGGAAATCCTGTTTAAGATAGGAGGAATAAGGGAAGACCTCCTTGATGGAGTTAAAAAGTTCTGTGATAAGAAAGACCGGGAAAATGGAATGTGTGATATATATAAGACCAAATGCGTCCAAATTCATATTTGGATATATACATCTGTGGCTTAGGTGGATCGGTAGCACCCAGCGCAAAGACTCAAAAGTGGATGTGGATAGTATGCGGGGCAGTCGACTAAATGACTTTGATATATACAGTATAAGACCACTTTCAATAAGAAAATAAAGTATAAGGATAGGTTAAAGGCTAAAGGGGCCCACACATGGATCAATCCTAGTCCTATGAAATTGGTATACTCCAATTTCAAAGATTGTTGGACCAAGTACCTATTATTTTTGCTTGAATTTATTCCCCATTGGGCAAATTAGACATCTGACCAATACTGATTGTATAATTTTGCACATTGGTGCAGTATTGGTGCATGGGGTATAAAGGGAGCTGTAGGATGAGAAATGAAAGCTGTAGGAAGTTGAAACATGTTCTGTCTCAGAAAATAGGACATACCCTATATTTAAGAAAAGAACATAGATAAAAGTGTCAGAGGGATGAGTTAGGAGGATTTGCCAAAACAAATCTAGGAATTGATCCAAGAAATGGGAAGACTGGAGAAAATTGTGCTTTTACAGATTAAATTACAAACACTATCTCACAGTCTATTTCTACTAAAACTATGTGGGATGGAGACAAAACTTTGTGCCAGAGCACATTTTGCTGCTGGTTAATGTAGAAAGTAAATACAAAGAGCTGGTTTATCACTGCAACATAAAGTTTCCTACTATAACCTACTACACATAAAAAAGATAGATATATAGATAAAGATATGTCGGACTACATCTCAGTATGTGTGTAACAGTTGTGGACTGTGTTACTGTACTTTTTTGCTTATCTACTTTACTCAAAGGAGACTTTCTACTTTATCTCCTGTACATTTGAAAGTAAATATCTTACATTTTACACCACTACATTATAGAGGAATCTGACAGGAATTGCCTACTATCAGTAAGGGGTGTTGGCCAAACATGACAGACACAATGCCAGTGAACATCTGCCATCAACAATGTGGTCAATTAGCACATGTAAAAAAATTCTATCTACCTGCATCACCTTCCTTTACTTCAAGCAGAAGTACCTGACAGACTGAGTATGGGTGGTCGGTAAGGGCAGTGTTTGCCACCACAGTTGCAAACACCACAGTCAAGGGGCCTTTAATGACATTCTATTGAAAGATAAGGCTAGATTTATTCTCAATTAAAAGTGAATCAAATTCAATGTATGCTTAGCTGCTCACAAACACAAGATAGTTATTCACTCCTCGAATGAAAAATTACATATAGATAAATAACCTAAAGCCATAAAAGTTAGAAAGTTGACACAAGATGTAGGACTAACCAGGGTTTCTAACCCTTCCTTTTTTTTCTGCCTAAAGATTTCTGCCTACTCTCCAAGCTGTTTTGCAAGCTTGCACATGCTCAAGCACCTAGGGAATAGCATCCAATTATTAGCTGTGATGTCACATGTCATATCAATGATATGACAACAAGAGCTAAGAAGCATTAAGAACTCTGAGCAGCATTTCAGGTTAGCCTGGCGTTTTGGTTTGGGGGATAAATTAACTATATACAAGTTTTCAGGTTTGGAGTGTAGCCTCGCCCCCCCATTCCCTTTCTTAATGTAACAAAGCGGTAAACCAATTATTAAGTGTTTTGACTATGTAACCACGAATGTGCAGTCAAATCTAACATTATTCTAATATTCTAACTACAATCTTTTTATTTACAAGTTTTGGGGTAAACCAAGAATATTCTGATTACATTTTAAAAGATGTATTTGGTAAAAACATGTAATTGTACCCAGTAATCTAATTTGAAGCTCAAAAATGGAAGGATAACTAAAGTCTACTACCATGTTTGCCTTGTCACCCACTTAGGGTTGGATTTACATTTCACACCCATTTTTACTTTAGGGGAAAAGGAGACTCTATGCTGACATGCTGACATTTGTAAACTGCAAAAAATATTAACTATTTAAAATATTTATGGAGAACTAGTGCATATAAACTTTTTTCAGAAACAGTACGAGGAGCAGCAGAACTTAGAAAACTGTTTCTGCCAGGCTTCCTGAGTGCTTCAGCACTATCTTTAATACAGAAAGACCCTGGGCAATAACCTGGCAGATGAAAACTGAATCTGCTGTAAATCCTTAATGAAACAATATTGGGAGGTGGGAATAATCAATCCTACCTCCCTGTCCCAGTAACTTTCTATTTCTTAAATGTTAATTTTTACAGTGTAGTTGTAACTATAAAAAAGGGGGATATCATATGCTTTTTAAAAACCTGATGTTCTGCAAATGAAAATACTAAAAGAGAGGATCAAAAAAAGGGAAATTGACAGCCGTCCCTACAACCACAGACAACTCTAGGCATGTACTTACAGTGCCTTAACTGCAATATTTAACTTCAATCTTTCTCCCTTTCTTGAAGGTATCTGTCTCCTCTACTCACTGCACAAGATGTTTATAAGTTCATACATGCACAGGGGAGAGAACTCAGGGAACAGCTGTCTGCTGCTCCCCAGATGAACAATGAGAGAGAAAACTTTTATGGTTGTTGGTTGGAAAGGGGGTGTTTCCAATACTATACTAAAATTTTCATTTTACGATCTTTGATCATGACAGAAGACTTTTTTCCAAAATCCTTCCCCAATCGAGACCATTATGATGCAAATTAAAGTATTTTCATGTTGCATACTGGAACTCCTACTTAACATACGCTACTACCAGGCTAATTAATGTAGTAATCTGCACCTGCGGTATTAGTGTGGATTAACACTATACAAGTATTATATAGTACTCTCTTATAATACTCTCTTCAATATCAGGCAATACTATATGCAATAAGGATTGTGAGGAAATAAATAAAAATGCAAATGTCTTCATATGCAAATAAGTCATTACTGTTGACTAGAAACCTCAAAACAAACAATTGTGCCTGCTCATGAATATTGATGTAAATGTGTACATTAAATAAGTCCATCTTGAATTGAAAATGCAATTATGCTTTCCCTTTATCATCCTGTGAATTCCGTAGTAATGTTATTTACTCCTTCTCATAAATAAAATTTTAATAAAACAACGTTTGCTGATCATTTTAAGTCAATAAATGTAAATGAAAGTACTCATTTTACCAAAGATGAATTAGTTTTGTAATATACCACATGTGTTGAAAGGCAGAAATAATATGCCATTGTACAAAATAAAGCTAGTGTTTCATTTGTAGTAAAAGTTAAACATTCATGCTTGCTAAGTCTTTTACCTGTAATAATAAACAGTAAACCTCAAAACTTGGCCAATAGTCTTAGGTCTCAAGAGAAGTAGTAACATTGTAGGTGCTTTATTTTCAATTAGCAGGATGTGCTAAACATTCCAAAAAAATGGTAAAAAAAATAGTAAAGTAAAACTATCCCTTGGTATATTTCTATTTTAAAATTTAAAGCTTAACTGAAGAAAAGAACAAGTTGAGCAAATATTGACTTGTTTAAAAGCACACAAAATCAAGGTCCTTACTAGATCTCAACAGTTCTCAAATCTCTTTTTAGAGGTCAATGATAGGCTGTGTAGTTGTTTACACTACCTGGCATTGATTAGGAAAACTACAGAGCTGAGAAAACCATTACAATTACCTTCTGTATAAGAAATATTGTATACAGTGTTGCTGCTCAGATGAGGCAATCAAAGATGGCATATTGTCATATTGGGCCATAGGGTGCAGATAAGATGTTTGTTCACCTCAGGCTGTGGCGTCCAAGAAACAGTGATGCTGTATAATTATATTTTATTATCTCGCCACTGTTTTTGAATTTTGAATTAAATTTATTTCATAAAAATTACATTTATGCTTCAATATGTTATTATTCGTCTCTAAATATTTAAATGCATTTGCTGTTTTAATCAATTTGCCAGTAATATTTCTCTTATACCTAAACATTATCCCAAAAAAAGATCTCTGAGAAAAGTTTTTAGTAGAATTTTCTATCTGTAAAATAAATAGTGAAAATAAAAAAAATATTGAAATATTTTGGGGGTTAAATGAAACACTACTTAACATTCCTAGATCTTTTCCTTGTTTTCTTGTATCTCTTTCCACCTGGAAAGAAACTACTGTAGAATCGTCCTAGAGCAAGCCATTAGACAGGTATCTGAACCTATTGTATGCTTCGGAAAGTTGATATCATATGCTTTTTAAAAACCTGATGTTCTGCAAATGAAAATACTAAAAGAGAGGATCAAAAAAAGGGAAATTGACAGCCGTCCCTACAACCACAGACAACTCTAGGCATGTACTTACAGTGCCTTAACTGCAATATTTAACTTCAATCTTTCTCCCTTTCTTGAGTATCTGTCTCCTCTACTCACTGCACAAGATGTTTATAAGTTCATACATGCACAGGGGAGAGAACTCAGGAACAGCTGTCTGCTCTCCCCAGATGAACAATGAGAGAGAAAATTTTATGGTTGTTGGTTGGAAAGGGGTGTTTCCAATACTATACTAAAATTTCATTTTACGATCTTTGATCATGACAGAAGACTTTTTTCCAAAATCCTTCCCCAACGGAGACCATTATGATGCAAATTAAAGTATTTTCATGTTGCATACTGGAACTCCTACTTAACATACGCTACTACCAGGCTAATTAATGTAGTAATCTGCACCTGCGGTATTAGTGTGGATTAACACTATCAAGTATTATATAGTACTCTCTTATAAATCTCTCTTCAATATCAGGCAATACTATATGCAATAAGGATTGTGGGAAATAAATAAAATGCAAATGTCTTCATATGCAAATAAGTCATTACTGTTGACTAGAAACCTCAAACAAACAATTGTGCCTGCTCATGAATATTGATGTAAATGTGTACATTAAATAAGTCCATCTTGAATTGAAAATGCAATTATGCTTTCCCTTTATCATCCTGTGAATTCCGTAGTAATGTTATTTACTCCTTCTCATAAATAAAATTTTAATAAAACAACGTTTGCTGATCATTTTAAGTCAATAAATGTAAATGAAAGTACTCATTTTACCAAAGATGAATTAGTTTTGTAATATACCACATGTGTTGAAAGGCAGAAATAATATGCCATTGTACAAAATAAAGCTAGTGTTTCATTTGTAGTAAAAGTTAAACATTCATGCTTGCTAAGTCTTTTACCTGTAATAATAAACAGTAAACCTCAAAACTTGGCCAATAGTCTTAGGTCTCAAGAGAAGTAGTAACATTGTAGTGCTTATTTTCAATTAGCAGGATGTGCTAAACATTCCAAAAAAATGGTAAAAAAAATAGTAAAGTAAAACTATCCCTTGGTATATTTTCATTTTAAAATTTAAAAGCTTAACTGAAGAAAAGAACAAGTTGAGCAAATATTGACTTGTTTAAAGCACACAAAATCAAGGTCCTTACTAGATCTCAACAGTTCTCAAATCTCTTTTAGAGGTCAATGATAGGCTGTGTAGTTGTTTACACTACCTGGCATTGATTAGGAAAACTACAGAGCTGAGAAAACCATTACAATTACCTTCTGTATAAGAAATATTGTATACAGTGTTGCTGCTCGATGAGGCAATCAAAGATGGCATATTGCATATTGGGCCATAGGGTGCAGATAAGATGTTTGTTCACCTCAGGCTGTGGCGTCAAGAAACAGTGATGCTGTATAATTTATTTATTATCTCGCCACTGTTTTTGAATTTTGAATTAAATTTATTTCATAAAAATACATTTATGCTTCAATATGTTATTATTCGTCTCTAAATATTTAAATGCATTGCTGTTTTAATCAATTTGCCAGTAATATTTCTCTTATACCTAAACATTATCCAAAAAGATCTCTGAGAAAAGTTTTTAGTAGAATTTTCTATCTGTAAAATAAATAGTGAAATAAAAAAAATTGAAATATTTTGGGGTTAAATGAAACACTACTTAACATCCTAGATCTTTTCCTTGTTTTCTTGTATCTCTTTCCACCTGGAAAGAAACTACTGTAGAATCGTCCTAGAGCAAGCCATTAGACAGGTATCTGAACCTATTGTATGCTTCGGAAAGTTGATTTTCTTGTACTTGATACTTATGATAGTATGTATGTGTCTATGTTTACAAATTAGCTTAACTAAAGGAGCTAAACTGTATACAGCTTAACTAATTGCCAATAAATATCTATTATGTGCCTACGAATAACCATAATTTATAACAAATCAATGCCTAAGACTAGAACAACTATTTGCAATTAGGCCCAAATAAGCCTTGTTGTTCCCAATGTGTCCAAATAAATTTAAAAACTGCAGTAAATATAAGCACCTTAAGTAGTCCCATGTGTTTTTTTACATACGCCTCAAAAAAATTAATTATTACAAGCATATGGAACTGAACGTGATGTATTTTTAACAACTAAACAAGGAATCCTTTCTATTAAAAAACAAAACAAAACACGATATATGACTCACTTGTATCAGTGGGTGTCCACTAGCTTTGACTGGTTTATTGACTGTAAGAGAAATAACAATTCTCTCTTCTTTTTTTGGCAAACATAAATGCTTTAGAAATTCAGCATCAAACTTTCTAAATCCATATTACAGAATGATAACAAAGGGCTGAAAACAGGTGGTCTTCGTCGACTGCTGGGGGGTTGAAGAGGGTCCACTTAGAAAGAACCTTGCTTCCATTATCTAGCTGTGATCTGATACAAACTATGAAAGTTTTAAATTTATACTATTTCATTTAGAGATACTAGAAATGCAACGCAATCTGCCATTCACCATTTACAACATTTTTATAAGAACAGTTCAAAGAAAATAAATTCATTTAAAAAAAACAAAACAACTACGCTCTAACTTAAAAATTAAAAGAACCTGGGGCAGGGAGTTAGGATTAGTTATTCCTACTCCCCAATATTGTTTTTATCTGCCAGGTTAATCCTGGACTTTCCTGTATTAAAGATAGAAGCAGTTTTCTTTTTGCTAGTGATCCTCACAGAAACAATACAAGAGGATAGGAATAACTAATCCTACCTCCAAGCCCTAAGTACTTTTTGTTTTAACTGTTTTTTAAAAAAACCTTTATATATTTATCTTTTAAGGCAAAATGTAGTGCATTTTAATGTAACATTATGTACAATATTTGCTTTGCTTTACTAATATGTTTTTATTGATTAGTTGCTTATACATAAGCTAATATAGCTATATGTCTAAAGAACAAATGAAGCCTGCATTCAAGTCAAATTGTGTATTTTTGCATTGAGTTAATAGCTAGATATAATTATATTTGGAATGTTGCAAGCGCTATTTACTATTAAAAAAAACAACTAAATGTTCTGGTATTTGAAAGGCATTTCCACACTCTCTATAAAAACCTGTATATAAGTTAGGGACTCCTTTTAGTTATACTTATGCTTCCAAAGATGCTTTTAAAGTTAATATCATGAATAAATGAGGATGAAATACATCCTCGGATCTTCAGAGGGCTTAGACCAGTTTAATCTAGAACAATGTTTCTTATCTTTTCAAATTCACTTTTGTCTGGTGATGTGTGATTGGAAAAAAGCCAATGTAATACCAATATTTCAAAAATTAGTTATTCACAGCCTGGTAACTATAGACCTGTAATGTGCTTGCGGTTGCGGTGCTGGCAACTTTGTTACGGGATCATATTCTTTGTCTCCACTCCAGAACTGTAGTAGTCTGCATGGATTTATAAAAAAAATTGTTTGCATAATCGTGTCAGACAAATTTTATTTTTATATAGAGGTGAGTACAAATTAAAATTGTGGTATAGCAGTAGATGTAGTATACTTGGATTTTGCTAAAGCTTTTGATACTGTGCCACATAAGAAACTAATGTATAAATTGAGGATTGTTGGCCTAGAAAATCATTTGTACAGCACATGGATAGAGAATTGGTTGAGTCGCAAACAGAGGGTAGTGGTCAATGGGGCTACATCCATGTGGAGTGCCTCAGGGTTCCTTACTGGGGACACTCCTTTTTAATCTGTTTATAAATACTTTACTTAATTAAACTACTAAGAAGTGGTCATTGAAAGAAAGGTCTCTGTGTTTGCTGATGACACTAAACTATGCAGAGCTTTGGAAACTTCAAATGATATGCATTTGCTGCAAGCAGACCTAGATAGATTATCAAAATGGGCAGCAGAATGGCAGATGAGATTCAATGTTGATAAATGTAAAGTGATTCATTTGGGATTTAATAATCCCTGTGCCACCTACACCATAAATAACTCTGTGTTAAGTGAATATCTAATGGGAAAATATTTGGGGGTTCTTGCTTTAGCAAAAAATTCCAGGCAGTCACGGTTAGAGCTAGCAAGAAATTGTCTTGTATATAGAGAGGAATGGATTAGAGGGAGAAAAATATTGTTTTCTCTATTTACAAGGAACTGGTAAGGCCTCATCTGATACAAGGATTGTGGAAGCACTCGAATTAGGCTAATTTACTACATTTAGCAGAAGTGCTACTGATCTGGTCAAACATTTATACCAACATAGAAAAGATAATCAATGCACATTCCTAGGCCCCATACAATATCATATTATCTGCACACTGGCATACTTTATAAACAAAGGGGTTTTAGTATACATTACTGTTTTCACATGAATGAAAAGCCTTCCAACCACATCAAGGTAACCCCAGTCTCGAGGTCCTAACTTTTCTTTTACTTCAATACGATTAGCAAACTTTTGCATTTCTCATTCTTACACACTGGATCCGTAAATTTGCCTAATTGGAGTGCTTCCACAATCCTTGTTTTGTATGTATTTATTGGGGGGGGCCTGGTCAAGCCTCCATGGGATAATAGCACCCCCAACCTTTTATGGGAGGTCCCATGCCCTATGAAAAAAATATGAAAAAAATAAGTTTCATCTTCAGGTTAGGAAAGGTTTCTTTACAGTGAGAACAATGAAACTGTGGGTAACGAAAAGTTCATTAAATAGCTTTAAAAGTGAGATGGATAAGTTTCTAAAACTAAAAAATATTGAGAATTACTGGTATTATACACACACTGTAGTTCTAGTTGATCCAGGGAAACTTTCTGATTGCCATTTGGAGTCAGAAAGGAATTTATCCCCCTATTTAGCTGGGGTTTTTTTTTGCCTTTCTCTGGATCAACTGTTAGGCAGAGTTAAAGAGGAGGGTATAAATGATGGACTAGATGGACATATGTCTTTAGTCAACCTCAATTACTATGTTACTATGTTACTTACAGACCATGATCCTTTGCCGTCGCTTTTCCTCTCCCCTGCAGCTTCCATGTTTTAAAGCTGCCTGCTCTACTGCTGTGTAAGCTCAAAACCAGCTTACAACAGCAGCAGAGAAGATGTGACTATGGGCCCTATTTGTAAATGCAGCAGAGAAGATGTGACCATGGGCCCGTTATCGATAATGTACATTTATGCTGAATGTTCATTGATTAACAAATGTTTGCTCATAGAATTCTATGGGGATCATAAATGTATGATTGCGTTATCGTAGATTTATGATCTTTAGTGGTAATTTACAATCATTATCGTTAATTTACGAATTTATGTGCTGTGCAACTAAAACAGTATACTAATTCAGTAGTACAAACACAAGTCAAATTATTATCTCTAGTTATATTTATGAAGACTGTACATGTTACCACATTAATACCACCCCCTTAAACAAGTCCAAATGTCTATGACCATATGTAAATATCTCTAGAAAACTTGTTATATAATGTTCAATATATGAGGGTACAATAAAAATGTTTGATGTTGCATATTATTGATGTTGATGTTGATACCACTTTGTTAATACTAAGCAATCTAATAAAACCAGGATTTCTTTGATTTTTTTTGTACAGATGATAATTTAGCTTATTTGCCTTTCATCTATCCTGTTAATATCCTAAAAATATGCGAATTTCTTTTAGAAAATATTGCTGAAATTGATAGATTCCAAATCTCAAGCTATTTTACATGTGAAGATTATGGCCAATGCTGAAGGTTTACTTACTTGCATAAATATAGGACTTGTGAGAATATAAGTATATAACCCAAAATATTATATTCTCCTCTGGATCATATTAGTAATTATCCCCTCCACTTACCCCCTTGAAAGAATAATTATTTTATTCATTATGTTCTAAATGTCTTCATTAAAATAATTTGAATATGTCAACATTCTACATTTAGATTTTTAAAAAATTAACAAAGTAAGCCTAAAAGCATAATTGCTCTTATAACAGAAGTTTCTGGTATCTTTTCCATTTACTATAGTCATGCACATATAATTCACTTTATTGCACTGGTTAGTTTAATTTTTAAACAAATGAGTGATACTAAACTTCAAGCTTACTTTCACTAATTTAACTAAGTAGACATTTAATACTGTATGTTATAAGGTTCCCAGTATAACGTGATTATACTCAGTTTACCTGAGTTTTTAATTTGATGTAATAGATTAATTACTAATCCAACAGCCACTGGTTGTTTATTGTATTTGAAAACTGATTAGCATTTATTGGTACTGAAAACAAATTGTCCCTTTGATATATTCTGACTGTCCTGCAGTGACACCTACTGGGATTAGGAAGATTTCAAAAGTCTATTGTATAATTAAATGTATTCCCTGATGGTCCATTGTGCAAGCAAAGCTCATAAAAGTGTATTATGTAACATTTAATGAAATATGGGTAAGGTTTTAGAATGGTCAGTAACAACTTTTAATACCGTATGATCTGTAGAAATAAAACTCACTTGATTGAATTTACCCTAGACATTAGGTACTTCCCACACAAACTTACAGTTGACACAATCCCCACATTTTCACACACACGTCTTATTTCCTTTCTCTGACTCTTTTTGACTGCAGTGTGTATTGCTGACAGCCATCTTAGTGCAATACAATAGTCAGCTAATTTTAGTACATTTTTTTAAAATTCTGCCACTAGTAAAAGATGTAAGTTTTTAATTATACCAGTTGCTTGTGTTTTATTGGCTTAGCAGTCTAAAGTGCTAATAGACAATTGATTTTATGGTCTCCTTTTGTTTGTTTCCATTATACTTCTTGGAAAAGATACATGAACAATGTTTGATATAGTAGTTCTACGAGGTTGCAGGTTCAATTTCACAGACTACGGGACAATTTTTCCCATTTTCTAGATTGGGTCCGATGCTCAAATGTTTTGAGGGTTCCGGGTCACGTGATCATGAAAAAAGTAGTTTTATAGTCAGAAGTAGGAATGGACTAGAACTCGAACTCAAATATGAGTTAAAATCGAACACTAATAGTTCGAATGAACCTGAACATTTTGGATTTTGAACTTTCCGAACTTTTTCTGAATATTCTAATATTCTGAAACTACGGGAGACACGTCCAAGCACAGGACTGGTGCCCGCTGCCTGATAGACAAAAAGTAAGTAGTAGATTCTAAGAAGTTAGGTCAACATATGAAGTATGCATGGGGGGGTAAACAAGGAAGGTGGGCACGCACCACTGTGACCTTTATGAACCTGCAAGTCCTCAGTCAGCCCACCAATTACATTGCAGAAGCTACTTTTTAGTCTGTGCTGTGTTAGTACCTGCTGCTGGCTGCTGCTTTACAATTCACACACAAACTAGTGGTCTTTGTCCCAGACCACCTCCCACAATTAGCCATTTACCACTGCAAATTTGCCAAACATGTAGCAATGTCTGTATGCTAACTTGGCATACAGACGTTGGTAATATAAATTGGCTGTTCTAAATCATTGGCATTGTCTGTGCATCAAGTGCCATTACCACTGCCAATTTGCCAACTATTTAAACAAATGTCTGAGTACCAAAGATTTTGCTAGTTCCAGTTTAGAAGCCTTTTACCAGTGTCAATGTGCCAAGTATTTTACCAATGTCTGTGTGCCAAGTATTTTACCAGTGTCTGTGTGCCAAGTATTTTTCCAGTGTCAGTGTGCAGTGCCAACCATTTACCAGTATCAGTTTTCCAACCAATTTATCAGTGTCTGTGTGCCAAGTATTTTACCATTCTGTGGGCCAACTATTGGGCTGCTACAAAACTTCCTCTGTATTACAGTATCCCAGTGTTGGCTGCACTGCTACCAGCTAAAAAAATACATCAAATAACTGATATAATCACAGATAGCTGCAAAAGAATTGTTCAGATTTATTCACCCATAGAGCGAGAAAAAAAGGCAACATTTCGGGCAGTATCCTTTCTCAAGCCTTTTTGTTGCCTTTTTTCTTGCACTACGGGTGAATGAATGTGAAGAACCATTACAGAACCTGAAATGTCAGCTCACTAATGTTAACAGCAGGAAATCAACTGATTTTTTTAAATTGGATGAGAATATTTAGAATAATTAGGTATGCATAATATAAACTAAGAATTTTAAAAATAATGGTATTTTCCACTGAATTTTCTTTACAGGTTTTACTTTAACCCCTTTTTTTGAGGTATGAAACAAGAAATTGTTACCACTTCATGCTGGGCGTGATTACTTTTGTATAATAATGAAAATTCAAAAATTCTCCAATTTCAGGGATAATTGTCGAATGCGGAACCACAGAAGTAGCGCATGTGTGAAGGAAGTGACTTTATATAACGTTTTGGATATTTGTACGTGTTCACCAGACAATTTCCCAGGTCCCGGAGCCATGTGCAGCAAGTTACCATTGCTATTTTAACCTTATTGTATCCAAACGTTTGGAACTATTTGTCCCCACTGATTTTAATTGGTCCGATTTTAAACTTTTCCTTAATCTAATCAAAGTTCGGCCATACCCAACCCACACACAGGCACAGGTACACACACCTACTAACCTTCCCTTCCAATTCAATGGTAGCAATACTTAAAGGACAACTAAAGTCAAAAAACAAATTTTGATCACTCATCAAAAAGTTTAGTTTTATGGTCATAAACGCAAAAACACATATCTACACAGACATTTACCAGCACCTACTGATACACCCTCACAGCCCAACCTACCCTACCTATTTACATCCATGTTAGATAAGAAATAAACTGCAAAGGACACTTCTTTTCTTGTATAAAAAGCAAAGGAATATAACAATGTTAGGGACAACAAAAACAAAAAAATGCATTGAAAATCCCTGTTCTGTGTCAGGGAGAGGGATAATCTCTGTGCTGTTATTTTATTGGTTCTCAGCTTCTATTAAGCACATTTGCGGCTTCATTGATTTGATCTGTTGAGCACTACAGAGCATTTAAATACATTTACACAAAAACTGCATTTGAATCCCAGTTCTGTATCAAGGAAAGTGAGGATCTCTATGCTGTCATAGGATTGCTTGTCAGCTTCTAGAAAGCAAGGCTGCAGCTTTCTGTTGAGCAGTGAGAGATTGCAAAGTGAACTGCATGCGCTTAGCTGGGTGTCACCCAGCCAGTAGTAGAACTACCACCCCCTCCCTTGCGGAGGCTGTTCGTGTGTATGAAGTAAACAACTGGTGAGGGGGTGAATCAGGAACCCGGACTCCAATTTCGCAGGGGGGGCGCTGCAGTTATGCCCCTGCACTAAGGTGAATTATGGGAACTGCCAGCATCCACAGCAAAGGGAGATGTGAAACACAGTTTGCTGTATGTTTGTGAATGTGCTTTGTCTATTGGGACAATGTTGTCTGGAGAAATTAGTATCTTCTCCATTTTACATTCATTTCAATCTTTCTCTTTTTTTCTCTCCTCCCTTTTCTCTTTTATGACTCAATTTGTCACCCTATAGGATACAGAAATATTGTGTTGACATGTTTGTGTTATAAATCAGACGTGCTTGATTTGCTGTTTTAGCACAATTTATTGTTTCCTTTTTTTTTTGCTTTTTAGTATCACTTTGGACAACATAATATTTGCTGTTTTTCGTTTTTTTTGTTGTATAATAATGCTTACACACTTTAATAAAAATCAATTATCCAAAATAAAGCATATTTTAAAAATGTTTTTTTAGCCTTTCATACAGCCAAATCTGAGATTCAATTAACCACAAGTCTTTATATATGAATTTCCCCATTCGCTTCACATCTGCACCCACCTTAGACAGGCAAATATTTGAAAATCTGAGCTTCAAATGACAACAGTGCAATTTCAAACAGTGGCATAACTGCTATGCACAATAAAGAGAATTATTATTATTAATCACTGTGGCTGCCAGCAAAAGTATGATGGGGGCCCCCTTTGTTGCTTTCTGAGGAAAATCTAGTAGTTACACCCCTGAGCTCAAATTTGGAATGCTGAAAATGATCCATTCATTGGACATTTGGAGAGACATTGATTGTAGATCATAGTTTTTGTAAAAAAGCAATAAAAAATATTGCAAAATGATGATTTGTCACAACATTGTAAAATGTCATCCTTATTTGCTCCAAACCTTTAAACTACCATCCACAATGCAAAACACACAGTGTTTTCTACAGTAGCTGGAATTGACTGTGGCCGTAAAATATCAATCGGTAATTTACATCTCAGGCTATCCCAAAGTTAATTACAGTATACTATGGCTAAACCATAGAGTTGAAAGTCCTTAATTTTCTTTTACCTGGATGTTTCTGTCACACACAGTTATAGTTTTTATAGACGTAGATAGTTGCCTTAATGTCCAAAATAGTATTAGAAGGATTTTGTGATATTAGATCTACTGTTTGTTCTTGGCCATTAAACTTTTCTCAATTATCTTATAGGTTACTTACTCGGATCCTTCATAGGTATAAAAGCTATCCTAGCTAACTAGCACTTAATGTTCCCTTAAATAATAAATAACAAATTCCTCATTTTGAAAATGGGCTGATTTTGGCTAAGACTATAAATGTAGCCAACTATGTTAATTTGTACACAAATTTGGATGATTAAGTAAATGTCTTTAACACATAAATATACAGCTAATATTTGCTTGTTAATACAGCATTTATGGACGACCATTGCACAATTATTAAAAACATACAAGTGCAAAGGTGAGAGTACTACATTGAGAAAGGTTGAATACATATTCTCATCTTTGATATACATTATCTGTCGCAATTTATCAGATACATTATCTGGTGCAATTTATCAGATACATTATCTGGTGCAATTTATCAGATACATTGTCTGGTGCAATTTAAAGCAGAACAAAATGAGACTGTACAACTTTTACTACTACAACTTGTACTGTGGGTTGGTTAGATTACATAAAGAAAAGGCAGTTTTTTTAAGAAACAAATAAAACTATTTATTACTGGCAATCACTAAAAATTCAGTATAAATACATTATATACAACATGGAGATGAGGCCAGCAAAAGCAGTTATATTATATAACCTCAACAAGGAGAGATATAATTGTACAAAGAAAAAACCAACAAAATTTGGTTCAGGGAATAGTTCCCCTGCCTTTAACTAGATGATGTGTGAATGAATCAGTTATGGGTGACTCTCAAGCCTCTCAAGTCTTATTGGTACATGGATGGAAACAAAGGTTGCAATAGCCATTCCTTCAACATCTCAGCACTCTGCAAAAGAGGATCTCACTGGTAATAAATACTTTTTACTGTAATTTTTGTTGGCTACGTTTTAAATACAAAATCACTTTAGTTATCTAAATAAACAAATTACTTTCCAGTCAAATCAAATAATGTACATGTACCGGTAAGCCATATCTTCCAAATGTCTTAATTATAATTAACATAATTAAAATCAAAACCTTGCCTTCAAGATTATTTTGAAAAAAGTTCTCTGGAGGCATCCTTCCATTTACATAGAGAACAACTCTCTTTGTTAAAAAAAATTAATTAATGTCATCAAAAAGTAACCCTTTACGGGATCTCTATAAAGGAACTGGAAAAGCTACGACATTTCTCTAAAACTAGACACCCGAGATAACCTAATTCTTTTTGTGTTCTTTCTTTTCAGTTTTTCACAATATTTGAACAAACAATGAATATTTCAAATTAAATTCATGGGATTTCTATAAATAGCATAAGCAATATGCTTTAATACATTCGATTAGTTTAGCCATATGTAGTTAAAAATACTATGTGAATGCTAACAGCTGAATAGCATATGTCTTTAACATTTTATTTCACGGGCAGGATGAAGGTAGTGAGCTATATTTAATCTTGCATTAAAAATGCTTGACAGCTACTACAGACAATATTGTACCTCAGCTGTTCTAATTCTAGCAGCGATTTTTGATCATTACATATACAATTTCAACAGTATGCATAAGATATTATTAGTAATGCATGAATAGTTTTAATAATAACATCTGGCAAAGAAGGATCCTTATCTAACACCTAAAATAACACAAAGAACTACAATATCCCCTATATGTAGAATATACAGTATTGCCCCAGGTCTAGGACCCACCATACGGAAAATGTTAGCATTGCAATCTGTTTTTTGGAGCGCATCTGCTTTGCACATCGCAGGGACACCGCGATTTCATGGTAATTGCGGTGAGCATTCCCGACTATTAGGGATGGCATAGAACTCGAACTCGAACCCGAGTTCGAGCCGAACTGTTCGAGTTCGAACGGACCCGGACTTCTCGAACTATCTCGGACGCGGACTTTCGATATTTCCCGGACTTTCGATGATTTATCGAATGTTCGAACGTTCGAGTATCGAATCCGCGAGTAAAATGTACATGTATCTAGGCGCGAACATCGAATCTGCGAGTAAAGTCTCCATTAAAGCCTATAGGCGAGCATCGAATCTGCGAGTAAAATGTCCATGTTACCTCGAACGTTCGAACGCGAAAGCTCGAAAGTAGCGCGTGTGAGAGTAAAATCGATTTTACGAAAGTCCTGGATATTGGAACATGCTCCCCAGACCATTTCCCAGGTCCCACAGCCATTTACATTAAGTTACCATTAATATTTTAGTTGTATTTGACTCGAACTTTTCGAACTATTTGCCTCCCATAGACTTTAATGGGTCCGTTTTCGAACTTTCGAACTTTCGAACTTTTACAATAGTTCAAAAGTTCGAAAACGGACCGAACTTTCAATAGTTCGACCATCTCTATATACTACATAGTAGCACGCCAATTATAATATTATTGTACATTAAGGGAGTACATTATATATGGATTATGATATCCATCAATTCCACATAAAGTACTCTCTTATGTTATTACAGCTTTATAACTTTATTAAATTCCATAATGGGGTCCATCTATCCATCATCTAGTTTTTAAATGTCTTTAAGTACAGTTTTGATAGTTACCCATTAAAGGAGAACTAAACCCAATTTTTTGTACTCCAGAATCTGAAAACAACCCCCCTAAAAACACCAATAAGCTATAAAATCCCATGCAGTAGGATTGCTGAAATCCAACTTCTTAGCAAATATACAGTTTCTTTGCATATTTCAATATCAGTTGGAGGTAACAAAAATGTAGCCATTGATTTTGATAACCCTTGAATGTAGTGTCCGATTTTAGTGATATGTAACAGTTGTTTAGTTTTACAGCTGCTCTGTTGCTGAATGCTGATCTGTCTGCAAAAGATTGTAAACCGTGCTCAGAAGATAATTGGCTTTTCACTTCCTTTTCTAGACTCTGTTTATCAATTGAGATGCTTATTAAGAACAAGAAATATTATTAAAGATTGGTTCCATCCAGGCCCTTTAACTTTTCAGCTGCTTCCATCCAAGAGACGGAACTGAAATTTGTTTTGTAAAACAAATAGGTTATTAATTAATGTTCCCCAGGTGCCACAGTAAGTTACCATTGCTATTTTTACTGTATTTAATCCGAAAGTTTCAAACTATTTCTTCACATTGACTTTAATGCGTTCATATTCGAACCTCCGAACTTTCAGACTTTTACTGAAGTTCGGAAATGAACCAGAATTTCAGGAAGTTTGGCCGTCTCTAGTAAGCCGTAGCACCAACCGTGACACAATCATTGGCAACTTCAACCTCCTGATATACAGATCAGAATCACATGCCATAAACGAGCACTCTGAAAATTGCACATAATTTATAATTTTTATTGTATCATACACATATTAGGCATAATTAGTATTTAAATTTTCAATATAATTTAAAACATGTGACGAACTCTTCTGAAAGATCCAATTCTGGCACTGGAGGCTCCCCAGTCACTGTGTCTCCTGTATTCCCCAGGTCTCAGGTACCTTGAATATTCAATTGTAATACTGATTACTGTGTTTATTGTCTTCAATCCCTTGTGCAAAAATGTATGTGGGGAAACCATGAGCCCTTTTAAAAACGTTTTCAAAAGCACAGGAAAGAAAAGGGAATGCCTTAACTAAACATGAACTCCCCGTGGCAGCACACTGTTTGGAAACTACCCATTTGGCCTAACTGGATATCAAACAAGTACCACCACAAGGGGATTGTGATAATATTTTACTCAGGAAAGAGTCGTACTGGATCTATTCACTGGATGCCTACAGCCTAAAGGACTTAACTTTAATATAGGGCTTAAATGCTATTTGGCTAATAGTTTAAGATAAGACCCCCCATATTTTCTGTTTTAACCCTACACTCCATTCTAATAGTCTCCCACACATGATATGTATACCACTAGCCTGGTGGGACCGACAGCACAAGCAAATACTAAAGACACTGCAAGATAAGAGGTGGTGCGGGAATCCTATTGAGACTTCCCAGACATTGAAAATATCACATTCATTTAACTCCAGAGGGCTTAAACCTATGACTACTAACATTGCTGAGAACATTTTTTCAAATTCATAAAAGGATAACTCATAAGCATAACTGACCCATTTTTTATAAATACATTTTGGCCACTTTGAAAAGCAATGCAATTGTTCTAAATACTTATGAAAAAAGGTGTGCTGCCCTTAATGATTTGTCATTAACACCATAGTGCTTTGTTGTAAATCCTCATTATGAAACTTTACTTCCGGATTCTAAAACAAAGATTAGACAGCACATGATACAAACAAAGACAAAGTCACGTGATGAAACTGTGCTATTATCATCATACTGTTAAAATATGCTTTATATGTTTTAATTGAGGTGATCATCTAGAAAGGTTAAATGGTAAAGCTGGGTACACGACAGTGGCTGATTCTCTCACATTACTGTCAGAGTGAACTTATTCTGTCAGTATCTCTTGCACATTCCAAAGGCAACAATCCAGACCCATCTTTCTATAATTTGTATAGGAGTGATCGTTCGGGTAGCTACACAAAATGTCGCCATTGTTACTTTAACTATAGGGAGCTGATAACCAGAGACATGGGTTTTTATCCAAACAGACCAATTCCCAGGTGACAATGAATGTTGGTCAGTTTGTTTATCGGTGATTAGTTCAGGCTTGATTTGTATACTGAATTGTATTTACACTTGCCTGCTTGTTTTTGCACGTATATACATATTTATAGGAAGAAAAACATTAAAAAGTTCTGAATATATTTATCATTTTAATTAAAAAATAAAAATTAACAATCAATGTCCCTCGTGTGCCCACAGACAGGACTTATATAAAGGTTAGCTGAAGAAAGGAGAGATGAAAAAGGGAAATCCTGTTAAGATAGGAGGAATAAGGGAAGACCTCCTTGATGGAGTTAAAAGTGTCTGTGATAAGAAAGACCGGGAAAATGGAATGTGTGATATATATGACCAAATGCGTCCAAATTCATATTTGGATTTATACATCTGTGGCTTAGGTTGGATCTTAGCACCCAGCGCAAAGACTCAAAAGTGGATGTGGATAGTATGCGGGGCAGTCGACTAAATGACTTGATATATACGTATAAGACCACTTTCAATAAGAAAATAAAGTATAAGGATAGTTTAAGGCTAAAGGGGCCCACACATGGATCAATCCTAGTCCTATGAAATTGGTATACTCCAATTTCAAAGATTTTTGGACCAAGTACCTATTATTTTGCTTGAATTTATTCCCCATTGGGCAAATTAGACATCTGACAATACTGATGGTATAATTTTGCACATTGGTGCAGTATTGGTGCATGGGTATAAAGGGAGCTGTAGGATGAAGAATGAAGCGTGTAGGAAGTGTGAAACATTTTCTGTCTCAGAAAATAGGACATACCCTATATTTAAGAAAAGAACATAGATAAAGTGTCAGAGGGATGAGTTAGGAGGATTTGCCAAACAAATCTAGGAATTGATCCAAGAAATGGGAAGACTGGAGAAAATTGTGCTTTTACAGATTAAATTACAAACACTATCTCACAGTCTATTTCTACTAAAACTTGTGGTGGATGGAGACAAAACTTTGTGCCAGAGCACATTTTGCTGCTGGTTAATGTAGAAAGTAATACAAAGAGCTGGTTATATCACTGCAACATAAAGTTTCCTACTATAACCCTACTACACATAAAAAAATAGATATATAGATAAAGATATGTCGGACTACATCTCAGTATGTGTGTAACAGTTGTGGACTGTGTTACTGTACTTTTTTGCTTATCTACTTTACTCAAGGAGACTTTCTACTTTATCTCCTGTACATTTGAAAGTAATAATTCTTACATTTTAACCACTACTTATAGAGGAATCTGACAGGAATTGCCTACTATCAGTAAGGGGTGTTGGCCAAACATGACAGACACAATCCTTGAACATCTGCCATCAACAATGTGGGTCAATTAGCACATGTAAAAAAATTCTATCTAACCTGCATCACCTTCCTTTACTTCAAGCAGAAGTTACCTGACAGACTTGAGTAGGGTGGTCGGTAAGGGCGTGTTTGCCACCACAGTTCAAACACCACAGTCAAGGGCCTTAATGACATTCTATTGAAAGATAAGGCTAGATTTTCTCAATTAAAAGTGAATCAAATTCATGTATGCTTAGCTGCTCACAACACAAGATAGTTATTATCACTCCTCGAATGAAAAATTCATAGATAATACCTAAAGCCATAAAAGTTAGAAAGTTGACACAAATGTGTAGGACTAACCAGGGTTTCTAACCCTTCCTTTTTTTTCTGCCTAAAGATTTCTGCCTACTCTCCAAGCTGTTTTGCAAGCTTGCCCATGCTCAAGCACCTAGGGAATAGCATCCAGTTATTATCTGTGATGTCACATGTCTATCAATGATATGACAACAGAGCTAAGAAGCATTAAAGAACTCTGAGCAGCATTTTCAGGTTAGCCTGGCGGTTTTGGTTTGGGGGATAAATTAACTATATACACAGTTTTCAGGTTTGGGTGTAGCCTCGCCCCCCATTCCCTTTTAATGTAACAAGGCGTAAACCAATTATAAGTGTTTTGACTATGTAACCACGAATGTGCAGTCAAATCTAACTTATTCTAATATTCTAACTACACTTTTTATTTACAAGTTTTGGGGTAAACCAAGAATATTCTGATTACATTTAAAAGATGTATTTGGTAAAAACATGTAATTGTACCCAGTAATCTATTTGAAGCTCAAAAATGGAAGGATAACTAAGTCTACTACCATGTTTGCCTTGTCACCCACTTAGGGTTGGATTTACATTTCACACCCATTTTTCTTTAGGGAAAAGGAGACTCTATGCTGACATGCTGACATTTGTAAACTGCCAAAAAATATTAACTATTTAAAATATTTATGGAGAACTAGTGCTATAAACTTTTTTCAGAAACAGTACGAGGAGCAGCAGAACTTAGAAAACTGTTTTCTGCCAGGCTTCCTGAGTGCTTCAGCACTATCTTTAATACAGAAAGACCCTGGGCAATAACCTGGCAGATGAAACTGAATCTGCTGTAAATCCTTAATGAAACAATATTGGGAGGTGGGAATAATCAATCCTACCTCCCTGTCCCAGTAACTTTCTATTTCTTAAATGTGAATTTTTACAGTGTAGTTTTAACTATAAAAAAGGGGGATATCATATGCTTTTTAAAAACCTGATGTTCTGCAAATGAAAATACTAAAAGAGAGGATCAAAAAAGGGAATTGACAGCCGTCCCTACAACCACAGACAACTCTAGGCATGTACTTAAGTGCCTTAACTGCAATATTTAACTTCATCTTTCTCCCTTTCTTGAAGGTATCTGTCTCCTCTACTCACTGCACAAGATGTTTATAAGTTCACATCATGCACAGGGGAGAGACTCAGGGAACAGCTGTCTGCTGCTCCCCAGATGAACAATGAGAGAGAAAACTTTTATGGTTGTTGGTTGGAAAGGGGTGTTTCCAACTATACTAAAATTTTTCATTTACGATCTTTGATCATGACAGAAGACTTTTTTCCAAAATCCTTCCCCAATCGAGACCATTATGATGCAAATTAAAGTATTTTTCATGTTGCATACTGGAACTCCTACTTAACATACGCTACTACCCAGGCTAATTAATGTAGTAATCTGCACCTGCGGTATTAGTTGTTGATTACACCTATACAATATTATATATTACTCTCTTATAATACTCTCTTCAATATCAGGCAATACTATATGCAATAAGGATTGTGAGGAAATAAATAAAAATGGCAAATGTCTTCATATGCAAATAAGTCATTACTGTTGACTAAGAAACCTCAAACAAACATTGTGCCTGCTCATGATATTGATGTAATGTGTACATTAAATAAGTCCATCTTGAATTGAAAATGCAATTATGCTTTCCCTTTATCATCCTGTGAATTCCGTATGTAATTTTATTTACTCCTTCTCATAAATAAAATTTAATAAAACAACGTTTGCTGATCATTTTAAGTCAATAAATGTAAATGAAGTACTCATTTAACCAAGATGAATTAGTTTTGTAATATACCACATGTGTTGAAAGGCAGAAATAATATGCCATTGTACAAAATAAAGCTAGTGTTTCATTTGTAGTAAAGTTAAACATTCATGCTTGCTAAGTCTTTTACCTGTAATAATAAACAGTAACACTCAAAACTTGGCCAATAGTCTTAGGTCTCAAGAGAAGTAGTAACATTGTAGTTGCTTATTTTCAATTAGCAGGATGTGCTAAACATTCCAAAAAAATGGTAAAAATAAGTAAGTAAAACTATCCCTTGGTATATTTCTTTTAAAATTTAAAAGCTTAACTGAAGAAAGAAACAAGTTGAGCAAATATTGATTGTTTAAAAGCACACAAAATCAAGGTCCTACTAGATCTCAACAGTTCTCAAATCTCTTTTTAGAGGTCAATGATAGGCTGTGTAGTTTGTTTACACTACCTGGCATTGATTAGGAAAACTACAGACTGAGAAAACCATTACAATTACCTTCTGTATAGAATATTGTTATCAGTGTTGCTGCTCAGATGAGGCAATCAAAGATGGCATATTGTCATATTGGGCCATAGGGTGCAGATAAGATGTTTGTTCACCTCAGGCTTGTGGCGTCCAAGAACAGTGATGCTGTATATTATATTTTATTATCTCGCCCACTGTTTTTTATTTTGAATTAAATTTATTTCATAAAAATTACATTTATGCTTCAAATTATTATTCGTCTCTAAATATTTAAATGCATTTGCTGTTTTAATCAATTTCCAGTAATATTTCTCTTATACCTAAACATTATCCCAAAAAAGATCTCTGAGAAAAGTTTTATGTAGTAGAATTTTCTATCTGTAAAATAAATAGTGAAAATAAAAAATATTGAAATATTTTGGGGGTTAAATGAAACACTACTTAACATTCCTAGATCTTTTCCTTGTTTTCTTGTATCTCTTTCCACCTGGAAGAACTACTGTAGAATCGTCCTAGAGCAACCATTAGACAGGTACTGAACCTATTGTATGCTTCGGAAGTTGATTTTCTGTATTATACTTATGATAGTAATGTTAGTGTCTATGTTTACAAATTAGCTTAACTAAAGGAGCTAAACTGTATACAGCTTAACTAATTGCCAATAAATATCTATTATGTGCCTACGAATACCCATAATTTATAACAAATCAAATGCCTAAGACTAGAACAACTATTTGCAATTAGGGCCCAAATTAAGCCTTGTTGTTCCCAATGTGTCCAAATAAATTTAAAAATGCAGTAAATATAAGCACCTTAGTAGTCCTGTGTTTTTTTACATACGCTCAAAAAATTAATTATTACAAGCATATGGAACTGAACGTGATGGTATTTTTAACAACTAAACAAGGAATCCTTTCTATTAAAAACAAAACAAAACACGATATATGTCACTGTACAGTGGGTGTCCATAGCTTTGACTGGTTTATTGACTGTAAGAGAATAACAATTCTCTCTTCTTTTTTTGGTGGCAAACATAAATGCTTTAGAAATTCAGCATCCAAACTTTCTAAATCCAATCTCAGAATGATACAAAGGGCTGAAAACAGGTGGTCTTCGTCGACTGCTGGGGTTGAAGAGGGTGTCCACTTAGAAAGAACCTTGCTTCCATTATCTAGCTGTGATCTGATACAAACTATGAAAGTTTTTAAATTTATACTATTTCATTTAGAGATACTAGAAATGCAACGCAATCTGCCTTCACATTTACAACATTTTTATAAGAAAGTTCAAAGAAAATAAATCATTTAAAAAAACAAAACACCTACGCTCTAACTTAAAAATTAAAGAACCTGGGGCAGGGAGTTAGGATTAGTTATTCCTACTCCCCAATATTGTTTTATCTGCCAGTTAATCCTGGACTTTCTGTATTAAAGATAGAACAGTTTTTTTTTGCTAGTGATCCTCACAGAAACATACAAGAGGATAGGAATAACTAGTCCTACCTCCAAGCCCTAAGTACTTTGTTTTAAACACTGTTTTTTAAAAAAACCTTTATATATTTCTCTTAGGCAAAATGTAGTGCATTTTAATGTAACATTCTGTAACAATATTTGCTTTCTTTATAATATGTTTTTATGATTAGTTGCTTTACATAAGCTAATATAGCTATTGTCTAAAGAACAAATGAACTGCATTCAGTCAAATTGTTTATTTTGCATTGAGTTAATAGCTAGATATAATTATATTTGGAATTTCAAGCGCTTTTACTATTAAAAAAACAACTAAATGTTCTGGTATTTGAAAGCATTTCCACACTCTCTATAAAAACCTTTATATAGTTAGGGACTCCTTTTAGTTATACTTATGCTTCCAAAGATTCTTTAAAAGTTAATATCATGAATAAATGAGGATGAAATAACATCCTCGGATCTTCAAGGCTTAGCCAGTTTAATCTAGAACAATGTTTTTCTTATCTTTTCAAATTCATTTTGTCTGGTGATGTGTGATTGGAAAAAACCCAATGTAATACCAATATTTCAAAATTAGTTATTCACACTGGTAACTATAGACCTGTAATGTCTGGGCGTTGCGGTGCTGGCAACTTTGTTACGGGATCTATTCTTGTCTCCAACTCCAGAACTGTAGTAGTCTGCATGATTTAAAAAAATTGTTTGCATAATCGTGGTCGACAATTTTATTTTTATATAGAGGTGAGTACAATTTAAAATTGTGGTATAGCAGTAGATGTAGTATACTTGGATTTTGCTAAAGCTTTTGATACTGTGGCCACATAAAAACTATTAATTATAAATTGAGGATTGGTTGGCCTAGAAAATCATTTGTACAGCACATGGATAGAAATTGGTTGAGTCGCAAACAGAGGGATGTGGTCAATGGGGCTACATCCATGTGGAGTGCCCAGGGTTCCTTACTGGGACACTCCTTTTTTAACTGTTTATAAATACTTTACTTAATTAAACTACTAAAGAGTGGTCATTGAAAGAAGGTCTCTGTGTTTGGATGACACTAAACTATGCCAGAGCTTTGGAAAACTTCAAATGATATGCTTTGCTGCAAGCAGACCTAGATGATTATCAAATGGGCAGCAGAATGGCAGATGAGATTCAATGTTGATAAATGTAAGTGATTCATTTATTGGGATTTAATAATCCCTGTGCCACCTACACCAAAATAACTCTGTGTTAAGTGAATATCTAATGGGAAAATATTTGGGGGTTCTTGCTTTAGCAAAAAATTCCAGGCAGTCACGGTTAGGCTAGCAAGAAATGTCTTGTATATAGAGAGGAATGGATTGAGGGAGAAAAATATGTTTTCTCTATTTACAGGAACTGGTAGGCCTCATCTGATACAAGGATTGTGGAAGCACTCAATTAGGCTAATTTTACTACATTTAGCAGAAGTGCTACTGATCTGGTCAAACATTTATACCAACCTAGAAAAATAATCAATGCACATTCCTAGGCCCCATACAATCATATTATCTGCACACTGGCATACTTTATAACAAAGGGGTTTTAGTATACATACTACTGTTTTCACATGAATGAAAAGCCTTTCAACCACATCAAGGTAACCCCAGTCTCGAGGTCCTAACTTTTCTTTTACTTCAATATACGATTAGCAAACTTTTGCATTTCTCCTTCTTACACCCTGGATCCGTAAATTTGCCTAATTGGAGTGCTTCCACAATCCTTGTTTTGTATGTATTATGGGGGGGGCCTGTCAGCCTCCATGGATAATAGCACCCCCAACCTTTTATGGGAGGTCCCATGCCCTAATGAAAAAAATATGAAAAATAAGTTTCATCTTCAGGTTAGGAAGGGTTTCTTTACAGTGAGAACAATGAAACTGTGGGTAACGAAAAGTTCATTAAATAGCTTTAAAAGTGAGATGGATAAGTTTCTAAAACTAAAAGATATGAGAATTACTGGTATATACACACACTGTAGTTCTAGTTGATCCAGGGAAACTTTCTGATTGCCATTTGGAGTCAGAAAGGAATTTATCCCCCTATTTAGCTGGGGTTTTTTTTTTGCTTTCTCTGGATCACTGTTAGGCAGAGTTAAGAGGAGGGTATAATTGATGACTAATGGACATATGTCTTTAGTCAACCTCAATTACTATGTTACTATGTTACTTACAGACCATGATCCTTGTCCGTCGTTTTCCCTCCCCTGCAGCTTCATGTTTTAAAGCTGCTGCTCAAAGCTCTCTCTACTGCTGTGTAAGCTCAAAACCAGCTTACAACAGCAGTCAGAGAAGATGTGACTATGTGGGCCCTATTTGTAAATGCAGGCAGAGAGATGTTACCATGCCCGTTATCGATAATGTACATTTATGCGAATGTTCATTGATTAACAAATGTTTGCTCATAGAATTCTATGGGGATCATAAATGTATGATTGCGTTATCGTAGATTTATGATCTTTATTGGTAATTTCCAATCATTATCGTTAATCCGAATTTATGTGCTTTGCAACTAAAACATTATCTAATTCAGTAGTACAAACACAAGTCAAATTATTATCTCTAGTTATATTTATGAAGCCTGTACATGTTACCACATAATACCACCCCCTTAAACAAGTCCAAATGTCTATGACCATATGTAAATATCTCTAGAAAACTTGTTATATAATGTTCAATATATGAGGGTACAATAAAAATGTTTGATGTTGCATATTATTGATTTTGATGTTGATACCACTTTGTTAATACTAAGCAATCTATAAAACCAGGATTTCTTTGATTTTTTTTGTACAGATGATATTTAGCTTATTTGCCTTTCATCTATCCTGTTATATCCTAAAATATGCGAATTTCTTTTAGAAAATATTGCTGAAATTGTAGATTCCAAATCTCAAGCTATTTTACATGTGAAGATTATGGCCAATGCTGAAGGTTTACTTACTTGCATAAATATAGGACTTGTGAGAATATAAGTATATAACCCAAAAATATTATATTCTCCTCTGGATCATATTAGTATTATCCCCTCCACTTACCCCCTTGAAAGAATAATTATTTATTCATTATGTTCTAAATGTCTTCATAAAATAATTTGAATATGTCAACATTCTACATTTAGATTTTTAAAAAATTAACAAAGTAAGCCTAAAGCATAATTGCTCTTATAACAGAAGTTTCTGGTACTTTTTCCATTTACTAAGTCATGCACATATAATTCACTTAATTGCACTGGTTAGTTTAATTTTTAAACAAATGAGTGATACTAAACTTCAAGCTTACTTTCACTAATTTAACTAAGTAACATTTAATACTGTATTGTTATAAGGTTCCCAGTATAACGTGATTATACTCAGTTTACCTGAGTTTTTAATTTGATGTAATAGATTAATTACTAATCCAACAGCCACTGGTTGTTTATTGTATTTGAAAACTGATTAGCATTTATTGGTACTGAAACAAAATTGTCCCTTTGATATATTCTGACTGTCCTGCAGTGACACCTCTGGGATTAGGAAGATTTCAAAAGTCTATTGATAATTAAATGTATTCCCTGATGGTCCATTGTGCAAGCAAAGCTCATAAAAGTGTATTATGTAACATTTAATGAATATGGGTAAGGTTTTAGAATGGTCATACAACTTTAATACGCTATGATCTGTAGAATAAAACTCACTTGATTGAATTTACCCTAGACATTAGGTACTTCCCACACAAACTTACAGTTGACACAATCCCCACATTTTCACACACACGTCTTATTTCCTTTCTCTGACTCTTTTTGACTGCAGTGTGTTTGCTGACAGCCATCTTAGTGCAATACAAGTCAGCTAATTTTGTACATTTTTTTAAATTCGGCCACTAGTAAAGATGTAAGTTTTTAATTATACCAGTTGGTTGTGTTTTATTGGCTTAGCAGTCTAAAGTGCTAATAGACAATTGATTTTATGGTCTCCTTTTGTTTGTTTCCATTATACTTCTTGGAAAAGATACATAACAATGTTTGATATTAGTTCTACGAGTTTGCAGGTTCAATTTCACAGACTACGACAATTTTTCCCATTTTCTAGATTGGGTCCGATGCTCAAATGTTTTGAGGGTCCGGGTCACGTGATCATGAAAAAAGTAGTTTTATAGTCATAAGTAGAATGGACTAAACTCGAACTCAAATATGAGTTAAAATCGAACACTAATAGTTCGAATGAACCTGAACATTTGGATTTTGAACTTTCCGAACTTTTTCTGAATATCATATTGTAAATCTGCTCTGATCTGTCTCTGAATAAATCACTGGCAAGGTACGACAATCGCAAGGTCAATCGCATCCTTTGGAACGCATATAAAAATGTACGAGCACTTCGCGTACATTTTGAAACTACGGAGACACGTCCAAGCCAGGACTGGTGCCCGCTGCCTGATAGACAAAGTAAGTTAGTATTCTAAGAAGTTAGGTCAACATATGAAGTATGCATGGGGGGGTAAACAAGGAAGGTGGGCACGCACCACTGTGACCTTTATGAACCTGCAAGTCCTCAGTCAGCCCACCAATTACATTGCAGAAGCTACTTTTTAGTCTGTGCTGTGTTAGTACCCTGCTGCTGGCGCTGCTTTACAATTCACACCACAACTAGTGGTCTTTGTCCCAGACCACCTCCCAATTAGCCATTACCACTGCAAATTGGCCAAACATGTAGCAATGTCTGTATGCTAACTTGGCATACAACGTTGGTAATATAAATTGGCTGTTCTAAATCATTGGCATTGTCTGTCATCAAGTGCCATTACCACTGCCAATTTGCCAACTATTTAAACAAATGTCTGAGTACCAAAGATTTTGCTAGTTCCAGTTTAGAAGCCTTTTACCAGTGTCAATGTGCCAAGTTTTTACCAATGTCTGTGTGCCAAGTATTTTACCAGTGTCTTGTGCCAAGTTTTTTTCCAGTGTCAGTGTGCTGCCAACCATTTACCAGTATCAGTTTTCCAACCAATTTATCGATGTCTGTGTGCCAAGTATTTTACCATTCTGTGGGCCAACTATTGGGCTGCTACAAAACTTCCTCTGTTTACAGTATCCCAGTGTTGGCTGCACTGCTACCAGCTAAAAAAATACAAAATCAAATAACTGATATAATCACAGATAGCTGCAAAGAATTGTTCAGATTTATTCACCCTAGAGCGAGAAAAAAAGGCAACATTTCGGGCAGTATCCTTTCTCAAGCCTTTTTGTTGCCTTTTTTCTTGCACTACGGGTGAATGAATGTGAAGAACCATTACAGAACCTGAAATGTCAGCTCACTAATGTTAACAGGCAAATCAACTGATTTTTTTAAATTGGATGAGAATATTTGAATAATTAGGTATGCATAATATAAACTAAGAATTTTAAAATAATGGTATTTTCCACTGAATTTTCTTTACAGGTTTTACTTTAACCCCTTTTTTTGAGGTATGAAACAAGAAATTGTTACCACTTCATGCTGGGCGGGATTACTTTTGTATAATAATGAAATTCAAAAATCTCAATTTCAGGATAATGTCGAATGCGGAACCACAGAAGTAGCGCATGTGTGAAGGAAGTGACTTATAACGTTTTGGATATTTGTACGTGTTCACCAGACATTTCCCAGGTCCCGGAGCCATGTGCAGCAAGTTACCATTGCTATTTTAACCTTATTGTACCAAACGTTTGGAACTATTTTCCCCACTGATTTTAATTGGTCCGTTTAACTTTTCTCTTAATCTAATCAAAGTTCGCATACCCAACCCACACACAGGCACAGGTACACACTACTACTTCTCACTTACCGTCACTTCACAAAATCTTACAATGCAAGTACAGTTCAGACATTACTACAGACGACTAACTACCATCAACGTACAAACCAAACAAATTTCAACTGATCACTACATACAAAGGACAATAAGTCAAACAATTGACATCATAAAGTTTAGTTTTAGGTCATAAACGCAAAAACACATACTACACAACATTTACCAGCACCTACTGATACACCTCACAGCCCACCTACCTCTACCATTACATCCATGTTAGATAAAAAAACTGCAAGAGGACACTTTCTTTTTTGTATAAAAAGCAAGGAATATAACAATGTTAGGGACACAAAAACAAAAAAATGCATTGAAATCCCTGTTCTGTGTCAGGGAGAGGGATAATCTCTGTGCGGTTATTTTATTGGTTCTCAGCTTCTATTAAGCACATTTGCGGCTTCATTGATTGATCTGTTGAGCACTACAGAGCATTTAATACATTTACACAAAAACTGCATTGAATCCCAGTTCTGTATCAAGGAAAGTGAGGATCTCTATGCTGCTAGGATTCTTGTCAGCTTCTAGAAAGCAGGCAGCTTCTGTTAGCGTGAGAGATGCAAATGAACTGCATGCGCTTAGTGGGTGTCACCCAGCCAGTAGTAGAACTACCACCCCTCCCTTGCGGAGGCTGTTCGTGTGTATGAAGTAAACAACTGGTGAGGGGGTGAATCAGAACCCGACTCCAATTTCGTGGGGGCGCTGCAGTTATGCCCCTGCACTAAGGTGAATTATGGGAACTGCCCCAGCCAATCTCCACACCACGCAAGGAGATGTGAAACACAGTTTGCTGTATGTTTGTGAATGTGCTTTGTCTATTGGGACAATGTTGTCTGGAGAAATTAGTATCTTCTCCATTTTACATTCATTTCAATCTTTCTCTTTTTTTCTCTCCTCCCTTTTCTCTTTTATGACTCATTTGTCACCCTATAGGATACAGAAATATTGTGTTGACATGTTTGTGTTATAAATCAGACGTGCTTGATTTGCTGTTTTAGCACAATTTATTGTTTCCTTTTTTTTTGCTTTTTAGTATCACTTTGGACAACATAATATTTGCGTTTTTTTCGTTTTTTTTGTTGTATAAAATATGCTTACACACTTTAATAAAATCAATTATCCAAAATAAAGCATATTTTAAAAATGTTTTTTTAGCCTTTCATACGCCAAATCTGAGATTCAATTAACCACAAGTCTTTATATATAATTTCCCCATTCGCTTCACATCTGCACCCACCTTAGACGCAAATATTTGAAAACTGAGCTTCAAATGACAACAGTGCAATTTCAAACAGTGGCATAACTGCTATGCACAATAAAGAGAATTATTATTATTAATCACTGGGGCTGCCACAAAAGTATGATGGGGCCCCCTTGTTGCTTTCTGAGGAAAATCTAGTAGTTACACCCCCTGAGCTCAAATTTGGAATGCTGAAAATGATCATTCATTGGACATTTGGAGAGACATTGATTGTAGATCATAGTTTTTGTAAAAAAGCAATAAAAAATATTGCAAAATGATGATTTGTCACAACATTGTAAAATGTCATCCTTATTTGCTCCAAACCTTTAAACTACCATCCACATGCAAAACACAGTGTTTTCTACAGTAGCTGGAATTGACTGTGGCCGTAAAATATCACGGTAATTTACATCTCAGGCTACCCAAAGTTAATTACAGTATACTATGTGCTAAACCATAGAGTTGAAAGTCCTTAATTTTCTTTTACCTGGATGTTTTCTGTCACACACAGTTATAGTTTTTATAGACGTAGATAGTTGCCTTAATGTCCAAAATAGTATTAGAAGGTTTTGTGATATTAGATCTACTGTTGTTCTTGGCCATTAAACTTTTCTCAATTATCTTATAGGTTACTTACTCGGATCCTTCATAGTTATAAAAGCTATCCTACGCTAACTAGCACTTAATGTTCCCTTAATAATAAATAACAATTCCTCATTTTGAAAATGGGCTGATTTTGGCTAAGACTATAAATGTAGCCAACTATGTTAATTTGTACACAAATTTGGATGATTAGTAAATGTCTTTACACATAAATACTAACAGCTAATATTTGCTTGTTAAACAGCATTTATGGACGACCATTGCACAATTATTAAAAACATACAAGTGCAAAGTGAGAGTACTACATGAGAAGGTTGAATACATATTCTCATCTTTGATATACATTATCTGTCGCAATTTATCAGATCATTATCTGTGCAATTTATCAGATACATTATCTGGTGCAATTTATCAGATACATTGTCTGGTGCAATTTAAAGCAGAACAAAATGAGACTGTACAACTTTTACTACTACAACTTGTACTGTGGGTTGGTTAGATTACATAAAGAAAGGCAGTTTTTTTAAGAAACAAATAAAACATTTATTACTGAATCACTAAAATTCAGTATAAATACATTATATACAACATGGAGATGAGGCCAGCAAAGCAGTTATATTATATAACCTCAACAAGGAGAGATATAATTGTACAAAGAAAAAACCAACAAAATTTGGTTCAGGGAATAGTTCCCCTGCCTTTACTAGATGATGTGTGAAGGAATCAGTTATGGGTGCTCTCAAGCCTCTCAAGTCTTATTGGTACATGGATGGAAACAAAGGTTGCAATAGCCATTCCTTCAACATCTCAGCACTCTGCAAAAGAGGATCTCACTGGTAATAAATATTTTTACTGTAATTTTGTTGGCTACGTTTTAAATACAAAATCACTTTAGTTATCTAAATAAACAAATTACTTTCCAGTCAATCAAATAATGTACATGTACCGGTAAGCCATATCTTCCAAATGTCTTAATATAATAACATAATTAAAATCAAACCTTGCCTTCAATATTTTGAAAAAAGTTCTCTGGGCATCCTTCCTTACATAGAGACAACTCTCTTTTAAAAAAAATTATTAATGTCATCAAAAAGTAACCCTTTACGGGATCTCTATAAAGGAACTGGAAAGCTACGACATTTCTCTAAAACTAGACACCCGATAACCTAATTCTTTTTGTGTTCTTTCTTTTCAGTTTTTCACAATATTTGAACAAACAATGAATATTTCAAATTAAATTCATGGGATTTCTATAAATAGCATAAGCAATATGCTTTAATACATCGATTAGTTTAGCATATAGTAGTTAAAAATACTATGTAATGCTAACAGCTGAATAGCATATGTCTTTAACATTTTATTTCACGGGCAGGATGAAGGTAGTGAGCTATATTTAATCTTGCTTAAAAATGCTTGACAGCTACACGACAATATTGTACCTCAGCTGTTCTAATTCTAGCAGCGATTTTTGATCATTACATATACAATTCAACAGTTGCATAAGATATTATTAGTAATGCATGAATAGTTTTAATAATAACATCTGGCAAAGAAGGATCCTTATCTACACCTAAAAACACAAAGAACTACAATATCCCCTATATGTAGAATATCAGTATTGCCCCAGGTCTAGGACCCACCATACGGAAAATGTTAGCATTGCAATCTGTTTTTTGGAGCGCATCTGCTTTGCACATCGCAGGGACACCGCGATTTCATGGTAATTGCGGTGGCATTCCCGACTATTAGGGATGGCATAGAACTCGAACTCGAACCGAGTTGAGCCGAACTGTTCGAGTTCAAACGGACCCGGACTTCTCGAACTATCTCGGACGCGGACTTTCGATATTTCCCGGACTTTCGATGATTTATACGAATGTTCGAACGTTCGAGTATCGAATCCGCGAGTAAAATGTACATGTATCTAGGCGCGAACATCGAATCTGCGAGTAAGTCTCCATTAAGCCTATAGGCGGGCATCGAATCTGCGAGTAAAATGTCCATGTTACCTCGAACGTTCGAACGCGGCTCGAAAGAGCGCGTGTGAAAGTAAAATCGATTTTACGAAAGTCCTGGATATTGGAACATGCTCCCAGCACCATTTCCCAGGTCCCACAGCCTTTACATTAAGTTACCATTAATATTTTAGTTGTATTTGACTCGAACTTTTCGAACTATTGCCTCCCATAGACTTTAATGGGTCCGTTTTCGAACTTTCAACTTTCGAACTTTTACAATAGTTCAAAAGTTCGAAAACGGACCGAACTTTCAATAGTTCGACCATCTCTACCGACTATCTGTGCTGTGCTGCACTGAGCTGGTTTGCAATTTCACATTGCACAATGTCACATGCAATCATCATTTTTGGTGCACAGTAGCATGCATTATCATTTGGCATAATTTAAAGAAAATCAAAAGTGCATGTTCTAGCATTTGTGATTTTTGATGGGGTAGAATGCGCGATCAGTGTGGCTTTTAATCATAAAAAAAATAATTAATTGAAAATATTGTGGTCTAATATGACACTAGCAGGGCGATGCACCAACGGGCGCATCGCTCCTGATTTGGAGTTAAAGTTGCGCTAACCGATGTTATATTGGTTAGCATGACTTTAACTCCTCCCTTGCGGCAGCTGCGTGGCTAACGTGAAAGTTAACAGCGCAGCCGCCGCAAGTGATTTAAATGCCGAAATCGGCATTTTATTGCGGCACTTTCAACCCAGCTAATAGCTGCGTTGAATGCCGGAATAGAACAGCGCCAAGTAGCGATGTTCTAGCGCCGCTTTGGCATATAACATCGCCGGGCTGTTTGCACCGGTTGCCGATAGCGGCGCTCGGTGCATCGCCCTGTAGGTTTGGTGAGTTATTCAAGGGCCCTGATTAGCTTATTCATTTCTTTTGAGATAAAGAGGTGAAAGCTCACAATCTGTAGTAGATAAATTACTATTAGAGGAATTGCTTTAGGGCAGTGGTGGCGATAATATGGCACGCGTGCCAAAGTGGAACCCGGAGCCCACTCTGTGGACACCCATGCACAGCATAGTTCACCAGAGTTTGTTTCCAGAAAGCCAGAGAGAAAGTGTAGCGGCAGTCTGTAGCGTAGAGAGTAAATAAAATTCCGAAAATAGTAGAACAACCAATAAATACGCAACCTCAAAGGTACTGCATTTAACTAAAGTGCATTTTATTGGTGTCACACAACATGTTTCGGACAGTCTAGGTTCTTTTTCAAGTGAGTTGTCACTCTTGAGAAAGGACCTAGACTGTCTGAAACATGTCGTTTGCACAATAAATGCACTTTAGTTAAATGCAGTTCCTTTGAGGTTGCGTATTTATTGGTTGTTCTACTATTTTCAGAATTTTTATTTGTATAATGTCACAGAACAGACATCTGGACAACCAGTGACTATAGAGGAGGGTGAGGTATCACTGTCAGGAACCTTATTATAGCAGAGAGAGGTCACATGCTATATCATTCAGCTCTGCTTGAGTCCCTGTTTTAAATCTCAATCTCCTGTCTAATAAGGTAGGGGTTAATGGTCACTGTTTTAGATCTCAAACTCCTGTGTGGTAATGTAGAGGTTTATAGGTAACCTATAAACAATTATATCTACTGTATTGGTCTTTGTCTATTTGAGTTGTTTTTTCTAAAGTAAAATCTCCGTATTCAGGTTAAATGATCATGTTGGCACTATGCAATAAAAAGTGGGGTTATGACAACCTGGTGATAGGGACCTTTTGAATACTAGGTATGGATGCATTGAGGCTAAGTGGTGTTATCGAAACTGCCTTGGGTAAGGTGTCTAAACAGCATAGTCCATGGTAGACAGTTGCTGTTGAAACCCCCACCTCTAGTCAGGCTTGGTTTCTTCATTTTCACATCAATGGCCTGCTTGACACACATCTCTCTTTAGGCTGCCACAGAAGCTATTAGTAAGTAATGTGCTTGAAGTGCACACCTCTTAGCTCTAACATGGGCAAGGAACAGTAAACTCCAGACAATCCTGTTTTGACACCTTACCCTGGGCAGTTTCTATAACACCCCTTCACCTCAATGCATCCACAACTTGCATTCAGAAGGTCCCTACCATCTGGCTGTCATATGCTAATTGGGACTTTCCAGGGTATTTTTATTGCCAACAGATTCTTGTACAAGTCATTCTGAATTCAGAAAGCCAGTCAGATGACTAGCAAAACGTCTTTAAGTATTAAACTTTAAGTCCAGTTGATCTAAATGAATACAACAGATATACCATGACTTGTATGAATGAGAACCTTCACACGCTTAGAGTTGGAGAGTTAGTCCCGAGAAAGCCAACGAAAGAGCATCAGGGACTTTCAGCTCATAAAAGGCAGGTACTGATATAAAAAAAATGTTTAGGAAATATGTCTCCTAAGAAGGTAAAAAGTTACTAAGGTAAAAAAGGATAGGTCCAAGCAAAATAAAGCAAACCTTGAAGTGGTTGCTGGGCTTAAAATAATTTGGCCAAGTTATTGAACTGATTGCTTTAGTTTATCCAGAGAGAAGGGCAGGCTTTTTAAAGTCACAATATACAGTAATGGTAATACAAAATGTAAGCAATTCAATCGGATGTGCACTCGGCTTTTATTTTTTGTGTGTATTATATTAATTTGGTCGCACTCTGTGGGGATGTATACATTTCTATTTCTATATTTATCATAAAACATATTCCAGTACATTAAGATGTACTGTAACATGCTTCTAATGGTTCAAGCTTTCTATGGAATTTGTGGTTTAGCTGTTATCATCATATAGATATATACATAGATGGGTTTAACGGTTAACGATTTAACAAACCACAAAACGTTTTCTGCACTCCTGATAAAATGATTTTCTTAAATGATCATCATGTTCTCTACAATTTCTTTTTAGCTAAAGAGCTAGAATAGAACCTCAGACATAATATATATCATTAAGAGCAAGTGTAAGAATTAAGGAAAGAAAGAAGCACACTAAAATGAATTAAACTCATCGGAAAGTCACTTCTTAATATTGCAATAATTACCTTTCAAAATGTTCTTCTAAGCACATTAAATTTCTCTGCTGAATTTACTGCTCACTTGTTTTAAAGTAAATAAATGGCTATAATAATAAAAGTAATAATCATAAAAACATAAATATTTTTTACTTTGCACATGCCTATTGAAGGTTAACTTCCCATTAGCCTTTGAAATCTAATTCCCAGAAATAATGCAAACATAAAAGAAGGCCCATTTTACTTGCTCTGTTGTGTCAGGAATTTGATTATAACATAAATCTTACATAATGGAACTCCTCTTCATGAATGAAGGTTTATGGACAGTTTGTATTTACAACCCAATTAGTCTGTTTGAACTTGTCATGCTTACTATTAAACAGAAGGGAAATAGTAAAATGAATTTTAACTTTCACAGTGTAAACTTTGCATGTATATATGTATGTGTAAGTACTTTATTTCTATAGTGCCTCTCGAGCACCACTGAATCTTACAGCATTTACAAAAATAATTATACTATAGGGAAAATACATTCATAAGAAATAAATACAATAAGTATATACAGTAGATATAAATAAAGGGTACTCCCAGGAGGAAGGAATGTCGGTCGCAGCAATATTGGCAACGGCTGACAATTTGCCGTGACCGAGCCTCTATGTGATTTTTGGACATGTCTGATCATGCGTTTGTCCGATTCTGATGAAGGATCAGTCAGTCAAATCCATGCAAATATTTTTCCCACAATTGACTGATACACTGAATTATCCATAGATCGGGCCAAAATATTGCATGGTGTGTACCCAGCTTAAGAGAACCAGAACATACAAAATGCTCAGTATTTTATGACACATTCACAAAACAATGATACTGTGCAGTATTTTATTTTACTGGAGGCCTAGGGTGTTGCTTTTCTTGATAAACTTTAATTTTATAAATTCACGGCACACCTCATACAACTAAAGGATAGATCATAGATCTCTCTGGCACCAGAGTACATCACTTGCCTGAAACAGCCATTGGTCTTTCACATATGAGCTTTAGGATTCTATAGCAAAAACATATGAATGGTATTTGTTGAACATAAACTTTAAAAGGAATTTCAACCAAAAAAATAAAACTTTATATATAGCTATAGCACGCCCCCAAAACCACTTACAGTAGGTTTTACTTACTTACAAGACCTGGCCCCTTGCTGCTCTGCTGCACTTCCCCTCTCTGCTTTCAGGTCACAGCTGTCAGTCAAAGGCATGCTGGTGACATCACACTCAAATAACTAACAGCCGCCACCAGGAAGCGCATAATAACTGCTGTGCTTGCTCAAAATGAGCAGGTGGTGGTACCCATGCTTTCTCTAAAAAAAGAAAATGTTAAATTCAAATGTATATGTAATAGTTGAGAATTAAATTTAAAAAACATTAAAGGGTATCTCTACTCATTTTTTTAGTTTCCCTTTTTTTTTAGTTTTTTTTTTTAGTTTAAGTAAAGAACGGGAAGTAAAGGAGTCTTACCTCCTAGCAATGGACCGGGTAAGTTCTCTCCACTCTCCTGATCATTTTATTGAAGAACAAGAGGCAAGATATAGCTCCTTTACCTCCCGTTCTTAGATTAAAATGAAAAAAAAAGGAAACTTGAGTGGAGATACTCTTAAAAGGGCATGTCCACCCCCAAAACTATAATCCCCACACTACTGGCCCCATCATGTAGTGTAGTTTAATCCTTACCTCACACCCCAGCTCCATAAGGTTCTCCTGTAGTCCCCCCCAAAGTCCCAAAAACTGCCCACCAGGAGGATAGCAGAGTCCATATAGGACTCTGCCTCCTACCTGGCCTCCGGGAGAAGTTTGGCATGCATACTGCAGCCCTTCTCCCCCTCCCTCCCGATTAGCATTCCCTCCCCCTAGTGTAAAACCCTTTTCACCAAAGATTCCCCCTGTCCCCCCAGCCCCAACCGCTATGTTGGTATTATTAGAAAATGCCCGAAACATTACTTACCTTCACTCTTGCCTCCGCCGCACTGAACTCCCGCAGCCGCGTCCGTGATTGGCTGCCGCTCAGCCAATCACAGACGCGACTGCCGGTCCCGCCCTCTCGCTTGCGTTTACTCACAAGCAGAGGGCCTGGCAGCGCGGCGAAGGCAAGAGCGAAGGTAAGTAAGTTTCGGGCATTTTCTAATATACTAACATAGCGGTTGGGGCTGGTGGGACAGGGAGATTGGTGAAAATTTTTTTTTAAGGGTGGACATACCCTTTAAAGTCTTTGATTTTTGACCCCTCTGTAAAGTTTTGTTTTGATCTACAGAGTAAATTCAATTATCTCTGTAAATTGCAGACTTTACTGATGGAGTTTGCAATTTAATTTATTTTACATTAAATGTCTAACTTTAACTCTATTTAATGAGGGACAAATATGTAAACATTATTATGAAGAAACTGGTTTCTAATTGTATATAACGAGCAAAAATTAAGTCAAAAGAGATGGGTTTTTTTAAATGCTAGCACTATGACATACAGCAGCAGTAGTAGTGTTGGTTATAGTTAACCAAGTAAATCTAGAAGTGCTAAGTTTCTAATTCTGTGTTTCTTATGCATTAATGAACAGGGGCATCCCCCAATGGCCCAATCCCACTTAAATAAAGTAAAAAATTAAATAAAGTAAAAAATTATTAAATTGTAAAAAAAATTTCTAGCATACAAAAAAATGTTTTTAATGATCATCCAATTCATTTCTTAAAAACCCCTTTCCCAAAGTCAAATTCATAGCTGAATTCTTGCATTATGGCAGGTTAATTAAAAGAGAAGCAATCACAATTAAACTTTTGCAATGTATTTTTTCAATAAGTAAACATGTAAGCCTTTTGTTCTTATACTGCACTACAGTATATAGACTGGCCCCTCAGAAAAACATACCAGACTTTTCTTAGACATTAACAGGGCGATGCACCGAGTGCCGCTATCGGCAACCGGTGCAAACAGCCCGGTGATGTTATATGCCGATAGGGGCGCTCGGAACATCGCTACTTGGCGCTGTTCTATTCCGGCACTTTCAACGCTAGCTATTAGCTGGCGTTGAAAGTGCCGCAATAAATGCTGATTTCGGCATATAACATCACTTGCGGTGGCTGCGCTGTTAACCGCCGCGTTAGCCACGCAGCTGCCGCAAGGAAGGAGTTAAAGTCACGCTAACCGATATAACATCGGTTAGCGCAACTTTAACTCCAAACCAGGAGCGATGCGCCCGTTGGTGCATCGCCCTGTTAGAGTATTTATATTGACTTTGTGATGGTCAATCAAGGACTAGCAAATCTGTTGTTCTTGTCAGTGTTATAATCAATAAGAACTTTTACTCTGAGGTCAAAAGATAATTGATGGAAATAATAACTAATAATAATAATTCACTCTCTCAGAAAAACATCATAGTTAAATTGCAACCTTCTTACTATGTCTCGGTATGACAACCCTCTAAAGCAGCACAGTGAATATAAATATAGGCGTGTGTGTGTATATATAGTGCTGCACAATCTGGACTTTTATTCTGATGAAGACGTCCTGCGAGACGTCGAAACGTTGAATAAAGAGTGATTGGTTTTCACAAGACAACAGTGTGCCCGGAATTATATATATATATATATATACATTTTTTTTAAAAAAAAATTCGGTAGCGATCCTCTGCACACACCTCTTCATAAAGTTTTCACCCCGGTGCTTCCAGTAACGAGAGATACAGGGAAGTAGATACAGAGGACATGTGGGGTTTTGTAACAAACAAATCGTTTTAATTTTTAGCAAGGTGCAATCAACGCGTTTCGGTCATATTGGACTTAAAGTTCTACCAATTTTTTAAAAATACCTATATATCAGGATAAAACAAAACTAGCCCTAGCAAGGTGCAGAAAATACATAAACCAGAACCAAAGATTCTTTGATTTTTATTGAAAACTCAGGGTCATGCTTTCAGTGATACCAACACAAAGTGCAGAAACATGCAAGTGATTTGGGTTCTGTCTGCCTCTCCCTTATGCATTTAGCTGTTAAGCTGTGGGGCCAGAGAGAGGCTACTTACATCTCTTTAGCTAGTAGGTATCAGGATCCATTCTGAACTTGCTCTCCCTTTCCACTCCCAGCAAGTATCCAGGGGGAGGCTCAAATGGGATAAGTCCACAGGCAATCCCACCACATAATATGATCAAACACACACATATGCTTCCATTTTTATTTGACCTGCCAGCAAGTCCCAGGCAATCCAGCCACAATGTACAATTCTAACTAAACAGTGCCATAGGACAACCTGATACCACTTACAGGATCCAGAATAACATGCTAGGTACATACTTATTAGTATTAACCACAGCAGGCTCCAGATCTACAATTACGATGGGGTTAGAATAACACAGGATAGTGATTAGCTATAAATATTAGGGAGAGATGTTTTTAAAGGAGCTAAAAGCTCCCCACAGAGTATATAATGAAGTAGAGCCTTCTTATAACAGAAGGTACTTTACAGATTCATGTTATTATAATAGCATTGCCCTAATAATGTAACATATAAACACATATTTCTCACTTCCAAAGAAATGGGTGGGGACATGCAAAGTATCTCATTTATTGCCTGTAGCTAAGGGCATGTGTCTAGATGTAATTTATCCTAATGGTATAGAGCAGGGGTGTTAAACCCGTTCACATGTTTCAAAACTACAAATCCCAGCATTATCTGTTTGTAGTAAGTTTTTTCTTAATGTCCTTTAAGTAAGGCATGTATTAAGATGTAATACAGCCTAATGGTATAGAACAGGGGTGTTGAACTTGAGACCTTTCACATGTTTGAAAACTACAACTCCCAGCATTCTCTGTTAGCAGTAAGTTTCTTCTTTATGTCCATTGGCTAATAAATGTATTAAGATGCAATACAGTGTAATCATATAGAGCATGGGTGTTGAACTTTTCCCATGTTTAAAAACTACAACTCCCAGCATTCCCTGGCTGCACAGAATGCTGGAAATTTTATTTTTCATACATCTTGGAATAAAGCCCTTTTACTGACGTACATTAAAAGCCCATGCTTAAGCGATTCCTACCAAAGGGTTTGAATATGCACATGTTTGAAAACTACAACTCCCAGCATTCTCTGTTAGCAGTAAGTTTCTTCTTTATGTCCATTGGCTAATGAATGTATTAAGATGCAATACAGTGTAATGATATACAGCATGGGTGTTGAAGGTTTCCTATGTTTAAAAGCTACAACTCCCAGCATTCCCTGGCTGCACAGAATGCTGGAAAATTTATTTTTCATACATCCTGGAATAAAGAAAGTACACAGTTCTCTGCACTCTATCCAAGTGTGGGTGCCAACGCCTCAAATAATCCAACCCTTGGTGGATCAAAATCTCACAAGTAAAACACAGTAGAGGGTCGCCCACTCCAAACGTGATACATTTATTTAGTGACCACACTTCATATCAAACAGTGTGATACGATGTGTGGTCACTAAATAAATTTATTATGTATGGAGTGCTATCCTCTACTGTGTTTTAATCCAGGAATAAAGAACTTTTATTGACTTACAGACATTAAAAGCCCATGCTTTAGCGATTCCTAACCAAGGGTTTGAATATGCACGTTTGAAAACTACAACTCCCAGCATCCTCTGTTAGCAGTAAGCTTTTTCTTTATGTCAATTTGCTAATGAATGTATTAAAATGCAATACAGTGTAATGATAGGGTGTTGAACTTTTCACATGTTTAAAAACTACAACTCCCAGCATTTCCTGGCTGTACAGGGAATGCTGGGAGTTGGAATACAGCCCTTTTACTGAATTACAGACATTAAAAGCCCATGCTTTAGTGATTCCTATCCAAAGGTTTCAACCTTTCAAGTGATTCATCTGCCCTTCCTTTACATTCATAGCTATTACACTATTGTTTTAGAGAAGGATTATTCAGGTCCCTTCAGGCAGTAGGAGTCACACTTCCAACCCCCTATCTGACAGCTATAATCCATAGAATGTCAATGGAATAAACCTGCAGGTCTGAGAATAGACCCAGGCATACCACTCACTGTCCAGCAAACAGCAGCTGTACTTTTTTTTATATTGAGAGGGGAGGGGTGGGGTGAGGTGAGAGACTGTCACATGTTTTACATGTGATTTTGATTTGCTAACACTGCTATCAATCTGATAACGCTAAAAGGGAAGTGATAAATATGTTCCTTTTTAAACTTACATTGCCTCCATGTAAAACTTCCTCAGGTAAGGCTAAACACTCCATTTTGAAGATTCTTTCAACAGGAGTGGGGACTATGCAAGTACTTTGATTTATTTATATATTTTTCCTTATTTACATTTCTATATACTTTAATGTCATTACTACATATTTGTTAATATTGATATAACTATTTAATTAGTGCTTAAACAACACATAAACACTGTCCCTATGTATATTACTTTTACCTACCCCCACCAACATAACACCTCCGAAAAACCCAATGTATTCCCCATGAATTTATAACTTTATCTATATAATACAAGGGATATATTGTCCTCAGGATGTGGTGTTTTGATGTTTGAAGCACAGGGGGATATGATGTCAATAGCATGAATGCAAGACAGATGGATGATTTATTATATATATATATATATATATATATATATATATATATACAAACATAGAAAAGATAATCAATGCATTTCCTAGGCCCATACACTATCATATTATGCACACTGGCTACTTTATAAACAAAGGGGTTTTAGTATACATTACTGTGATCACATGAATTTAAAGCCTTCCCACCCCGTCAAGGTAAACCAGGCTGGAAGGTCCTAAAGTCTAACCTTTTTAAATTTATTTTACTCAGTTATGATTAGAAAACTTTTGCATTTCTCATTCTTACACACTGGATCCATATAACAGGCTCTCTCACTTCCCCCCAGCCCTTAGTCTTTTTAAAATGAGGGAAGAGGCCATCCAGTGCTTTAAATTAAAGGATAGGACCTCCCATAAAAGGGTAGTTGGGTGCATTACCACATGGAGGCTTGACCAGGCCTCCCAATACATACAATACAAGGATTGTGGAAGCACACCTATTAGGCTAATTTACAACTACATTTAGCCAGATCAGTAGCACGTTCGCTAAATGTAGTTGTAAATTAGCCTAATAGGAGTGCTTCCACAATCCTTGTATTGTATGTATTGGGAGGCCTGGTCAAGCCTCCATGTGGTAATAGCACCCCCAACACGCCCCTTTTATATATAATATATATATATATATATAAGTTCAAAAAACGAGCAGCACTCACAGGACTTGTAAAGTAGAAAAACAGTTTTATTCACATCAACGCGTTTCAGCCCTGCTCACGGGCCGTCATCAGGACGATATATCATCCTGATGACGGCCTGTGAGCAGGGGTGAAATGGTTGATGTGAATAAGACTGTTTTTCTGCTTTACAAGTCCCGTGAGTGCTGCTCGTTTTTTGAACTAATAGATACCCATTTGGCGTGCACCCGGGCGGCTGGCTCTTTGAAAGGTGTGCTCACCGTATCTTTGCTGACCGTAATCAAATATTATTATATGGTAGTCACCATCCAACACATGTAAAGAAAGCGATTCCGGTCAGTCAGTTACAAGAGTACATGAATAGTGACAGCCAGGTCCGAGATACACAGTTAAATATGATTTAATCTAAATTGTAACAAAGAAAATATCCTAAACCAATCCTGGATCAAGCATGGAATTGTGTACAGTGCAGTAAGAAAAAAGGGGAGAAAAAAAGGTATAATAAGGGAACACGCATACCATTTACCATGAACTATGCAGTGAGAAACACATTATTGTAAATGGCTCAGGGACCTGGGAAATGGGCTGGGGAATATGTATAAATGCCCACAATCTTTAAAAAACACTGTTCAGTACCAGAAACTTTGTGTGCTTTCTGTTTTGGCATTCTGCACAGTATTTTCACATTTCTAATAATTTTGTAAGATTTCAGAAATATTTGAATTTCCAAAAGTTTCGGAACTCCTTGAATTTTCTTAAAATTTCAAATGTGGTTCAGAAAAAACACGAGAGAGATAGCTCCAGCCCAGGCTTGCAGAGTTATGCGCACCACAGCGGACGGCCTTAGGGAGTGACTTGTGACAATGTCACGTGAGTACCTTGGGGCCTGAACTATTCTCATGTTTGGAATTACTTGAAAATGTATTTACATTATTGGCACCACTAACTTTTAGTTGCCTAGGGTCTCCTGGCCCCAGAAGCCTGTTGTGCCCGTGACAAAAGTACCTACTTTCCCCCCTGATATTGGCCCTGTAAATACAGTGTAATAAATGTAGCAATCCATTGGAGTTTTTAAATATTTATTTATTTAGCAATCAGCAGTCTAGACGTTTCAGCCACAATACCTCAGGTAAGAATCCCTCATTATAATAAAGTAATCAGACTCCTATATCTGTCCATTAAATACATATGTTGCCACATAACTACACATGGATGCAGAGTTGAAACCAAATTAAAATTAATTGATTTAAATGGAGGTATTATTTATCTTTTCCCCCATAAAATGGAGGTATTATTTCCCTTTTCGCTCAAAAGTACCCACTACCCCTATTAAAGCCTCCAAGGCCACACAGGGATAGAAAAAACATTTATAGTGTTATTATTTCTTCAGGGAGCATCCATATCAATTGCACTGTTCTTAACTGCAACATTAAAAACATAATTATAATGTGAATTTATAGTTATACTTATACGTAAACTTAATATTCTTAACATTATTATGAGTAAAGCACTACTGTTATTTTTTCAGTCATATGAACATACAAGGTAATGTTCCTTTTTAGCTGGATATATTCATGGGCGATAAAAGATAAATACTGTCAGATTATTGGCCATGTGTAAAGAAAAATCATCCATGGTTAATAAACATTGACAGTATAAGGGGCTGGTCATGGGCTGTGTAGATATATGTAACAAGTGGGCATACTTCAATTGTACCCTGCCAGATGCACACTTGGGTCTTCATTTACCAAAACCTTCATTGGGGAAAAAAGTGCAGTAATGGAAATTTAGTCCTTTTTATAGGACTTTTATCAGCTTCATAAAGGTTCATAAAGGACAGAAACATTGCTAACTGCAATTTATACCCAATAAAGGGTTTGTTAAAAGAAGACCCAAGTGTGACCTCTTTAAAATATCTATATATAATACATACGGCTATGGACTTTCAATGGGGAGGCACCATTTTTTATTTAAAATAATTGAAACTTTATGTATTATAAGAAATAGTATATGTATGTTAAGAAATAATAGTTTGTAAAGTCAACTTGGAGTTCCCAGCCCTCTTGGCCTGCGGCCTTTTGCTTCTATATGGTCAGGGAACTCCTATATACCTTACCTTATATACCTTATATATATACAAACAGAAAAGATAATTAATGCACATTCCTAGGCCGAGAGAGAGAGAGAGAGAGAGTTTGTCATAATTAGTACTCATTTAACATTTGTTCACTATTTTCAGTATAAACAAAGTTACATATTAACACAATCCTTTAATAAACTTGCTGTCATTATGTAATTCCTCTGTTTGGAGCAAGTTAAACTTATTTCACATCTTTTGTAATATCCAATTAGTATAGGCATACAAAGAAAGATGATCAATCCACATTACAATGCCTGATATAATGTCATATTATCTTTTCTAAGGGTACAAGGGGGTGTAAGCACCATCAAATAACCACCTGTAGTAAGGACCTTACACACTGGGGGCTACTTTGATGTGGTTGAAAACATTTCACTTTGTTTTGTAGATCGTTCTAAGTAATTCTGACATTTGAATTTAAATAGCATTTACAATTCTAGATAAGTATATTTTTAGGTCTTCCAGATACTCTCCAACAGTAGAAATATTTAATGCCCTTAGTACAGGGGTGCTTCTAGGGTTTTAACATCTGAGCCAAACTTTCTAAAGGCAGCCATAATCAGTAATAGGCAGTTGTAAATATCAACCTTTACAAGGGAGTTGGTGGTGCAGGTAGGTGAATAGATGGATAGATAGGCAAATAGAGCGATAGATAGACAGATAATCTGATTGATAGATTTCCCCACTGCTTTTCACTTAACCCTGGCTGACGACTGAGATAAAAGTCTCACTCTGCCTCATGGGAGTGGAGCTCCTACCTTAGTAATCACTCAATCAATTTTTTTTAAAGCTGTGTACATATTTTAGTTAACTCTCCTTTGGAGTTATTTTTTAACCTATTGCTGCAAATGGCACTTATCTAACAATCCCCATATAGGCAGGGTCATGTCTACTGTACTATGGAGAGGGGAGAGGGAAGCGATTGAGAAACCTACTGCAGAACAGTAAAATAATGCCCGTCACTTTCCGACATCATTAAATGATCTGGCAGGACAGATCACTTAATAATGTGAACTGATGGTTGTTCACATCTTAGATCGGTTGTTGATCAGCTGTTTTGGAAGACATACCTCTAACCCATGTAGAGAGCATAAAGGTTCCAACTTGCTGAACGATAGACTCTCGATTGCTTTTGGCAACATGTTTCAAGCTGTCAAAGAGCCCTTTATCAAATGTCCTTGTAATGCTTGCTTAAGAGCCCTTTAATCTCTTTGATCTTTACTATAAATTTCTGCAGTTTAATTCTGCTGTTGCAGCTTCCTCGGTTTTATTATTGTACTACTGCTTCATGTATCCTTTGCTTTATTGGAAACTCTTGAATGAAATGGGTAACCCTCTAAAAAATTAAATATGGATTAATGTATTTGCAGATGACAAACATTTCCCTTGAGTAGCAGCTGGGAATATTCATGTCTGTGTTTATTATTTCTTGCTATATACATTTACATAGTGACAGTGATCTTAAAGCAGAAGGATAGTGTACAAAGAATATCAAATCTGCTGCCTTACATCTATTCCATTTGACTTCACAAGAGGGCTTTATTTGTTTTTTCTTGTTTGATTATTGAGAAAATTAGAAAACTACAGAATTACTTTCCATTTGATACCAGCACGTGACTGGGTTACGATCAAATGTTTTTATTTAAGAAATCAAAACATTTTAAATACATATTTTTCTTCTATTAAAAAAGAGACCTTTAAAGCTAAAAATGAAATAGAAGTGGCTAACCATGCTTCACCAAACTACAGTATGATATTTCAAATTGAGAGATAAGTGCACTGGATAAGATCTTTTTTTCAACTTGCGGCACATAACTAGCTTTTCACACATTGGGAAGTGGTATAAAAATAACCTGTAGCTCATATCTAAACAATTTTGCATTTTAAAACCAATCTTGCAGAAATCCCATAGGTCAATAATATGCATCCTGATTCTACTGTATATGTCTTGTTTTTCCTGATTGATGGTATAAGTATTGATGTGTCAAAATGTTATTTATGAGCGTTTCAGTTCATGAAATATTTTTGTCAATAACAGCTATTTACAATTGTTACTTTAGAGAAAATAGCATGGCATTGTGGTGAGGAAGCTAATGATAATTGATCAGTTCTTTAAGATGATTTTCTAAATGACTAAAAGTAAATAGTATTATATGATCCATAAATGGATAGGTAAACTGCATAGATTTAATAACTTTTACTGGAAAAGGAATTGCAATTAAATAAGCTCTTGTAGCAGTAAATGGACAAAAGTGTTTTACTAGTCTCTAGAAGCAGGTTTGATGCAGTTTGCTGTGCTTTGATGCTGTCAGCAAATAGCTGGATTTAAAGTCACGCAAAGATGTAATGAACCAACAGCCAACATAGCTTTGGTAAATCAGAATAGGGGGAGCACTGGAGAGGGACAGCTGCTTTCAAGGGATCACCGTGAGGCAAATAGATAATTTCATAAAGGACAAGGGTGAAAATCAGGCTTTTCCTTACCATCTATTTAATGTTATTAGGAGATGTTTTATCCCCATGTCATCCTTTTAGCAGACAGGATAAGGATAATACTTATAATACAATAATACAAGGATAATACTTCCAATGGTTTCTCTACTATATGGGATAATAAGTAGTGATGGCCCAGTTCGCGGATCCGAACCCGAATCCGCGGCGGATTTACCTCGTTCGTGAACGGCGGATATCACGGATCTTCCATTTTTCCTCATAATTTTCGAAATTACAAGGATTTCACGTATTTTCGAAAATGCATGAAAATACGTATTTTCGAAAATTTTCAAAATTACGAGGATTTTACGTATTTTCCAAAATGCGGGAAAATACGTATTTTCGAAAAATTTCGAAATTACGAGGATTTCTCATATTTTCGAGGATTTTTTTGTTTTAATGGGTCCGCTTGCGGATTTCCGAATTTTCAAATTTTTCCGAAAATTCGCGGATCCTCGAGCGGACCGGATTTTGTGAAGTTCGGACATCTCTAATAATGAGAAGAATTAGGGCTCACTAATAAGATGATTTATATGACCCAAACATGCTGGAAATAGATTGTTTTGTGCTATTGATTAGTATTGTATTATATAAAGTATAATTAATTTGATGCTTTTACAGAACTTTTATTTAATTCATTGTTTTCAAAGCTGGATCAGTTTTTTTATCTTCTTTTATTACTTTGCCGCTAGAGCTCAGGAACACATCAGTATAATAATCTAATGCAGGTCGTTTTACTGTTTTATAGCCAAAATGTTAAGATTATGCTTACTGTCTAATGTTATTGTTTCATGTTTAGAATTCTAAAGTTCACATCCTTTACTGTACTGAAAATGTATTTTTTAATACAATAATATCTAATAAGTTAGTACAAAATGGCTCTAAAAGCACACAAACTGGTTAATTTTAAATATGAAAACAATAACACGGTGATTTGCAATTAATGATGTTAGGTTTAGCCAGTGACAACTAACAATGCAGTACAACAGATTTTTGTTAAAATCATTGTCCCATGTTTATTTGTTTATTTATTTATTGAGGGGGGATCCGTGCACATTAAGCAAACCATAAAAGTATGTATTTGGTGTCATTCAAACTAGAACTTCTAGACCAGGCATGTCAAACCTGTAGCCCTCATGATTTTTTTAAACTACAACTCCCACCATCCCTTGGCTGCATACTGCATAGTTTTCAAACATCTGGAGGGCTACAGGTTTGACTTACTAGATCTTGAATTCTGCACACTAATATAAGAAAGTGGCCACAAGGAGCATCCAAGGTCGTCATTTTCTTTTTGTTCACATTACACAGATAGTACATAATCTACAGACTTATGTACTGAAGCCACTTACCATTTGACTTATATATATAGCTATGATTTGTGATACTACCAATAAATCTAAAATATTTAGCACAACTGTGCTGATTCTTCTCCCCCAGCATAAACCCAAAAAATGTAAGTAATGATGCCCTAGAATGTTTTTATTCTAAAATTACTAATTAAAAATTCTCCTAAATCTGAAAATTATAACCACTACGAATTGGCACTTTTTAATTTTTTGTGTACAGTCTAGAGCTGGGTACACACAATCTGAAACAGATTACAGACAGATTCCATAAATTTCTTTAATTGGCTACAGATTGCCACCTACACAAAACTGACCCAACCTCTCGATATTCTGCATATGGAGGATCATTCGGATGCCTGCACATGTAAATGATCGTTACTATCAGAAAACTTTACTACTAAATTTTGAAATTTCTATCAAAAGTGAGAATAATGCATTAAATGTATAACTGACCTTAAGATAGACTGATTAGTAGAACAGGATAAAACGTTTACCGTAAAATTCCAGATTTGTGCATTTTAACCCAAGGAAAGCCAGTACACTGTATAGTACCATACTATCTGTGTTAGTGCACAACAGTAAAAACTGAAGGATTTTAGGTACAATTGTATGCATGAAAGAAAAAAGCTTGGTCTATGTTTCTGCAGAGCAATTTTGCTATATTACATGCACAAATGGTGTGTGTGTGTGGGGGGGAGACATTGTTTTAGATTCATTAATAACACCCATAACCCTTTAACCCTTGAATTTACTTTCTGCTCAAATTATATTGATATTGTCTTATTGAATTTTGGCCAAATGTGTTTGCTTTAATTGTACTTGATATTTAGTTATTATTATCATTGTATTTAAGCTCCCTCACAGGGGTAATATAGGTTACAGTGTATTGGGTTGTGCAAACAGAAGCTATTCTGAGCTTTTCTAATTCTCTTCTCTACTAATTTAGAAAAACCCAGAATAGCATCCAAGTACGTAAGCAGCATTCCTATGTAGAGTCATCTGAAAATTATTCGACCTGTTTTCTTAATATCAGCCAACTGTAGATCATATTTATTCGCCTTTATTTCAATTTCACTGAAGAATTTTTTTATATTATTCGAGTATTCACATGTTGTTGCTTAAAGGGAATGCTCACCAAAATAATGATTTAAGACTATTGAAGGATGTACAGTGCATCAAAAGCAAAATGGCTTTATTCTGGTGTTGAAGATATGTCTTAATAACCAGCTTTTCAATCATTTTTTTTCCAATTTTTCCATTAAGCTGTTCTCGTTGGGCCACAATTACTATGAGATTTGCGAGCCAGTAGTTTCCATGGGGACTGCAAGTGAGTTTGTAATATGAAAGTGATGTCAATGCGTGTGGTCACATCTGTTTGCCATTAATTTCATTAGTCTCAGTTTTCCACCAATATCACTAGTTTCATTTTGGCAGCAATCTCATATCACAATCTGAGTTCTCCAGCTATTTCCCCAGTCTCAGTTGCCAGGCAGATCAATTCACCAGTCTCAGTTTCCCAGTAATTTCCCCAGCCTCAGTTTTCCAGCCATTTCATCAGTCACCATTCAGTTTTCTAGACATTTCTCCATTTCGTGGTTTTAAATAACCAGTTATTACACAAGTCTCAGTTTGTCAGTCAAATCAATTCACCAGTCTCAGTTTTCCAGCAATTTTTTTCCTGTTTCAGAGGGCCAGCTAATTCAATATTCTGGATCCAGCTAATTTACCAGCCAATTTGCCAGTATCGTTTTTTTAGCCATTTCACCATTTTCAGAATGGCACACAATTCACCAGTCTTACTTTCCAAGCAATATCAGTCTAATTTTACTAGTCTTACATTGCCATCCAATTTACCAGTTTCAGATATCCAGCCTTTTCACCAGTAGAGATGTAATGTGGTTTCTAATAGAACCCAGTTTCAAAACGAATCTGAAGGTTTCAAAGTCCCGACAAAACTTTAGGAACTCCTGAATATTATGGAAAGTAGACGATTTTCAAAAATGGAAAGTAGACGATTTTCGGAAATTGAAAATTGAAAGTAGACGATTTTCAAAAAACGGAAATTTCGAAAATTCAAAAAACCGAACGAAACTCAACAGTTTCGAACATCTCTATTCACCAGTATCACATTGCCATCTAAAATAACATTTTCAGTTTTCCAGCCATTTCACCTGTCTCATATTACCCACCAATTAACCAGTAATTTCACCAATCTAAGATAGCCAGTCTGTTGTCCAGCCAGTTAATTAGTCTCATATTGCCACATCATTTGTTTGCAAGACATTTAAACAGTCTTAGATTGTTATCCAATTCACCAGTCCTAGTTTACGTGCAACTTAACCAGTCTACATTTTCTAGCAAATTCACCAATCTTAGATTGCCAATCATTTTACCAGTTTCAATTTTTTTAAGCAATATCACTAGACTTTTCTGTGGATGTCCCTGTATAGTAAACAAACCCTTGTAGTCACCTATAGCATTAATTCTTGTTTTATAGTTGCCCCTCTTGTACTTTTCTTTAGTAATTAAGACTCATAACAGAGCAGAAATATTTTTAAAATAAGAATAAAAAAACTCAAAATGATGAATAGTTTCAGTTAAACCCTTCCAAATATACAGAAAAGGTGGAGCAGGTCAACTATTTTATAAGGAATGTAACACAACCAGAGGTTAATCATAAACACATTTACTGTTAATGTACAGTTTTGGGGTTTTTTTCCTTCTTTAAAAGTTACAGTCTCTGTCAGGCAGTATATGTAAGGAGGACATCCTCTAGTGGAGTTTAATTAGTTTTTATCAGCATAAAATGTGTTATTTTATGTGATTTAATATTTTCAAAGGAATCAAAAATGCCTTGATGAATTTCAACCAGTTTGCTGCACAGGGGATTAAATTGGTACTTTATTTGCTGGTCTCACAAGATTATTGTGGTTAGCCTGGCTGCCATTGTAAAGAAAAAGTACAGTATGTCAGTAAATTATTATCAAAGAAGTACACTAAAAATGTTAACATAAGAGGCAAAGACCGAGGGACCGAAGGTTGGTGAGTACATTTCTGTGCACTTTTTTAAGTTTTTAACATGGAGGTTGGGGTTGGGAGGGGGGTCCCAACACTACAGAAAAAAGTACATTTTTGGGTGGAGATACACTTTAAAGGAACATGGGGTAGAATATTCATACATCCTATTTTTAAGTTGTAGCTTTTGTAAGTTTAATCTTTGCCATTCCCCCACTTGCTTACTATCAGGTTTAACAATTCATTTATTTGCAAATAAAGAAGAATGGGACATACAGTAGGAATACTGACTCCAACATTCCCTATAGTTATAAAATTTAAGGTATAACTGGTTTTAGGTTTTTCCTTAATGTTTACAATATGGGAATTTCAATAATCCACAAAACAGAAAAATCCATTTTGGCAACTCACCATTTTTTCTAACTATGTGATTTCAATTTGACAAACTACCGTATGACAGCAATAGTGTGGTGGTTGGAAATGTAAAATACATGCCCCCATCCAACTCTCTGGAACTTTTTTGATTGTCACTGCACAAATGGCCATGTAGATATTAATTTCAAAGTCAATTTTCCATTATATTTTTTTTATTCTGTAATGAACCATTCGAAGAATCTAAAATAAAGATGGCAACACATATCCTCACAGGAGATTGCCCTTAACACATCTCTACATATAGTGAATTCTATTTGCTATCTATCTATAGTCTTAATGGTAAGTGTAAATGGTGCTTGGTTTTAACATTTTGCTGGAGAGAGAAAGTGAAAAATAAAGAAACCTTGAAACCTTGAATCTCTTGCGGAATACATATCTTTAGGGCATTGTAATAAAATACAGGAATATTATGGCAAAGAGGAAAAAAGAGTATGCTTGTCTCCAGCATAAGTCCTCTGGGACAATGTTGTTACAAATACAGTAAATTTGCAATACTAGTTGCCATAGTTACAAACATTGTCTTTTGGCCAATGCCACTGAGGTGGCCCTGAGTGATTTGATAAATTGTTAGGAATGTTTTACACCTACTCATTTTCACATATATATTACATCTCTTTGCTTTATTGTGTTAGTAAGGTCACCGCTTTGTATGTACTTAGATTCAGCCAAGAATGTTTATGGGGTACAAAGTATAATATGCTTGTAAATTCATGACTTAGGAAAAGAATAATTTATTTTTTATTACTTGCAGTGCATATACTTTTAACATGAAATATCTCATCTGGGGTTTTTTTGGTAATAGATATTCATAATAAATTATTCCTGTAATATCTTAGAGGTGTTAAAGCAAAGTAATGTTGAATTTGTATTGCAATTTTTATGAAATATTACAGAGAAAGGGAAAGCAATCTTCAAATCATCGGACTGCAAATTAAATATCCCAATGCAATTTACTCATTTCATACAAAAATGTAAGCTGTACAATATTCTGTCCATAGGGATGATAATATACTACGAAGAATAAAACATCACAGACACATTTAACCCTTGTCATGTTTACTTTTATAGCAAATCAATTTTTGAAGTCAAACAAATGATAAAAATTACCCATTTTTAAAGGGCAATTTTATCCTTAAAATCAAAAAATTGTATTCAAATAATCCCCCCAAACTGTAATTAGAAATCTGAGAGAAGTCTTACCTAAAATGCTGCCTGATATTCTGTTGCTTCTCTTTCTTTTTCCTGGTCTTTCCAGTTGGCAGCTGACAGTCATGGATGTAACAGATGACATCACAGCCAATGTCTAAATGCTTTTCCACAAGCTGTCTCTTCCGAGCATGCAAAATCTTGTAAAAAAGTTTAGAGAGCAAAAATGTTTGAGAGGCAAGAAGAAACAAGAGAACAAGAAAGAAGTAGGGAAGCCTAACTTTCTGCATAACAAATTATCCCTACGTCAGCTTTCTAACTATTGGATTTTGGGTTTTAAATGGTGATTTACATATATACAGTATAAGACCCCCCCAAACACCAAGATCACAATGCTTGTCCCTAACATTCTGGCAGAGTGATATTCAGCACTCTGAATATTGGCAACTGAACGTTGCCCTGTTTACTTCTTTTCCCAATCCTTGTGGGAAGCAGCTGCCAGTCATAGCCGTGATGGTAAATTTATTGTCAATGACTTACAGCTGTCTCTCATGCCATCCCCTCCGTGGCTGCGCAAGCTTGTTAAGAGTTTGTTAAGCCATCAGAGAAACGTGATCTCTTTGCAGGACCATCTGGGATAAAGGTATATATTGTGATCTTAGGGTTGGGAAAATTTATTGCCAAGGTGGATATGCCCTTTAAAAGCCCCAAAAATGTGCAATATTCACTAACAGTTTGATTAGAGGCATCTCTCATATATATATAAACATTATATGCTTCCTCTGAAAGGTCCGACTACATCCACCCTCCCTTTTGCTGTGCACGCATGCGTATATATTATAAGAGAGCGTAGATGTATAATGAAACCTTTTACCTGAACTGGCTAAACTACTGCACCAGAAAATACCTAAAGCAAAATATTGTTAATGTCAGTTAAATGCTAGAAAGTCACAGAATCACAATATTTACAGCTAACGAATACTGTTACAGAAACATGTGCTAGAGCACGGTATTTTATGGTTCAGAGTTTCATTTTTGCTTAAATAATAACAAAAATTCATAAGAGAAATTTTCACCCTGGTAAATGTATTTTCCGAAACTCCAATCATGCAAGAAAATAAAGGACAACTAAAGCTTCAGAACAACACTGAATCAGAAGGCAGAGTACCTTGATATATAAGCAGTTACCTGTGTCTTACCTTTAATTTTAATATGGGTTCATGGAAATTTACCTTACTTAACATGGTTTTTTTTGGTTTATTCAAAGTCCTAAGCTAATGCTTCTTACATGTCTTCTGCCTCTCTTCCCCATCTAAGGAAAACTACAGTTTATGCATGTATATTTATGTGAGAGATGATGGATTACTTTGTAACATATTAGGTATTTTTTATTATGACCACTGATATGCCTGTAATATGATCTACTATGATCAATGATCTACTGAACTGTTAGTAACCATGGAAGGTGATAAGGAGACTTAACCCAAGGTTTATTGATATCTTAGTGCTCAGAGTTCACAGATATGTGTGGTGCACTTTATATGTGGGAAATATACCTTCATCCCTTTACCATATGAACTATTCCCTATGCCCCCTGACATGCATATATAATTTTTCTGTTATGTAGCCAGAGTCCTACTGTGCCATAGATATTTTGTTTACATAGTGCCATTTTGTATTTCACTAAGTTGCTGCTTTAGATATTTATATATGAGCTACATTTGATACCTTCCACAGCCGGGTAGTTCTATTTATTTATATCAGATAATTTGTTTTATGGGCAAACATGTTTCCATGGTTATTCCCAAGTCTTAGGCAGACACTTTTTGTCTGCTGTTTACTTCTAGTTGGATTTTGTTTTTACCCAGGTATATGCACCCACACTTTATGTAAGGCACCTTTTTTTCTACCCCAGGGATTTTTCATTGTTAAAGTCTATAAATTAATTATCATCTTTAAATATAAATGTTTATTTTTGATTGAACTTTATAGAAAAATAAATGATTAAATGTATTAATGGCCAAAGAAATAGGAATTGTAATACAATTATTTTAAGATAAAAAATCATTGTCTCCAGAAAAGGATTCAGACAGATGTTTATTGTTGTAGCATTAAATGCTGATATATATTAATTGATTTTAGATATTATATTTTAATGCAGCACAGGTTGTAACCTCAAAATGTGTGAAAGTCAGCTGTTTACCGTGTGGTCCCCAGTCTTTTGGCGTTTTAGTTATGTTTGTGGTGACTTCACAATAGTTAGCATTTATTTGATTATGATCACTGGGTTATTGGATTATGATCAATGTCCACACCTCTATATAGGATCTTTCAAAGTAACCCTTTGTGATTCTGTTTCCATGACTTTAACATGCACTTTCTGGGCATTATTCAGTTTTTTGGCTTAGGGCCCTAAGTTAAAGCTGCTCTCTTTCCCTCACCCCCTTTCCCCTCTTCTCCCTCTTTCTCTTATTTTCTACCCTGTTCTGTTTCATTATTATATAATATTATTGTAGCATTATATGCTGATATATTTATTGATATCAGATATTGTATGTGTCCGAAATATGCAGTAGCCAGAAATGGGAAATCAGATCAAAAATCACACCACCAAGAACCAATCAGAAACAAGCCCATGATAAGATAAAGCAGATTCACATTTGCCACCTAAAACAGAAGAACCAATATGGTAAATGCAAAGATTGGCAAAATTGTGGAAACCTGAACAGCACAAAAAAAGAAGAGCCAAAGTTGCCTGCGAAAAGACCCAGCGTTTAGGGAAGGGGACACGGAAGTTGTGTGAGAGGTGGCAGAACAGGAAGGAGCGATAAAGGAAAACAGGAAAACTAAGAAACAGCATCTAACAGATATACATAATGGTCATGATATATTCCTACCTCTTTCTACACAAGTTTGCTTTAAAAAACACTATAATAAAATATCTGTTTAGCATGTATGTCCTATTTAACACTAGACTGCAAGAAGAATTAATCACGTTTAACATTTACTGGTTTTGGCAGAAATTATTGTGACAAATGCTTGTTAATATTTAAAGAAAATAAATTGAGCTTTAAGAGCCTTTCTGTAATTACTCAGCTGTTTCTCCGTTCTGATATATTAAATCAACAGTTTATGAAGATTGAATGTTCTGGACTGGTTTGTGAGATTTCATTAATACTTCAGGGTTAAAATATATTTGCTGTTACTCACCCAATATTATTTTTCAGCAGCGTGATGCTATGTGGATCATTTAATCTGTTTATATTTGGTTAAGAAATGAAATAGCTCTCTATTGGTATTGTATTGAAAGAGAATGGAATATTAATTTTTAAAATAATCCATAGGGTTTCCTTATTTATAGCTGTAGAAGATTGTTACAAAATCATTCAAGAAATGCTTTATTTCTGCTTTCTTACTATTAAGAGTATTGATATAAACTGTTTATTGCATTTAACAAACATTTTTATAATTTTATAATTTTTATAATTTTTATATAAAAAATATTTTTTTTTAGAAAGGACTGTACAATAAAGTAATAGAGTTGGAACTCTGCTTTTCATGCTGTTGCTGTTCATGCAGAGCTAACCAAAGACCCATAAACAGATCTGTGTATCTCAGATGAAAGTGACTGAAAAAAGAAACAGGAAAACTGGGACTGTTCATTAATGACTATTAGAGTACAGTTATTTCCCTTCAACAGGGAACCTGGTAATCTGAAAAAGTGAACTCTGGAATAGAAAATAGATGTGTTTGGCCCAAAGTCCAGAAATTCACAGTTCATTATTAAGCTTACATTGAAACATGTATGTTAGCCTAATATACAGTTGATGATTTACTCCAAATCAATTCAACTAAGCATAAAATGCAAGTTGTATAGATTTCGATTGGTGTGGTAATCAAAAAACACACACTCATTACAAGAAATTCAGTTTTAGTTGCTACTGTAAATTATTAAAATCACAGCTCAGTAATTGTTTCTGGAATAACCTGGTGAACATCTAATCGGATCTTTTAAGGTGCCCATATAATACTTGCTCACTTTATTACATTCCCACAAGGTTCTTTTAATGGTAACATGATGTCTAAATAACTGACTGTCCCAATCTTTTTTGTCATCTAGAAAATTAATTAGCAAGTCACCATTGTTGTGTATTGAGGCAGAGAATAGGCAGATTATAACAGTACCTATAATAGTATAGAAAGTATTGTGGATACACAGTGTGACTATGTGTACAATGACATCTACTGGCCATCTGTATAACACCACATATCCCCCTATAGTAGGAAAGCATTTGAGAAAATTAAATAAACAACAACAATGCAAAATAACAACAATGCATCTTAAAGCAATACTATACATTCTTCACATTACATAGTCCTGGGTCCATGTAGGTGGTTTTCTGATTCTCTCAGTACGCCTTATAGGTTCACTTTCCTCTGGCCTATTGCAGTTGGCATCAGGAGTAGGAGAATGTCCTTCATCAGTTGGAGCTTCCTCAAAGTCATATGTAGCAGGCACAAGGCGACTTGAATTCCATATGCTTCCATCAGACAGTTCATATGTGTATCGTCCTCGCCGGCATCTCACTTCCAGTGGTGAAGTAAATTTAAATTGTCCTGGTTTCTTAATTCTAACTAAAGATCCAGGCTGGAAGTACAATTCTTCTTGCACCACGTTTTCTGTCAGTATAAGCCTTGTATTTGGCTTGTTGACGGTTGAGAATGTCAGCCATAGACGACTTTGTAGGCACAGAATATTTTGGAAACTTGATGTCTGCAACATGTAACTTAGTGCGCATGCATCTGCCATGTAATAATTCAGCTGGAGATACTTTTGTTGTTGCATGGCACATTGCTCTGTAATTATGTAGGAACTCAGTAAGATTTGCTGTCTGTAGTGCTTCTTTCAGACTTTAGTCTATCAAGGTTGTAGCAAATCTGCAATACAAAGGCATCTGCATCTGCAAAAGGACCCACAATATCAATAGCAAGTTTTTCCCATGCTGAATCAGGGAATGGTACTGGTGTATGTGTGATAGCTGTTTTGTCATCATTCTGACAAGTAACACAGGAATGAATGTCAGTTACTACATCACCATCCATTGCAGGCCACAAGCATAGGTCTCGTAGTCTTTGTTTTGTACGTACAATTCCTTGATGACTCTCATGTGCAAGTTGTATGAGCTTTTCTTGCAAGGTCTCTGGTACCAGTAAGCGGTGGGCTCTACAGACAACATTTTTCAAACCTGGTTTGTATTGCATTTTATAATTGAAATTCAGTAGCCTTGCTGACCATCTAGCTGACCAACGCATTTCAGCTCTTCCTATTCCCTGTGTAGTAAGCAGTGTAGTTAAAGGGCTGTGATCAGTACATAAGGTAAATTCTCTACCCCATAGATAGGTTCTCCATTTTTCTGTTGCCCAAACACAGGCTAGTGCTTCTTTTTCAACTGTTAAGTACTTACGTTCGGTCTCTGTAAGTGTTCTGGATGCAATTGCAACAGTTTTCTCTGAATAATCTTCCTGAGAGCTGCACCAATGCCATAGTCTGAAGCGTCTGTAGTAACTATGGTGGGTAGGGCAGGATCAAATAAAGCTAGTGCCGGACTGTTTACAATTAACTGTTTCACTATTTCAATGTTAATGAGAATGTTAAACATTCTCTGACCAAACCAGGCTTGAAGTTCCCCGTAGTAGTGCTCTTAGTGGCTAAACTACGGAAGCATAGTTGGGAATAAACTAAGAGTACCATGAAGTAAGACCTAAGAAAGCTCGTAAGGTCTGGAAATCAGATGGGGTTGGAGCTTGTGTAACTGCAATGACATGATCAGGGTCAGGAAGTAATCCCTCCTGTGAAATTATATGACCCAGAAATGACAGCTGAGTTTCTCAGAAGTGACATTTTGAAAGGTTCAGTTTCAGTCCTGCTAAATCAATAAGTTTCAGAACTTTGTCTAGATACATGCCATGAATATCCATAGTTGGAGCGTAGACAATTATATCATCCAAGTGGCTTTGTACACCACGTATGTCATGCAGTATGGAAGACATCAGTCTTTGAAAACAACTCGGTGCTGAAGCCAGTCCATGATGTACACGCTTGAACCAAAATAACCCATCATGGGTGATAAATGCAGTGAGGTCTCTGCTTTCCTCAAGCAGTAATACTTGATGATAAGCACTCTGGAGATCCAGGGTAGAAAAGAATTTTGCTCCTCGAAGGTCTGAAAATATTTTCTCTATGTGTGGCAAGGGATGGTTATCCATAACAACTGCTTTATTAGGTTCACGTAGATCAACACACAATCGAATACCTCCAGTTTTCTTCATTGTTATAACGATTGGTGAAACCCATTCAGAGGATTCTGCTTTTTCAATCACCTCTTGCTCTACCAGTTTCTTTAGTTCCTGTAAGACAGACTCCCTTACAGAGTAGGGCAATCACCTTAATTTCTGGCGTACTGGTTTTACCTCTGGTCTCAATTTAATTTTATGCACAAAGTTCTTTGCACAGCCCAGTGGAGTGTTGCTTTGTGGTGAAATCTTAGACACTGGCTGTGTGGAAGGCACTGGTGTTGTAGTAATAAGACCATTAACTACTTGTAGGTTTAATGCTGCAAAGAGATCCCTTCCAAGTACAGCAGTACCCTGCTTCACAAGAATCACAATGTAAAAGTCACATTTTGCAATATTTGATTCAAATTGCACAGTCAATGGCAAACAACCAAGCACAGGGATTGGATCCTTTAAGTAACTGACCAGTCTCAGGGCAGTTGTAACAAACATATCTTTATGTATTTTTTAAGTAAATATACTTTGGTAATATAGAAACAGCTGAACCTGTATCCAGCATCATATTTATAGAGTGTCCTTTGTCAGCAGAAGCAGTATAGGCTTTAACAGTGCATAGAAACTTGTCTGGAATAATTGTACCAGCTTTATCCACACGCAATACTGTAACATTTGTAGTAGTGACTTCATGAACATCTTTAGCAGAACTACGACAGATCTTAGCAAAATAACCTACCTTTTTGCATTTGCGGCATTGTACAGCTTTTGCTGGACATGTAGCATAATTTGCAGTGTGTGGTGTTGAACCGCAGCGAAAGCAGTATTTGGTATTTATATTTATTGCAGAGTTTTGCAATTTGCAGTTTTCCCTTTCCTTAGCGCTGTATTGTATCTGTGAGTGCATTATTATGCCACAGTACAGGGTTCACAGTCTGTACATTCCCAGCAGTTCCTTGACTGAGAGTTTTAGCTTCTTCCACTGCAGTTTCAATATGGCTAGCAACTGTAATAGCCTTTGCAAGGGTTAAGTCCTGTTCTAGGAGCAGTCTCTCTCTAATGCGCAGTGAATTTCCCCCCACTATTTGGTCTCTAAGCATTTCATCTGTAAGATTCCCAAACTCACAGGTAACCACCAGCTCTCTCAAAGCTGCTACAAATTGTGCTGTGTATCTTTCAGCAACCACATTCACTCTTGGCACGAAAAAGTTCTTTATAGCTGTAAGAGCAGTGTCATAAGTCTCATCAGGTAATGGTAATGTATAGAATATACGCTGACCTTCTGCTCCTAGGCAATGAATAAGTAAAACCCACTTTCTAGCAGCCGAAATATCCCCTTGGTTACTGGCAATAATGTAATTTTCAAACATACGGATCCAAGCAGTAAAAGTTATGGTAGGCTCACTAGGGTTTGGGAGGAAAGCTACAGGCTGCTGCAGAGAAAAGACCTCGTACAATTTGTTGTGTATTGAGGCCAAGAATAGGCAGATTATAACAGTACCTTTATTAGCAGGTTCATGCAGGCCTTATACAACTTTACCATAAACTCTAGTTCTTTTCAGTATAGAAAGTACTGTGTATACACAGTGTGACTGTGCACAGTGACATCTACTTGCCATCTGTATAACACCACAATGATCATTGCGGGAACAAACAAATTCAATTGATACAATCAAATCTATATTGGTGGATTGGATGCAGAGAGTAGTTGTTAATGTTGCTTTGTCAATGGGGACTAAAGTTTTAAGTGTTGTGCCGGAGCCACTTCTATTTAATCTGTTTATTAATGATGTGGAAATAGGTATTGTTAGCAATGTCTCTGTGTTAGCAGATGACACATAACTTTGTCGACCATTAAATGCTACCAATGATGTGTAATTGTTGCTGGTGGATCTAGATAGATTGTCACATTGGGCTGCTAAGTGGCAGATGAGATTCATGGTTGATAAATGTAAGGTGATGCATTTTGGGTTGAAAATCCTTGTGCTGCTTATATTATAAATGGCTCTGTGTTAAGTGAATCCCTGTTGGAAAGGGATCTTGGAGTTTTGGTGGATAACAAACTTAAATGTAGCAAGCAGTGCCAGGCAGCAACAGCTAGAGACAGAAAGATATTGTCTTGTATAAAGAGAGGTATGGATTCAAGGGAGAAAAATATTATTCTACCTCTTTACAAAGCACTGGTAAGACCTTACTTGGAATATGCAGTGCAATTCTGGAATCCTGTGTACAAAAATGACACCTTGGAAATGGAAAGGATTTAAAGAAGGGCAGACAAAAGGTGACAAAAGACAAAAGTTGTATAAATACATTAATGGGCAATTGAATAAAATCTGGTGCATTGTTTACAAATAGAACATGTCAGAGGACATGTGTACATCCCTTAAGACTGGAAAAAAAGAAGTTTAATCTTCAAGTACGACAGGTTTTTTTTTATTGTGAGAATGGTAAAACTATGGAACTGTCTTCCACCGGATATGGTGATGACAGGTTCATTGGATAGTTTAAAAAACAAAACTGGATGAGTTTCTAAAAATAAATAATGTTGCATGTTACTGGTTTTTATACATAAAGTTAAAGTTGATCCAGGGATATTTCCGATTGCCAGGAAGGAATTTGCAGCAGCGTTTTTATGCAAAATCTTGACAGCTTGAAAATCTTGAAGTGTAGTTGACAATAGTGTTTTTTCTAAAACTTTAAGACAGGCTTTAACTTTAGTTTTGGGACAAAATTAATATTTTCATTGTTGACATTTAGGGTCAAAACTGCTGCCAAAATTGTTTCCTCAACCTGCCAAAATGTTGCAGCAAAATTTCCAGTTGTGATGAAATTTACCAATATGCAAACCCACCGGCTATCTCTACTAATGGTTAAAAAAATGCAGCGGAGGCAAATACACTTAGAAAATGTTACGAATGGGTTATCGATTTAGTTAATATTGCTGGTTATCATGAAAAATAAAAATTAATAAATAATGCTTTTGTGTTACAAGTGAATGTTTGTCCTCCCCATGTTTTCCAAAAGCACCATAGTATTTTCAGTTTACTTATGAATAATATTTTTTAACTTTGAAAAGTGACATAAATAATAAAAAAATCCATTTCTTGATACTTCTTTTCCTTCTATTATCTCTGTTTATCTCTATTATAACCTCTGTTATTGCTGGTGCGTGATGTCAGCTCCATTCATGTCTATGGGAATGGGGCCGAATGAAGATATTACCATGCACAAAGTTTTACCGGCAGCAGAGAATTTTGGGAAAAGAGAGGGAGTTCTTATTAGAAGGGCAGTCACCTGAACTAAATGTATGATTAGACTTTACATTGCTACATTGACAATTACTGAGAACTACTGTACATGTCTTGTCTCTCTTTCTCTCTCTCCGAATTAAGAATAAATTAAGTAGAATATTACAAGGATTATATATACACACACACATATTTATATATATTTATATATATATATATATATATATAGTTTTATGTTTAAGGGAAAAAATATATATATATATGGTTTTATGTTTAAGAAAATGTTATATAGCAATTAATTAGACATTTCTAAAGCCATGAATTAATTAGACATATCTACATAAGAAGATATGTCATTAACCAAAGAATTGGTTATAAAATCGTTCTTCTTCTAATTATAAAGAAAAGTTATGAGCTGGTTTGACATTTTGGTCTTTTACAGTCACTAATTAGATGTTTAAACTGCATATGTCATAATGAACTGAACTTCTCCTATGTTCATTAAGCAACTAAATGATGGTAATCTGGCATTTGGTAGGTGCTTAAAATTTATTTATACCTTACTATGGATTTTAAATCGCACTGATCCATAAACTCAGTTGATACTTAGCAACAAATGACTTGTTTTTATATTAAGAAGATTACACCATTATCCTTTAGTAAATTTACTTTTTATATACATTGTTGGTTTTTCAGAGATATGAACTTGAAAATACTGTAGTTTACTTTTTGCAAAATTCTATATTCTATAATTCAGTTGTGCAGTACAATTCCTTCATGAAATTTTTGAAATGTTTTATTCTTATTGTAAACTGTATTTAAAGTAAGTAATGAGTTGTACTGCCCTCTAGAATCAAGTTTTTCAAACAGGGCCATTGGCTTTTTTCGGAAATTAATCCAGAGATAATAATTTGCAAATAGTGTAGCTCTTAAACATTATCAGGGAGATCCAATAAAAGTTCTTATCGTTTAAAATGGTGCTAATTTTTCCCCAACCAATCAGATGTTAGCTTTCAAATAGCTGGTTGTGTGTATGTTTATGTAGATTGAAACATTTGGCTACTGTGGTATCGTAGCATGTGATTTGAAGTTACAAATATCCCTCTTGTGTTCCTTGATGTGTAGCCCACTGTTAGTTCACACTTGAGAAAGGACGAGATTGTTGTGTGGAATTCACAATAGATAATATATTTGTTTTGCAATACCTCATGTACTTACTTGAGTTATACAGGTACCCTATACCCCTTCCTTTTGTATTTGAAATATTCTAGGTGTTTGGGACAGAACACCAGGGTGCACCTGACTCTAAGGAATACTGAAAACAACAATTTATCTACTGTCCCAATTTTGTGTGTATCCCAGATCTGATATTTCATTGGGTGTCAGTTATTTTCTCAAGTGGACATATTTGAGAATTTCAATTCAGTCCCCACATGTTAATGAGGTGCAGAAATAAACCTTCTCAAAAAATATCACATATGCCTGCACATTTGCCACTGTGTATGTGTAAAAAAAAAAAAACCTTTTTAAACCAGTTTGTTTCCCTATAGTAACCAGTTTAAGTTCCCTTAATAATAATTTGTTCAGAAAAAAGGTGCTTTTGACAAAATGCACCATTCTGCTGTTTTGCTGGTTTTTGGTTGACTAAAAGCACCTGGCCTCATTCATGGCATTAATTAATATGGCACTATAAAACGTGTAAAAAACAAACAACACAAAAAAAACCATTGTCCTGGTTAATGGTTATTAGTTAAACCATATATTCAAACACCTTTCTCTTATTCTATAGATTATTCTCCCTCTTTACAAAGCACTGCTAAGGCCTCATTTGAAATATGCAGTGCAGTTTTGGAATCCCATTTACAAAAGGGACATCTTGGAAATGGAAAATGTTCTGAGAAGGGCAACTAAATTAATAAGGAGAATGAAGGGGGTTGACTATGCAGACAAATTAGGTCTGTTTACACTGGAGAAGCAAATATTGCGCTGGGATATGATCACTTTATACAAATATATTAATGGAATGTAATATATTATGTGGTACAGTGTTCACTAATAGGTCATTTCATTAACTTACTTTAAGATTAGATGTTTCATCTTCAAGTTAGGAAATGTTTCTTTACAGTGACAATGGAGAGACATCAAGAGATGGCTGGATACATTTCTAAAGTTCAAAAATATTTTAAAAATTGAAAAGTATTGAAAATAACTGGTATTCACTGAAGGGAATGTACACCCTTAAAACAAAAAACTGATAATTTGTCAGTTATTTGTCTGAAACTCCAATAAGCTATTTTTACTGGTTTATTACATGCATTTGTAACCAGATATTTAATGATAAGTTCTATTCCTTTCTGACAAAGGTATCTGCCTCCTCCCTCTGCTCAATGAGTTTTTTTTATAAGATTGAGCATGTGCAGAGGAGACAGCAGGTGAAACAACAGTCATTGGTTGTGATGTCAGTTGTTCCATCCTTGATTGACTGCATGGGGGGAGAAGCTGGCTCAGGGGCATAACTACCAGGGAAGCAGGGGGAGCAACTGCAGGGGGGGTGGGAGCCACGGAGGGGTCCATCTTCTTATTATCTCTATGACAGATATAGTCTCCTCCCAGAACTCCTCCTAGACAACTCTGTCACTAAAGCTTTTTTCCCTAAAATGTAAGTAAGAAAAATCAGATACATTCAGATCAATATATCTATCAATATTAAGATTATTTTTAAGCTACATGCTATGATAAATCAATAGGCTAGGTTTAACCTCAGTTTAAAGTATCAGTGATATGGAAATAGAGCCAAACAAGTTATGTTGAGGCTATTAAACAGTTGTACATACTAGATACAGTCAGTGATAAGCTATGGGGTCATGGGTTAAAGGACAACTCCGCCCTCATAATAACATATTTTAGAAAGAATGGCCTCTTTAAAATATGTTGATATATCATAGTTTGCCTTATGAATTCATTACTGTATGCCTGCTATGCTTCTGGATGCCTCATGGAAACTGAGCAATTTAGAAACCTGTACTGAGCCTGTAATGAGCCTGGGCATGCTCAGAAGAGGCAGGTAGGGGATTAACATTCAGCCATTGGCTGTGATGTCAACAGTCAAATCCATAACTGACAGTTGCTAACTGGAAGAACCAGGAAGCAGAAACAGGGGCAACAGGACATTGTGCAGGATTTCAGGTTTGACTTATATATTTCATATTTAAACTAAATATTTAAACTAAATAGTAAACTATTACTATTTAGGGTTTTGGGGGTGATTTACTTGTATGTAAGTTTTCATTTTAGGGCTGGACTTGCCCTTTAAATGCCTTTTTATTCAATTTTAGGATAAAATGTGTTCATAAATGTATAATTTTATTTTGAAATTCAGCACAAATAAGAAAATGTTTATACTTGATAATTACATAGGCATATTTATAAATTTGTGGTAGTGTTATAAAGCTTTACCTTGGCCTCAAATTACCACTGGGTATTTTTTGGGGGTCTGTGCATTTTTTTTATTTCCATAGCCAAGCCATAGTGGTATTCTAAGAAGTGGCCCCAAAATAACAACACGGTCATAAAATAGCCATATAACTCACTGTTTTGTGGCCATACTGTTATTTCTAATCACACTTTAAAAAATAACTGATACTGATAAATGTCCATAAAATAAAATGACATCCGTTAAATGATTTCCTTTATAACAAGGAGACTAAATCCCTGATGAAATAGTAGTGTTCCTAGAAAAACATTAACATCACAGCAAACAGTTAATACTGTAGTTTGCAATACGTTTGTAATATGAATTAAAATACATAAACACGTAAAGGTCAACAAACTCAATTATAAATGAACTAGACAAACACATTGATTTATCCTATAAGTGATTTGGATTACAATATGGATTTTATTTGTTGATCAAACCCCCCACCCCAGACAATTAAAAAACTAAATTAATTAAACAGAAAAAGTATGAAGTAATATCTACAATGTATACAGAACTGGGTGTTTAAATGGCTTATAACAAACGCTTTGACCATTTCAGGATAAAGTATACATCACAGCTGCTTATAAACAGTATGATGTTTTGATTACTTTTCTTAAGGTCACAAAATGTCATTGTTTTGTAAATCTAAAGTAATGGCATAAACCTTTGGGTCCAGATGTCTGGGGACTTTACAACAATGTTACACTGACAAATTCTACAATTATATAGACATTAATATTACCTTATTTTAAATTCCAAGCACACTCTGATATCACTCAAGAGGAGTGATCTCCTACCTAATCTGTTGTTCATGCTCACAGAATGCATTCAAGCTTTTGAGGTTAACTCATCCATCAAAGAAATTGATCGGTATTATGAAGAATAAGTCATTGGTTATTTTAAACAACCAGACCCTTAAACCAATTATGTAGGAAGCAAGCATGTCATCATGACTCGGCTGACAAATGTCACTGTTATATTATCTATGGGGGAAATGTTGCTGATATAACTATTACTATAAAGATTATATCATTGGCACTTTAGGTGCAAACAAATACACACACATGCACACATACTAAGGCAAATTGCCAAATACTATTAAAATGGTGCTGGTGCAGGTTAGTTTTCTGTAGCACACATTAGAAATAAGTCTTTCAGGAGGGTAAAGACTTCTAAGAAATATTTTACAAGAATGGCATACACATGGACGGGTGCAGATTTAAAGGTAAATCATGTTGATGTTACTTAATCCAGCTGCTTGAAAAGAATAAATAATAAGTTTAAAAGGAGGAGGAAACTGCAAAATGGCATGGCTGTTCAGGTATGTATCAGGATTTTGATACTGGTAACATTATACCTATTTACTCACAGTAGACCAAGGACTATGAGGAGGAGTTTGGAGGTGCAGAGATCTGTAATTGATAAAGTATCACTAAAAAAAAAGATGATGCAACACTCACATTGTATATGCAAAATAAAAGTCCTTTATTGACACAGGAATAAAATTAAAAAATGTAAATATAGAACTAAATGTGAACAAAACACTAAAATCTCCAGATAACATTGTCCATATAGACAGAGCACATTCACAAGCATACAGCAAGCTGTGGCTGCTGGGTGATTTATGAAATAACTTGTGGGTACTAGGACTCAGCTCCCATAATTCACCTTAGCTGGGTAAACCCCCAGCTAAGTGTCACCATACATGGACATACTCTGTAGTGCTCAACACACAGATCAAAACAATGAATTTGCAGCCTTGCTTCCTAGAAACTGACAGACAGTCATATAACAGCACACATATTCTCCCTCTCCCTGACAAAGAACAGGGATTTCAACACATTCAATGCTCCTGTCCTAAAAATGATAAAATCTTTTATTTTTCATACAAAAGTTATCTTTACAGTATATGTCTTAGAAAGCATGGATGTAAGATAGAATATTAACATTTTAGTAAAAATAATAAAAATAAAAGTCTGGGGCATTAAACCTGCAACTTGCACATTTACTCTTGCGAAAAGCAGAGCTCTTACTCCTATTCTATCAGTCTATCAGTATAGAGATACTATGCAGAACACTGGTACATGCAGAATCTTTGTCTTGCTAGGAACATAATGGAAACAGCAAAAAATGAAGACGGGGAATTTGAAATTGTGACCTTCTGGACTGTGTGTTTCTAAAACAAGAGTATTACCAGGTAAGCCACCACCGAATAAGCAGAGAATCCAGGTACATTCTTTTGCTAGGAACAGAATAATAAAAACATTTATACAGATGTTGCCACACCAATATGGAAGTCCCTGATAAGACTTTGAAAGCTGCTTGTTACCCTGCAGTTTATTTTCCAGCAATTTACGCTGACTGATAAGTAAACTGCAGGGTGACAAGCAGCTTTCAAAGACATCTGTAGAGAAAATACTCTGTCCACAGAGACAGTGAATACAGGGGTCAGGGGGTGTTGCTCTTGGATGATTACATGGGCTGTGGTTTGTACTGGCAACAACATGGAAACCTTCTTAGTTACAGAACCTATTTCTCACATACTAAATGCAACTTACTAGAGGAGAATCTTACATGTATATAGGTGTGTATAGGTGGGGAGAAAAGCTTTCAAATTAAGAATTTTAAAAATTAGGTTTAGTTCTTCTTTAAGCAGTTATCGCACATTACTGTGTAGATGATATGGGGACCTATGAGAAAGGAGAATTCAGACAAGTTTTGAAGACACAGTTTGGGATATCCAATCATACAATGTAAATGTAAGATAATAAATATGTCCAATCTTCCACAAAAAAATTCTTCCAAGTCTCTTCAAAGGCATCAATATTTTCATAAAGACAATTGTACAATTGTACACAGATGTTTTACATTTATATTGTATATTAATTGAAATCTTCTGGATTTAATAAAAATGTAGCACAAGATACTCAGAGTGTTGACATTTAAAAAGGTGTTTTGTTTAAATAGGTAGATTGATTAGCTGTTTGATAAATGAAGCTTAGTAAAGATACTGCCAGGTTCTGTGTTTTTGACTATGCTAATTTGATCTAAATTAGATTTAAATAGACTTCCTATTCAAAAACAGTGATGCATATTAAAGGCTTCCCTGCATGAATGTATTTCTGTTTCTTTATTAGAGGAGGACTGTGTCTACGCTTACAAAAACAACACCAACAAACACCCTTATTTATTTTCAGTTTAGGGGTTCAATTTAATAAATATGTAAATTACATGAGACATGTACATAAAGAGGCAACCTTTGGTCAAATTCATGTAAAAATGTTTACTTTGCATGGATATTTGTGTAGTGTGTTAGGATTAGAAGTGAGTCCCAGTTCCAAAATAAACTTGATTTCCTTTTTCAGAACTGGCAGTTTTGAAAATCCCTGGATCCAATTTATCGTAAAATAAAATATCAAAATATTGAAATCGAGATATAAGTTAAAAATCAAATAAAAGGGCTGGAAAAAGTAACCATCACTTTGCAATGCACAGAGAACCAATATATGCATATAACATCGCCAGAGCTAAAATGTTTCTTGGTGAGTCATTGCCTTCACTGTATTCTAAGATATTGCTGTATAAAGTGGTTCATTTATTGTCGAGTAGAGATGGCCGGTTCGCGGACCCGAACCTGGATCCGCCGCGGATTTATCACGTCCGCGAACGGCGGATTATTCCGGATTTTCCGGATTTTCCGCCTTCCGAACTTCCGAACCGCGGATTTTTTTTTTTTTACGAAAATTTTCGAAAATACGAGTATCTCCGTAATTACGAGAATCCGCGATCTTCCGGGGCCCGGAAAACGCGAAGATCCTCGTAATTACGAGGATTCTCGTAATTACGAGAATTTTCGGAAAAACGAGACATTCTTGTAAATTCGAATTTTTGGGGCTTATTTTCAAGACGGAGCAAGCCACATGACCCAAATTAGCCAATGGCAGCTAACATGATTATTGCCAGCCCCCTGGGTATAAAAGGCTGCTTCACAGGCGACATTTTGTCAGTGTGTTGGAGTGTGTTTAGTGGAGACCTGACAGTGTAGGAGTTGGAGAGAGATTTTTGCGCTTTTTGAGCTTTTTGAGCTTTCTGTGTGTGGATTTCAGTGTGGTGGTTTAGCACTTGTTGTTACCCACCCCTGTATTCACACATCTTGAGACCCAACAAGTCCCTTTTTTACTTTTAAATTAAATTACGGACTAAACTTTAACCTTACCTTTGTGAACCCCCCCCCCCAAAAAGTCCTTTTTTTAAGGACTACCAAACTAAACCCCCCTGTCAGTTTGAAAGCTTCCTTTGGACAAAGTGTTTGTGTTAGAGAAGGCCTTTTAAGATGTCTAAGGTGGTCTCCCTGTTTTTTGTTGTCTTTCTTTCTGTATCTGTGGGTGCGTGGTCTGTTTGTTTTTGTGTAGCTACAGTGCTCTTAGTGCTTTGCGGGCTTGTGCTCTTGGCTGGCTCTCGCTGCTGGCTTTATCAGCAAATCAGCAAAAGAGCGTTTTGCTGTCTGATATCTTCTGTTTTGCCTTTTTGCTTTCAGTTGTGTCTGTGTTTCTAATTTGTATTTGTGGTGCTTTTAGTGTACAAAAAAAAAAAAAAAAAAAAAAAAAAAAAAAAAAAAAAAAAAAAAAAAACCTTTGTTGTGGTTTATTGTTTGCCTTCTGTTTCTGTGGTTTGTTTTGTTGCTTTGCTTTGGTTGTCCTTGTTTGTGTGTTTGTGTGTGGTGTGTGTGGTGTTTATAATATATATATATATAATATTAATATAATTTTTTTGGGTGTTTGTTTGTAGGGGGGGAGGTGTGTTGTTTGAATTTTTTTGGGGTTTGTTTTGAGGGTTTTTTGCGTTTTTTTGTTGGTGGGGAGGGGGTTTTGTTTGGTTCGGTGGGTTTGTTTACTGATGGGGCTTGGGGCTTTTGGGGTTGTGACTTTTTTGTGGGGCACTCCCCCATTTGGGGTATTTCCCGACGAGGAAACCCTGCCGTTGGCAGGGCACACGACGGTGCGCCCCCGGCCGCCGGGTGCTTCTGCACGTGGAGGGAGAGGGAGAGGGGAGGGCAGAGGAGAGCCTACTGAGGCTCTGGCCAGGAGCTACTCTGGCCCTTCGCAGGGCAGCCGGGTTACCGTGCCCGATATTTTTAGGGGTAGCCGGGCTAGGCTATCCCTTCTGATCAAGGAAGGCGGGTAGTAGAGTGGATTACCCAGCCTTCCTCATCCACCTCCTCACAGGCACAGAGCAGCCGAGCTGCTACTTAATATTGGTGCTGCTCCTTCCTCACCTGAGGCCCTACTGTGGGCATGGAACCTGATCCGCTCTATCAGGAGTTCGTTGCCCACATGGCCCGTACCTTCGGGATCCGGAGGAGGAGTCTCAGGATATGTTTTCGCACACTATGTGTGGGGCTAGTGTGCTTGAGGAGGAGCTGTGCTCGATGCACAATCTTTCCTGTCGCCCGAGGCGGAGGAAAGTGCTCATGCACAGGGACAGGAGGCTGACGATGTCACGCAGCAGTCTGTGAGCAGCCAGGGAACTAATGCAGGGGTGAGGTTCCAGATGCTGCTGCTGTTAGTGATGCAGCCTCCAGTATTGAGGAGGTGGAAGTGGACGATGAGGTCACCGATCGTCCATGGGTGCCCTCTGTGAGAGAGGAGGAGGATAGTGTCTCTGGAGGATGTCCTCAGAGCATGAGCACGATCCTGAACCAGAGGCAGGACTGGGGGCAGGGGCCGGGGCAGAGGCAGTGCACCTGGGTGCACTGGAGGTACGGCACCTGAGATCTGGTGCCATGTGCCCCACAGCAGCAGGTGACCTCTGCTCCGAGTCGTGTCGGTGGCTCAGCGGTGTGGGGAGTTCTTCTCACTGGCTCCAGGTGACAGCACAGTTGCAGTGTGCAAGTTGTGCCTGCAAACGTGTTAGCCGTGGAAGAAACCACATCACATTTGGGCACCTCCTCTATGAGGAGGCATATGATTCTGCACACTTTGCCCGGTGGACAGCGGACAGGGAACGTGCGGCACCCACACGTTCCCTACCTCGTGCCCAGGTACCACCGTTCCTCCTCCTCCCCCTCCGGCCCCATCAGCTGCTTCCTCGGTGGAAGTTGGGAGGAGAGAGCAGCCTTTGGCCCCAGCACGCGGTGTTAAGAGGCCTCTTGACACTGCTGCTGAGCGTCAGCTAAAAGGCAGTCTCTCTTCCCCAGTTGTTGGAGCGGAGGCAGAAACTGTCCCCCAGTCACCCCCAAGCCCAGCGTCTCACTGCCGGCTTAGCCAAACTCCTGGCGGTGCAGCTGCTACCTTTCAGCCTGGTAGACAGTGCAGCGTTCAGGGAGTTTGTGGCCATTGGCACACCACAGTGGCAGGTCCCTGGCCGTAGGTACTTTGCCCAGAAGGCAGTACCAGCCCGCACGACGACCATCTGCAGGGCAATATATCTGCTTCGCTGGACCACAGTGTGGGCAAGTGTGTCCACATTACTATGGACGCGTGGTCCAGCAAGCACGGCCAGGGGCGGTATGTGTCATTTACCGCCCAATGGTTCACTCTGCTAGCCGGCAGAGACGCGGCACGGAGCGCAAGTGGGAGATGGTGGTACCACCCACGCATTGGTGATACCCCAGTCTCCACCCCCCCCCTCCTCATCCGGTGAGCCCTCTTCCCGACAGCTCCGTGCCCCCCCAGAGCCTATGCTTCGTGCCAGCGAACGGTGCCATGCAGTGTTGCAGCTTGTGCCTCTGTGATAGGAGCCACACCGGGGCCGAGTTGCTGGCAGCACTGCAGGCAGGTTGAGAGGTGGCTGACCCCACACCACCTCTCAATAGGCAAGTTCGTGTGTGACAATGCCACCAATATCCTGTCTGCCCTTCGCATGGGCAGAGTCACACATGTTCCTTGCCTGGCACACGTTCTCAACCTGGTCGTCCAGCGGTTCCTCACCAAGTACCCTGGTCTCCAGGAGGTACTGAGGATGGCTAGGAGGGTGTCCATGCACTTCAGGCGGTCATACACGGCCACAGCTCGTCGTCTGGCCGAGTTTCAGCAGCAGCAATGGTCTGCCGCAGAACCGCCTGATTTGTGACACCCCCACCCGCTGGAACTCTAGTCTTATGATGCTGCTGAGGCTGCTCCAGCAAGGCGAGCCATCATAGACTACTTGTACGAGTACGAGGCAAGATCAGGCTCTGGGGACCTGGGTTTGCTGTTCCCCAGGCAGTGGCTGCTGATTAGAGATGCCTGCCGTGTGCTCGCGCCATTTGAGGAGGCCACCAGGATGGTAAGCCGCAATGATGCCACCATTGCGGATACCATCCCACTGGTGTTCCTCCTTGAGCACACTCTGCGCGGCATACTCGACAGGGCACTCGCTGTCGAGCAGCAGGCACTGGAAGAGGAGGACGCCGACACCGTGATGCTTTCCGAGCCCGAACATCACGGTGCAGAGCAGCCGTCCGATGATGAGGAGGGGGATTTAGGTGACCTGGACCAAGGAAATGGGGCATTCCTCTAGGGGACATCTCAACCCCTCCAAGTACCACATGTCATTCGTGGTTGGGAGGAGGTTGAGCCCGACACTACTGTCCTCAGTGACATCGAGGACATGGGGTCCTCTGCGGCAGGCAGTTTGCGGCGCATGGGCTCTTTCATGCTGCAATGCCTTCGCAAGGACCCCAGGATTAAGGCCATCAAAGAAGGAGCAGTACTGGGTGGCCACCCTTATAGATCCCCGCTATAAGGGTAAGTGTCGGAGTTTATCCCCGCATCTCAGAGGGAAGGTAGAATGCAGCACTATGAGGCAACACTGCTACGTTGCCTCTGTTCTGCCTTCCCAGTGCTGGCAGGCCCTACAGCACCTGATGTTTGGGGATCAACAGGCTCACGTCCCCCTGTGCCTGACAGGAGGAGCAGCAGTACTGGAGGCGGCCTCGCGGCCAACTTCAGGCTGTTCTTCCAGCCACAGTTGCCAGGCCCATCCACTGGCAACTCCACCAGGCAACACCTCAGTCGCCAGGTCACCCACGACACATCGGATCCAGGGCCGGTGTAGCCACATAGAGCTGAGGATCCACTGGACTACTGGGTGGCGAGGCTTGATATCTGGCCCGAGTTGGCACAGTATGCCATCGAGGTCCTTTCATGCCCGTCATCCAGTGTTCTTTTCGGAGAGGACCTTCAGCGCAGCAGGGGGTGTTTGTAACGAGAGAGGACCCGTCTCTCCACTGAGAATGTGGACCGCCTTACATTCATCAAGATGAATAGGCGTGGATCACATCTCAATACAGCACCCCTATTGCTGATGCCCGTGACTGAGGCCTCCTGCCCCTGGCCACCCATACTGCTCCTTCCGCCTCATTTTCCACCTAGAGGCTTAGCTGATGCCAGCTTAGCTGGCAAATGGCTAATTTTTCTTATTGGCAGGGCCATATATGGTCCTACCTTGCTCTACTGCATTCAGGTTATGAAATAACAAATGCTCAGCGACAACAGCTACTCTGTGGCTAATTTTTCTAAGATTGGGTCGATCCTACTTGGCCCGAGAGCAGTACTCCATATTTGATCTTCGTTCTCTCTCCATCATACGCACCTTTGTGGTGTCACCTACTCTGACCATCTCATACAGCCGCAACAGCTACTCTGTGGCTAATGTTTTCAGCTCTGGGTCAATCCTGCCTGGCCCGGAGCAGTACTCCATATTTGATCTTCGTTCTCTCTCCATGAGGCACCTTTGTGGTGTCACCTACTCTGACCATCTCATACAGCGCCCAACAGCTACTCTGTGGCTAATGTTTTCAGCTCTGGGTCTATCCTGCCTGGCCCGAGAGCAGTACTCACTCATATTTGATCTTCGTTCTCTCTCCATGAGGCACCTTTGTGGTGTCACCTACTCTGACCATCTCATACAGCCGCAACAGCTACTCTGTGGCTAATGTTTTCAGCTCTGGGTCTATCCTGCCTGGCCCGAGAGCAGTACTCCATATTTGATCTTCGTTCTCTCTCCATGAGGCACCTTTGTGGTGTCACCTACTCTGACCATCTCATACAGCCGCAACAGCTACTCTGTGGCTAATGTTTTCAGCTCTGGGTCAATCCTGCCTGGCCCGAGACAGTCATGTACTCCATATTGATCTTCGTTTCTCTCTCCATAGGCACCTTTGTGTGTCACACTACTCTGACCATCTCATACAGCCGAAACAGCTCATCGGTGGCTAATGTTTTCAGCTCTGGGTCTATCCTGCCTGGCCCGAGAGCAGTACTCCATATTTGATCTTCGTTCTCTCTCCATGAGGCACCTTTGTGGTGTCACCTACTCTGACCATCTCATACAGCCGCAACAGCTACTCTGTGGCTAATGTTTTCAGCTCTGGGTCATCCTGCCTGGCCCGAGAGCAGTACTACCATGTCCAGTGGGCCAGGCCTGCCTGGCTCTTCAACAATGGTGGCAAACTGCAGGTGCCTGCTGTAACTCAATGGTGCGTTCCTCACGACCTTACCCTTTCACCTGCTTTCCCTTGCACGATGCATACTCTGAGGGAGAGTAGGCAATGGGTTGAGGGGTATGTCCAGTGGGGCCAAGCCTGCCTGGCCCCACAACAATGGTGGCAAACTGCAGTGGGCCTGCTGTAACACACATGGTGCTGTTCCTAAGCATTACCCTTTCACCTGCTTTCCCTACACGATGCATACCTTGAGGAGAGTAGCCAATGGGTGAGGGGATGTCCAGTGGGGCCAAGCCTGCCTGGCCCCACAATAATGGTGGCAAACTGCAGTGGGCCTGCTGTAACTCAATGGTGCTGTTCCTACGAAGCCTTACCCTTCCCTTTCACCTGCTTTCCCTTGCACGATGCATACTCTGAGGGAGAGTAGCCAATGGGTGAGGGGTATGTCCAGTGGGGCCAAGCTTGCCTGGCCCCACAACAATGGTGGCAAACTGCAGTGTGCCTGCTTGTAACTCAATGGTGCTGTTCCTACGAAGCCTTACCCTTTCACCTGCTTTCCCTTGCACGATGCATACCTTGAGGGAGAGTAGCCAATGAGGTGAGGGGTATGTCCAGTGGGGCCAAGCTTGCCTGCCCCACAACAATGGTGGCAAACTGGCAGTGTGCCTGCTGTAACTCAATGGTGCTGTTCCTCCGAAGCCTTACCCTTCACCTGCTTCCCCTTGCACGATGCATATCTGAGGGAGAGTAGCCAATGGGGTGAGGGGTATGTCCAGTGGGGCCAAGCTTGCCTGGCCCACAACAATGGTGGCAAACTGCAGTGTGCCTGCTGTAACTCAATGGTGCTGTTCCTACGAAGCCTTACCCTTTCACCTGCTTTCCCTAGCACGATGCATACCTTGAGGAGAGTAGCCAATGAGGTGGGGGTATGTCCAGTGGGGCCAAAGCTTGCCTGGCTCTTCAACAATGGTGGCAAACTGCAGTGGTGCCTGCTGTAACTCATGGTGCTGTTCCTACGAAGCCTTACCCCCTTTCACCTGCTTTCCCTTGCACGATCGCATACCTTGAGGGAGAGTAGCCAATGAGGTGAGGGGTATGTCCAGTGGGGCCAAGCTTGCCTGGCCCCACAACAATGGTGGCAAACTGCAGTTGTGCCTGCTGTAACTCAATGGTGCTGTTCCTACGAAGCCTTACCCTTTCACCTGCTTTCCCTTGCACGATGCATATCTTGAGAGAGTAGCCAATGGGTTGAGGGGTATGTCCAGTGGGCCAAGCCTGCCTGGCCCCACAACAATGGTGCAAACTGCAGTGGGCTGCTGTAACTCAATGCTGCTGTTCCTACGAAGCATTACCCTTTCACCTGCTTTCCCTAGCATGATGCATATCTTGAGGGAGAGTAGCCAATGGGGTGGGGGTATGTCCGTGGGGCCAAGCCTGCCTGGCCCCAACAACTGGTGCAAACCGCAGTGGACATTATGTAAACCATACCCCCATCGCCTTCTTTGCTTGTTGTGTGCAAACTACTATATAGGGAATGTGGCCAATGTGGTGTGTGTAATGGCATTAATGGTAGTTTATATACAATTATAATTACCAGACATATAGCTAGCTAATAGTATGTGTGTGTATGTATTTTTCAAATAAAATTGATTATGAATCTATCTGAATAATTTGATTATCGAAAAATAAAGCCCAAAACATTTTTTTTTTTCAGACTGTTTATATATATATATGAAATTTAAAAAAAAACTATTACAAAAATAAACAAACAAAAAAAAGGGGTTACTGGGGTGCCCTCCTCTCCAGTCTGGTCAGGCGGGCGGTCCAGGGCGGGGCGTCCAGGCGCCGCACCATGTGGCGCATCTCCCGCCGCATGCTCTGTAGTTCTGTGGAGGAAGATATTGAGAAAATGAGAGATGTTCAGCACATTTCCTAAAGCACCATGCGGTAGATGCAATTTTGCACCTGATAACTACTTACACATACTGGTACTGCCAATGCATAAATGTTGCGGTATGTGATAAAAAGAGAAAGCTCAGTATAAGATATCATTATTTCTAAAATTCTTTTAGTTTATATGCATACCTAGTTATGGTAACAGTGATTTCTACTGATTGGCTGTTGGATGGGTTACACATGCTCAGATCTCTACTGAGCAACTGAATCAACCCAGGCGCTGGTCAAGGGCAAGACCATAACGTCTCTATTAGGGGTCCTGCAAACAGGAAGTCATTATTTCCGTTGCATTTATTTTATACACAGACACAATGCTGATTGCTGAATGGGCAGATTAAGGTAATTGGGATGGATAAATACTCTGCTCTTTTTTTCCTTAAAAGTATTATAATTATCACTGAACTTCCACTTAAAGCGATATTATTGCATCATGGGGGATCACTGATAACAGCAGGAGGTAATGCTGGCTTAAAACATTACTTTATTGCTAATTGTATAGAACATTCTACATTCTGGTTTTTGTATCACTAGGACTGTGCTACATACAAAATTTTTTGGAGTGGTGCAGCCCCCATAAAAGCATGTCAAACCCACAGTACCCAATGTTGTCATCATGTAGCGTGGATTTTACACTGGGAAAAAGATATTAATAGTCTTGTTATAACATTTCATTAACGTTAGATATGATTTACTTACGATTCTCAAGCATGGCCGCCAAGTGACTGGAGAGGCAGGAGGTGCTGGAGGGCTGGAGAGGGTGGAGGACCTGGAGGGGCTGGAGAGGGTGGAGGGGGTGGAGAGGGTGGAGGGCCTGTAGAGGCTGGTCCTGCTTCTAGAAAAAAAATGTTTTATTTCAACAATCACCGTCCAATCCATTAGTAATATATAACAACATTTCCTAAAGGCTCTGTAGTGAACATTTCTTGGATAATTTTGGACGTTTGGACCGAATTTCGTGACTTAAGCTTAAAACGAGGGACAAGTTACACCAAACAAGGGGGAGTTGGGACAATAAATGGAATGAGAAATGAGAAGCTCTGTCTCTCAAGCCAAATTAATAGATTTGTTTCCTTTTTTATTTTCGAAAATTTTTATCAGTGAAATAATAAAATTCAATTAATTATCAATGATAATTTCACTAATTATTTGCTGACAATCAGGGTCTAAAAAGATTAAAAAATTGCTTAGGATGCACTTACGTGTCTGGCTGGTCCCCGGTTCCTCCTCTTCTTGGGGCGGTGGACTGCCCGGTGGGGGCGATGGTGAGCCCGGAGGGGGCAAGGGACTGCCGGAGGGGGCAATGGGCTGCCCGTAGCCTGAGGGCTAGTTGGTGGTAGTGCTAAAAAAAAAAGGAAATTTATTTTAACTCTCACTGTCATTAAATGTTCAAATACATTTACTAAACAATTCTCGGAGAAGTTGACAAAATTATGCAAACATTTTGATAAAGGCTTGGACATATCAACGTGTTAAAAAGCACACAATAGTGTGGCAACAATTAATGTGATCCTCAATTTTTGCACAATTATGCTATCGTACTGCACTCACATGGCAATACACATGAACACACCGGAAACACGCGCTTTTTTCTGGAGGGCTCGTGTGCGCTGTAATGTGGCCTTGGACAAATAAAGATTTAGAAAAATGTTTTTTTTTCAATAGGCTGCACTTACATTCTTCTCTCGTGGCGGGGACGGTGGTGGGGGTGGGGTATCCGAGGAAGATTCCCCTGCAAATTAAAATAAAAAAATACATGAATGATATATCTAAAGGAAATATTTAATTATATACTTTGAATTCTGCTTGAAAATACAGATTAAATAAGGCAATATTTAGTTTCTTTAAAAGTCAATCATATTTCTATGGCAATGATTTCATACCTTATTCTGGCTAAGTACTTATATTTTTATTGTGTGTATTGTAGCCACGGAAAGGGAAAAGTTGGTTGGGTGTAGGGGAGCATCATTAGCTGTGTGTACTTGTATCTGTATAGATTTTGTGGGTAACACAACATTTTTTAATTTTGGAGTGTTAAATCAATTTTTAATAATTGATCAACATTTATTTTTGACTTTACTTTCCCTTCAAATAGGGCTGCCATGTAACTAAAAGGGTGGGCCAGTAAAGTGTGTTTAACTGTGTCTATGTGTGGGTATCAGTGTGCATTTATAAGATAAAAGAAATCAATTTTTAATGATCGATTTCATTTTTAACTTTACTTAGCCTTTAAATAGCCGTGCCATGGAAATGGAAGGGTGGGCCACCAAGTGTGTCTATGTGTGGGTACATTTTAAATTTATAGGTGTTATGTTAAATAAAGTCACTTTTCAGTGATTTATTTTTTGACTTTACTTACCCTTTAAATAGGCTGATATTGAATAATATAAGAAGAAGAATAATGTAATAATACCAGTGAATGAGAAATACAAAGAACTTGGATCTCTCTCTCCACAAGCCAATTTAAGGTTATTATGTTTTTTAAAAACATATATATAAATATGTCTTTGTCAGAAGTGAATTAAAATATTTCTACGTATTATAATACAGTAATATAATAAAGGTATACTTGCCTTCTATCATCTGCGTACGTCAGCCCACATATTGAGGCCTCTGCCTCTTGAGGTCAGACCACTGTCTCGGAGGGTAGAGACATGGTCTGGTATCCAAATCGCCGCAGGATCCGGCGCTGGAGCCCCTCCATAATCCTGCGCCTCCGGCGCCGCACATGATGGGTGCCAGGGGGAACTCATCGTACCCCCTGAGCAGCAGGTAATTCATGGCATAACAACTGCCTTGCAGAACTAGCCATTTTGCTAGGCAGGAAGTTCCGGTTCCTCGTGGTTCCTCGTTTTTACGAAAACCCTCGTTTTTAACGGAAATCCTCGTTTTTACGGAAATCCTCGTTTTTACGGAGATTCGCGGACTTACGGAAATCCTCGGTTTACGGAGATCCTCGTTTTTACGGAAATCCTCGTTTTACGGAAATCATCGTATTTTCGAAAAATACTGTTCTCCGCTAGCGGACTGTAATTTTTTAGGTATTGTAGGCATTGACTTGTTTCTAAGGACATTACCCAGGTCCCTGAGTGATTAAGTTAACATTACCAAGGCTATTTAGACCACTTTTAATGCGGATTTTGCCGAACTTTTTCATTTTAATACGTTTTAACACGGGTCCGCTCGCGGATTTTCGAATTTACACGGATTTTTTCGAAAATCCGCGGATCCTCGCGCGGACCGGATTTTTCGAAGTTCGGACATCTCTATGTCGATAAAACCAAGTGTTTATATTCAAAAACCTTTAAACCCTAACATTTTAAAAGTTTTAACCTGTAATGTCATAATTGTACAGGCAAATTGTTTCAATCATGTTTAATCTATTATTTATCTCCTTAAAAAATGTACTTTTGACATTGCACACTGCTTTTTTGGTTTGATACAGGGATTTTTTAACATAATTATCAAAGGGCAAAAAGCTGCTATAAGAGCTTCAATTTGTTTTTGCAATGGGGATTTTCGGTTCTAAATTGCCGGATTAAGAAGCCCAAAATACTTTTCCCTAAGGGCTTTTGTTCTTTTTTCAGTTATAAGGATACATAAAACTAAAATATAGCTTAATGTGTTACTGTGAATTATTTAGCCCAGGAAGCATTACAAAATGTAAAAAGGTCAATTAGAATAACAAGAGATTGGATTTATTTTTTTAAAAATAAAACAAGCACTGGAACTTAAATCAATCTGATTCTGTAATTTTAATAATGGTGCAATTTTTATTTATAGTACATCAATGTCTAATTGAATACTTGTCAGGTATTTATAGGGTGCTGTCAAAAGATCCAGTTAACAGCAGTTAATATTTTGGTCAATTTTTGGCTAATATAGCATTTGAATAAAAGGAAAATAAAATACTAAAAATATAAAAGTTTTATATTTACAATTAAAACTTTTGATAGTTAAGTATTAGTTAAGTATAGTTAAGTATTTAAAGGGCAACTAAAGCCTCAGAACAACAATAAATCAGAAGCCTTTGATATAAATGCAGTAATCCGTGTCTCACCTCTCCTTTTGATGTGGGTACTGGGAAATTTACCTTTTTAACATGGGTTTTGTGGTTAATTTCCCAGCCTTCCAATATCGCACTGTGTGGTCACTGACCATTGTGTTCTTTTACATGCCCAGTTCTTAGCTACTGCAGGAACTTGTAACAGTACTAGTCTATAAAACTTGCAATTGTTGCAGGTGGATCTAGATAGACATTGGGCTGCTAAGTGGCAGATGAGATTCAATTTTGATAAATGTAAGGTGATTCATTTTGGATTTAAAAATCCTTGTGCTGCTTATACTATAAATGGTTGCTTGTGAAGGTTCTCATTCATCCAGGTCATGGTATATCTGTTGTATTCAATTAGATCAACTGGACTTGAAGTTTGGAATCCTGTGTACAAAAAGGATATGTTGGAAATGGAAAGGGTTCAGAGAAGGGCAACTAAAATAATAAAGGGAATGGGGGAGCTTGAATATTAAGACATTTTCATAAGATACAATTATGTACACTAGAGAAAAGGTACTTGCATGGAGATATGATTACTGTGTATAAATACATTAATGGGCCATAAAATAAACTATATGGGGCATTGTTCAACAACAGAACATGTCAGAGGACATGTAGACATCCATTAAGACTTGAAGAAAAGAAGTTTAGTCTTCAAGTTCGGAAAGGGTTTTTCACTGTAAGAATGGTTTAAGTATTCTGAGAATTAGTTTAGAAATGCTTGTCCTGTTGATGTGCCATCAATGTCACAAAGATACTAATAACAGTACTGTAATCTATACAGAAAATGCAAAAAAACCGCATGCATTAATTAATATAAGTAAAGCAGCATGTTAATGAAAATATGGATTAACATAATAATGATAAGATTACCACAATAAAAAAAAAAAGTGGACAATAGACTTCTGTGGACTACACAGCTTATTTAACTGGTAAACGGTATGATGAGATATAGGAATTGTTCACTTTGTTTCCCCAGAGAAATGCTTATTAGGGTTCACACCTAAATCACTGCATCTTCAGTGGATATAAGCCTTACAGGGCAATTACCCACTTTTCCCAAACCACTTTTAAAAGTACCAACTGTGAGAACCTAAACCACTTGTTCCACACCTCTAGGCTATAGGTAAGCCCTTAATCCCCCAAGTAACGCTAAAAGATTCTTTTCTTTCTATTTACAAAGCACTGGAACCTTAGTTAAATATACAAAATACTGTGTGTACTGGCTAATTAATGATATCATTTTAAGATTGAATAAAATTGTTAAATAGAGAATGTTTTCTGTTTTTAAAATCAGATGCCACTGACAAGCCTGAATAGAAATCAGCATAACAAGACAAACAATGTTTATATGGTTTCTAAAAGCTGAAATTAACCTTATGGTAATTTGTAATAATGCAATTCTTGAGTTAAATTATTTTCCTATTATTCAAAAATGTGATACAGTATCTGCTTCTAGTTACGCCACGTTAAAATTTAACCAAGTTTGCTTCGGGTGTTTTTTCTTTTCCCTTGATAATTACAGTACGTAGTGTTCATTTCCAGGAGCCCATGCTTACTGACTAGTTAGTTGACTAACAGTAAGATGGGTAGATGGGAAGAATGGTGGATTTAATAAATAATATCACACTTTTATAATAATGTGTGCATAGTGCACATTAAATTACATATTAAAGTCAAACCAGATGTTAGATTTCAAGTATTAAATAAGATCTGATTGGATGGGGCAAAATTAGCACCATTTTTAATGATAAGAACTTTTATTGAATCTCCCTGTTTAGTTGTATCTTTCTCAGCTATAAAGCAGTTGTTATAGTTCCCCAAATTTAAAGTATTGTGTTATAGAAAGTCATGTAAAAACAAAATGAGAATCTGCATATCCAAATAGCAAAATACATTTTACATAGAGTGTTTGGTCTAATTTGACCAAAGTCACAAAATGATCCATATCACATGGCTTATATTATATTTCCATGCTGCAATTTATATAAATACATGAAAGCAATTAGTTCTAATAAATGACCATTTTGCAATAAAACCAGCACCACTTTCAAGGTTTGCTCTTTTATTCGAGTCCTAGTCACTTAGGAGTTGACAGCTCCCGCTTCCTTTCCTTGAAAACATGTCAATGCTTTTAGCTGCCATCCCTCATTGTCTTTGCATGTTATTTTTGTCTGTTGTCTTTTCACATTCTCTGTGGCTTAAACACACATTTTACATTATCGTTTGTTTCCTTTAGATTAAATTATTGTCACATGATAGAATAAACTTTTTATTTTGCACATATGACCTCTTTTATATCTTTATTTAACTCATTATGCATTAAGGCAATGTTCTTCTAAACATAAGCTATATGTATAGCGAATATTCCCATGCTGCATCCTCTTATATATATTATTATATATATATATATATATATATATATATATATAACTAGCAAAAGTGTGCCCATTGGTGCACAGTAGGTTTTTTATGTGTTAGTTTATTTGCTGGAGTGTTAGTTACATATATTGATTAAAATATATGTGTAAGCTACCACCACTTACAAGGCCCTCCATATAGGGTAGTCTATCTAAGAATGACATTTTAAGTAAAATGCTGTTATTTTTGTAGTGTAATTATTATGTATTAGTAGTTTTTTCCTAAGGATAACTTCCGCGGCACTTGGAGCCTTCCCGGAGTTCGTCTTCCAGGGGTAGTTTGCGGCTGGTCAGGCTGAAAACCAGGCTCCCAGGCCCACGCGAGTGTTGGGAGGCTCCGCAGGGCTTCCCGGCACCTTGCGCCTTCCCGGTAGTTCCGTCTTCCAGGGGGTGTTTGCGGTTGTTCGCGGCCGAAAACCAGGCTCCCAGGCCCCGCCGCGAGTGTTGGGAGGCTCCATGGCACTTCCCGCGCCACTTGGAGCCCCAGACCAGGTGCTGTCAAGTTGTATACATACAATAACTGTACACACATTAACTCCCTCCTCCAGTTAATCCCCAGGGCTCTCAAGCAGGAACAGGCAGCGTCTCAATACCTAGCAACAGCAGGGATATCACCCCCATTTCTATAAGCAAGCCTTCTCTTCCAGTTAAACGGAACACTATTGGCTTTTACCTGGATTCCGACCAATGTGGAAGGGGTTGTTAGAGTTGTAGTTTACACACAGCGGCAGTAAGGAGGAACCTGGTGCTTGTTTAATATGGGTATTCCATTGGCTGCTAGATAGAATCAGTCGGCCACTATACTGTAATGTGACAATTTATAATAATTGTAGTAACCTGGAAGCTGATCATTGTGGAGCACTGCTGCTAAGAGGACAGGAGAGAGACAGACAGACAGAGCGAGAGAGAGAGAGAGAGAGAGAGACAGAGAGAGAGAGAGAGAGAAGCGAAGAGAGAAGAAGCAAGAGAGAGAGACAGAGGCGAGAGACAGAGAGAAGAGAGAGAGACAGAGAGAGAGAGAGACAGAGAGAGAGAGAGAGAGAGAGAGAGAGAGACAGAGGAGACGAGAGAGAAGAGAGACAGAAGACACAGAGAGAGAGAGAGAGACAGAGAGAGAGAGAAAGAGAGAGAGAGAGACAGAGACACAGAGAGAGAGAGAGACAGAGGAGAGAGAGACAGAGAGAGACAGAGAACAGAGAGAGAGAGACAGACAAGAGAGAAGAGAGGACACAGAGACTGTACACTACAAGCAAAAAATAACATTTAGACACTTACCAGCATAAGAAGGAAACTTCCCTTCAGGGAAGCAGCCAAAACAAAGGGATCCTTTAGTAAAGCAGCCTGTAGGAGAAGAAAGAAAGTCTTCAGTAAAGCAGTGGTTTGGCCACGCCCACCACTCCCACTACACATTGCATCAGGATGTGAAGCTCTCTCCCACAATGCAATACAGCAGGATATAACTCTAAGCATCTGACACTCTCTCCCACAATGCAATACTGCAGATGTCAGCTCACATACTGGGAAAGCAAACTTTTTTGATTGGCCATTAACTCGCACATGCTCAGTAAGTCTCTACCACAATGCAAAGCTAAAGGATGTTACTGTAAAGCATGCTTGCATCAGGATGTGAGTAGTGCTACAGCAGCTACAAGAAGCACACCATTGGATAATAAGGACAATAAGGAAATTACAGCAAACTTCATGCAGAATTGAATAAATTTGAGAGGTGTGGTCTAAGTCCCATTTTGACCAGTCCATTCAAACGTGGGGAGATCTGTATGTTAGTACTTTTTATTTTTATTTCATATGCCATTTACACACTGTTACACACTTATATCTTTATTTAGAACAGATTAATAAACTAATTAATGTTATACCTTTACATTACAATTACACTTTAAACTATGTATAATATTATTTTAGCCTACCCCACCACAAGTACAATTAAAAACTCAATGCAATTTCCACAAAGGAAAATATTTTATATAAAGGAAGGATATATATATACTATTTCAATGAACTTTTAGGAAGATCTGTCTTTATCGAATGCAGACATATCTAATTCAGATACCAATACGTGGATTTTCTTCATCTTTATCTATAAAGTATTTTTTTTTTTTTTTTTTAAGACTCGCAAACTTGGCGTTTCCTAGCAACAATCATTGATTTCTACATATTGAAATTGCACTGCTTGTTTCATATATTAGCTCTAATAATTGTTCGCTCAGGTAAGGATTTACAGTAATTCAGTTATGCCAGCTCCACTTTCTCTCCATACAATTTTTGATTGGGGAAGGAGAAATTGCTTGTTTCTCTTTTATTACCATGCTTACTTAAGAAGGAAAACTTTCTAAATAGGGTGTCCTGTGTTAAGATCTTTTATGCACATATTTGGTTTAATTTATTTTGCTATCAAGTCCCTCTTTTTTATCATTTAAATGATTATAAATAGTAGTTGTCTTGATATAAACTGATATATCAATTTCTCTTTGTTTTAGCTGTAGCCACTCATTAAGTTCTAGGCTTTCATCCATTCCTGTCTCATAACTGTGAGGGCTATAGTTATGTTTTTCTTTTAACTTATGCTTATGCTATATATTAAAGGGTATCTCCACTCGTATTTTTAAGATTTGGGAATCCAGTTCTATTGAAGAACGGGAGGTAAAGGAGCTGTGCCTTACCTTCCGTTCTTCAATAGAACAAACAGGAGCCAGGAGAGAAGGTAAGAAACTTATCCGCTCGCTCGCTCCCCCGGCGTGTAGTCTGACAGGTCCCGACGGACCTTGTCTTCTATGCGCATGCGCGATCTATGCAAATAGAAGACAAGGTCCGTCGGGACCTGTCAGACTAAGCTCCGGGGAGCGAAGAGAGGGTAAGTTTCTTACCTTCTCTCCTGGCTCCTGTTTGTTCTATTGAAGAACGGAAGGTAAGGCACAGTTCCTTACTCCCGTTCTTCAATAGAACAGGATTTCCAAATCTTAAAAATACGAGTGGAGATACCATTTAAACCCCTTTTGCAACTTTTCCTCACTACCATTGATTCTTCATAATTTTGTATGTGTAATGTTATTTTTGTATTTATTGTTTTGCTTTATAGTATAACTCTTTCTCTAATATGTTATAATCATTCCTTTATAGAGGCTTTATAAATATGCAAAGCTTGAAGACATTCCCAAGATGCAATATTGTGGCTAAATGTGACTATTACCTCAATATGTAGTTTGCCAGCAAATGGTCAAATTGCTTATAATTACATTGAACAGTGCACATCATAAACCACTATACTGTATATGTATATATTCCATTATATTAAGTATGCGGTATACAATCCAAACACATCTTTAATTCTTGAAAGGAATAGTTCACTCTCAAAGTGAACTATTCCTTTAATATATTGATTGAAGCCCGGGAGGTTAAGGAGTTATGCGCGTAATGCGTGCTATAGTTGTACAGGAGTATGAAGCGGTTGGAGATTCCAGCTGGGCTGTGGTGGATCGCATAAAAGGTAAGGTCTTTGGTATCTTTGTTCCCGGACCCTGCAATATTGATTGAAGGTCGGGAGGTAAGGCATAGCTCCTTAACCTCCCGGGCTTCAATCAATATATTAAAGGAATAGTTCACTTTGAGAGTGAACTATTCCTTTAAGGATCTATGGGGAGATGCAATAACAGCCATTATCGACCCATATAGGGTTAGCGTGGGCTTTACACTTAAATAGCGAGCCTGCATCATTTCAATTAACCTTACCAGGTACCTGATGCAATACCAGAAACATTACTTTTTGGGCGGGCAACTATGCAGAGTGAATCTTAGTGGGGGAGATTTACCCAGAGACGCTATTGCTCTGGGCAAATATCCCTTCTGCGATTCAATATCGCCTGTGGGTAAATCCCAAAAGGGATTCCCCAGCAGCGTGATTTTGACACCATCTATTAGTAGATGTTAATGTAAAGTCTGTACCCCAATCTTGCCATGGAAGTCTACTCTCGCACACAATAAGCTGCTTATGAGCTTTAGTATGCTCAGTGAGAACAGAAGGGGAAAGGGAAGTTAATCATTGGCTGGAACATCGGCAGTTATGACCAAGATTAATAGCAGGATGGAAGCAGGCAGCTTGCTTGTAAGACCAGAAGAACAACTACATCTTGTAGATGTAAGGCATCTTCTATCTCGGTAAATGCATTGGTTAGGGTTGGGGAAGAAAACTGTCAGGTAGGTGTTTTTTTTTATTTTTAACAGTGGAGATGCCTCCTTGTAGGAAGTCACCTTAACCTGTGTTAATTTTGGGCTTTCTTTTACCTTTATAGCAAACTGATGAGAGCAACACAAATCTACATTCCATTTTTATTAATAGAATTAAATGCATATTTGATATTTATGACTACTTGGTAATCAAATACAATATAAAGGCATCAGCAGGATCTCTTGAAATGTTCAGATGATCTGAGATTTAGTAATGTGTATTTATTCAAAGAAGCAAGTTTAGTCAGCTGTGTTGCCTCTTACATTCTGATACATGCTGTCTTCATTATGGCAACAATACTGACATTTGCAGAATATGTTACCACCTGCTTTTTTAATTAAATATTTTAAAAACAACTGGCATAAAGCTTTTAAATATTTTCATCATCAAAAAACTACAGAACATTTTCATACAGCATAGTTTTTCTTTAGCAAATTAATATCATTATCTTTTCAGAAGCTCCTCGTTGCTGTAAAACATCTGTTGTGAGATTATAATGTAATATCAGTGCATTAAAAACACACAGAATTAGATGTCATCTTTTACTATTTGAATTTGGACTGATACTATCCAGCTACAAAAAAGTAATGGCTCCCTTAAAAATACACAAATTATGCACAAATTATAATTTCTTTACTTTTACTTACTTTACTTACTTTTTATAAGTTCCAACATCTTTATAATATGGGACAATGGCTTTTAATATGGAATGTTTGCAATCAAAATATTTTTTATGGATCTGCAGAAAACAATGCCTTTCAAATTCAAAGAGTGCATTCGTTCCTAATGCCTAATTTGAGTCTAACAGGGAGAGCAATAGGGATGGCTGGTTCGCGGATCCGAACCCGGATCCGCCGCGGATTTATCCCATTCGTGAACGGCGGATTTTTCTGGATTTTCCGCTTCCGAACTTCCGATTGCGGATTTTTATTATTTTCGAAAATTCTGAAATACGAGGATACTCGTATTTTCGAAATCATATTTTGAAAATTCCCGAAATTGCGTGTTTTTCTCGAAAAATCTCGTAAATTCGCGGGTATTTTTTTAATGGATTTTAATGGATTTAATGGACGGGATTTTGCGAAGTTCGGACATCTCTAGAGAGCAAGCCGATGCAAATAGCCCGGAGACGTCATATGCCAAAAGCGGTTCTCTGAGCATCGCTATCTGCTGTTTCTTATTTAGGCACTTTTAATGTCAGCTATTAGTTGCCATTTAAAGTGGTGCAATAGAATGGCATTTTCGGCATATAATATCATTTGCGTTGCGGCTGCGTGGTTAACTTTCGTGTAAGCCACGCTGCTGCCGCAATGAAGGAGTTTAATTCACGCAAACCCTTTGGTGCATCGCCCTGTAAATCTGCAAATTCTAAGATACAGTAGGCTAGGTACATGCTGCTGGGTGCATCGTTAGGCTTTTCAGGTCATCTGGAATTTTTATCACTCGTGCCTCTTAAGGTGCCCATACACCTATAAGATTTTAATTACCCGACCGAGCGCTCACCCGATGTTCCTTCGATCCTGCCGGAACCGCTTCTCCCGATCTTATATTCGGCCGACATGCGAATCGCAAAATCCCATTCATTTTGCGATCGCATGTGGTCGAATGAAGATCGGGAGAAGCGGTTCCGGCAGGATCGAAGGAACATCGGGTGAGCGCTCGGTTGGGTAAGTAAAAATCTTATAGGTGTATGGGACCTTTAGTCTGTGTATTAGCCCTTAGCGGTTGCAGGTAATATGGTGCGGTAAGCTGTAAGCTCTCTTGTATGCTTGCTCCCTGTGTATATTAGTTCTAGTTTAAGGGCAGTCCAGCTAGAAAAAACGTTTATAATCTATTTAAGCTCACATGATTCCCTGGAATAGGTCAAGAGAGAAACAGGTATGGTATTTTCCCCCCCAGGAATTGTTCTTTTCTCACTAGGTTAGGACTGACGCTTGGATTCTGCCTTGGAGGGGCACGTTTGTACAAACAATGTAAATAAAGGTATCCATGTTAACTTTGGAGCAGGTGATTACCCTTCATAGCTTGCATGTATGTTTACCTCTTATACCTAATTAATTTTTGACTATACAATATGAGTAGTTGAGTGATGAAGTCTTTTGTGTAATGTATAAATTGGCAGTCCTCCTTTGCAGGTTTGAGCTGCACATAATGACATAATGAGCTACATAATTCTTATTGCTTCTGTAATTATACCCCCATAAGCACTTTTCAGTGTGTATCTACAAAACACATGGAGAACTTAAACCTAAAAGCAGGCAGGGCTACTAACCTCTATCTGGGCTATTCCATTTCATTTAGGGAGATTTATCTGATACAAGTAACTTAGTTAAATTCTACATTTGCAGTTAAATTTCCCCAACTATCTTTTATTTTACTATTTATACCAATCTATACATAAGTCACCCCCCATTTCTGCACTAACTCCTATAAACTTACGTATTATTTAATATACTGTAGTAGGAAGGATATATTGTTTTGGTCTTTGGACCTTTAGAATTGCAAGCAACAATAATTTTCCAAGCACAGGAAGTTAAATAGTCTCTACATCTAAAAACAATAACTTAAAATGTGTAAATTCCAAATGATAAACCAACATACTGTAGTAAAAAGCACCATTTAACCTTTACTTTAAAACCACGAACAGTACATTAACACAAAAGCCACTTACTTTGCTGTCTAGGATTAGGTCATATTAATCTGCAATGCAAACCTTTTGCATTTCCCTTGCTTTTGGCATTTAACATGTCAAATTCTTTCATATTTTATATCATCAGTTTATGAGGTTAGCCAAATTTCCTAGTCTTAGAGCTAGGAGCAAGAAATCATTTGAAAAAGATTTGATGCGTTTTATAGCAGCTTGATGGACATTTCTGGTATTTATTGTCTTAATATTTTAGTAATGTAAGTAGAAAAAACTTATTTCTATATTTGTTATCAGGATGTATGGTAACAATAATTCAATAGAATATTTTCCCTCCAAAACATATTGCAACATCAAGACAAAATGAAAGCTTAAGTTTAGCAATATATTTACAAAATAATACAATAATTATTCAAAATGGTTTTGCCATAAGAAAAAAGTGCACAAGTGTCGTTATATGATGTGCACTCACCAAATTTTCAGAGAGGTTTTGGCACTCACCAAAATGTCAGAGAGGTTTTGGCACTCACCAAATTTGGTGAGGTTTTGACACTTTAAATAAAATAAAAATAATAAAATAATGGGGATTCTTTACAAACAATACCCATTTAACCATCCATTTGCAATATGGGCTAATATCTTATGACTGTCCTCTTAATCTCATTACTATAGAGCCCATAGGTCATAACAAACATACAGGGAGATTCAATAAAAGTTCTTATTGTTTAAAATGGTGCTAATTTTGCTCCAACCAATCAGATCCTATTTAACATTTGAAGGTAAGATCTGATCGGTTGGGGCAAAATTAGCACCATTTTAAATGATGAAAAGAACTTTTATTGTATAACCCTGTTTGTCTCCCAATCTTTCTTTAAAGCGCATGTCCACCCTTAAAAGAAAAAAAATGGTTACTTCTCAGTTATCTGGCCGCAACCCCAACTGCTATTTTTACCAGTTTGTGACCAGATATATAATTATAAATTCTGTTCTTTCTGGCAAAGGTATCTCCTCTGGTCAATGAACTTTTTTAAAGGTTGAGCATGTGAAGTGGAGGCAGCAGGTGAAATATCAGTCAGTTATTGGCTGTGATGTCAGTTGTAACTGCTTTCATTAAAGGAGATTAGTGATGGCCCAGTTTGCGGGTCCGAACCCGGATCCGCGGCGGATTTACCTCGTTCGCGAATGGTGGATATTGCGGATTTTCCGGTTTTCCGCCTTCCGAACTTTTCCGAAAGGTGTTTTAGAAAATTTTCGAAATTACGAGGATTTCTCGTATTTTCAAAAATACGGAAAAATAAGAGAAATACTCGGGTCCGCATTTTCGAAGAATCCTCGTATTTTCGAAAAAATCCTCGTATTTTCGAAAAATCCTCGTATTTTCGAAGAACGGATTTTGCCGAACTTTCATTTTAATAGGTTTTAAAGGGTCTGCTCGCGAATTTTCTAATTTTTTAGAAAATTCGCGGATTCTCGAGCGGACTGGATTTTGCGAAGTTTGGACATCTCTAAAGGAAATGTACACTAAAAAAATGACTTTGCCTCACTTTAATATATAAATTAATACGTGTAAGTAACACTTATTCTGTGGTGTGTGTGTTTCTGCATGCCTTCAATACATGGACAATAGGTCAGACTACTGACCTATTTTCCCATATACCAACTATTAAAACTGCATACAGCACACCAACTTTCAAATCATTACAGCTACAGCAAAACTGCTTACAGAAGAATAGTTTATGACAGTAAGGCACTTAATTGACAGCTGAAATGTAAGATGTTTCAGATTGAATATCTAAAGAAATAGGGGCAGATCAACAAAAAATTGTACAGTGATAGTTGGGATGAATTATAATTTCCACTAATGGACAGTCTAAAAAAATAAATTACAGTGTACATACCCTTAAACTGCATGGAGGGAGGGACCAGCTTAAGGACAATAATTACCCTAAAATATCTGGTTAGTAATGCAGGTATTAATGTGCAAAATATATCCGTTGGGGTTGGGGGCAGGTAAAAGTGGACATACCATTAAAGGCAACAAGGGTATAGCCACCCTTCAAACCCCTGAAAGATCTAAAGTTCAAAATTTGGCTTCTAAACATACTTACCAGCCCTTGTTCCCTCGGCTGCCTTCTGCTTGATTCTGTGCATGGAAAAGGAGCAAGCAGAAGGAAGCAGAGGAAACAAGGATTAGTAAAACTTTGTTTGAGGGGTGGACATACCCTTTAAAAGATCTGATTATTTCATAGAAAAGTATCCATTTCATTTTTAAATTTGTCAGCATATTTCCTTTATTCAGTAAATTTTAGCACCATAGTATGCAAGGTTCTAATGGTTGGGTAATTTGAGTTTGGACCCTGTTATAATCAACTAGACTTTATCAACATGGCCATTTCTAAATGTCAATGGCTGTCCTTACCTTTTAAGGTACAATTAGCAGGCTGACCTAGTATACTGCATAAAGGCAAATTCATACATACAGAAAACTGAGTTTTACCACAAAGTTGGTGTGCAATTTTAGTTTTTATAAAATTGCCCTTTTTCCTTTGACTTCCGTTGTTTATACAGTAGATGGTTTTTTAAAAATGATTTTGGTCATATATGTGCTTTGTGCAATTTTTTCAGCTTCCTATGCTCTTTGTACACATTTATAATTGCAATAGCATTGATCATGATAACTGTGAAATTTGTCCTTTCATTGACTTCATTGTGTTTTACACAGGGAGATGTACCCACACATAATTATTTTACACCAGCTACCAGCCAGAAGCATTTACTTAGGGATAAGAGGCAGTAATAAAATTTTTATAAAGGTTCCTTACACACCTCACTAACCCAGTATTGATTAACCATTGTCAGTTTACATCTCTTTTTAAACTTTGCAATGGTTGTTTATTTCTCCACTTTAGAATGATGAAAATACAAGTTTAACATGTAGTTTTAATGTCTTGGGACAATATAAAGTTGCACTTCAGATTTGTGGATAATTGAAGATCTGTAGATCTTAAAAATATATATATTAAGAATATTTCCTTTAAAATAGGATGCACTCTTTCTGTTAGCTACACCTTCACTTGTATTTTCTGAATTTTACCTTCATTTCTCATGCAGTGAAAACCCTACAGACACTTACATTATAGTAAATGCTTCTGCTTAATGAAAGATGTACTGGTGATGTACTTTTTTCAGGTGGGTACATGTATAAACTTGTGAGCTTAAGTCAGAGGGAAACTAAAAAAGATCCTAACGTTGAAATTAGAGATGGCCAGAACTTCCGTGTTGCGTTCCGTTTTCAGGTTTTTAGATCTTGGGAAAATCCTGAAGATCCAAAAATCAGAAAACGGAACTTAAAATCGGGACTTCGGAGCGAGTTTTCGATTTTTATTGATTTTTTCGTACGTTTCGAATGTTCGATAAACCTCGAAAATATGATTTGTGAGTTTACAATCGTATTTTTGAGTATTATCGAACATTTGAGGCTATTTTCGAGGATTTTCGTAAATAGCTCGAATGTTTGCTAAAAGTCGAAAACTCACTCCAAAGTCCCGAAATCCAAACGATCCATCCAGTTTCGGACAGAACATTCGGATTTCGGAACCGAGGGGCTCTCTAGTTAAGATCCTCTTAACACTAGATTTACCAGGCCTGCGCAGATTTGCGTAAATTCCCTGGACCTCATATCTACTAGCACCCCTGCTGAGTTGTTTAACATGCTATCAGCTCCATTGTTCACTTTCTTTTGTTCTCAAAATACACCCATTACCTGTGAGGCCTGGCACATTTGCATTTGTTAGCTTGAAGGAAGGTTGAATCTTTGTGTGTGGAAACCTTCAGAAATGCCTGCCATATTTATATAAAAGACACATTCACAATATATGGATACACAAGTCTGTTTTATTTTTAAGTGTTTCAAATTTTGCAGAGTTTACAGCGTTTGCAGACCCAGTGTCCATCGTCCCTGCATTTGGCACAGGTGAATTTCTGACATGTTGCACAGGTAAACCTGCTGCGATTCCTGTTGCAGCTCTCTTGGACCTGGCACTGTGTTGTCTGTACAGTCCCTGGCACAGCAGCTGCAACAGCTTCAGCAGCCCGCCTTTGTGCCAATATTTCCTTGTGCTGCATGAATCGGCAACAGAGTTCTTTAGCTAGAAGACTCAGAAACAATCTTCTTTTGCCTGTCCACCCTGTACATGCCTTGTACAAAATGTAGGCATTCACCGCTGCCAGGTCCAGCATATTGTAAAAAACTGCTACTGGACACCTGCGTGTTGCTGCTCTTACGGAATACATCCATGCCATTTGGTCCAACACGTCTACACCACACTGATTTCCCCACAAAATGTTTGGGTGGGAGGTCCGAGGTCCGTGGGGTTGGAAGGTCGTGGGGGGTCATAATTTTTTTTTGCTATGGGGCCCAGTCATTTCTAGCTACGCCCCTGGCTAATACTGTACTTACTGAAAGTAGCAGGGATCAGCATACAATACAGCTGGTTTACAATCAGTAAAGGCACACAGTTAGGTAGTGAGTGACAGCAGGGACCCCCGTTAGGTAGCGAGTGACAACAGGGACCCCCGTTTGATAGTGAGTGACGGACCCCAGGTTAGATAGTGAGTGACAGGGACCCCCATTAGGTAGTAAGTGACAGGGACCCCCATTAGGTAGTGAGTGACAGGCGCCCCCTCACCTCGCAGCCAGCAGCGTCAGACCTCGATAAGCGGGTGGCCCGACCAGTTAGAGCGGGCGCAAATATGCGGCCCACTCTAACATGTACAAACATACATTGGAGACTGAAGTGTTAGCAAGTTTTCATTGTATTCATGTCATTGTATCAGCAAGTTTTCATTCTGTTTTCACACTATTTTTTTATAAAAGACTTGTGTTTCCATATATTGTGAATGTGTGTCTGACATGTGGGGGACATTTTGTATAGATGCAGGCATTTCTGAAGGTTTCCACGTCTCACACACAGGTTTGAATCTGAGCTACTCTGAGTAAAATGCAAATGTGCCAGGCCTTACAGGTAATGGGTGATTTGCACAACAATAGATTGCAGATAATCAACCTGAAGACCTGTGAAAATCTCAGCAGGGGTGAGCCTTGCACCAGAAACTTTAACAGTCTGCCACATTAGTGACATTAATTTAATAATAAAACCTGGCATACTTTAACTGCATATGAGAAAAAGTAAGAATTTAGTCACCAACAAATAAGAAATACAATGTAATAATATTTTATACATAATTAATATGCATTTTATTGTAATGCTGATAATATGAAGCTAACACAATTTGATCAGAAAAAGACAGAGGAAAATAATTTTCTCTTATGTCACTTCAATTAATTGGTATATTTGATTTCACCTAAATCCCGAGAGGAATGTTGCAAATTGCCTAACTGCTAGACTTGTGTTCTGTGATTAAAATTAACTTTGACTCATTTTACCGTGCTATGGCATAAAACTCCATGAAGTAAACAGTTTTACAACTTTGTGCTAATTTTATTCTTTTTTTTTTTTTCTTAAACGTGTGTTACAGGTTATATCTAAATGTAACCAAGAAATAAAGCTTATTAAATGCCTATTATTTGGGTAGAATGTATTCCAAATTACTTAAGTTAAATCGTGTGTCATATTTCTGAAAATAGAATATATAGAAAATAGAATATATACACCTTTGCATCTGTGATATATAATAAACATATTTATTTGTGACATTTAGATTCCTGGCTGATGTTTCGAGATCAACAAGATGCTCGAATGTAATAAATCTTCAAAGTTTTCTACCCTTATTTTAAATACAGTGACATAACAACAGTTAATGTATGACAATCCTAATTGAAGATGTCATTTATTTGATAGAAAATGCAAATTTTCCAATTTCCTGCTGTCTGGTTACGACATAAACTTTGTCAGTATAATGAAACTAAGCCACAAAACAGAGGAGTGAATATTTATAGGATGGGCTATGGACAAAAAAAAATGAGACAGGTATTTTAACTGGTTTTCTAGAAACTAAATAGGCTTCTAAAACATTAGGGTTAAATACATTTGACTGTAAAATTTTAGTCAAACCACGGAGACATGTCAGGCGCTTAAAACAAATTTAAATTTGAAAAATTATTTTCGGTTTAAGATTAAATCAAGGTGATATGTTATTTTACAAATAAAGCAAATCTAAGAGCTATTAACTATACCAATAACTGTTGTAGTATAGGTGGGGATGCCATTTAAAAAAAAAAAGCATAATGTCTTAATGTTATAATAAGTGTCATAATAATATAATAAATAAATGTCATGGTATTGTGGGTAATGCATACCCTATTCCAAACCGTAAAAGCCACAAAGGAGTCTCATGACCATAAAAGTACAAAGCTATATGTTAAGTTCTTTTATTTACACCACTCTGAGAACACATCAGAACACCAATCATAAGAAATGATTACTGGTGAGTTTCATTCAGAAATGAGGTTTTCAAATTTTCTAAAGGTTTCGAATATTTGAAAACAAACCCATTGGATGTCAATTGGAGCTGAAGCTTTAATAATTTTCTTTTGCATTCGGTCTAGAATATTTGAAGTTCGGTGTTCCATATAGAATATTCGGTGTTCCATATAGACTATTTCATGATTCATATCAAAGCATCAAAGTTTGATAAAGAATTTCTATATAGAATAATCAATAAACCCGAATATTGAAAGCTCTGAAAAATTTTGGTTTTGAAAAGTTCCGAAACTTCCATGTAACTTCGAAACCATCAGTTTCGAATTGTAACTGGATTATGAAAACATAATGAATCATCTTTTTTTTTAAGAAAATCATTTACAAATTAATAATGGCTCTTGTGTGTTATATCATTGTAGACCACAAATACTGACGCCCAACGCAGGTTAGAGGTCCATTAATGCATGGTGCAATCCAATTTTTATTTAAAGAATGTTAGACTAGTTACTAAATAATGTTATTTATACCAACTGTTGCTCCTTTGAATCCATTCAAAGTACTAGAATAAGATAATTGACCCCAACATGTATGAGCCCCAAGCCAAAGACATGTGCCTCTAATTGGGTGGAAGTTTGGGTAAAAGTGAACGTACGGAAGGGGAGAATAATTTGTTATGTGTTCTAGTCTAAGCTGGTTTGGGACTTATGAGTTGACAGTAAGAATAGCTTATCTGCAAGAAATGTGTATGTTCTCCCCGTGCTTATATGTGTTTTCTCCAGGCACTCTGGTTTCCACCACAATAATAAAGGTAGGTTGTATGTGTCTAATAAATGTGCTGAGATTGTAAGTTCTTCGGGGCAGGGCCTGATGAGAATGTTATTGTAAAGCGCTACGGAAGATGTTGGCGCTATATAAATCCACAATAATAATAACAATATTATTACCATGTTCAGATAGTACGATGTAAGAGCAAAATGTGATATAATAATTTTAACACCAGTTCCTAATGAAATAAATCTGTACAATAATTCATTCAATAGTATAAAAAAAAATTTAAGCTGGCTTTACACATATGACTTTTATTGCAAATGTATTCCAGATGCCATGTAAAGATTTGCCCATATATTCCAGATAAAGAGTTGCCATTTAAATGATCTTTTATCCCCCCAATCAGTCCATACACACAACTAATAATTAGCAAATCAGATCTGCCAGAATTTTCCATATGCTTGGGCACCTCTCTGAAAGCATATAGATATCTATATGAGTACAGTACTTAAAGTATTCCCCTTAAATGGGCATGAGAGGAACAGTCCTAAAAAAAGTAGAGTATCTTCCTTTTCAACTTAATTTCTAAAACTGTAAATAGAGATGAGCTAAGATTTATATTGTATGACTTTATGTGCACTTTGCATTATGATATCAGAAAGCCATGACCTGTAGGTATGTCAAAGTAAAATCTCCCTTGCTGGAGCCATAAGTGTAAAAGCTGTTTTTGTCCTGCTGTTAGCACTTCTAGTCAACATTACACATAAAATAAGCTTCACATGTATGTTGATGTCTAAAGTTGAGACATGAGTTTATTTTTTCTGTGCATGCTTTCATATGTAAAAGCAGCATTTAATATAATAAACAATTGTAAAGTTTATATCTATTATTTCAGAGTATGGTACATTGTGAAAATCTTATATACACGGACCTCAGGAGAAAACCCAGATATGATCCTTTACAATTCTATTTTAATATCTATTAAATGCTGAGAGCACTTAAAGTTATAGAAATTGTTAGCACAAGCCTTTTGAAAAACATTGTAACTTAAATAATTAAAAAGTAAAATTATATTCAAATGATCCAATACTAGGAACCGTATATCCTGGGTGGTTTATTAAAATAAACCTCTTGACAGAGAAGACTTCTCTGTAATTTCCCTGTTTCCATAGCAGAGTAGTGAATGCCAAAACATCTTATTGGCTTTTTAGGGCTACATAAACTGTAAGCTTCCTTTCTCAATTTACATACTGTAATGAAAAAATATAGAGATATAGACAAGTCTATTCTGTCTCATACAATTCTTTTTGCTTTATTGTCAATTGTGTTAAGATTATTATGAGATGGGAAATTTAAAGCTTTTGCTTTGATGTTTTTTCTTGGTTGTTCCTTTATTTGCAGCACTTCCGAATGAATTATTCAATGCTATTTATGCGTGGAGATCCCCGGCATCAAAGCATATGTTGCAACTGCAGATGTTGGCATCTTAAATGTGCAGAGACATATGTCTGCTTTCAAGGTTCATTGTTCTTGGTTCTGCAGAATTCATCCAGTTCAGTCATTAGTATAAGAAAATGAAATAGTGGATCTTATTTATTATTTCACCACCTGTGAATGATACTGAATGAATAATACTGAACTATTCTGTGAATATGTAGGTGACTTCATGTTGGATCAGGAGAAGAGGTTTGCAATTTCTAGCTACATTTATTTTAAGAATAGTTTTCAGGATAGCTTCTTTTTCTTCTATTGCTTGGTTTATGTGTTCCTTGTAAAAATAATAACTGGGCCTTTGCAACAAAAAGTTCCAACTGACATTTTTAAAACATAAATAAAAACCCATTGCTACTTGCATTACTAAGGCAGTTGTTTCTCAATTGTAATGGAAATTATTGATGAAAATAGATTTGTGAGACATCAGCCTAACCCATAGATGACAAACTATTGGCGCTATTGTTGCAAGCCACAGGACTGGTCAGTTGCCACTCAAACTAAGTGATCATTATTTATAATGTAAATATTGTTCTGTTCATGACTGGCGAGAACTACTTATAGAAAATAGTTTCCATAGTTTCCAATAAGTTATACAACCTTTCACTTTCCTGTGATATCCATCTTGGATATTGTCTATGATTTTATATTTAAATACATTATGAGTAAATAAGTATCCAATATGATAAATAGTTTTTTTCTGATATCTAAAAACCTGGGGTTATGTAGTTTCTAAAAACATCTCAATTTGTGAGGTATAGTATGTTGGTTTATTTTTTAGTTACTCTACATTGAGTAACCTCAAGCCTATTCTATGTTTCATTTTTATTTTATGAACAATAATTTTTATTGAATTTTTTGAGAAAGTATATGTATGAACAGTTATATCTATATATTTCATATACCGTATATACTCGAGTATAAACCGTCCCGAGTATAAACCGAGGTACCTAGTTTTAGGGAAAAAAGTAGGAAACACACACTGTCCTGAGTATAAACCGAGGGGGTAGTATTTGCCACTAAAGATGTTTGGAAACTACAACTCCCAGCATGCTTTATTGCTGGGAGTTGTAGTTTTCAAACATCTTAAGTTGCAAATAGGTATTTACCCCTTTTGCAAGTATTTGGCCACTTAGATGTTTTGGAAAAACTACAACTCCCACCATAAACCAGCTTTGAGTTGTAGTTCCAAACATCTTTAGTAGCAAATACTTGCAAATAGGGTAAACCTCCTATTTTGTGTCATACAGTAATGCACAAATAAGAAGGTTTTTACTATTCTTTGTAAGTATGTTGCCAATTCCCTGTGAAGCCAAAAGCAGCCTATCTCCGACCTTTTTTCGCGCGATCCGCATCCTTCTACACAGCCTCTGCTCATCCGGATGTGTCACTAACCCCACCCGGCGCCTCTCAATGTGCGGCGCCGGGTATTGACCTCATCCGGATGCGCAAAAGCTGTGGAGAGCGCGGATGGCGGATCGCGCGCCTGCGACCAGTAGGAGATAGGCTGACTCGGTATAAACCGAGGTAAGGGAATTTCAGTCTTTTTTTAAAGCCTGAAAACCTCGGTTTATACTCGAGTATATACGGTATCTATAATTATGTTAATACAAATCCTAACATTTTGTGTTGTTACATAGATGACTTGCTTAAAAAAGTATATATAAACAGTTACTTATATCATATATCCGTCATTACATTAATGCGACAGAATAATATAACATTTTGTGTTGTTACATAGATGACTAGTTTGTATGTTTTCCAAAGAATTTTTTTACTTTTATTTTGAAGACCATACTTCCCTCCTGGATATACATTTTTAGTGAGTAAGCTAGATATTTCTATTTGTTTCTATTTGTTTGAGTTCTATGTTTTTGGAGGACTATTTGAAGAGTAAACTTGTTTTTGTGGCTTGCAATATGTGGAAGATAATTTTTCTGTCTTTAAAATCACAATCCTCTAAACTTAATTTAATAATGCCAGTTCAAAACCTGGCATGCCAATTACCTGGGATATAAATTGATAATTTCTCTTCCAAATGTTTTGAATATGTTTGCATGTCTGTTACATATGGAGCAAAGTACCTCTTTTCCCACACTTTCTCCAACATCAGTGTGAGAGAACCGAGGTAACATATAGTCTTAGTAATGTTTTTTTTTTATCTTGTTTCCCAATGGTTTGCACATTTAGTATACCTATATAAACTGGACATTGCATCTTCCAGTTGTTTAAATGTAAATATTTTGTTCAAATCTGTTTACCATTTTAACATACTAAGTAAAAATGCTTTTATCATGTTATATAGATATTCCTTTACATTTACTGTTAGGTTTGTTTAGGTATGTTCTAAAATTCCAAAGATTAGATTGAGTGACGCTTCATATAGAATTTCCTATCAAGGAGGATATATTTGTTTTGAGGTTGTAAATAGGTAAACATTGAGTTATCCTGATAAACATTCTTAAATAACAAATTTCTGGCTTCCTTCCTGGTTTCCAAAGAAAAATATGGCATTAGATCCTTTAGAAAATCAAGGTGAGTATTATTTATTAATTTTGTTAATTTTTATGTTTGGAGATGATTTTACTGTAGATCATTAGCGCTGTGTCAATCGTTGTGTAGCATGTAGGGTGCACTTTTTTGTGAAATAACACAGCATCTAACTTTCAATACTATTACCATATTTTAATCTTGACATAGCAAAACACCAAAACAGGTCCGGACGCCGACGTGCATGTCCACGTGGTCCTGAGCCAATACGAATCCACACAGCAAACAGGCAGCATTTCCAGTTCTGGTAAAAGCAAACTTTATTGCACACACAGAAATCACAACATCATCATCCAATGCGTTTCAGGGACTGCCCCCTTAGCCATGGATGTCATCACGGTGGTTTACCACAAATTTATAGGGGAAAAACAATTACAGAATTAATTCCTTGTTAAACATTGTTGAGGTTACAAATTAAAACCACATTAAAAACAAAGATAACATAATGCAAACAATCCAATTAGACAAACTGAGTGATATCCCACCTAGAATTTAACCCCTGTGGGGGGATCTAGTTTGCATTTGAAATATCCAATATACTTCTAGTTTATATATAAGTTTCCTCTTAGAGGAGAGCACTTTTTCAATAGCTTTTACATTCAAATATTTGATGTCAGAGTTATTGCAATATTTAAAATGTTTACTTATAGGAGAGAAATCATCTCCATTTTTAATATGAGAAACATGTTCTATGATCCTGTTTTTAAGACACAGACGTGTCTGCCCAATGTATTGCTTATGACAAAGTGTGCATTCCAGTAAATAACCCCCTTCATGTTACAATTAATGTAGTTCCTATTCTCATAGGTTTTTCCTGTCACAGTTTAATGGAATATTTTGCTGTTTGTGATAAACTGGCAAGTGATGCACCTTTTATTGCCACACTTGTATGTCCCAGGATATTTTTACCATGTGGGTAAGAAGTTCCAAATTTTTCCTAATTAAACTAGGGGACAAGATATTAACAAGAGTTAGGTATTTTCTAGATGCATATTTCACATTGGGTGTAGTAAAGATTTTCTCTAAATCCGTATCCCCTTATAAAATGGGTAAATTCCTTTTAATAAATTGACAAATTCTGGAGGATTCAACGCTGTAATAAATAAATAATAAATAAATAAAATAGTAGTAGTAATAGTAATACCTAAATATAGGTGGTATAGCCATTGTAACTATGGAAATTCTTCCATGTAAAAAGATTGTTGGTTTATTCCAGTTCAGTAAGTGTACATATTTTTTGGAAACAGTTTATTGATGGGTAGCCTACATTGATACCCTTATAGTTTAAATTTTTTTTTTTACAAAACAAAATCTTTTTTTTCAATATTGTTGGGGTATAAATTCCAAGTAGTAAGCATTATTGAGTTTGCAATAGGACTTTTTGCTATTGTTCATTTATTTATGGTTTATTTGGCATATTGCAATAATGCTAGGGGTTCTATAATACCCACAGTGAGTTGAGAGGACAATGGACACCCCTGTCTTGTGTCATTGGTGATTCAAAGTGGCTAGATAGCATAGCAGAGGATAGTACTCTGGCTGTTGATTGTGATTATAGTGCCATAATTGCATTTTTTTATTGTGCCAAATTTATGTAAAACTTCAGGTAAAAATGACCAACACAAACAGGAAAATTTGAACACTGTCAAATGCTTTTTCTACATCAATAGTTAGCAGAAGTAATTAATGTGTGTTTTTTAGAATATTGTATAATATTAAACAATTTTCTGATATTCCCATCTTAATTTTAGTATTGTTAAATAAATAAATAAGGATTTAGATTTAATTTCAATACCCCAGTTGAGGTTGGTTGTTGAGGTTCACAATTAAATATGTAGGTGTGTGCCAATACATCTATTCTAAAATAAGATCTACGGGATTTAGAATAGAAAGCATAGTCTCCATAATTTATATTTAAGTTCCTTCATATCACATATATGTAGATCTTCAAAGATTTATTTTTTTTCAGTTTTATAGGAATTAGTTTGTGTAGTCAGTGTGTTTCCCAGTGTTTTCTTCCTTACTATTTTTAAAATTTTTGTAAAACAAAAAGTTGTTTGTGTGGAAAATATATATTTTTTACTATTTATAGTGTGTACTGTTTTATTTAACAATCATTTCAATTGTGTATATCTCCCATTTTTATCTATAAATGTATCTATTTCTTGAAAAGTGTTTTTTATTGCAATCATTACTTCATTTTTATTATTTGGACCACTGGCTTGATGGAAATTTTTTTCCATGGGTACTGTACATTTTGGCGAGTCCTTATTACTGAAATTAGTTTTTTTGTACACACAGTATATCTGTTTTATTTGTAATAGTTTCCTCCCACATTATATATGGGCTAATAAGCCATTTTATAATAAAGGATGCTATCTTAATAACCATTTTAATAGTAATGTTCAAATGTAAAGAATAACAAACAATTAACTTACTTAAAGTAATAAAACATCAATTTCAAAGTTGTTAGTTCAAAGTCCTTACATCCTCCTTTCTCTAGAAGTGGAGAAAAGGATCAAAAAAGGGTTTAGTTCATACCAGAAGGCTCAATAAAGATATTGAAAACAATTAACTTGTTGTGAGTTTTGTACGTCCACAGTTATTTTAAGTTGTGACCCATTGAGATTGTTGTAGTTTAAAAGAGTTTGTCATGACTCATGAGATTTAAATCTCATGAGTTATTGTTTTAAAATATGATATCTATTTTCCAGGTTAGATATATAGAAAAGTTTGCCATTTTGTAGGATGTTTTTATGTAGGAAATCCCCATCTGTAAGGAATGTCATGTTTATAGTTGCTGTTTTTAGTTGTAGAAGAGAATTATAAGCATAAACCTGATCCATATTTGCAGGAATGACACTAGATTTCTGTTATTGATATTCTGCTGTTGAACTAAGGTGTCTCTTGAAGTGCTTTTAATTGTATTTCTTGTTTTTTGTATCCTATAGATTTTTAATATGGTTGGATCTATGTTTGGTGACAATGTGACAAGTATCTGAAAGACCGCTTCTATATAAGATTCCAGTTCATTAGATTTTAATTCCTTTATTTATTCCTCTGATTTTAACAGTATTGCGTTTGGTATTGTTTTCCAGTTCAATAACCCTGAGAAATTTCATATCAATATAAATTGATTTGTAAGAAACCAGATTGTTGTGGGTGGATATAATGTCTTCAACGCGTATCCCAATTTTTCTTTTATTGAAGTTTTTAAAGTTATAACTGCGTGAATTTTCGTTTTCTGGACCTCCTGGCCACTGTCATCTAGGAAGTATACAAACTTGGGAAGTGTATTAGTATTATTGTTTTCCTCAAGTATGTCCTGTTAATGTAAAGAATAGAGATGGAATGAAAACCGAACACGGACCTGGTTCCAAAGTGGATTTCACAGGTCTGCCCGAACTTGGGCTTTATGGATTTATGACTTTTTTTGGATTTTTCTGAACCCTGGAAACTATTTTTCGAAGTTTCTAGAAATTTCTAAATGGAAATTTTTTAAATTTATAGAAGTCCTAAATTTTCAAAATCAAATTTTTTTTGAAATTTCGAAATTGGTAATTTCTGAAATTTCAATAAATCTTGAAAATACTATGTGGAATGCCAAAACAAAATTTCCAGTACTGGGCAGTGCTTTTTAAAGATTTTGGGCATTGATGTGTGTTCCCCAGACCATTTATCAGGTCTTTGACCAATTTACAGTAAGTTACCATTTTAATTTATACCTTAATTTTAGTTGGAACTTTTTTTTTACCTCCCATTAACTTCAATGGGTCATCGTTCCATTCAACATTCAAATTCTCTTATTTTTTTTGCAAATCTGCAAGCAGAACTGATTTCAGTGAATTCAGCCATCTCTAGTAAAGAAAAACTTTCATTGTCAGCCAAGGACTTGCTTTAAACTATATTTTGAGCCTTAATATACAGAGCTCTCCTCTCATGCCTTTGCTTGCCATGCCCAGTTCATTTTCTAAATTTTATAAACCTCATGAACAGACAGATTAAAAGGGCATGTCCACCCCCAAAACTATAATTTCCCCCACTACTGGCCCCACTGTGTAGTGTATAAAAAATCCTTACCTTACATCTCAACTCCAAATGGTTTTCCTGTAATCCCCCCAAAGTCCCAAAAAATGTCCACCAGGAGCCTACCGGAGGGAGAAATTGTTTCATATTAGCAGAAAGTCCCCAGATAGTTATCTCTCCTCCGCCGTTCTGAACCGCTGGCAGTCGCATCCGTGATTGGCTGCCTCTCAGCCAATCACAGACGTGGCTACCGGTCCCACCCCCTTCTTGCATTTCCGTGCAAGCAGAGGGCCGGGACAGTGCGGCGAAGGAGAGAGGTAAGCAAAGTAACTATCGACTTTCTGGCAATAAAATTATAGCAGTTGGGACTGGGGAAACAATACCTATCACATAGTAAAAGTTGATTTAAAGGGTGGACATGCCCTTTAACCTTTTTATACATTTCATATAAAATCTAATCAAATCTATGTAAAGGTTCCAACATTCTTGATACATAAGCATTCACAAATTTTCAGTTTTTACTTTTCGTTAATCTTTTTTTTTTTTTAAAGATCTCTAATGGCACATTGATTCTCTGGCAATATACTTAATCCTATAGAATCACCTGGGTCTTTTTCAACTTTTGAAAACCATGTTTTCAATAAGTTTAAGTCCAGATATTTAGTCCAGAACAGGAACTATTCTGTTGGTGAAGAATTAACAGGATTTAAACAAAATATCGAAAAGTTTATGTCAACATCACATGTTTTGATATGTTTCAGCTTACTCAGAACTGGCTCTACTTTTTTAACCCACTCCTACTTAGTTAATCCCAGATTCAAAGATGCATTAACACATATTAAACAAGAAGTTAAAAGGTCACAGGCTCATTCAACCAAGACACATAACTCATACACAAAAATAAAAACATCGCCGAGCATACAGTGGAATCACAATAACAGTAGTTTAACAATTCCAAGTATTCTCAGTGAAACTCGGAATTATAATAAAAAGTCCCTTCTCCTTTAAATCCTCCTGGTTCCTGCTTGCGTTCTGTCCCAAACATATAAATTAACCAAACAATGAAATCGAGGCAGTTCCAGGAAGTTAAGACGCTCGAGGATGTTTAAAACTTGCTTTTATTCACACAGCATGTTTTGGACTTGTGGTCCTTTATTAAATGTGGAAAATACAGTGAACACTCCACAATATAAACCCGTGGACAAGAAGTGACATTTTTACTTCCCCTCCACATTTATTAATGATTACCCTAACTCCATTTTTGTCTGCCTGCTTGAAAATTTTATCGGTTGTATTCAGTTAGATCACTAAAGTTTTGTTCTTGAAGAAGTTTTGCTAGTCATCCCACTGGCTTTCTCAATTCAGAATGAATATACATGAATCTGTTGGTAATTAAGTACCCTGGAAAGTCCCAATTAGCATAAAACTTCTGGTGCAAAGTGTGATTGCATTGTGGCTAAGAGTAGAGATGGGATCCGGGTTCGACACGGAACCCCTCAGTTCCAAAATCCGAAAGATCCGTCCGAAACGGATGGATTATCTGGATTTCAGGAAGACATTTTCGATAATTTTCGAAAGTATGGGGCTATTTTCGATAATTTTCTAAAATAGCCTTGAACGTTCAAAAATTATTGAAAATACGATCGGAGACCATTTTAGAGTTTCCGATCGTATTTTCTAAAATTGAATGTTCAAAGCTATTTTCGCTAATTTTCGAAGATAGCCCGAACATTTGAAAATCTTCGAAAATACGATCGGAAACTCGAAAATGGCCGATCGTATTTTCGATAATTTTCGAACGTTCAAGGCTATTTTCGAAAAATATCGAAAATAGCCCCGTACATTTGAAAATTATCAAAAATTTGTAACGGTTTCGGATTTTCGGATCTTCGGGATTTTCCCGAGATCTGGGAATCCAAAAACGAAATGAAACTAGTGAGTTTCGGCCATCTCTAGCTAAGAGGTGTAATCGAAACTGCCCAGGGTAAGGTGTCAAAACAGCATTCCACATGGCAGACAGTTGATGTTGAACCCCCACCTCTATTCAGGCTTGGTTTCTTTATTTTCACATAAATGGCCTCCTTGACACCTCTCTTGAACCAGTCCTGTTCCTTTGCCAATATGTTGACATTACAATCTTAATTCTTAAGATGCGGGTACACCACTGATTCCTGACTAGAGATAGCTGAAACTGTCAAGTTTCATTCGTTTTCAGATTTACGGATCTCGGGGAAATCCCAAAGATCCGACAATGGAACATACTTTTGGGATTTCAGAGCCTATTTTCGATAATTAGCAAACGTTCAAGGCTATTTTCGAAGATAGCCTTGAATGTTTGATAATTTTTGAAAATACAATCAGAAACCAATTTGGAGTTTCCCAGCATATATTTTTTAGGATTATCGAATGTTCGGGGCTATTTTCGATAATCCTCGAACGTTCGGTAGTTATAGAAAATATAATTAAAGCATCTATACCATCTATAGCCCCACATAGATATTAAAGGGATATGTATATAGAATATTCTAAATGAAATTGCCATTTATTTTTGGATATCTGAGTGCCTAGCCTTCTTTCCTTCTTCTTTTTGTATATATAATATAAATATGGGCGCTTTTTTTTAGTTATGTCACACTATGACATTAACATGACAATAATTTTCTACAAATTTCTATTTTGACCAAAAAAAGCATTGCACTTAGTGCATCTTCTTGTTCTGTATTTTATACTATACAATATTCATATATTTAACTTGGTTTGATTTCTTATTCTATATATTTTAATTGTGTTCAGATATTGTATGCCTGGTTGCATTTTTTAATACTGTTACCTTGACATCAGCACGACATTTTAATGTTGTAGGGATTTAAATTTTGACCCATAAAAGCATTGCACTTGGTAAAACTTCTTATTTTATATCTTTAATAATGTCAAATGTGTCTGGGTGTATGTTTTTCGTGATGTTACTATTACATCAACATGATATGATAATTTTGCACAGATTTGGCTTTGATCCAAAAAAGCATTGGACTTTGTGCAAATTTTTGTTTTTAAGCGATGTCACCATGACATCAGCATGACATCATCATTTTGTACTCATTTGGGGGTGGAGTATTGTAGTTGGTTCGACTTGGTTCTCTGTCTTTTAAAAGTGTTCAATAGTGTCTAAGTGCCTTTTTTAATGATGTCACTATGACAGTTCGGTCCATTTTCAAACTTTCTAACTTCTGAAAAAGTTTGAAAGTTCGAAAACAGACCCATTAAAGTCAATGGAGGGTAAATAGTTCTGAAAGTTCGGATTTAATTTCAGAAATAAAGCAATGAAAACTTACCATACAGGTCTCCGGAACCTGGGAGAAGGTCTGCGGAACATGTCCATGCATGGGTTACAACAACAAAAAATGGATGTAGTGCATGCACGTGCTACTTCCGGTTTCCGTGGGCCACTTTTGGTAATCGAATGTTCGAGGATTTCTGAATGTTTGATAAAACTCGAACGGGCAATTTTGAAAATCCTTGAGCGCCCGGGGATTCCCAAAATTGGCCGTTCTAGGAATGCTGAAAGGCCAAATATCCGATGGCCGGACGTTCAGGGGTCCCCGCAGCTTGAAACCGGGACCCCCCTCCCCACCACTTAGAAGTGCCTTTGCACCTCTTAGAAGTGCCCTTGTGGCCCTAACAAGGGCCCATTGGGGCTTAAGGGGTCCCGCATCTCGGACCGGGACTCCCCTCCCTGGCACTTATAAGTGCCTTTGCGGCACTAAGAAGTGCCCTTTTGGGCCTAACAAGGGCCCTGTGGGGCTTAAGGGGACCCCCCTCAAGTGGTGAATGGCCATTTAGCATGATAATTGCACATGTGAAGCCATTCGGTTGAGCATTGTTAGTAATGCACCGTAGTGTGTTGTTAGTGTGTGAGGCTTTAGAGTAAATGCTGTTTAATTGCAATCACAAACTCTCCAACATTACACACTATTAAAATGTGTGTTAAAAAGCCCAGGGTAGTGTTAGCTAATTGGTGTGGCTACGCTTGGTGAGCTGCAATCTGATTTTTAGAGTGCATGTGATCACCATTTTATTTTGTGGATTGCATGTCCTCTGACCGCTGCACAAGTGGATGTTGACAAGTGCGGTACCATCCTTTATAGTGTGGCCTCATCCTTAATCAGTACATTTATAGAATGCAACATAGTGCACAGTATAGGAAGGATTATGAAGTGAACCTGATCTTAGCACAGCTCTGTGCAATGCATTTCTCAATAGTGTACTGATTAAATAGGTGAATTGTGGAGGGAAGGCAATCGGTACAGCCCTGCTAATTACATTTTTATACCCTCACCATTCACCTTTTAATTGGAACACTATTGAGAAATGCATTGCACATTCTGTGCTGATATCAGGTTAATTCATTGTCCTCCCCATGTAGCTCTGCACTATGTTGTTTCTATAAATGTATTGATTAAAGGGTGAAGTTGGAGTGTATGACATTTATTAAGTGTGTCCTTACTAGGCCTCCTATGTTGGAGGATAGGAAGAGTGTTTTTATTTATGATAAATTTCCCCACAGACAGCCTTCCTGCTGGTTTTGTTACCCCACCCCCAGCAGTTCTGCCCCATTTTGTTTGTAAAGGTTTTTCATTTAAAAGGAGCATATTGGAGGGCTTGTTCATTCCCTCCAACCTTTCTTCTAAATAAGAAATATATCACATTTTCTTTCACTTCCTACCATCCAACATTTACCTTTTAATAGGTACAATACTGAGAAACCCATTGCAAACAGCATTGCAGTTCTGCACCATGTTGTTTCTATATGTGTACTAATTAAAGGAGTACTGTTGGAGGGGATGCATACATGTTTTATAAAATTTATGCAGCAAAAACATATGCAGCTTAGCATAAGTGGAGTGGGAAACAAATACATGGCACCTAGTTAGCATGTGCAGAAGACTACCAGGAAGTGGCAATAATAGAAACCAGCAGTGACATCATAGATTGCCAGTACCCTGAAATGTTTAATAAATGATTTCTATGCTAACAGGCTGAATTTAGAGGTGAGAGACGAATGGTTTTACTAAGTGACAGTTATAGAGTCTGTGGAACTGCCTTTGAATTTTGGGTTTCATTCTCCTTTAAAATAATGGAATATATTTGAAGCTTCCATTTCTCCTTTTGTGGTAACAATGGTTTCTTTACCAGATGCAATATTTGTTTTTAGCTCAGTAAGTTTATCAATCAGGTAATCCATTGTTAGTAGCATCAGATCCGTGCTGCATTTGTTACAAATGGCTTCAAATTTCTGGATGAATTCAGTCTCATGAATGCCAATATTTGGATGCAAGTCAATGTGAAGCCCTCTGGGTATTCTTTTATTGGAAATGTACTCGGCAAGGGTAGCATTATGTGAGCTTAAGCTTATTTCTTTTTTGGACACATTTTACCAGTTAAGGTTTTCATTTGTGGTAATAGAAATCTTCTATATTGCAAGATTCCACTTTACCCAGAATATGTTGCACATCACTGTCAGAATATGAGAGTGTGGTGTATTCTTGCAATCTTCAGGGTTGCACCTCATACATACTTCAGGCTCGAAGGTAAGGACTGCTGCAGGACAGGTAGGTATTGACAAAAACTTGGAATTATAATCAAGAGTCCCTTCTCTTTCAAATCCTCCTGGTTCCTGCTTGTGTTCAGTGCCAGACGCATTAATTAACCAAACATTAAATTCAAGGCAGTTCCAGGAATTTAAGACTCTCAAGGATGTCTAAAACGTGATTTTATTCACATAACATATTTTAGACTTGTGGTCCATTCTCAAATGTGTAAAAGACAGTGAACACACCACAATATAAACCAATGGACAGGAAGTGACATTTCTACTTTTCCTCCAAACCACTCTTCTATAATCAGAAGGGGTCAAAACAAGTCCATCCACGGTAGAAAAAGTCCATTCCTAATGCTAATGTTAATTCAAGGGCTGACTTATGTAGACTTAAAATAGTATACTAATACTGGTTACCAATATATTGGACCTGGAACCCTGATCATTTTGTAGTAGGCTTGTGGCATAGAAATATGTTTGTATATGAAAAGAACATTTTATAGAATTAAATTAATAGACATTACATACAGTAGTAATGGAGGTTGAATAAAGACAAAGGTTCATCCAATCCAACCTTTAAGTCTACTCATGAGCCCTACCCACAGTTGATCCAGAGGAAGGCAAAACAAATTTGAAAAGGAGGGAAAAAAATCTTTTTTTGACTCCAAATGAAAATCAGAAAGGATCTATGGATCAACCAGGACTAATTGTTTTAATATCAGCAATTTTCAATGGTCTTGAATGTTAGCAACATTTACAAAAAACTGTCAAGAGTATTGTGTTTTTTTTTTAAATAAGTCGACATCACTCCTTATATATAGTAACAAGCCTTCGTATTGCCTTTATTTATTTTTAAAATTTATCCTACAATTCAAAAATATTTATAAACTTTTGTAGAACCTACAGAAAAAATGTAACTCCAGTCTAAAAAGCTAAATTCATTACATTCAAACTGTTTAGGAAATTCCACCTGTGAGCTCGTTTTGCTCCTTCTGTGTTTAAAAATCTATAATGATTTCACAGTTGGAAAATGTTTTTTGCTTGTATTACCTGCTTACATTTTCCTGAATAAATGATCTATTAACTTGAATAATCTTTTTTACAGAATCTATTTAAAAAGTTCCCTTGAGCTCTGCATGTCTCTTCCCGAAGATTCCAAACCATTTTTCATAGCTGATGTCATTATTTTTTAAATACTTTTCAAATCCTTAAAAGCCAAGCCCTCTTTGACTTTATACTAAAATGAATATCCACACTAACAATGTTAATTCTTTGAAACCTGTGAGCACCATAAATTCTTCAGTTTAAGGGAGAGGAGCTAGAGGCAATGAAAAAAATTTTTTTTTCAATATTTAATGGAACAACTTAGATTAATCTTGCCAGAATTATTCAGTCATGGGTTATTTTATCCAACAGCACCTATCAATACTGTAAAAACTGAAAGCATGTGGGTCAGTATTAGGTTCCTATGTGTAAAGATTAGGGCCCCAAGGGGTTAGGGTATTTACAGATAGACTTTAGGAGGAGGTCTGAGTCGAGGTAAGGATTGGAAAAGGAATAGTCAGAGAAAGGCACTGGAAGATAACAGAAGTCTGGAATTCGGTTCCGGTTGTAGGAGAATAAATGGATATGGTTTGCTGGTGAGTAACTGGATCCTGGTAGAAAGTGAGTAACTGCATACTGGTTGCTGAAAGTTGCTGGTTACTGGAACAGACTAAAAAGCTAAGAAGCTAAATACTGGTTGTAGGTGAGAGGATGAATACTGGAACAGGCTGAAAGAGAATCCCGAAGATCCAAAAACAAAACATACTTTCGGGACTTAAGAGCCCATTTTCGATAATTACTGAGGGTTTAAGGCTATTTTTGATAATCCTCGAAAATAGCCTCGAACTCCAAAGTAGTTTCCGATCGTATTTTGAAGGATTTTCAAATTTTCATTATCGAAAATGGCCTTGAACATTCGATAATTATGGAAAATGGGCTCCGAAGTACCAAAATATGAAACAATCCATCCTGTTTCATACAGAACATTCGGATTTCAGAACTGTGGGGTTCTGTGTCGGATCCAGGTCTGAGACGGACCTGGATCCCATCTCTAGTATTGAAACAGAGCTGATACTGAGTTAGGAAATGCTAAACAAACAAATAGGGAGCAAGGGATAGCTGGCACACTGGGGAAGGATTTTTGCATTTTTAAGACTTTAAGCTGCTCTGCGCACTGTCGTGACATCACAACATTGCGGGTGCCAGTCACACCTCGTGATGCTTCCTTCATGGACCAGGAATATTGAGCATGGAAACAGCTAAGTGACATTGTGCAAAAAAACAACATAAATGATAACAGTGTTTAGACACGGCCCTCTTCTTGTAGGAAATTGCAAGCAGGGGTCCTGACTGGTAGCCGCGTCCATGATTGGTTGAGAGTACATCACCGATTCTTTTTTTTGCAAAGAAATATGGTGGTTGGGGGTGGAATAGGGTCCACTACACTACAGCAAAAGTATTAAAACTAGGGCACCAGGCAGCAAACAGAGATTAAGAGGGAAGGAGGGGGAAAAAGGGCTGCAGTGGGCAAGCCAGAAACCTCTTAGAGGAAAGGTAAGAAGTGGAAACCTTTTTACTCACAGCCAGGCTCTTACTTTTCACTTTCTGGGACTTTGGACAGAAGATAAGCAGATTCTTAAGATGTTTTCCTCTACTATTTGCTTATAGTAGAGCAGTTCTGGAATGGTAAGTTGTGGTTCTTGGAAACAATTTCTCAATGTTGTTGTACACTGTTCCCAATGTTGTTGCTTAATTATAGTTTTTGGGACCTTTTTTTTAGATGCTACAAGGCTCATTCCATCTGCAATTGAATCATCTTTTCTCTATATCCCCTATGCCAAAATTTGTCCTTCATTTCAAGGCAAAATGACAATAACATAAACGATAAGAACTGCTACTGATCTGACCAAAACTTTAGAGAAACGGAGAAAAAGTTGATGCACATTACCATATAATATCATAATATCCGTGCTAGTGCAAACAGTAACTATTGCTAGTAGGAGTTTTCTATATAAATATACTGATACATTTTACTTAGAACAGTGGCAGCCAATAAAATAAAACTTTTAATTTGCCCCTACTTCAACTTAAAAGAATGAAAAATAATATACAGAATTAATGAAGCCAAGTTTTGACATATCACACGATGACAAGAACTGAGAAGATGCAGTAACCATAAAATGTACCAAACAGCCCCCACAAAAACTGTCAATTCATGAAGCGCAAACATATTTGAAATGCAACAAATATAGCAAAGTTTAATGCATCATTTACTATATGGATATATGGATATAAGTAACACGTTTGCTAAAATTCGAATTATACAAACATTTCACAAAAAAATCCCAGTGTAATGTTTTAATTGTGGACATTATTTTAAAAAATAAGCATTACTTTCTACACTTGATGAAATGCTGGTTTCAGGTATAAAAAAATGAAAATGGTAAAATGAAGTAAAATGACAGAACCTGAAAATTTTAACTTTAGGGTAAGATAGGGTAATTATCCACCCAGGATTTCACCTTCTATCATCATTTTCATTAGAAACTTTTAGATGTAATTTCCCCATTTCCTCGACAAGCTCTGTTCATTCAAAACTCGTCCATTTTTTGTCCTTTGTTGACATTTGGCCATTAAGTTTATTATACTACGTATGTATTACTTTTAAAAAGGAGAACTAAACCATTTCTTAAAAAAAACTCAGTCGAGCAAAATACTTAGCTCTGCAATCTCATCCTCTTTAGCCCACAGTTAAAATTGAGGTGCATGTCAAAGTAATCATGGTATTCCCTAGTGAAATACATATAATGGGTATGCATGGCCTGAAAACTAGGTCAGAGGTAAGTATTTTTTTTATATATTAAAAAATTCTTTGAGTTTGTCGTCATCAATACACAATAATATCCAACTCTCAAATAGCTGCATAACTTCAGCCCCCACAATGGTGTAAGGGGGGCTCAGAGACTAAGAGGGGCCCAATCAGCAGGCCAGCTGCCAGGTACCGAAATCGGCTGTTTTTAAACAGCTGATTGTGAGTATTTAAGTCAAGGTGCACACGATCATACTGCTGTTAACTTAAAAAATATCCAATGGTGATACCCAAGGAGGGGGAGGGGCCTTCCATAAAATTTGCAGGGGGGGCGTGCCCCTGTAGTTTCACTAGTTATCTGAAAATTTTGATTGTAGCACTAACATAACATAAACTCCTGTCCTGAATCACTGTCCTGCAGTCCATGTTTGAAATAGATAATGGTCTAGAAAAGGAAAGAAATTTAGAATCAAAAGAGGTTTCTTATGTGAATACTTATCCTTTCAAATACTTTCCATAATGCAAGAATTATGGAAAGTATTTTACAACCAAAAATATTTTTAAAATGCCCTTAATTTGACAAACATTAAAAAAAAAACACTGTCACAACAGTTATCATTTTTCAGGTGAAATTAACCATTCAACTTACCAAATCTACCACTATATTCTGCAAAAATGTTAACAATATTAACAAAGCCCACCAACATCAAGCCATCACCAAAATGAACAACAAAACACGCTCCAATTAGACATTTGTAGTCATACTTTAGCTTTTCTCCTACTTTTTCCATTTTCTCTTCTATAATTTTTTTTCTTATTATTTAAAGGATTTCAAAACAAATCATAATATTATGAAGCAAACTGTAAACCAATAAATGTACTGATACAACGAGGGGGCATTTCCTCAGAAACGACGAGCTGTAATATTGTGAGTGCCCATAATCCTGTATTCTGCAGTGCCTCCATGTTCTTGCGATGCAATATCTACTTAGCATGATTTACTGCATCGCAGGAACTTGATAATAGCTGCTTTCTATACTTTAAAGCAAAAATGAATGCAAGGTATTTCATTCACATCAGATACCTGTGCAGGCCCTAGGAAATTGGAGTTAATCCCAATTTTTATCCAATAGCGTCTTATTTAACATTTCCCTGCAAGTGTCCTATCTTCCACACAGGCCTGCCCAGATAAGGACTTCCTGCAGACCTGTCAAAATGTTCCACGGACATGACCAAAAGAAAAACAACAAAGGCAAAAAAACAGAATGGACAAACACTGCAGCTTTACTTCCTGTGATAAAGAAACCAGTTAAAAGCCATTTACAATACATCCTAGAAAAGTTACATAATAAACACCTATTGCACACTTTGGAAACTTGTAGTAAGTAATGTATCTGCATCAACTTGCTTCCACTGGTTTGGTGAAAATATAAGGTGCATTTGGAAGCAGGGTTACCTTTCTCTGTATCAACTGCATTGATACTTCATATTATTATCCAATGTCCCCTTGTTTAACACTTTACCCTCATGCTATTGCTACATTCAAGAAAACAATTTCCATTTCTTAAATTAAATTTAAAAAAAACTTTTATATGTTGTAGTGTTTCTTTTTATAATTACATTTTCTATGGTAAATTTTCTATGGTAATTTTTTTTTTTTGCCTTTCCTAAGGTTATCTCGGTGTTTAACTGAAATTAATGTAGGGAGGAAATACATTACTTTCACTAAAATGGAATCTTTCACATTTATTTTACATTTTGTAAGGTGGAAATTGTATTTGGTGAAATATTAATGATACGTTATAGAAAACTATTTCCATTCATTTCATTTAAAATAAAAAAAACTTGTTGTGAGCTATAGTTTCCTTTAAGAATTTAACTTTATATAGTAAAAAATTCCTTTTCTGTCACTGCAGTGAAAAACTTTCTATTTTTACATTGACTTCACATTCTGTAAGTTCTTATCATGTCATTTTTCTATATCTGTGAATTGGAAATTGCTAGAAACAAATAGTATATATGGGTTGATCAAAGTGTTCCTAAAGACTAACAACTGAAGAAAAGCAAAAAAAAGATAATTCATTCATAACAACTGGATTTAATGCACTAAAGGGACATAAACATCTGAAAATTTACAAAAGAGGCAATACCATTTTGACATCAGCAAAAAAGATACATTAATATTTCATAATAATTAGGGATGTCCTGTAATTTTGTTGCCGCTGGAGTCCAGTTTTCCATGTTTAAAATTTTTTGACATGTAGGAAATTTTTTTACTTTGATGAAATGGAAATGGGGCAGAGAGGGAAGGGTGTATGTGTGTGTGCAAGGTAGATATGTTAGAGTAACCACACCAGGGGAAATAGGGAATAGAAGGGTTGGGTTGATTTAACATTTTATGTGGAGAAGCAGAGGAGGTCAGCTCAGTAGTAGAATGCATGTATTGGACTGATTTCTTGAGCACCCAGGGGACCAGCATCTCCAACACAAATTCATAAATGACTTCAAAGGTCTTTGTGTTTGCTGATGACACAAAACTATGCAGAGATTTGGTAACTTCAAATGATGTGCAATTGCTGCAAGCAGACCTAGATAAATTATCAAAATGGGCAGCATAATGGCAGATGAGATTCAATGTTGATAAAGGCAATGCATTTGCAATCCTGGTGCCACCTACACCATAAATAACTCTGTGTTAAACGAATCTCTAATGGAAAAAGATTTGGGGGTTCTGGTAGATAACAGACTTACTTGTAGCAAACAATGCCAGGTAGCAAAGGCTAGAGCTAGCAAAGGGGAATAGATTCAAGAATGAAAAATGAAAAATGTTATTCTTCCTCTTTACAAGGCACTGTTAATGCCTTATTTAGAAGATGTGGTGCAGTTTTGGAATCCCATATACAAAAGGGACATGTTGGAAATGGAAGCAGTTCAGAGAAGGGCAACTAAAACAATAAAGGGAATGAAGGGGCTTGACTATGCAGGCAGATTAGACAAGTTAGGGCTGTTTATATTAGAGAAGTGATATTTGTGTGGGGATATGATCACTTTATATAAATATATTAATGGGCCATACAATAAACTCTCTGGTCCATTGTATACTAACCAGTCATATCAGAGGACTCGTGGACATCATTTAAGGTTGGAAGAAAAGAAGTTTCATCTTCAGGTTAGGAAAAGTTTATTTACAGTGAGAACGGTGAAACTGTGGAACTGTCTTCCAGCAGATGTGGTAATGGCAAGTTCATTGAATAGCTTTTTTTTCTAAAACTAAAAAATATTGAGAATTACTGGTATTAATACATATACTGTAGATCTGGTTGATCCAGGGATACTTTCTGATTGCCATTTGGAGTCAGGAAGGACTTTTTTCCCCTTTATAGCTGTTTTTTTTCATTCCTCTGGATCAATTGTTAGGTAGGGTTAAAAAAGGAGGGTCAAAAGGTTGGACTTGATGGACGCATGTCTTTAGTCAACCTCTATTACTAAGTTACTATGTTACTATGTAATAGCTGCAAGTGTAAGAGGATTAAGTTTATGATACACCCCCCATAATAAAATTTGTGTTCGGCAGCTACTTATAATTTGTTTAATGCAAGACTGTATTTGTCAGGAACACTTCTGCTACAGCAGTGGGAACCTATGTGCACAGCTGAGGGGGGAACTTTTATCTGTTGCACCAGTTACCATGTGCAGGACTAAAAATGTTCCTGTTGTTTTCCAGGTAGTAATCACTGTCTTAATGGTTTATAAAGATATTAAAAACTGTTTATATGTCACAACAAAAATAGTTTTATAGTGTCTCCAGCATATAAAGCCTGCAGTAAGCTGCAACAGGCAATATACCTGCAGAATTAGTGTACAGTATTTCATGTATGTCACAGATCTATAATGCAGCACGATATAGATTGGTCTGTGTTATATTTATACTGATTGACGTTACAGGAGACAGATATATTGTTGTTAATACAGTTGTATATGATGGTATAGTATACTGAAATATATGTGTTAAAAGTATATGGCTAAGATTTTAGAAATACTTTTATCTGTTGCACCAATTACCATGTGCAGGACTAAGAATGTTCCTGTTTTTTTCCAGATATTCCCTACAATAAAAAGGATTGCTTCTATCCTACCCAACCCTCGCACTTTGAATTGATTTTTCATATGTGTAACACAAGCAGACCTAGATAAATGATCAGCTTGCAGATGAGAGTGGCAGATGAGATTCAATGTTGAAAAATGTAAGGTGATGCATTTGGGGTTTAACAATCCCTGTGCCACCACCTACGCCATAAATGGCTTTGTGCTAGATGTATCTCTTTTGGGAAAAAAAAGATTTGGGGGTTCTAGTAGATAACAGACTTAGCTGTAGCAAGCAGTGCCAGACAGCAAAGGTCCAGCTAGCAGGCTATTGTCTTGTATAAAAAGGAAATAGATTCAAAGGAGGAATCACTGGTAAGGCCTCATTTGGAATATGTGGTTTAGCTTTATAATCCCATATAGAAAAGGGACATCTTGGAATTGGAGTAATTGGAGCACAGAAGGGATACTTACACTAGACAACAGGCAAAACATGGAAATTACCCGGAAGTCTCCATTCATTATTTGCATATGAGTATGGGGAGCTCTAGTGCCTTTTACTCTCTCTCTATTAGTTTCGTTTCTTAGTGACATCTGTCCACAGGTGCTTTATATTGCAAACCAGATGTTATACACTGATAAAGCTGAAAACGGTCTGTAGCTAGCTCTCTGCAAAGTAGCACAAAAAGATCCTTTTTTTGAGTTGCATCGGGCGCCTGTCCCGGGAAAAATAGAGATGCATGGAGTTAACTCCATTTTATCCCCATATTGGGGATATTACATCTCCCTGTGCATGTTTAGGGATTAATACTGTAGCAAATTATTGTGGAAGGTATTGGATTAGTCATAAAATATATCTGTGGTATTTGCTAGACATGGGACTGGCTTTCTCATTACAGAATGACTTGAATGGGAACGTTCACAAGCAACTAGGCAGAAAGTTGTGCGCATATTGATATATTACAAAGGCAAGTCCATGAATCCATCCATGAATGATAAATGACAGGATTACTTATTTTCTTATTTTTTCTTATTTTTGGTATCAACAAATTTTTTTGCCCCCCCCAGACTGTAGAAAAATTTCCTTTTACATTTTAGGGAACACAATAATCACTTAATTCATTCGAAAGCTATTCCATTATTTTTTTCCTGGGTGTGCACTGTTTCATTATATTGTCCCAAAAGAAATTTGAAATAAGCCATTGAGATTCTACACAAAATTCACTCAATTTAAATTTAGGAAATTGATTGAAAGTCATACTGAACTTTGTCAGCTTTCGCTTCTGTCTAGTTCTATAAGGTAGTTTGAATAAATTAAATAAAAGGCTGATTGATTGGAATATATCCTGAAAACAGTTAAGCACGTGGTTCAATGAAACAACAAAAACAAGTGCAATTGCTTTATGATGGTAAACTAGCAAAGATGGATTTGTTTTCTTAAAGAAAGGGAACTTAGGAAAGAATAAAAAATATGTTAAAATTAATTACTAACACCTAAAAGGGGATTTTTAGAGCAAAACTGGACAAGACTGCCAAAGTTTCAACAGTCAAAACTTATTTTCAGTATTATTATTTTGTGATTGTGGCACAGAATTTCAGTTTGACATCAGTGACATCAAAATTCTCATGGCAAAATTTTGCTGTATTATATATATATATATTTTGCCTGGAAAAATATTACTAGAGATGGGCGAACTTTCGAAAGTTCGGTCCGTTTTCGAACTTTCGAACTATATACAAAGTTCGAAAGTTTGAAAACGGACCCATTAAAGTCAATGGGAGTCAAATAGTTCGAAAAGTTCTAATGAAATACAATTAAAATATTAATGATAACTTAATGTAAATGGCTGTGGGACCTGGGAAATGGTCTAGGGAACATGTTCCAATATCCAGGACATTCGAAAAATCTTTTACTCTCACTCGCGCTATTTTTGAGTTCGTTTGCGCCTAGGTACCATGTACATTTTACTCGCGGATTCGATGATCGCATATAGGCTTTAATGGACACTTTACTCGTAGATTCGATGTTCGCGCCTAGATACCATGTACATTTTACTCGTGGATTCGATGCTCGCGTATAGGTTTTAATGCACACTTTACTCGTAGATTCGATGTTCACGCCTAGATACCATTTACATTTTACTCGCGGATTCGATGCTCGCGTATCGGTTTTAATGGACACTTTACTCACAGATTCGATGCTCGCTTTTGCGCCTATATACCATGTACATTTTACTCGCGGATTCGATGCTCGCGTATAGGTTTTAATGGACCCTTTACTCGCGGATTCGATGCTCGAACGCTCGAACATTAGATATTTAGCGAAAGTCCTAAAATATCGAAAATCCACGTCCGGGATAGTTCGAGAAGTCCGAATTCGTTCGAATTCGAATAGTTCGGCTCGAACTCGGGTTCGAGTTCTAGTCCATCTCTAGTTATCACAATGTCTTGACAACCACCTGGGCCAGTAATTCAATCACAAAATTATGGGGATAAAACTTATGGGATTGCTTAGATTAAAACTATTTTATATTTAATACAGTGCATGGCCAGCATCAAACTGCTGTTCCCTGGTATATTCCAGGATATGTACATCTTCTTAATACTCTAATTTAAGGGTGATTTTTTTGTATTGTATATTTTACAACTCCAATGAATTAAATTATTCATATTCTGTTATTATTAAGTACTGTGTGTATCATTCCACTCAGTTGATCTGATTTTTACACAATGCATATCTTTCATCTATTAAAAAGTTTTTCTGTGTTCTATGTCAGCATGGCCAACTTTGATTAAAAAAGAGAACAGTAATCAATCAAATTTTCACATTTCATGCATGCATTCCTGTGCATGCTTGTCACTGTTTTGCCAGCTATGCAAGGGCAATAATGGAGTAGAGAATGAATTAACATGTCAGACCTTCAAGGAAACCCTTTTAGTTAAAATTTTAAAAATAAGTTTTGAGTTTTGAAGGTGAAGGGCTTCAGTAGAGAGTGAAGGAGAGCCTTTAGGCAATGCTCACAATACACTAAGAAAAATGCATGGGAAAAAATGCACTAAATTGCACTGTGGCTATAGTGTTATTAAAACACATTTGTATGCGTTTTTTGTTTTGCTTTTTTATGGGGTGCAGTGTTTTTTTTATTTTTGGAGCATTTTTCAAATAAAGGAACAATGGATCAAGTTGTGATGTCACTTCCTGTGGGTGTGGGGTATTCAGGAGTTGTGAAGAGAGGGGAAGTAGGTTTTGAAGTGGAGAGAGATTTTTTGGGAGATTTTCTGTTGCAATGATTACAGAGGCTTGCCTAGCTGTTATAATAATAATAATAATAATAATAATAATGCACTTCACCTTTATAGTGTAAAACCGGACATATGGTTTAATAAAAAAGGCATTTGCCCTTGTACAGCTGGTCCACTATCTTAAAGTAGGGCATCCACTGTGAACACTTTGACTGCATTTTAAGGGTCACTATACTCAGTCAAACAACTTTATAATCTTTGAAAATACAAAAAGTATTTGAAAAGTAAAATGATGGTACTCACATATTTATATGTGCTTGCTTTGTCGTTAAATTATTAATATTTAATGAGTGCTCCTAATTACCGCCCCATTACTTACTGCCTTCTTGTAGTGTCTGCGACACTCACAAGGTCTGCACAGACTCACCATAGACACTGCTCTGCTTACACATCTCCCTCCCCCTCCTTTGTTTTCTTTGCTGATTCTCTTAATCAAAAGAGAATCAGAATGTTAAAGCAGTTAACACATGTCCTTACATATACAAAGTGAAATATTCAATGTTTTTGTCTTGCAACCTTGTTGCAGCTACTGCATACTGGTCTGACTTTACAGGATACCAAATGTATGGGAATGATGGGATGTTGAGATGGAGAAGGCTGGGCCAGGTGGGCAGCTGGTAGGTGGGGCAGTGGGTAACTGGAAATCCATCCAATGCCAATGAAAACTAAAACAGCAGTGGCAGTAAAATCCCTGCAGGCATTTCGACATGGAACAAAGCAAGCCGCAAACACAATGGAGATGGAGGACCCGGGTTCACCCATAAAAACCTCATAGCCAGAAAGCACTGCATCACCACAATTCACCCAAACACTCCTGGACCAAATGCACACCATGTTGAAGGAGGAATTAAAGGGAGCAATCTATTCACTGCAGCTAGAATTATTGGAGTTAAGTCAATGAATGGGCCACACGTAAGCTAGGCAAGATGATATGGCAGAAGCCCAATCTGTCTCACATACAGACGTAGAGGAGCTGCAACTCGCGAACCACAAAATATCCCTCCACATGGAAGACTTGGAAAATCAATCACGTCGTTGTAACATCAGAGGTAATGCTAGAAATATTTCAATCCCTATTAGCTGGTATTAAAATCCAGCACTAAAAATAGTGCAAACGTGATATTGAATTGCAAGTGTCAGATGCGTGGGTGTTTTTTTCGTAACCTGTGCATCCGGCGCTAATATGGAGTTAAAGTCACACTAACCAGTAGTGAACTAGTTAGCTCGACTTTAACTCCATAAATTTGCCCAATCAACCGCACTGACTTTAAACTTTAACCGGGATTAACAGCAATTAACCCGGAAAGAAAAGGGGCTACAATATCTATTAATATGCTTGACACCCTCTCTAGACACTCTATATTAGACCAACTTTCCACCATTTTACAAAACGTTGCAAAAGTACTTAACCAAATACTACACATTAAATATATTATGCACAAACACACAGATCATGAACCAGCATAAATTAGGCCTCTCACCTGATGTCAGTGGCACCGCTCACAAATGTAGTTTACTCCAGACCTCTGCACAACATGTTTTGGATATATATTATCCTTCCTACGGTGCTATTTAACATGAACTACTCCCTTCAACCTTAATTATACCACCAATCTGTGACATCATTAAAAACAAGCATTGTAACACCAGCTCCCCCTTGTGGCCAGGTGTATCTTTCCATTCAGAAAGTAACCTTAGTTACCAATAATACTAAACATACAGGGAGATTCAATAAAATTTCTTATCATTTAAAACGGTGCTAATTTTGCCCCAACCAATCAGATGTTAGCTTTCAAATGTTAAATAAGATCTGATTGGTTGGGGCAAAATTAGCACCATTTTAAACTATAAGAACTTTTATTGAATAATCCTGATAGTACCTTTTAGGAACAACAGATATTAGTATTAGATTGGAAAAAGGCTGATGTTATTCCAATATTCAAAAAGGGTAGTCATTCACAGCCGGGTAATTACAGGCCTGTAAGTTTAACTTCAGTGGTGGGAAAGATCCTGGAAAGTTTAATAAGGGAACAGTCCTTTCAAGGACTGACATTATAAGTAGTAACCAGCACGTATTTAGGATCAATAGATATTGTAACTTGCTTGGTTTTTATGAGAAAGTAAGTAGAAATTTAGACTCTGGCATAGCAGTAGATGTAGTTTACTTGGATTTTGCAAAGGCTTTTGATACAGTCCCCCATAGGCGACTCATGTATAAGCTAAGGTCTGTTGGTCTGGGGAGGCACATTTGTACATGGATAGAAAATTGGTTAATGAATAGGATGCAGAGAGTAGTTGTAAATGGGGCTTCATCATTATGGACTAAAGTGCTAAGTGGGGTGCCACAGGGTTCTGTGTTGGGGCCGCTTCTATTAAATCTATTTATTAATGATTTGGAAGTGGGTATTGTCAGCAAGGTTTCTGTGTTTGCTGACGAAACAAAACTTTGTTGAAGATTAAAAACTTCAGAGGATGTGCAATCGTTGCAAGGGGATCTAGATAGATTGTCACATTGGGCTGCTAAGTGGCAGATGAGATTCAATGTTTATAAATGTAAGGTGATGCATTTTGGACTTAAAAATCCTTGTGCTACTTATACTATAAATTGCTCTGTGTTACGTGAATCCCTGTTGGAAAGGGATGTTGGAGTTTTGTTGGATAACGAACTTAAAGGTAACAAGCAGTGCCAGGCGGCAACAGCCAGAGCCAGAATGGTATTGTCTTGTATAAAGAGAGGTATGGATTCAAGGGAGGAAAATGTTATTCTCCCTCTTTACAAAGCATTGGTAAGGCCTCATTTGGAATATGCAGTGCAATTTTGGAATCCTGTGTACAAAAAGGACATCTTTGAAATGGAAAGGGTTCAGAGAAGGGCAACTAAATTAATAAGGGGATTGGGGAGCTTGACTATGAAGAGAGACTGGAAAAGTTACAATTATGAAAAAGAGAAAAGGCTCTTGCATGGGGATATGATTACTGTGTATAAATACATTAACGGGCCATCCAATAAACTATCTGGGGCATTGTTCACCAATAGAACATGTCAGGGGACACAAGGACATCCCTTACTATTTGAAGAAAAAAGGTTTAGGCTTCAAGTTCGGAAAGGGTTTTTCACTGTGAGAATGGTAAAGCTATGGAACTGTCTTCCAGTGGATGTTGTTATGGCAGGTTCATTGGTCAGTTTCAAAAAAAGGCTGGAATAGTTTCTGCAAACAAGGAATGTTGCAAATCACTGGTATTGATTCATAAAGTAGAGTTGATCCAGGGAAATTTCCAAATACCATTTGGAGTCAGGAAGGAATTTTTTTCCCCCTTCATAAATTTGGTGGGTTTTTTTTGCCTTCCTCTGGATCAACAGTTAGGCAGAAAATGAGTATATTGCTAGATGGGTTGGACTGGATGGACATATGTCTTTATTCAACCTCAAATACTATAATATACTATATTATACTATACTATATTATTAGTAGTAGTAGTCTATACATTTATTATGATACATTGTTCATTTAATGCCCACATATCAAGCCTTTAAATTTAAAGGGACACTATAATGAAAAAATTACTTTGCCTCATCTTAATCTATAACTGAATACATGTAAGTAGCACCTACTCTGATTTGTGTGTGTTGCTGCATGCCTTCAATCCAGCACACATTTTGTTTAGGAGCAGTATCCCCCTCCCTCTTTTAACCACTCCCACTTCCATCCAACCTGACTTTTTTCCCCACAAACCAACTGTCAAACCTGCACACAGCATACCGCATTCCAACTGTCAAAACTCTGTCTCCATTTCAGCTACAGTAAAACTACTCACAGAAGAATAGTTTTTGAGAGCAAGTAACTTGATTAACAGCTGAAATATAAGAAGTTTTAGATTGGATATCTAAAGAAATAGGGGGCAGATCAACAAAAATGATACAGTGGTGTTTGCGAAGAATTATATTTTCTAGTTATGGTTAATTTAATATAACCTATTTTTCAGTATAGATGCCCTTTAATTATTTTTATCTTTGTCTTTCATTTCATACCTGCAGAACATGTTATAACATTTAATTACATAGTATCTAAACATATACAGAAGATTAGTTACAAATAACATTTAAAGTTACATGAATCATTTAACCCATATGGTTCCAAACTGTTTAATTTCTCTATCCACCTTGTCTCCATACGTAATAAAGATTTTCGCTGAGCCCCTCCTCTTAGGGGTTTATAAACCTTTTGCAATATTCTCCACTTTAAACTTGCAGAATTGTGTTTTTCATTAAAAAAATGCTTGGGTCGCATACATGCATTTTAAATGAATGTTCTCCCAAGATTACTGTATTTATTTCATTGTCTACCGGTATGGATATCCAAATCGTGGCTTGTCCCAAGACATTCACAGATACTGTGCTTTCTATAGTCACAGAAAAGGCCAAGAATAGTAAAAAATATACTATTTAAACCCATTACTCAAGGAGGCCTAAAAGTACCCAGCACTTAGGGCTATATTTATAAAGGCACGGTATCACTAAAAATCTTAGATTTTTAAATTGACGATACCGATCATAAATATACGATTACACTTTACTATCCCCATAGAATACCATTGTGGTAGTTTACTACCGCATGGTATTTTATGACCGAAAGTTTGTCTCTTACTATTGGGGAGATTCAATAAAAGTTTAAAATGGTGCTAATTTTGCCCCAACCAATCAGATATTAGCTTTTAAATGGTAAATAACATTTCATTGGTTGGGGCAAAATTAGCACCATTTTAAACAATAAGATCTTTTATTGAATAACCCTGTATGTTTTTTGTTGACTAAATGTATTTTGTTACTTTAGAACTTCTTTTGGTCAACTAAACATAGTTTTGTCACCAAAGTGTTGGTTTTTGTTTACTAAATGTGTTTTGTTACCACTGAATTGCTTTTGGTCAACAACATATATTGTTGTCACCAAAGTGTGTTTTTTTGCTACAAGATGATCTGGGCACAAACGGCACCCAATAGGGAAAGCAGGCTGCGGTGGTAAGAAAAATCCTGTTCCCATCAACTGTACACTTGTCAACACACAGGTACCTACCACAAAATAAAATAAGCAAACACAAATGTATAGGTACATACTGTCTGGATGCCATTGATTGTCGTAGAAAACCCAACATTTTGCATACTTTTATTGGGTCCTGACACTTATCGTTTCCTTCTCCTCCATCCTCAAATCCTTTGCATATTATCTTGCACCGACTGCAATCTTTTTTGATCATCTAATCTGGAAAGAACTGAAGCCTACCTGTTTGCTATTTCCTACTTGAGAAAAAGTGGGAAGAATTTAACAGCATGTTAATATGAGCGATATAGGATCGCAAACAGAGAGTGGTGGTAAATGGAGCTACATCTATGTGGGCTAAAGTTCTAAGCAGAGTGCCTCAGGGTTCTGTACTGGGGCTGCTTCTTTTTAATCTGTTTATAAATGACTTAGAAGGGGGCATTGAGAGTAAGGTCTCTGTGTTTGCTGATGACACTAAATTATGCAGAGCTTTGGAAACTTCCAATGATGTGCAAGTGCTGCAAGCAGACCTAGATAATCAAAATGGGCAGCAGAATGGCAAATGAGATTCAATGTTGATAAATGTAAGGTGATGCTTTTGGGATTTAATAATCCCTGTGCCACCTACACCATAAATAACTCTGTGTTAAACGAATCTGTAATGGAAAAAGATTTGGGGTTTCTGGTAGATAACAGACTTAGCTGTAGCAAACAATGCCAGACAGCCACGGCTAGAGCTAGCAAGATATAGAGGAATAGATTCGAGAGAGAAAAATATTATTCTCCTTCTTTACAAGACACTGGTAAGGCCTCATTTGGAATATGCGGTGCAGTTTTGGAATCCCATATACAAAAGGGACATCTTGGAAATGATCACCTTATACAAATATATTAATGGGCCATACAATAAACTCTCTGGTGCATTGTTCACGAATAGGTCATATCAGAGGACTCGTAGATCCTTTAAGGTTGGAAGAAAAGAAGTTTCATCTTCAGGTTAGGAAAGGTTTCTTTCAGTGGCGTAACTAGGAATCACTGGTCCCCCCAGCAAAACTATGATGGGGCCCCTACCCGTGCTTCATCAACAGTGGTTTTAATGGAGAAGGCTATATCTGTCATAGGAAAAATAAGGAGATGGGGCCCCCTTGGCTCCTGCCCCCCCCCCTGCGGTTGCTCACCCTGCCCCTGGTAGTTACGCCCCTGGTTTCTTTACAGTGAGAGTGGTGAAACTGTGGAACTGTCTTCCAGCAGATGGGGCAATGGCAAGTTCATTGAATAGCTGTAAAAATGGCCTGGTTTTAATTTCTAAAACTAAAAAATATTGAGAATTACTGGTATTAATACATATACTGTAGATCTGGTTGATCCAGGGATACTTTCCGATTGCTGCTTGGAGTCAGGAAGGAATTACCCCCCCCCCTCCCTTTTTAACTGGGTTTTTTGCCTTCTCCTGGATCAACTGTTAGGAAGGGTTTTAAAAAAAAAGTGAATAGGTTGGACTTGATGGACGTATGTCTTTATTTAAACCTCAGTTACTATGTTACTGTGTTTTGGAGCAGGCACAATTTTCCCAACTGCATTGGAGCAGTAAATGGCAAGCACATCATTGTAATGCCAAAAAAGTTGTTTCTTTGTTTGTTTTTATAACAGAAGTGGTGCTCCTATAGTACGGGGCCTGTACTATATTATATTACAATGCTGTAATTAACATATCTGTTGTATTCAGTTAGATCAACTGGACTTGATTTTAAAGAACAAATTTAAGAGAAATGGGGTTTTATTAACACTCCCGCATCCATAATGGTATTCTCCAACTTAATCTCCCAAGAAATGAAATCTTTGGTTGCCACTCGACCATGGACATTTGGTAACATCGCAAAAGATGAAAGACGTGATAAGCTCTTTCCAAAATGACAATTTCTTTGTAGTAAGACCCATGTATGAGGGATGAACTCTACTAGATAAAGCTGGTTTGTTTTAAAGAACTATATGCACACTTGATTTATACCAAGACACATAAAGTGTATATAAGAAACATATATAAGAAAATATTGGACAAAAAATTAAAAGATCAGTAACAATGAATACGAGTTCATGACTACTGAAAAACCTAGTTGTTTAATTATATACACTCACTAAAATCCATAAATCTTTATAAGATCCCCTGGGACTAGAGATGGACTAGAACTCGAACCTGAGTTTGAAGTGGATTTTAAGAGTGCAAACAAACCCGAACTTCTCGGATTTCGAGCTTTCCAAACTTACAAGATTTCTCGAATTTCGAAAACTATTAAATTTGGGGAAAAGGTACATCCATATGTCCCAAATTCACCAATGACAGCTATTTTGCAGCAAATGTGCAGCTCAAAAGGCGCCTTGTGATTGTGATGTGTTACCCTTCTGCACACTTGCATGATGCATACTCCAAGTGAAGGGAAGCCAATGTGGTGTAGGGCATATCCAGAGGGGCCAAGCTTGCCTGGCTTTTTAACAAAGGTGGCAAACTGCACTGAGCCTACTCAACTCAATGGTTCTGCTGCTGTGAAGTGTAACCCTTTATCCCGTTTTCCTTTATATGATGCAAACTGTGGGGGAGAGAAGCCAATGTGAACCTACTCTAACTCAATGGTTTTGCTGCTGTGAAGCATTACCCTTTTGTCTGCTTTTCCCTATATGATGCAAATATGATGAAAATTACAAAAATAGAGATTAAAGGGGAAGTTCAGTGCAAATACATATACTTTCAAGAAAAAAAACCTCAATTTTTCCATCCTAATGACCTTAACCTACCCATTCAGCATTGTGTCTGTGTATAAATAAATGCTTCCGAAATACTGACTTCCTGTTTGCAGGACCCCTATTAGGGACTGTTATGATCACCGCCTGGGTTGATTCAGTTGCTCAGTAGAGATCTGAGCATGTTTGACTAATCCAACAGCCAAGCGTTAGAAATAGCTGTTGGGAACATTCGATGTTAGTGTGCATTCCTTCAAGGAGAAGGACAGTTACAGACCCTGAAATTTCAGCTCACTAACATCAACAGCAAGAAATAGAAAGGGTTATAAATTTAACTGATTTTTCAAAATGAAAGAGAATATTTTGAAGAATTAGGTATGCATAATATAAACTAAGAATTTTAAGAATAATGATATTTTCCCCTGAACTTTCCTTAAAAATTCAGATTTTAAAATGTTTTTAACCCCTTTGTTTTTGAGGTATGCAACAAGGAATTTATCTTTTGTATTCAATTAGATCAACTGGAATTGAAGTTTAGTTCTTGAAGACGTTTTGCTAGTCATATCACAGCCAGGTGTTAAGGGCGTGATTGCATAGTGGCTAAGAGGTGTTATAGGAACGCCCAGGGTAAGGTGTCAAAACAGCATTGTTAATGCTAATTGGTATTTTCCAGGGTACATAATTGCCACAGATTCTTGTACAAGTCATTCTGAATTGAGAAAGCCAGTCGGATGACTAGTGAAACGTCTTCAAGAACTAAACTTCAAGTCCAGTTGATCTAATTGAATACAACAGATATACCATGACCTGGATGAATGAGAACCTTCACAAGCATGCAACAAGGAATTGTTACCATATAATAAACAAAACAGTGTGCTGTGATCAAATGTGTAATTTAAAAAAGGCCATATTGTTGGTTTGTCAGTACCAACAGCAAATTATACTTTACAGCCGGTACATTGATGATATGCTCTTTGTATTGCATGGGAACAAGATTTTGTTTCCAATATTAATGTCTAAACAAAACAAGAGAAAGTAATCCTGCACACACCTGATGATATTTATGGATAAGGTGCTGGGTGCCAAATGGCAGACTCAGGCAATGTAGTCAGTAGTATAATCAACAGATTAGAGCCATGCACACCAGACTTGCGTGATCCTGTGTACTTTATTGCATCTTACACAGGCACATCAAAGTGACCTTTCGGTACTATGTACCTTCTTCAGACAAGAAAAATTGTTACAATGAGACAGTATAAAAAAACCTTATATAGACCCAGGAAGTAGATCTCTAGCGACACCTAGAGGGAAAGGACACATATAACACCATAATAAATATATAAAGTGAATAAATAGTAGAAAAATTAAAACCATAATTATCTTTTGGACAAGAAGCAGGATAACCCAAGATTAGAATTTAAACCTTTAGGATGTAAAGAATCAAGAGTGAAAATCCAAAAGGATTCTCTGCGAAGAAGTAGTGCATGTCTGTCCCCACCCCTTGACATCTGGGGAACATGATCAATAATCATTCCTTTTAGCTCAGATACAGAGTGTCTTAGTTCAACAAAATGAGAAGCCACAGGAGTGTCTTCGTGCTTAGCTTTGGATGCAGTACCATCATCCTGACATCTCTGTAGGGCGAGTTTGATATCACTTTTATGCCGTTGTAGTCTCTTCTTGAAAGGTCCGATAGTTTTTCCTATGTATATTAAAGAGCAAGGGCATTTTAATAAATAGATACAAAATTCAGTCATACAGTTAAAATAGCCCTTAATCTTAAAAGTTCTCCCTGAGTAAGGATGATTAAAAGTGGGTCCTAAAATCAAAGAATTGCAAACGTTGCAATTATAGCATCTATAGCAGCCTTTTTTGTTAGAAAAGGAGAATGGTATCTTTTTATACTTGGCTACAGGATCTGCTTGAATCAACTTTGAGTACAGAGAGGGACCTTTTTTATATATACATCTAGGTTTTAGTTTTGTTTCTTCTGCCATATTAGGATCTCCAGCAATAACTGGCCAATATTTCTCAAGATTCGTCCTAATTATATGCGATTTAGTATTAAATTTCTGTACAAAAGGAACACCCATCGGTTCTTTCACTTTGGTACTAGGATGTAAAACCTCAGTCTTGGCTTTCGTTACTATAGTTTCAGAATAATCACGGGCCAAGAACTTTTTGGTCATGATATCTAGTTGGTTATCTGCATCTTGAGCATCATTGCAAATGCGTAAAACCCTCGTGAATTGTGCTTTTGGGAGACCTTTAAACACATGGGGAGGATGAAAACTCTGACCAGACAGAATGGTGTTACGGTCAGTGGGTTTCACACAAAGAGAGGTATGAAACATACCTTCTTGAATCTTGACCTGTACATCAAGAAAATTAACAGTGTGTGTGGACATATTGGCAGTAAACACAATTTTAGTGTCTAGACTATTAAGAAAAGACATGAATTCCTTAGCAGTATCAGCAGAACCCGTCCACACCATAAACAGGTCATCAATATATCTAAAGAAACCTTTACAATATGTCTTAAATAGGTCATTGTGATAGATCTTACATTCTTCCAAATACCCAATATATAGGTTAGCATATGAGGGTGCTGTCGGACTTCCCATAGCTGTACCGACAGTCTGAATATAGAAATCATTTTCAAATTTTTCACTTTGATGTGCCTGTGTAAGATGCAATAAAGTACACAGGATCACGCAAGTCTGGTGTGCATGGCTCTAATCTGTTGATAATATTAATGTCTAGGTTAAACCCATTCAATTGTCAGTGGATTTAAGAATCTTCAGGGATGGGCACAAATAGAAAATGCACTAACAAGAATAGCTGCCACCCTGAACCCCTGAAAAGAGCCATATTATATATGGACACATCCTGAGAACTATAAGGAGCAATGCAGTTCTAGCATTGGCTGGAAATAACTGCTACAAACGTTTTTAAAAAGTATTCCTCAGTAGGGGGTATAGCCCTGAAGAACTCAATATGGCTATACAACAATCTAAATGTGAGTAACACATCATTTAAAAAATGCCTTAACAAAAAACACATCACTTTCAAATATGGGGACATGGCTGTTGAGAGACATTTTAAAACATCAAACCACACACTTAGCAAACTTTGCTGCACAGTTATTAATAGACTGGAAAAAGTCCCCACCTGAATTTGTAGCGTTACCCCTATTAGAAGCATACTGGATATATATATATATATTATTTGGATACAATGAACAGTTTAAATTATTTTCTGATATTGACCTAGAGACATGATTCTTAGTGATCTTTACCTATTTGTAATGCATTTTTATTACCTGTACAATTTAATGTGTACTCTGGCCCTATCAACAGCAGGATTTCCTTGGCTATGGGACATTAGGGCAGCACAGTGGCTCAGTGGTTAGAACTGATTCCTTGCAGCACTGAGGTCCTGAGTTCTATTCCACCCTTGGACACATCTGCAAGGAGTTTGTATGTTCTCCCTGTGCTTGTGTGGGTTTCCTCTGGGCACTCCAGTTTCCCCCACAATCATAAAGACATACTGATAGGTTGTATGTGTACATAAAGTGATTAGATTGTAAGCTCTTTGGGGCAGATTAGATTGTAAAGCACTTCGGAATATGTAACGCTATATAAGAAATAAAATACATACATACATTAGTGTTTAGGAAAACATGGTGGCTTGAGTATTACCTGTTCCCTATGAAGCATAGGACCTATAGTTACTTCATATAAACATTTTCTACTAATGATCACAAACCAAAAAGAATTAAATAAAAGTGAAGCAGTTGGCTTATGCCCACTGCCCATGACATAAGTGTTATGATCTTGTATGCGGAAGTAGATAACCAAGGGATGTGTGCAATACTATTTGACTAGGAGATATACTTTCAGGGTTATTCAATAAAAGTTCTTATCATTAAAAATGGTGCTAATTTTGCCCCAACCAATCAGATGTTAGCTTTTAAATGTTAAATGATATCTGATTGGTTGGGGCAAAATTAGCACCATTTTTAACAATAAGAACTTTTATTGAATCTCTCTGTTTGTTTTATTTTTTTTTATTAGAAACTTAAATGGTCCACACTTTGAGTCTGGATCCCAAGAATCTGTAGTTAGTAAATTTCTATTGTCAATTGTATATGGGTCTTTTTATATATGACCACTGATTTAATGGGCTATAATGGGGGGGGGGTGTCCTTGTATACACTAATGTGTGTGTGTGTTTGTGTAGATATCTGCTATTTTAATAGACACTTATCCTACCAAAGAAGTTCAAATTAAATTGTCTTGAAATATCTTCAGAGACAATTCTGCCAATGATTATTCTCTGGAGCCAATATATCTTGCTAATTACACTAAACTTCAGTATTTTCACTTTGGTAAATAAGTGACCATGCATAGACTTTTAGTCATTAATAGCACACATTTATTTTTAATTAAACGTGCTATTGTTACAAATAGTCTGGTTTCCTTTCTATAATTAGACAGTTTCTCATTTTCAAGCAAATCCATATCAGCAAAGTTACACGGTCGCTAATGTTGAGAATATGACATGTAGTTGGATTCATTATTTTTCTAAAAGTGTCCTTGCCTGTTGCAAATTCTTTTAAACTTGATTGTTTACTCTTAAGAAGATTGAAGAATAATATTAAGGTCATTTTTGGAATGATTGTAAAGGGCTTCTTACATTTTCATTTTTTTTAAATCATATTCCTTTTTTTCACAAGTATTTTGCAGACATGCCTACCTGAAGGTCATGTATATAGTATTTCCTCTATCCGCATCACTCGAAAAGAATTATAGACACACTTCTTATCTGCAAACTAATTAACTTGTGGATAACAGGCAGTGACTGCTGGTACGTGTTATTTAACTGCCTTTAGGGAGTATAAACCAAATTCTATTATCCACCATCTCCTAAACACCAATGTAAATTTTTTTTCCTGCAAAAGGTCAGAGTCGATCATTAAAAATGGAAATGGGAAAAGATCAAATATAAGAAAGGCAGTGTATTTTTATTATGTTTTAAAAATGGAAAATATCTTAGAATCCACCAGAGGCTATATTAACATAATTTGCTGCTGTTTAAATTAAACTGAAAGTAACTGTCTATATTGATCCACTACTTATAACATGATATGACATTTATTCCTTTGACATATTGATAAAATACATGTCATATACTGACTGGAAGGATCCCGAATGGAGTTAATGATTCTACAGACAAATAAACTGTAACAAAATTATTGCTGTTCAGATTTTTATTCATAATCACAATTAAATTTGCAAAACTAATTGATCCTTTTCTGTAGAGAATAATCAATGGGATACTATAATGTGTGTTGAAAGGATCAGCGAAGACAAGATGCCATTTATATAACTTCAGCCTATTTCTTGCTTTATACCCCCAACATGGTGGACTCACATAGTGGTGGCTTATCACTAAGATCCATAGATTGATTTCCAGATCGCTTATTTATATATATCCGCATCTATCTACGCGTTTCAGACATTTTGACTACAGGCCGTCATCAGGGTTACAGAATATGGACGTCATGACAATAAAACAGGTAAAACCCTCCTTAAAGGGCAAGTCCAGCCCCAAAATGAAAACTTACATACAGGTAAATCACCCCCCAAAACCCTAAACTGTAATAGTTTAAAATCTGAAATATATAAGTCTAACCTGAAATCCTGCACAATGTCCTGTTTCCCTGGTTTCTGCTTCCTGGTTCTTCCAGTAAGCAACTGTCAGTTATAGATTTGACAGTTGACATCACAGCTAATGACTAAATGTTAATCCTCTCTCTGACTCTTCTGAGCATGCTCAGGCTCAGTACAGGCTCAGTACAGGTTTCTAAATTGCTCAGTTTCCATGAGGCATCCAGAAGCATAGCAGGCATACAGTAATGAATTCATAGGACAAACTATGTTATATCAACATATTTTAAAGAGGCCATTCTTTCTAAAAGATGTTTTTATGAGGGTGGAGTTGTCCTTTAAACACACCCCTTCGATCCCTCTGCCAAAACCCCTCACCACACCTGATCCTCCCCCTTGAGAGTACCAGCTGATGTCACAGTGAATGCTGGAAAGGTGCCAACCACAGAGGTGTAAACCCTTATATCTCCAAGAAGTTAAACCAAGCTTCCTCTCAGGGAGCTATTAGTAAGCCTTATTGAGAAAAATGTTAGTGAAATAACTAATCTCGTGGAGATAAAGTGCACCCAAGTTCCCCATCAGTGAGTAAGCACCAATAAGACCCAAGTTATATATAAACATTATAGTTATCCAAAGTGCCATAACCAATATAATAGTTTAGTTTAAAAATTGCAAAGTGCAATATAAAGCTGAAAAGTGTGCTGTGCCGTGTATTGCTAAAATTTACCAAAACATCATAGGCTCCTTGTTTCCCATGTTAAAAGACCTGCCACAGCTTATAGTGGAACTGTGAATACACCGCTGTTATAGAAAATGCCCCAAGTGCATGCAATGTATTAAGATACCCAACTGAATGTGATGTATATACAAATAAGTTACATTAAAATGGGCGAGACCTTTTACGTGTCTGTCAAAACCAAATCGCTACGGTTGCAGGCTGTGTAGAAGATAAGGGGAATATATTTGCTACTTTTAAACAAGTTGTGTCAGTTGTTTCTATGGATACAACAGGTTCCCTCATATTTAATTACTACTGTTGAGTCTTGCTTCAGCCTCAATCCATCCATTACACATTCGGTAGCAGCCGGATCTGAAAAAAACAGCCAGTGATTGTGCTAAGGAGATCCAAATTTTACTTTTAAGTTTCTTCGTGATCTAGGATGTTTTATATGTATGTTGAAATAAATTTTGAGCATTATGCATTTCAGACTTAAGTGTATATTAGATTTGGCCATGGTCCCTATATATACCTAGCTAGATGGATTATTATAGAGAGCACAATCCACATGGATTGGTGCCTTATTTATTAATAACTTATTCATTCATTGCTGCCGGTGTGGTATAGGGGTTACTTCCTCTGTTTTTAACATATGAGATTTTACCCCCAGCACCATCGAATTTTTGATTGTCAGCATACTATGATTTAAAGTTGTGATTCCTGATCTTTTCTTTATAAAGAGACAGTTGGTGTGCCTGCAGCACCGATGTTAATTAATTAATTTTTTTTACTTAGATTACATGACGTCATCTGACTCTATGAATAGAGATCTCTTCTTCTGAGATGTTCCCCTCCTGGTATTTAGATAAAACCTTTGAGCTGAGATCATCCTAATCTACCTTTAATAAGAAAATCATGTCCTTTACCCTTAATAATGTGAACACACCGTATATACTCGAGTATAATTCGATCCGAGACACCTATTTATACCTGAAAAATTTGTAAAAACTGATTGACTCATGAGTCAATCATAAGCCAAGGGTAGAAATTATGACCACTATTGCCTTCCGATTCTATATTGTTTTGTGGCTTAAGTTGCCCTTAAAAATGGACAGCAGAATTCCCATGCATTAGTCCCATACAGTAATAGCCAAATCCAGTACCAGTAACCCCCAATTCTTTGGCACTCCATATGTTTGGAAACTACAACTCCTGGAATGCTTTGGTTGCTGGGAGTTGTAGTTTCTAAACACGTGGAGTGGCAAGCTTTAGTAAACTTTTAATTAAGCTTACCATAATTTACAATTCTCCTGACCCCCATATAGTAAAGGGCACTCTGGCCCCTGTATAGTAAAGGGCACTCTGTCCCCCATATAGTAAAGGGCACACTGACCCCCATATAGTAAAGGGAACTCTGGCCCCCATATAGTAAAGGGCACTCTGGCCCCCATATAGTAAAGGGCACTCTGGCCCCCATATAGTAAAGGGCACTCTGGCCGCCATATATTAAAGGGCCCTTTCACCCCCATATAGTAAAGGACTCTCTGATCCCAATAGTTAAAAATGAGAGTTGTAGTTTCAAGCTGTCATTTGCACTGAACTAGCAGCCATTTTTGCCCCACACTGATGAGACCCATCAGATTTATAGCATCCAGATGAGCAGTGACAAAGCTGAGTAAGTCCAGCAGCCAGACTACAGGAAGAAGGAGTGTAAAGGCAGATCAGCTCCTGAAACTTTCTATGCAGGTGAAGGATTTTTTTTTAACACAATGCCACCTACTGGTTACTATCTGCAATTGCAGCATTTGGATCTAAATTCGGACTTGACCCGAGTATAAGCCGAGGTTAGGTTTTCAGGCTAATTTTAAAGCATGAAAGTCTCAGCTTATACTCAAGTATATATGGTAATTTGTATATATAATACCTTATATAGGGAGTCATTATTGGACTTATGCGGTTGTACTATATAGATTTTACTGATGTTGTATTTAACAAAGTGGCTGAGCTCCAGGCACCATTTGCATTTGGTGCCTCTTATTAAATTCTTAAGGAAGGGGCATATTTATAAATGAGCGGTAGATTTTTGCGGCTGGTTTTCCTGACGTTTTCGCCAAAATCGCCATTAACGCGATTTATAAAATGTCTAAAACCAGCCGCGAAAATTTAATGTATCATTAACCTTTCACGCTTCACGCATCAGTTACTACTCTCTTCTATTTATAAAGCAGTGGTAACTGATGCGCCATGTTAATCTCGGCCACCTTGAAGGTGGCGAAAATGTCCGAGATCATCGGGGGCAGGGGTGTGCGTCCAACCTCGTGGCAGGTGGTCACATTTGCTGGAGGGGCATGTGCGCCCCCTTCCCAGCAGCCCCTCCCAGCCACCTTCCCCTATACGCTTGCAGGGAGGGGAAGGGCCCGCTGGGGGTGGTGGAGGGACCCTCTAGCGGGGCCACTGAAAAGTGTCTTTTGGGGCTTAAGGGGTCCTGCAGCTTATACCAGGACCCCCATCTCCCCAGCCTTATCAGGGCCTTTGCAGCACTGAGGGGTACCTCCGGCGCCGGTGGCTTCGACAAGGCCGATGTTACCAGCACCTTGATCCAACGCAAAGTTTTCAGGCTAGCGACACCAACACCACTGAAGTCGCAGATGCCAGTGAGCCCGCTGGCACCGCCGGCCTCAGCAGAGTCAATGTTGCTAGCTGCTTCTTTCTTCTGCCATCTACTACGATGACTTCTGAGCTCTGCAGAGGTTTGCAGCTCTTTATATAGGTTTGCAGAAAACCCTAATCTGTTTTTGATTCGTCAATTTTTTAATGCTTGGTTTACATGGTTTTCATTAACCAATCAGATTTTCCGAAATATGATTGGTTACTGTAAACCATGTAAACCAAACATTGAAAAATTGACCAATCAGAAACAGATTAGGGTTTTCTGCAAACCTATATAAAGAGCTGCAAACCTCCGTGGAGCTCAGAACTCATCGCAGTAGATGGCAGAATAAAGAAGAAAGAAGAGGCTAGCAACATTGGCTCTGCTTAGGCCAATGGTGCCAGCGGGCTCAATGGCTGCAGTGAGCCTGCCTGGCATCGGCAACTTCAGTGGTGTTGGTGTCGCTAGCCCGAAGACGTCGCGTTGGATCAAGACGGTGGTAACATCAGCTTCGCTGAGGCCGAAGGTACCCATGGTGGCAGCAGGTGTACTTCTTGGGATTGGTGGCCTCGGAGGAGTTGGTGTCACCGGATGGAAGAAAGAAGAATCACCCAAGGGCTCCCGGGGATCCCGGTTCGAGCTGCGGGACCCCTAAGCTCCAAGATCCCTTGCCTAAGATCCCTCGCAGTTGAGGGATTTCAACTCCCTTTGCGGCAATATTGTACTTAGCCCATAAGTGCAGTATTGTCGCAAAGAGAGCTCAAATCACTACCGCAATACTTTTCGTGGGGATGTTGCTCACCATTATAAATATGGCGAAAGCGGTATTTTCGTCACGGCAATGTGTGGTGGTAATTTTAGGGTGTTATTTTTCAGCCTTTTATAAATATGCCCCTAAGTCCCAAAATAAATTTGCTTATTGGTGTTACAGGTGGTCCCAACACTTTGCCGAGAACATGCAGGGAGATGCAATATCCCGTGCTAATGGGAAAATTTAGCGCTAAACACATGCTAACCAATATACTAATGTGTTAGTGAGGGTTTTGCACTGCCTGCGCTTTAAAGCAATTTTTAAAAAATTTGCACAACCGAGTCAATCGGTTTTTGCACTATTTTTTTGCACTCAAAACACACTTGATTCACCATTTCCTTTTGGCAGCCTAGAGAGGGGGTTTTATTTTATCTATATTGTATGGTGGAATAAAGTTAGTTTTAAGTTAATGTTGCATCTTGTCTACTTCCCTAAATGGTGTATGCCGGTGAATACCCATTACTTCCCAGAGATTTTATTGATACTTCATTTGTTTTTTAGTAATAAAGAAAAAAGATCATGGGCTTTATATGTCTAAATAGAATGGTAATAATATTTTTATGGGTTTGCCTACACTAAATTCTTTAACCACAGCATGGTCATAATCACCTAGTTACAAATAGACTGGGTGAATTTAAACTCATTATATTATTATTACTCTGGGAATGCTAAAAAAAATCATCTCACTTGCATTTCAGGAAGTTTACTGTTGCATTAACGAGGTGAATGAAATTGTAGAATTGTAGACAGCTAGACAGGTTTAACTGGGAAAGGCAGGTTGGCGCATCAGGGGACCCAAAGTGCTGGGCAATACCAGGACAATTTTTGTAAGCTTTTTTTGTTCAGAAATTAGATTCAAGACTATATAATAAGTTGTGTATTTTTTCAATCAGATCCTCTAACTTTGGTTTCCAAACATAAAAAATACTTTATAAGTCTTATCTGTAATCTGGGGACTGCATGAGTGGTTATTCATTACTATGTGACATCTTGCAATACTAATTATGGTATTAACAAATTAACATCAAATGATTACCTGAGCAATTTCTTATATGCTGGATTATTGGATCTTGGGAATTGATTTTTTTCTTCGTTTGGATGTGAACAGAAATGATCACATTAAACTGATTAATTAGAGACTTGTGCTTTTCCCCAGTCAACATTAAACTGTTACTATGGTACTGTACATATTTAGAGATCTCTGGTTTCTGGGTTCATTGATAGATCACTGAGAAGTGTATCTGAATGTACGGCACCTATTTTAAAGGCACGAGAGTAAGCATCATGAATCAGGGTACAAACTCAGATAAGTGCAATTTCCTTCATTTATTACTCAATTAAGCCATAGTTATTTTGTATGATCTTAAAGGCACATGACAACTTACCATTACTAAGTACATTCAGTTTAATGTTTGGTAACTAATGTTAAAAAAGGAGGAAAGATTTTTATTTTTCCATTTGTACTGGGTATGTTGCTTCTTGTGTTGCCACAGCAGTTCCTATGATGATGTTCTCTAAGATGCACTTTCTTAAAATATCCACACACATCAGTCCTATCAGTCAACAGTACTAGTAAGCTTGAAAAAACGAATTGAAGAATATTTTTGTTAATAGTGTTGCGCTAAAACAAAGATATCAGCCTTGTTTCTCTTTCCTCATGTCAGCTCTGGCATGCTATCTCCTTTTTTGGTTGTTCTGCAACCAATAAACAAATACAATTTGCAGGTGTTCTTATTGGACTGACCTGAGGGATTGCACATACTAATCCAGTACATGCCCCCTCTGTTCTGACCAAGGCAGGAGTATTGGTATTGATATTAGTATTTTAGCACAGTTTATAGGTAAAGCATCCCATACATTAGTAGGTGTCTTCAAGATGTGGTACAGATTAAAGTCGCCTATCATGATTTCATATCACCGTATTTACAAGATTTAATAATCTAGCCAACCCAGAGCCAAACTCCAAACCTCTGGAATGAGCCTTCTGCCATTCAGTCAAATCCCTTTGACATAGGTTAAGGGAGTCTATTTTATCTTTTAGATTCTAGTCACATGGTTCTTTAATGTTACCTTGTCACCCATAAGCAAAACAAGGCTAGATATGTTACTGAATACGTCACTGACTGTGTGAGCAGGAGGTAACCATTATTTCATTTTCTATTTAGGCTCTTATTTCAATAGATAAATACTGGAAAGCAGAGATGCAATAAGTGAAATATAAAGGATTCATTTTTTGAACAAAATAAAAGTTAGAAAACTTTGACTGTGTCAATAAAGTCAATCTCACACCAAGGAATTGAGCTTTGACAAAGTAATGTGATATAATGCAGGTTAATTAACTGAGTGTGAAAGTAAAGTTCAAAGGGTACCTTAGTAAAACAACTTCCCAAAAACTGCATTGTTTCTACTTCATGCTTTTTAATAGAGCACAATATTGTTTCCCTCATTTAATTCTTCTAATGAAAACATAATTCTTTTCTGTATCAAGTGACCTTGCTTTTGTTTTTCCAGGTGCTATCAACCTTTTGCAATGGCAAAATCAACATCCCAAGACAACAGAACAAACATTGCATTGTTTAGAGTAGTTTTTGCAAAAGATACATGACACTATAAATTGATGAGTTTGTGACTTACTGGTATGTTACTTAATTATTAATACTTTTCTTGAATCATTGCCTGAGTCCTTTCATTCAGTTTTCATTATAGAGGGACGCTATAAAATACTCAGCTTGAAATCTTTATAAAGTCATTTGTGCTCTCTTCATTATTGCATTTACTGTATGTCAAATAAGTATTTGACATAAAGGAAAATAAAAGCTACAATTGTAAAAATACATGTAGTTAATACTTTTTCACTAAATACAATTTTACTAAAATTGAAGCCAACGTCAGGTCACGTGACCCTCTTCCTTCTTTTACAGGATTGCTGGGAAAATTGGATGTGGTCGAGATTTTGCTGCAAAACTTTGGTTCTTTTGCATAACGAAAATGTACACCTTTCTTCAGTTTGGAAAGATTGTGAGACTAGACATTTTTTAACACTATGATGTCCACTAGATTCTGCTGGATTCATATAACCAATAATGGTTACGTTTGTATGTGCAATCCCCCGGGCTAAATAAACGGGTGTCTTAGCAGTCATTTCTTCATTTCTCATTGAGTTCAGTGTGTTGGGGAGGACTGACAATTGGAATAGGGAGAGAGACTTAGGACCTTATTAAATAAGAGGTGCCAAATTTAACCTGTGTGCAGCAACCAATCATATGTTATCAAATGTTATCTAGCTGTAATAGACCAGTAAAAAGGTAACATCTGATTGGTTAACTCAAATGGCACCCCTTATTGAATAAGCTTGATATGCTAGTGCTGTACATTAAACTTGGGAATTTAAATTGCCAGTCCACTAGTCAGCCTGCCAAATAGATTTCCATCAGTCCACTAGCCAACCAACATTGCTTTTTCTCTGGGTTTTTGTAATGTTGCTGTTAGCTTTTGAAATAATCCGTGTTATATGTTAAATTTTTCCACCATTGAGGCATAATTTTGTTTCCCCATTTTCAGTGAAATCATCAGAGAAAAAAAATCAAACGATATCAGAGATTTCTATAGGTGATCCACTAAACCACGCACAACTGCATAGTTACATAATAATGGAGGTTGAATAAAGAAATACTTCGATTCAGTGCAATCTTTATACCCTACCCATTTACCCTGTCTAACAGAATTCCTTCCTTCTCCAAATTACAATTGGAAAGTATCCTTGGATCAACCAGAACTACAGCATATGTATTAAAGGGCATGTCCATCCCTCATTCCAATTTTTAACACATAGTAGGGCTAGTTCCCCCAGCCCCAACCGGTATAATATATTTTCCAGAAACTCCCCCGATCTTTATTTACCTTCCCTCTTTCCTCTGCCGCACTGTCCCGGCCCTCTGTTTGCATGAAACTGCAAGCAGGGGGCTGGACCGGCAGCAGCATCCCTGATTGGCTGAGAGGCAGCCAATCACGGACGCGGCTGCCAGCAGTTCAGAACGCCGGAGGAGAGAGGGAAGGTAAGTAAAGATCGGGGGAGTTTCTGGAAAATATATTATAGCGGTTGGGGCTGGGGAAACTAGCTCTAATATGTGCCAAAGGGATTTTACACTAGGGGGAGGGAGAGCAAAACGGGAGGGAGAGGGAGGGCTGCTCTGAGCAAGCCAAAAACCTGTGAGAGGACATCTCAGGCGGAAACAATTTCCCTGGTGGCCAGGCTCCTGTGGTCAGTTTTCTGGACTTTGGAGGGGAATTACAGGAGAACCATTTGGAGCTGGGATGTAAGGTAAGGATTTTTATGCACTACAGAGTGGGGCCAGTTGTGATGGAAATGATAGTTTTGGGGGTGGACATGCCCTTTTAATGTGTTTAAGGTTTAGAAACTTATCTAGGCCACTTTTAAAGTTAGTCAATGAATTTGCCATTACCATATCTGCTGGAAGGAAGATGAGTACTCTTTTTATTATACTTCTTCAAAGTAATCATAACCCCCGCACAATCACCACTTCTCTAATGTAAACAGCCCTAATGTATCTAATCTGCCAGCATTGTCAAGCCCCTCCATTCCCCTTATCAATTTAGTTTCCCTTCTCTGAACTCTTTTCATTCCCTTTTATATATGGGATTCCAAAACTGCAACTCATTTTCTGGATTTTGAACCTCATTTAAGTCATTTCTACAGAGCGATCAAGCTCTTGAGTGATTTTCTGTTTTTAAAGGATTTTTTGTTTTAAGGGAATTGAGAGCGTTAAAAAAACTAAAGCGTTTATAACTGTGGTTATAGCCTAGTAAATGTACTAACCTAACACTATTTATTTCTAGGAGTGTGCCTGTGTGTAAGTAATTAATCACTAGGGTGTTTTTTGTTTTTTACTACTTACTGCTTGAATAAGGTAGTAGGAATTGTTTGAGTAAACTCAGAGCACTGGGTTACTGAAACAAATACTGGTGTTTAAACAGCACTGTTACCTGTAGAGCGGGGGTTGGTAAGAGACAAAGGAAAGGCATTTTTTTTTCCTTTTCACTGATTGGATGGGGGTGTAGCTAATTGGTTTAAATTGGCTGAGGGCTGTTGGCTCTGTGGTTTTGAACCTCATTTAAGTCATTTCTACAGAGCGATCAAGCTCTTGAGCGATTTTCTGTTTTAAAGGGATTTTTCTGTTTTTAAGGGAATTGAGAGCGTTAAAAAACTAAAGCATTTAAAACAAGAAAGCGTTTAAGAACAACACTGCTATTTCTCTGCTGTGTATTGCAATTTCTCTGCTGTGTATTGCTGTGTTTCTGCTGTGTATTGCTGTTCCTGTGTCTCTGGTGTGTATTGCTGTTTAGTATGGACAGTTTTGTTGGGGCCGTGCAATGTGCATCCTGCCGCATGTATGGGATCTTGGAGCAGCCGCCCCAAGGGACCTATGTATGTGTCAGATGTGAGTGGGTTGCCCATTTGGAATCTGAGGTCCAGAATCTAAGGGGTAAACTTGCAGCATTGCAGGGCTTGGCAAATCTGGGGGAAATGCAGGTACTGGCAGGGGCCAGTAAACTGGAGGGTGGACATGGGGCAGATAAGGTGGAGAAGGAAGATAGATTTGTAAGGGTCACCAGGGGGAGTAGGGGACGGAAGGATAGGGGCGCTTCTTCCCAGCTGGTCGATCCCAACAGATTTGCCATTTTAGGCGAAGATGTGGAGGACGATGGCTCGGAAGCAGCATGTATGGAGCGGGCCTTTCCCTTGAGCACCCAGGGGACGGCCATCTCCAATACAAGGGAGGGAGAACTGGGGGCTAGGAAGGATAGGGAGGTGGTAGTGGTAGGGGACTCCATTATTAGAAGGGTAGATAATGTAATCTGTCGCCAAGACCCTACATGCCGAACAGTGTGTTGTCTGCCTGGTGCTAGGGTTCGACATGTGGTGGATCATGTAGACAGATTATTGGGTGGGGCTGGGAGTGACCCGGCGGTCTTGGTTCACATTGGTGCCAATGACAAAGTTAGAGGTGGAGGTGAGGTCCTTAAAAATGATTTATTTCCGAGAATTAGGGGCCAAGTTAAACAAGGACCTCCAGGTAGTGATTTCAGAATACTATCACAGCCACGTGCTACGCTAGGGAGACAACGGGAGCTCAGGAGTATAAATGCGTGGCTAAGAGGGTGGTGTAAGGAGATGGGGTTGGGTTTTTAGAGAACTGGGCTGATTTTTCTGTTGGCTACAGGCTCTTTTCACCTCAATGGTGATGGTGCAGCTGTTTTGGGGGAGAAGATGGCTAGGGGGTTGGAGGAGATTTTAAACTAGGTATGGGGGGGAGGGTATTAACTACACATGGGTAGATAGAGAAGTTAGGGATCTGGGGCTAGTAACACAACGGAGGGAGGAGAAGGGGGAGGGGGGAGCATAGAGGATAAGGAGGCATGTACGACCATGTATAGAAGTAAATCAATTCATAATCTAAAATGTATGTTTACAAATGCAAGGAGTCTGGCTGGAAAAACTTGAAATATAGCATTAAGGAAGGTATGATGTAATTGGTATAGCAGAATCATGGCTTATGATTCACATGACTGGACAGTAAATATTGAAGTATACTCCTTATTTAGACATGACCGAGTTAATAAGAAAGGAGAGGAGTATGTATGTATGTTAAACAGGAATTGAAGCCAATATTAAAGATGGAATAGATGTGGGAGCAAACGATACGGCAGAAACATTAGGGTGGAACTGTGTACAGAAGCAAGAAGGTAGGTAAATTAATTGTTGGAGTATGTTATAAGCCGCCAATTCCGAGGAAGAGTTGGATATGAATCTCCATAGCAGTTGGCGAAGGCTGCTGGTATGGGGCATGTTCTGGTCATGGGGGATTTTAACTACCCTGACATAGATTGGAGTAAGGGAACGTGCCAGCACCTCTAAGGTATAAAGTTCTTAATTTTCTATATGAGCATTTTCTTTCACAGATGGTAGAAGTTCCTACTAGACAGAATGCGTTGTTGGATCTGGTGATATCTATAACCCTGAGCTCATAATGGAGATGAAGGTAATAGAAGCTTGGGAATAGTGACCATGATATAGTGTCATTTAGTATAGGTTGCAAAAAACTAAAGTGCACTGGCTTACAAAAACTTTTAACTTTAGGAAAGCTCATTTCATGCTTTTAAGGAATCGCTCCTGCTCATAGACTGGGGAATTGTTTCTAGGTAAAGAACTGAGCAGATGTGGACCACTTTTAAAGGGATATTAACTATTACATTTCCAAATCGGTACCTTTAGGTAACAAGTGTAAAAAATTAGGTCCAGTCCTGCATGGCTTAATGCCGTTAAAAAGGGAAATGGAAAAAAGAAAAGCGCTTTTAAAATTTTAAAAACAGAAGGCACGAACAGGCTTACAGGAGTACAAAAGCTGTAATAAAGAGTGCAAGAAAGCAATTAAACTAGCTAAATAGAAAATGAAATACGGATTGCCGAACAAAGCAAGTCCAACCCCAAATGTTTTTTAAGTATATAAATGGTAAAAAGATAGGACTGAGAATGTGGACCATAAATTATGGAGCTGAGGTGGTTGTAGAGGTGCCGAAAGGCTAATCTGCTAAACCGTTTTTTTTTACATCGGTTTTTACTGTTGAGAATCCTTGTCCTTACAGTAGGGATGTAGCAATATGCAGAAGAAATGAAGAGTTTTCACATTGGATACGGAGGATATGGTACGGAATCAATTACAAAGTTAATATCAATAAAGCGCCAGGACCAGATGGATTGCATCCTAGGATTTTAAAAGAGCTTAGTTCAGTTCTAGCTAGACCACTGTTTCTCATATTTCAGATTCGCTTTTGTCTGGGGATGTGCCGCTGGATTGGAAAAAAGCCAATGTAATACCAATATTCAAAAAAGGTAGTCGTTCACAGCCTGGTAACTATAGACCTGTAAGCCTAACATCAGTGGTAGGGAAGTGATGGAAACTTTGTTAAGGGATCATATCCTTGACTTTGTCTCCAGAGATCATCTTATTAGTAGTAGTCAGCATGGATTATGAAAATAGATCATGCCAAGACAAATTTAATTGGTTTTTATGAAGGAGTGAGTAAGAAGTTGGACTCAGGCAACAGTGGATGTGGTATATTTGGATTTTGCAAACCTTTTGATACTGTGCCACATACGCGACTAATGTATAAACTGAGGACTGTTGGCCTTGAAGAAAACATTTGTTCATGATGAAAGAACTGGTTATTGGACCGCAACAGAGAGTGGTGGTTAATGGAGCTACATCTATTGTGGCTAAAGTTCTAGCGGAGTGCCTCAGGGTTCTGTACTGGGCCGCTTCTGTTTATTATCTTTTATAAATGACTTAGAGGGGCATTGGAGAGCAAGTTCTCTGTGTTTGCTGATACACTAAATTATGCAGAGCTTTGGAAACTTCCAATGATGTGCAAGTGCTGCAGCAGACCTAGATAGATTATCACAATGGGCAGCAGAATGGCAGATGAGATTCAATGTAGATAAATGTAAGGTGATGCATTTGGGATTTAATAATCCCTGTGCCATCTACACCATAAATAACTCTGTGTTAAGTTCATCTGTAATGGAAAAAGATTTGGGGGTTCTGGTAGATAACAGACTTAGCTGTAGCAAACAATGCCAGGTAGCAACAGCTAGAGCTAGCAAGATATTGTCTTGTATAAAAAGGGAATAGATTCAAGAGAGAAAAATATTATTCTCCCTCTTTACAGGCACTGGTAAGGCCTCATTTGGAATATGCGGTGCAGTTTTGAATCCCATATCCAAAAGGGACATCTTGGAAATTGAGGCAGTTCAGAGAGGGCAACTAAATTAATAAGGGGAATGGAGGGGCTTGAATATGCAGGCAGATTAGACAAGTTGAGGGCTGTTTACATTGGAGAAGCGGCGGTTGCATGGGGACATGATAACCTTGCAAATATATTAATGCCCTTCAATGAGCTCTCTGGTGCTTGTTCACTAATAGGTCATATCAGAGGACACGTGGACATCCTTTAAGGTTGGAAGAAAAGAAGTTTCATCTTCGTTAGGAGAGGTTTCTTTACAGTGAGAATGGTGAAACTGTGGAACTGTCTTCCAGCAGATGTGTGTAATGGCAAGTTCATTGAAAACTTTAAAAAAGGCCTGGATAAGTTTTCTAAAACTAAAGAATTGAGAATTCTGGTATTAATGCATATTGATCTGGTTGATCCAGGGATCTTTCCGATTGCCGTTTGAAGTCAGGAAGGAATTTTTCCCCCCTTTTTAGCTGGGGTTTTTTGCCTTCCTCTGGATCAACTGTTAGGTAGGGTTAAAAAAAAAAAAAAAAAGTCACAGGTTGACTTGATGGACGTATATCTTTATTCAACCTTAATTACTATGTTACTATGTTACCTGTCAGAGGATCCAGGTGGATCAGGCTGCCGGTCTTCTCTCCTGGTACATTAAGTGAAGTACGTCAGGTAAGACATAGCTACTTAACCTTCTGTACTTCACTTAATCCTTTAAAAGTGACTTTAACATTCCATACATTAGCTTGTGCTGCTCCTTCTATATTTCCTCTCTCTTGTCTCCATACGTCCCTGCCATACTCTCTGCTCATCACGACCATCACCAGACCTATATTATCCCATACTCTGCAATTCTATTCATCTCTCTCTACATCATGAAACTTCAATCAAGGTTTAAATCTGGCCTCATATCCTACCACTCAGAGCACAGCACAGTGTATGTTTGTTTAAATTGACACTGCACAAGTTCTCACTATGACACTTCTACCCTTCCCTATGTATCTGTAAGTTACCCCCCAACTAGATTGTAAGCTCTATGGGGCAGTGACCTACTCCACATGTCACATGATTCAAGTACTTGTTTACATTTTATTGTACATAATTATATATGTACTAATTATTTGATATTTTTCCTCCTCCCTTTATGACTTTTTGTTTTATAATATTTACAGTGCTGCGCTATATAATAAAAATATACATACCGTATATCTCGAGTATAAACCGAGTTTTTCAGGCTGAAAAATCAGCCTGAAAACTCGGACTCGGTTTATACTAGTCAACCCACTTACCTGGGCTTCCCGGCAGCCGCGCGCGATCCTTTTCTGCACTGGCGCCGGCCTGACGTCACTGCCCGGCGCCATGCCCGGCGCCGGGCAGTGGACGTCAGCCGGCGCGCCGGTACAGGAATGGGTGCGCGGCTGCCGGAATGCTGATACCGTACCCTGCCGGGATGATGGAGGAGATAAAGAAGAAGAGTCGTCCACAGGAGAAGAGTCCAGGAGAAGAGTCCACAGAGAGAGTCCAGGAGAAGAGTCCAGGAGAATAGTCCACAGGGAGAAGAGTCCAGGATAAGAGTCCACAGGGAGAAGAGTCCGCACGGAGAAGAGTCCAAGGAGAAGAGAGTCCACAGGGAGAAGAGAAGAGTCCCAGGAGAAGAGTCCACAGGGAAAGAGCCCACAGGTACAAACTGAACTGAGGGGGAGGGGGGCATTCAAGATGTTTGGGACTACACTCCCAGCATGCTTTATTAGCTGGAGTTGTAGTTTCCAAACACCTTGAATGCCAGTGAGGGTGGCATTAAGATGTTTGGAAACTACAAACTCCCAGCTAATAAAGCATGCTGGGAGTTGAAGTTTCCAAACATCTTGAATGCCACCCTCACTTGCATTCAAGATGTTTGGAAACTAAACTCCCAGCATGCTTATTAGCTGGGAGTTGTAGTTTCAAACATCTTGAGTGCCAAGTTTCTACCCTCGGTTATACTCGGGTCAATAACTTTATTAGGATTTTTAGGTGAAATTGGGTACCACTCGGTTTACACTCGGTCGGTTTATACTCGAGTATATACGGTACATCTATTTTTAAAATGAAATACATGTAAGCAGCATTCAAGGGTGTGTGTTGCTGCACTTGCATACCAACATGCATTATAACAAAGGGTTTTAGTATACATTACATGAAGGAAAAAGCCTTCCAACCATGTCAAGGTTGGTGTACTGGGATTACCTTGATGTGTTGGCTTTCCTTAAGTGATCACAGTACTGTATACTAAAATCCCTTTGTTATAATGTATGCCAGTGTGCAGAGATAATATGATATTGTATGGGGCCCAGGAATGTGCATGATTATTTTTTCTTTGTTTGTATAAATGTTTGACCAGTAGCACTGATCAATGTAGTTGTAATTTAGCCTAAGGAGTGCTTCCACAATCCTTCTATTATATGTGTGTTGCTACATGCCTTCAATATTTTACTTGTTTGTTCAGGCCAAGCATTCCCCTGCTACCCTTAACCAACTCTTCCTTTTCAGAACTGATGGCAAGCATGCTGAGTAATCACTAGGAGCCAACACTGGGGAATTTCCCACTGTGCAATTCAAACATCTCAATTGTCATAATTCCAGAAAAACACAACAGAGTTTCTCATAATTAGAAATACCAGTGGTAAAAAAAAAAAAAAAACCTGATTAAAACCACGATTTTTGATTTTCAACCATGATTTTTTGATTTTTGATTTTTAAAAACTGAACTCTCTAATTAATAAGGCACTTGAAAGACAGCTAAAATGTATGATGCTTCGATTAGCTATTCAAAATAGACGACAAAACAAAAGTTTAAAAACAAATTCTGTAATAGTTAGGAAGAAATATTTTAAAATAATAGCATTTAAAAAAAATTTGCAGTGTAGATGTGTATTTGTAAAGGGCATGGCCACCCCCCCAAACTAAAATTTAACCCCACTACTGGTCCCACTGTGTAGTTTAAAAAATTCTTAACTTACATCTCTACTCCTTATGGTTCTCCTGCAGTGATTGTTTAAAATCCAGGAAACTGAAGAGTAGGAGCTGTCTTCCGTGTAAAAGGTTTCTCTGCCTCATGCTGCTGCCCTTCCCCCTCCATCCCTCGGATCCCTCTTTGATCCTCCCCCTCTGATCCCCCCTGGCTTTCCTTCACCAAGTGTCAAATGTTTTTTATATAATGTAGAGCATGCCTTCCCACCCCCAACCACTATATTAGATTGCTTAAAAAGAATCTGAACTCTACTTACTGTCCTTCGCTCCTACGCCATTCTCTTTGCCGACAGCCGAGGCTGTGTTTGGCTGACTTTTTGCAAGTTCCAGCAAACAGAGTTCGGTACTCATAGCTCCGAAGGAGTGGGGGCTGTAAGTATAGCTCTGCTTCTTTTTTTACAATCTAATAAAGCGGTTAGGGTGGGGAAGGGATGCCCGACAACATACTGAAAGTGAATATTTAGGATGAATATACCCTTTAATACATAATAAAGTATGTAGCAAAGAAATGGTGTACTTTAGGCTCCTTAAATTGGTTGCAATGCTGTTAATTTTAATACAGAAATGTGCCACCAAAACTGTTATTCTACTTACTGTAAGAATCATGGTTTAGCTGGAAAGTAACATCTGTACAAAGCATATAGGAAAATGTTGAGGATTAGGGAACATGTACAGGTTATTTATGAGGGTGATATGTTATCACTGATAGGGAAGCATTTCAAAAGCTATATAAAGATGGGGTAGTATACATACATTATGAAGTGCAACTAGTCACCAATTGAATATAGTATACATACAAAAATGAAGCCTAGTGCACAACCACATTTTATTTGCTTACATGTTATTCCCTCTATGATCCTGCTTTAAAAAGCCTTCCATTCCCTCTGGAAAATAAAAGCAATTAGTTCAATAACTTGCCCAAATTATTTTAAGCCCAACCACCACTTCAAGGTTTGCTTTTTTAGCTGGTTCCTACTCTATCAGTACTTGCTATTAGTGATGACCCAACGGATTTCCCTCATTCGCGAACGGCGGACATCGCAGATTTTCCGATTTCCGCCTTCCGAACTTTTTCGAACCGCGTTTTCTAAATCTTCGAAATGAGACGAGATTCTCGTATTTTCGATAATGCATGGAAAAACGTATTTTCGAAATTTCCGAAATTACGAGGATTTCTCGTATTTCGAGGAATTTTTCATTTTAATGGGTTTCAATGGGTCCTCTCGCGGATTTTCGAAATTTGAATTTTTCGAAAATTCACGGATCCTCGAGCGGACCGGATTTTGCGAATTTCGGACATCTCTACTTGCTATAAGTAAAGTACTTATACAGGAGAGTCAGTCCCAAGGAAGCTACCCACAGTGCAGCAAGGACTTTCAGCTCATAAAAGACAAGTAATGATAAGTGTATTTACAGGGCTTAGATTGTGAGCAACACCTGGCAAATTTAATAAATCATAGAGGAAAGGGTGATGTTCCCTGCTGTTCTATTCGCAGAAGAGAAAAATAATACATGTGACTTTATGTGCTATGCATTTTTCCCCATTACATTAACTATAAAAAAAGGAAGTACACATTTCATTAAAAAAACAATATTAACAAGGAAGCTTTTATTGAAAACCTTGTCTTGGAAAAGCAAATTTTTGTATTAACTAGATTTCACTCCCCAAAAATCATACATAGCTGTAATAACCTGCTTTTATGGGTTATGTGCTGGCTTATTATTTAATTTTTTTTTTTTATTATTAGTATTAGTATTTTTATTATTTAGTATTAAAAGCCTGCTTTATGGGTTTATTTTTAAATACTATTTATATTATTATTATTGATTATTGTTTATTTATTATTTAGGTTTCTTATTAATAATATAATAATTCATATTATATTATTGTAAATATATCTTATTCTTATTTATCTTTATTTTGGTTTATTATTAATAGCCGGTTTATGGGTTATGTCTGGATTTATTACTTTATATATGATTTATTATTATTATTATTATTTATTTATTTTTACAGTAGGTTTATTAATTTTTATTTATTTATTAACTTTTTAAAATCTGTGTGCTAGTCCCAGACCCGTTTGTACTCCTTGTCTCGTCTGTATCATATAGAGTTTACTCAGCTTGTTTCTTGTATTTAATTTCTTCTGTGATTTTTTCGAACTTATCGAATTTATGTATATCCTTTATGATACAGAGATATGTCAGTATTGTTTTATTCTGACAAGGACCTTTGAGCATACAGGGTTAAATGTAGTGGAGTTGGATTGTCTATATTACAGTCCATCTGTTTTTGATAAACTTGCCGCATAGCTTTGTGTTCTTCCCTCCCCTTCTCCCTTCCCCCTCCCATTGCTATTGGATGCTTACTTGCACTTTCCTGTATATAAGAGACTAAATCCCTCTCCTGGTGGTCTCTGGGAAGCGGAAGTTCGCGAAACACGTCAGGCCACATACTCCCATCCTTCCCATTCCCCCCTTTTAGTAGTGTCCGATACGTACATTGAAATGTCTAAATAAAGTGTTTTGCAATTACGGCTGAGTTCGGTTTGACTCCTCGCCCTCTACATATCTGTTTATTTATTAATTTGGCTTGAAGAGCCAATTCCTTGTTCTTTCTATTACTTCTTCTTCCATTTTATTCTTCCGCTTTTTTTGGACTGTATCTCCTCCACAGTTTTTGAGCTGAGACATGAAATTCGCTACGAGACTTGCGGGGCGTATAGGAGAAGAAGAATCTTCTAGCTAAGGAATCGGCGGAAGGGTTTATAGTGTTATCGGCAAATTTTCGGGACATTTTTTCCCGTAGACTATAATGGTAACAATCCTCAAATGTGGATATTTCAAAACAGTTTGTTTCATGGTCATAATACAAACGATGATACCCCCAACCCCACACACAAACACAGGTAACACAATCTTATGCCAAACGCTGCTACAAATCAAGTATGTATTTTCTCCAACATGCAGCAGCACAAAATTGCAGATAAAAAAATCTTTTATTTGACATACCGACATCTGTGTCATACAGTCTATATAAATATACGTCTATATTACACACAAACACAAAAACAAAGCAACCAAACAACACAGAAGCAAACAAAATAACACACAAAGTTTTTTTGTTGTTTTTTTTTGTGACACTAAAAGCTCACAAATAGGAAACACCAACTGACAGCAACAGCAATATCAGAACAGCAAAAGACCTGCTGATGCTGCTAAAGGCAGCACTGTCAGCTACAAAAAACACCACAGACATGACACACAGAATACAGAAAGACAAACAAAAAAACAAGTGACACCTAGACCTCTAAAAGGTCTAAAACAAAAATTGTCCAAGGTACTTATAGGGGGGTAGTCCTTACAAGGACTTTTGCGGGGTCTCTCCACAGGAAGGTTAGCCTTTACAAATGACTGTTTGCGGTCTCAAGAGTGTGAATACAGGGGTGCGTTAACAACACGTTGATAAACCATCACACTGAAATTCACACACAAAAGCTCAAAAAAGCTCAAAAAGCACAACAAAAGACACAAAAAACTTCTCTCCAACCCTACACTGTCAGGTCGCCTCTAACACACTCAACAAACACCTGACAAAATGGCGCCTGTGAAGCAGCCTGTTATACCAGGGGCGATGGCAATCAATGTTTAGACTGCCATTGGATAATTTGGGACAATGTGGCTTGCTCCTCTTAAAATAATCCCCAATGCGGGAGGAAATCTTCCACGAATTTACAAGAATTCTCGTAGTTTCCTGATTTTTGAAATACAAGTCATTTTCGAAATTATGAGAGGATCTCCGTTTCCCGTATTTCGAAAAATACGGGATCCTCGTAATTAATTTGGTCGGAAAATCTAGAACGATCAAGAAATACGCAGATTCTTTCGAAAGTTCAGAAGGCGGAAAAATCCGGAAAATCCAGAATAATCCGCCGTTCGCGACGGATAAATACGCGACGGATCCGGGTTTGGATCCGCTAACCGGCATCCTCTAGATTGGAGCAACTATGGTAGTGACAACACAAACTGTTTGGATAAGGGAGGAAGTACTATCAGTTCTGGTTACATTTACATTATTGCTATTGACTGTCTAAGGAACCGTTAAATACCTACTAATAGGAAGATCAGAATTGTAAAATTTTACCCAGGTACCCATCGACAAAACCACGCCCACCAACAAAGCCACTCACACATTAACAGGTGGAAATAAACAAAGGCGGCATTCACAAGTTTGGCTCAGGCAGCAAAAAACCCTAAAGTTGTCCCTGACTAAATGAAACTTTTTAATTATTTCTGGTGCTAATGAATACATATTACTGGTAATTATGTTATATTGATTAGTGTGGGTTAACAGGTTAATGATGTTTGAAAATTTTTTTCTGCTAAATCTCATTAGAAAATCCAAGAAAAGAATAAGTAAAAAGAAGGGAAAGCAGGTAGTACTTGCCCTAGCTCCAACAAAGAGATTTATAAGGACTAGAGTGTATACTACCCAAGAATAGGGACATAATGCCAGACAAAGGGGTTGAAGATTCATACAGTGACCTGAGAGTTGGGGTGGCACTAAAAGTGATTGTTATTTTGTTGTTTCTGATTACTCTGGGTTGTGAGTATTGATTTGATATCTGTGCATGCTATGTCACCCTATGTGTTTCTTGCAATGCTATTAAAGTGTTCTATAATAAATAAGATACTGTTTAAGTTTAAGAACCACTGGCGCCCATTTATGCATTCTTCTAGAGTGGTAGTTCAGCAACACCCTGCCTCCAACATATAGGGCCTAGTCCTGATAAATAAGAATCTTATGCATAGAATTTGCATAAGAAGGCTGACAGTCTTTGGAGCAATTAAGTAACCCCATTTCCACTACCGCCTCACACGAGAGCAAACAGCAAAAATACAAACAGTTAGGCAGCATACAAAAAAACAAGACCCTGCCGCTTTTATTTATCCCAACAGTAATGAATGATCAAAGTCATTACTAAAAGCGATAGATCAAGGAATATTTTTCATTATTCTCCCCCCTGCAAAACTGTAAATGTCAGATGTAGTTACCTTCTGTTTCTATTTTGAAATCAAAGCAGATATTTATTTAGTCAACCATGATATTTAACAAAGACTTAAAATGAAAAAGTCATATAAACACTTTAAGCCAAGATGAAAAAAAAGATGTTTTGGAGAGCAGTTAAAATCTGATTTAAGTTGGATAGATGGAGTACTATGTACAGACATTATAATATTCTCTTGCTCCCCTTCTCGCTCACCCTCTCTCTTTATATTATATATTTATTATTACATTGTTAAATATAAATGGACAATTTAGTTAAGGAATCTTCAGGGTTTATCTGTGTATCATTTAGATCAACGGACTGAAGTTTATTTCTGAAGACGTTTCGCTAGTCATCCGACTGACTTTCTCAATTCAGAATGACTTGTACAAGAATCTGTGGCAATTCTGTAACCTGGAAAATCCCAATTAGCATTCACAGCCAAGTGTTAAGGGCGTGATTGCATAGTGGCTAAGATGTGTTATAGGAATGCCCAGGGTAAGGTGTCAAAACAGCATGTACACTGGCAGACAGGTTGGGTGGCCAAAGGTATGCTTTGAAGATTGTAATGTTAACAATTGGCAAAGGAACGTGACTGGTTCAAGAGAGGTGTTAAGGAGGCCATTTATGTGAAAATAAAGACACAACCAAGCCTAAATGAGTGGGGGGGTTAGACAACAACTGTCTGCCATTTACAATGCTGTTTTGACACCTACCCTGGGCGTCTCTTATAACACCTCTTAGCCACTATCCAATCCGACCTTAACACCTGGCTTGGTATGCAATTGGGATTTTCCAGGGTACATAATTGCCAGGGCAGTTCTAGGGTTTTTGCTGCCTAAGCCAAACTTATTGCTGCCTTTTGTGCACGCCGCCATGGTTAGAATGGGTGTGGCTTTGTAATGTGGCATGGCTAAAGTTTATGATTTTTAACTTCTATCACATAGGTATTTAAACAGTTCTCAAACAGTCAATTAGCAATAATGTTAATTACTAGAAACAGATATTAATCCCTTTCTCAAACAGCTTGTGGTTGCCCACCATATGCTCCTTTCAAGGTTTTTGTTGCTCAATCAGATTTAACTTATTTATAGCCTGTGCTATACATGTGGTTCAACTGTTACAGTACATTAGAAATGACATACTTTCTGTAGTATAATATTTTAGCCAAATGATTTGTAGCCTTCCACCATGTTAAGGTAGACTTTTCAGCAGGCCTAACTAACCTAGCCAGTTAACAAACTTATCAAAGCAACCTAACCATATTAAAGGATTTTAACAACATCATATCTGTTTCTAGGGAAAATTCTTTTTTTTTTGACTGGTCAAGGAACATTTTTTTTTACAACTGCCTGTGTGCCGCCTTCTTTTTCAGTGCCAGGGTGCCGCCTGAGACACTGCCTACACTGCCTAATGGTAGATGTGGCCCTGATATTGCCACAGATCTTGTACAAGTCATTCTGAATTGAGAAAGCCAGTCGATGACTAGCAAAACGTCTTCAAGAACTAAACTAAAGTCCAGTTGATCTAATTGAATACAACAGATATATACCATGACTGGATGAATGAGAACCTTCACAAGCATCTTCAGGGTTATTCAATAAAAGTTTCTTATTGTTAAAAAAATTTTAATAATAAGAATTTTATTGCATCTCCCTGAATGCTTTTTAAATACCTGTCATGGTGGAGTCTTTTTCGTAGTCAAGATCCTTATATAGATGGCCTCCTTACGAAACAGCTTGTAATCAAGTTGTAGTTTTACTTTCTTTAAGTAAGGGTGTAGGGAAAATGATTTGAGGTGCATAGAGATGGGTATGCGTTGAATTGAGCGCAAGTTTCTAGGGGAAAGGGATGAAATCTAGCATTAATGCACACCAAAGGAGTAATCTTCCTTTTATAAAATATGTTCACATATTTTAATGCAAAATTAGTGTTGCATTGCTATTAGCTGAAAACAAGTTACATTACATGTCTTTTCATGGAGGACAGGTTCACTTAGCAAGCTTAATTTCCATAAAAGGAAGCTCCCACCTACTTTCATGTATAGATAAGCTACAGTAGCAGCCCCCATTGTGCAGGGAAGCTCCAAGGTGCAGGCAAGAACTTATATGGAAGCAGTAACAGTATGGCTTTGAATCGGGCATGGTGGCATGTCAGTTATAAACCCCATTGTTTTAGAGCATGGATGCCAAACCTTCTCCAGGCTGGGGTACATCATATTGGCACCCCAGACAGTGACTGATCTGCTTGTGAAACTCCTTCCGTCTCCTCTCCGAAAAACCCAGATTGGGAAGTACCCTACTAGTCAACAGGAATATTTTAAACTGTTTAATTTGTAAAAAGCCTTGCAATGTATAATCTTTGTACATAAATTAAAAGGGATTACCTTACATTAAAGGCAAGATCACCTCTCAAATGAAAAATGTTACATAGGTAAAAGACTAACCTAAATGCGGCACAATGTTTTATATCGTTATTCTGCTTCCAGGTTCTTCAAGTTAGCAACAATAAGTCATGGAAATGACAATTGACGTCACAGCCAATAAATGAATGCTATTCCCAGCTGCCTCCTCTGAGCAGAGGGAAGGTGGGAAAGAATGTGGTAACATTTATATGTTGGCTGTTTATGTTTCACAACACAGTACACATCCAAGTTAATTTGGCATATTAAAGGTGTGTAGGTTGTTGTAAAGGTTTGTAAAATGTAAGATATTATACAATGTATATGATAAGGATATGTGTGTATAGTGATAAAGCTTTTGAAATGGGATTTTATTAAAGGATGGAATATTGTTTTAAAACAAAATTCATTGCCTTGGATATGGCAATAAAATCTGACAGATTTATTTTATGTACATAATACTGAACAATGACAATATACTTCTATTAAAATAAAGCATGGCTCAAAATGAAACAAAAAGAACACTTAAGCAATCTGTACTCAGGTAGAAGTGACTTTACTAAGAGCCTGTTGTTTCCCTGTATAGCTGAAATATCGATGTTTAAGACATGATATATAAAGGACAAGACGCAGTGGATATTTGATTAGAATAGTAAGCTCTATAATCTGACTTTATCAACAGACGGTCTCACATAAAGACCAACGGGAAGTAGAAAATCATTTAAGTAACTAATAAAAAATTGTGTTTCTTTAGAAAAGTAAATGCCATAAAATGCAGAATCAGAACAAGGCCATGAATAAGTGATTCTCAGCCATGTAAATGCTGTTATTACCAACACTTGGACTCATGTTAAGTACAGATTCTGTATAGATTTATCCCTTATTAAATGGATGATCTAGGCGATTTACCTTTCTTTAATGACAATTTAATTAATGTACAATGTATACCTTTGACTGATAGTTTTTAATGAACCTGTTAAATGTCAGTAATAGATAATGTCTTTCAACATTGAACATTTTCCTGCTGTAATGAGATCACAAAATATACACACGAGCAGCACAAATCATTAAGAAATGCCATTGAACTGACATACTGCACTTATGTAAGAAATAACACCCATTTGGGATGGTGAAATTGATGGGCTAATTTTACATTTAGTATCATTTCTCTCTCTGTCTTTTTTTTTTTTTTTGCAATCTACATAAAGTTCCCTTAATCTTTCCTTCTCTAGATTCTCTTTTTAAACATACTGGCAAAGTAACCAAGTAATCATTTTGATTTAAATAAAAAGGCCATAGAAGCTATACATAATATGGATCAATAAACAATATAACCGGGAACTGAAAGTCTAACTACAAAACTACAAAAGACAAGGCGAAAAAAGAGCAAATGACAATTTTGAATACTGTATACTATTATTATAGTTCTAAAGCGCTAATGGATATACAATATAGGGGACCCAGGGTACTATTCTAATATGAGCACTGTGTGTACTTCATTTATTATCCAGGATGTGTTGATATTGTTGAACATATTATTATATATGTGAGTCCTCTTTTGACCAAATACACAATTTTCACCACTTGATTTGCCTTAAGCATATTTGCTATATATCACTGTGTCTGGCGTGTCATCACCTGACACAGTTGCCAACAGGTCAATTCAGGTGACAATGATCATAGTCAGAAAAACAGGCAAATAATCGGCAATGGTAAGAAAGTAAACAAAGAACACACCATGAGCTAAATAAAAGACAAGGGGAAATTTAAACTTTCAGGAGCCAATAGAAGGTAGAAGTGGAGAACGAGAATCAAGTGATTAGCCAGTCACAACCTCAACCTCTCAGCCACACTACAAGCAGGGGCAGCTACAAAAGTGGTATACTGTAGGAAGATCCTTAGATGCCAGTGTATACTGAGACTGTGTGCATCATGGAAAAGTCCAAAGAACCGAGTGAACAAAGAGGAGGATGAGCCCTCAGGATTGGACACCAGGTAACATAGATGCTAGCCACATATGATACCTTTATGAACTAATAGTTTTCATCTAATATTTGGTTAGTTTTCTCCATAATAAACAATAATAAACAATTGTAAGGTACTTACCTGTGCATCTGCTCCAGCGACAATCCGCTAGGCGGGCTCCGGTCCCAGTGACTCTGACTCTTGCGACGTCGGTCCCGGTGCGCGGCTGGGAACTTGAAATAGTCCTCCCTCTTCCCTAGACGCCCACTTGTCAGTTGTTTTGGCGTCTAGGGTTCTAGTGTTCTAGGGTTCTAGTGTCTGTATTGCTTGTCAGCAGTCTTCACCATTGTGTTCCAGTACCAGCTTCATTGTCACAGTCTCCATGTTCCAGTAACCAGCTTCATTATCATAGTCTCCATTGTTCCAGTATCCAGCTTCATTGTCACAGTCTCTATTGTTCCAGTAACCAGCTTCATTGTCACAGTCTCCATGTTCCAGTATCCAGCTTCTGTCCAGTCTCCATTGTTCCAGTATCCAGCTCCTTTCACAGTCTCTATTGTTCCAGTAACCAGCTTCATTGTCACAGTCTCATTGTTCCAGTATCCAGCTTCATTTTCAGTCTCCATTGTTCCAGTATCCAGCTTCATGTCACAGTCTCTATTGTTCCAGTAACCAGCTTCATTTCACAGTCTCCATTGTTCCAGTATCCAGCTCCATTTCACAGTCTCCATTGTTCCAATAACCAGCTTCATTGTCACAGTCTCTATGTTCCAGTAACCCAGCTCATTGTCACAGTCTCCATGTTCCAGTATCCAGCTCCATTTCACAGTCTCCATGTTCCAGTATCCAGCTTCATTGTCAGTCTCCATTGTTCCAGTATCCAGCCATCATTGGTCACAGTCTCCATTGTTTCCAGTATCCAGCTCATTGTCACAGTCTCTATTGTTCCCAGTATCCAGCTTCATTGTCACAGTCTCCATTGTGTTCCAGTATCCAGCTCCATCTCACACATCTCCATTGTTCCAGTATCCAGCCATTTTCACAATCTCCATGTTCCAGTATCCAGCTTCATTGTCACAGTCCATTGTCTCAGTATCAGCTTCATTGTCACAGTCTCCATTGTTCCAGTATCCAGGCTCATTCTCACAATCTCCATTGTTCCAGTATCCAGCTCCATTGTCAAAATCTCCATTGTTCCAGTATCAGCTTCATTGTCACAGTCTCTATTGTTCCAGTACCAGCTCATTGTCACAGTCTCCATTGTTCCAGTATCCAGCTCCATTTTCACAGTCTCCTTGTTCCAATAACCAGCTTCAGTTAACAGTCTCTATTGTCCAGTAACCAGCTCATTGTCACAGTCTCCATGTGTTCAGTATCCAGCTCCTTTTCACAGTCTCCATTGTTCCAGTATCCAGCTTCATTTTCAGTCTCCATTGTTCCAGTATCAGCTTCATTGTCACAGTCTCCATTGTTCAGTATCCAGCTCATTCTCACAATCTCCATTGTTCCAGTATCAGCTCCATTTTCACAATCTCCATTGTTCCAGTATCCAGCTTCATTGTCACAGTCTCATTGTCTCAGTACCAGCTCCATTTCAAGTCTCATTGTTCAGTATCAGCTCATTGTCACGTTATCCATTGTTCCAGTACAGCTCCATTGTCACAGTCTACATTGTTCCAGTATCCAGCTCCATTGTCACAGTTCTATTGTTCCAGAGTAACCAGCTTCATTGTCACAGTCTCCATTGTTCCAGTATCCAGCTTCATTTTCAGTCTCCATTGTTCCAGTATCCAGCTTCATTGTCACAGTCTCCATTGACCCAGTATCCAGCTTCATTGTCACAGTCTAGTTCCAGTATCCAGCTCCATCTCAATCTCCATTGTTCCTATCCAGCTCCATTGTCATAGCTCCATTGTTCCAGTATCCAGCTCCATTGTCACAGTCCTATTGTTCCAGTAACCAGCTCATTGTCACAGTCTCCATTGTTCCAGTATCCAGGCTCCATTTGTCACAGTTCTCTATTGTTCCAGTATCCAGTCTCATTGTCACAGTCTCCATTGTTCCAGATCCAGCTTCATTGTCACAATCTCCATTGTTCCAGTATCCAGCGCCTTCTCACAAGTCTCCATTGTTCCAGTATCCAGCTTCATTGTCACAGTCTCCATTGCCAGTATCCAGCTTCATTGTCACAGTCTCCATTGTTCCAGTAACAGTTCATTGTCCAGACTCCATTGTTCCAGTGATCCAGCTCATTGTCACAGTCTCCATTGTTCCAGTAACCCGCTTCATTGTCACAGTCTCCATTGTTCCATCCAGCTCCATTTTCACCAGTCTCCATTGTTCCAATAACCAGGTTCATTCATTGTCACAGTCTCCTATTCCAGTAACAGCTTCATGTCAGTCTCCTGTTCATATAGCTTCATTGTCACAGTCTCCATTGTTCCAGTAACCAGCTTCATTGTGACAGTCTCTATTGTTCCAGTAACCAGCTCATTGTCACAGTTCTATTGTTCAGTATCCACGTCATTGTCACAGTCTCTATTGTTCCAGTAACCAGCTCATTGTCACACATCTATATTGTTCCAGTATCCAGCTTCATTGTCACAGTCTCACATTGTTCAGTATCAGCACCATTTTCAAGTCTCATGTGTTCCATAACCAGCTCATTATTGTCACAGTCTCCATTGTTCCAGTAACCAGCTTATTGTCACAGTCTCCATTGTTCCAGTATCCAGCTCCATTTTCACAGTCTCATTGTTCCAATAACCAGTTCATTCATTGTCACAGTCTCCATTGTTCCAGTAACCAGCTTCATTGTCACAGTCTCCATTGTTCCAGTAAGCTCATTGTCACAGTCCTATGTCCAGTACAGCTTCATTGTCCCAGTCTCTATTGTTCCAGTAACCAGCTTCATTGTCACAGTCTCTATTGTTCCAGTATCCAGCTTCATTGTTCACAGTCTCCATTGTTCCAGTAACCAGCTTCATTGTCACAGTCTCATTGTTCCAGTATCCAGCTTATGTCACAGTCTCCATTGTTCCAGTAACCAGCTTCATTGTCACAGTCTCTATGTTCCAGTATCCAGCTTCATTTGTTCCACTGTCTCTATGTTCAGTAACCAGCTTTATTGTCACAGTCTCTATTGTTCCAGTATCCAGCTTCATTTCACAGTTCTCATTGTTCCAGTATCCAGCTTCATGTCACAGTCTCATTGTTCAGTAACCAGCTTCATGTCACAGTCGCTATTTTCAGTATACCTCATGTCCAGTCTCCATTGTTCCAGTACCAGCTCATTTTCACAGTCTCCATTGTTCCAATACCAGCTCATCATGTCACAGTCTCATTGTTCCAGTAACAGCTTCATTGTCACAGTCTCATTATTCCAGTAACCAGCTTCATTGTCACAGTCTCTATTGTTCCAGTATTCAGCTTCATGTCACAGTCTCTATTGTTCCAGTAACCAGCTTCATTGTCACAGTCTCTATTGTTCCAGTATCCAGCTATCTGTCACAGTCTCTATTGTTACAGTAACCAGCTTCATTGTCACAGTCTCTATTGTTCCAGTATCCAGCTCCATTGTACAACCTACTCCCTTGTTACAGAGTCCTGCTCATGTGTTGTGCCAGTTTTCTAGCTGACTAAACGTGAGTCTTCCCTGTACTCTATTCCAACTGAGTTAGGGCAGTATTAAAACAATTCTCTTATTTTCCAATGCACACTTATTTATATAATTCTATGCATTCCCCACTACCACTGTTGTATATTGTTTGGCTATAGGATTTTCTCATCTGTTTTAATAATACAAAGATTTAATGACTTTGCAAAGTGAAAAGGGGATGTTATCCAAACTATGATAGGATTGCAAAACTTAGGCAAGAGATTTGCATGTGGAGCATGACAGTTATTTCTAAACAAAATGTTCCCTGCTTTTATTTAATGAACCATATAATGTAGGAGGCAATGGTGAGATCATGTTAAGCACTTTTTTAGCTCTCTATTTGGGATTAATGTTTTTAGGATAAAGATTTATTTAAAGCCTAGAGATGAATATTTTGTATACAGGGTTTGTGGGATAGCATTAATTAAAGGGAAACTGTGGTCCAAAAATGACTTCGGTAAATTGATAGGAATTGCTCTCCTTAGAAATTTTGCAATTTATTTCATTGTTTACTTTACATAGTTTTGAAGATATTTACATTTTTGTGTGTGATATGGCAGCAGCATCACCAGGTCCCCTGTACTTCCTGCTTCCTGCTCTGAAACCATGTCAGTTAATCTCCCTGTGTTTCCTCCCCTTGGCGGCCCCCCTGGTCCCTCCCACTCATGGACCCATGGCCCTCCATTTGTAGGCCCCCTCGGCCATTCCCTTACAGCGAGTGCCGTGGCCCTGCCCACTCATGGGTGCCTAAGCCCTGCCCACCATGTGTGTCTAAGCCCCACCCACTCACGGGTGCTGTGGGCCACTCTGACCCCCCAAAGTTAACTCTGTGGAAACACCTTTTCAGGCAGAGTGAGAACTCTGCCTAAAAAGGCTGTTTTCACATAGTGAGAGAGAAGGGCTTACCTTCTCTGCAGCTGCAGGTCCTTCACACAGAAGGGAGGGAGAGGGACTTCCTGTCTCCTCACAAACTGAGGGAGTCTGAGGCACTGTGCAGGAGAAGTTTTAGGAATGTCACATGTCAGCCTCTCACCCATTAACTTTCTGGTCAGTAATTTCTTTATATCTTGGGCTGTGGAGCACGTAGAGAGGTGGTGTGATGGCTCGTTTAAAGGTAGGAAACTGACCTTTAATTTAAACTCAACTTTTTGAAGACCACAGTTCCCTTTAAAGTGTTAATTTGGAATTTACAAATATTGGATTTAGGTCTTTTTCTGTATAAATTCCAGAACCATTTTATCAATTGTTAACAGGGACATCAGCACCCCGACAATAAAAGCCAATGGTGGTGCACTCCGAGCTTGTGAGCACATATCCGTAAAGAGAGACAGTGGTGGCAGAGGAGGCATTCAACTCATCTGTTCCCCTTCGCAGCATCATTGAAGATAAGTATCACATAAAGTTTCAGACACTTTACCTATATAAACCATATGCATAACATTAAAAAAACAAAAAAGACCATAGTTTATCATTTTAATAAGAAGAAGAAATCTTCATTTGGCAATAAACATGTAGAAGGATTTAGACTGTTTAAATCACAACAACAGAAGCAATAAACTGTGCAACTTGACACGAAAATGTGGGAGTAACAGATCAGTTCTTATATTAAAATGTTTCTTTACGATAGACATGTTCATATAGATGGTTTCAATCTTTATTGGCTAGTGCCCAGAATCAAATTAACCTTCCTCTAATATGTCTTTGTCTCTGACAACAACTTTGTGCTGCTAGTTGTGTCAGATGTTGAGAGGTGACTTTCTTAGCAACAAGAAAATGTTAATTCATGACTTTGATTAAATTGTCTGTTCATACAACGTAACTGAACTGCCTTTTTGTGCCTTTGATTTATTTCTCATTTATAATGCAAAGCGTAAAATACCTCCAAATTACCACACTAAAAAAATAAAGGTCTTTAAGATTGCAGTTGCTAAGAAATATACATTATTTACTGTGTGCCTCATATTGTTTCTGTCTCATTCTGTCTGACTTTTTTTCTGCTGTCTTTTTTTGTTTTAAGAAAATTCTCACACATCAGTTTGTCAGTATGTCAATTTTTTTGTTGGGTGGAAAAAACTTTTGTATCATAAATGACTTGTATCTATACCATAACCCGCCCCTGTCTCTTTTTTAATCTCTTTTTAAGGAAGCTTTTTTGGTCTGGGCACCAACCATTTTATGTAATATTTATACTTATATTTACTTAGCACCAGCACAGATGGATTAAGATCAAATTGGGCACCAGGCAAGGCTGATATTTGGGGCCACCTTGTTCTTGTATTTATGGCTGTAGTACTGGAGTGGGCCCCTGATGTTTACTGGGCCTGGGCACTAATGAATATTCCTGCTTGTGGTCCAAAGTCTCATCTTGCCTAGTCTAATGCTCAACACGTTTAAAAACAGGGATTGATTTTGTTCAGTACAATATTAAAATATCCCTGCACATCTGTGTTTCTATTGTTTGTAGTGTTGTGGCCTGAAGCTGCTAACCACATGCAGGGTATATAGTTACAGATAGAAGGAAGGAAAGGACGCACACACTTAAAGCTGAATGCTGATTATTGTGATATGTTTGTGCACAATGATTTGGGTGCAAGCCAATGGTTTATTTACAATTTATGTTTATAATCTGACAGGGATATACCCCTTTCCACTACCAATAAGCATTGTGATAGCTCATTATGCTGAAGGTTCTGCTTGACAAAGTGAGGCAAATAAGATGTACCTGGCACTTTTTATATGTGGTCCTATCTCTCAGACTGTTAACCACAAGGACAAGTGCATCTGGCAAAAGGGAATTTCCCATCAAAATTTTGAGCACTGTTTGTTAAATAAAAGTTGCTTAAATATAAAAGATACTTGAAGCATGTTTATCTCTTCATTTCCTATGTTCTGCTTGGCAAAACATATTGTGTAAACTGTTAAGTTGGTAGTGGGGAATGTTTAGGAAACAATCTTGTTGAACTTGACATGATATATTGATAAACAATGACCTAGATAATTAAAACATTCTCATACATGTTCCATTTAATCAATTAACTCTAATTTAATTTATATATAAGGCAAGGGAGATATTTCCCATACTAATCTAAACATCAAGAAAGAAAGATAACTCCTATAGTAGCATGGGATAGCTAAGTGTTTATTGGCAAGACCACTTTATACTTTTGTGTGGTGATACAAAGGAGTCTTGCCAAAACACAATCTGTTGCAATGTGTTTCGATAACTTTGGGGGGGGCGATTTACCCAGAGCTGCTGGACAAATTTATGTCACTACTGGTTAGCTTGACTTTAACTTCATATTAGCATCTGATGCACGGGTTATGCAAAAGACGCTCACGATTCAATATCGCGTTTACACTAGTTTTAGTGCTTTTTATCCCTTTTCGGGATTTTCCACATTCCAAGCGTGATATTGTATCGCAATCAGGACATTTACCCCGAGCGATAGTGGCTCTGGGTAAATGAGCCGGTAATGTATTGTCACCTTAGCATTTGTGTTGTCTAGTTTCTTTTTTTTTGTCTCTTGCCCTTTTCACTTTTACTTTCCCCTTTTCTACTATTCAGTGTGTATTTTATCTTTGTTGATTGCGATGAAATGACAAATTAAATATTAAATGGGCCCCTTTTGTATTCTGCTGTTCTGATCCCACATTAAAATACCAGGACGTATGAGTTCATACACAGAGAGAAACTATATACTTAATATAATAAATTATTGGAACAATAAAATGCATCCAAATATTTGTGTGTGCTCTAGAATACTAAATATTAAAAGAACTTGACAAAAAATAGTTTAACATGAAAATGTCATCACACATTCCACATCAATTATTAATATCAAACAACACACTTATCCTTTTTGAATGAAATTATTTGTTCTGGATGAGTAGCGAATATTTTGTGAGAGAAATAGCAAATAACATAAAATTTTTTACAGCTTTGAATGTTGGCACAATGACAATACCTAGCAGGAGACTGCAATAATGAGAATCATAAATGAATTATTATTATGTGGGTACTTTGCTATTACATGAATAATGTACTGTTTCCAATGCAGTCGCAATCATTACAATCTAATTCATAAACACCAGTTCTCTAATTATATATATGACATCGAGATTTAAGTTAAAAGGAAGATATTTACAAGGATGTAACAATGTTCAGAGGTCTTTCATCTTCTTTCTTTTCACCTATACCTTTAAATGCTCCTAAATATTTCTGATCTGCTTAAAGGATAAGTACACCAAAAACAAATTAAGTTTAAATGAAAGCTGTTGTCCCTAACAACCTTCCCCCTCCTTTTTTTACGTCCCTTCAGAGCCTACTGTGCCCCAGTAAAGTGCTGGCCATCTTGGATAATGTCTGCAGTCAGGTAAGCTCGCCCCCCGAGTATGCTGGACCTCTTGCAGATTGTGTCCAAATATCCAGTGGCAGTTCCACATCCATGATGATGTCACATGCGCACAACTCCATGGCGCGCTGAAAGTCATGTGCGCGCGTCACGAGTCATGCGCACAGGCCACCCACGCGTGCGCGATGGATGGAACTGCCACTGGATATTTGGACACAAGTCTGCAACGAGGTCCAGCAAGTCTCGGGGGGTGGAGCTTACTGACTGCAGGCATTATCCAAGATGGCCAGCACTTTACTGGGGCACAGGTAGGCTCTGAAGGGACCTAAAAAAAAAGGGAAAAGGTTAGTTAGGGATACAGCTTTCATTTAAACTTAATTTGTTTTTGAGTGTACTTTTCCTTTAATTTTTCCAGCCCATGTCTTTATTGCAATAGCAATATTCAGAGCTTTTGCAACATTTTAAGAGTGTTGTAAACATATTGTATGAATGTTATATATACTATAATGGTCAACAAATAATCAGGGGGATTATTCCCAGACACACATCTGCTTTGGGTAGATGTCCTTTAGAGATTCAATGACCCTTTTGTGGCTCTGGGCAAATCATAAATGGGATTAACCCCTGTGTGACCATTAACGCCAGCCATTACAGCCAGTAATCAAGAGATATTTGCTGAAGAGGAGAATGAACTGGATGGCAAATGGTTTCAGGTTCAGACCAAATCTGATTTATTTTTTCCAGTACAAGAAAAGATTGCTAAAATCTTCATATAAAATTGGCATTCACAAGATTAGAAGTACTTTCTGATTCTGCATTTTTAAAGTCTTAGCAGATTCAATGACTAGGAGAACATTGCTGGCCTTGGATGATGATGCTATTGACACGCCCTTTGAAAACTCTGTTGCTGCTGGCTTTGGCATCAGCTGGCATACATGCTATGTATGTAAGGTAAGAGTTTCAGACATTCATGCCTACAGGGTATTGAAACTATATGTTTGTATACTGGCTAACTTTCAAACCAGATGTTGCTTATCTTCTCAAAGTTCTCCAAGTTCCAAGTTAATTGTGATATTGTGCTAACAGTTTTTAAGCAATTTGTGACTCAAGTACGGATCAATAATGATCTATTGATACAATTCCTTCTTCATTTTGTATTAGAATAGTGAATAGAAAGAGCACGAAGCACTGAAGCAGCTAAGACAATGCTGCTAGTGAACCATAGAATGTGCTTTAGGCAAAAGTCTAGAGAAAAGCCTCTTATTACAAGGTCTCTTTCTACAAGAGTAATACCACTGGGCACTGGCATAGGTTCATCAGTTGAACATTTGTGTTAAAGCAGAATTTTGGTTATTGACACACTTGATACAATGTCACATCCTTATGCCAAAGTTTCTGAAAGTGCAACTACAATTATTTTGTTGTATCAGATTTTTCCCTGCTTTTTTCACTTGGAACAGCCACAATACAATAAAGATTTTTTTAAAGGGGCAAACCCATCTTAAAACCCTGCTAACACTTAATACATTGGTAAGGATTTAAGATGCCACCTCTAGGTTCTTCACCTTTAAAGAAACCTAAATAATGAGTATGTTAATAAGAAAATATGACTTGGTTCTATCATCCTCCTATTTACCTTTATAGTTCAAGTAATAATAAATAGGTGGTGACTAACTCAATAATTGGTGACTAACTCATGCTGCTACTTTGTCTTAAGTTATATATCAAATCTCTTGTGCTCCATTAGATAAAGAAAAGTTTCAAAATCTGCTGCGTTTATCCCTAGTGCTATTTTAAACCTATGAGATACTCATATAACATTGCCACAGAGGGGTTAGTAAGGGTTTCGGACAAAACAAAATATTGCATTGCCCCACAGAATAAAAAACCAAACATTAAAAACTCAATCTGTGTTCTGTATGTATAAAAATGCAACCTGACATTTGCAGAGATGGTAGAATATTGAGCAATAGCAAGGGACAGAGTGTGTCTTTACTTTGAGGTAGGCAAATGTCATTATAATCCAAGTAACCCCTGATACAGAGAATGGATAAAGAGGTGAGAGCAACATTTTAGTTTGGTTTTATCAAAGGAAATAAATACTAAAAGAGAGAAATATTCTCTTCCATAACCTTCTTATGGTTTCTCCTACTTTATAAAAATAAAAAAACTTGTTAGGAAATTAAAGGAATTGACATTACTTTTGCCAAAAATGATGCAGTTTTAACAATGGAAGTTGTAAAATATTTAATAACATTTTCCTTGCATGAAAAATGTTGGTAATCAATTTGTTCAGGTGGTGGCAGTATGGCCATGTGTGTCTAGAAAACGCATTGCCATTAAAAGAAGTATTTTTGAAAGTATTCTTGTTAGAGACATATAAAGCTATTATATTGCTGTTGAAATCTTGGATGTACAATAGCAGAAAGCTCAAAAGGTGAATTACTATGAACAGGTCATGGTAAGTGTTCATCCTTTGTCAGCTGTTCTACTATTATCTCCGTTTGAAAGCTGCTGTACTATATATGCCCTTTTGTATCTGTCCCCAAAAAGTAATTTTTTCTTTGTTGACCTATTGATAATGAACTTTCTTCTTGGGAAACTTGACATATAGAAGGCCAGTTGATGGAATTTGTTAAAGTTACCAAACATTGTTAAGGTTCATTTAGATGCAATGTTTTCTCTGGATTAGCAATCATCTTTCACTTGGATTCATTGGAAACTGAAATGCCAAGCATACCTACACTAAGATTTGTTCTTAGATACAGAATATTTAGACACCCAGCACAGCCATTTTCTGGGGGGTTGTACTGAATTTCTGAATTATTGTGTTTTTTTTCTTAAAATGATTTTTCTTTCCCAAACTCATGTATAAACGTTATATATGTATTTCTTTTTCAAAAACTACTTACTACTATGAAAACTTGTTTTCTATTACTAAGTTATAAACAGCAGTATAACAATCTGCCATTAAATTCTTGTTTGGCTTTTGTACTTCTATTTTGTGCTGCTTGTTCCTGGCCCCGAGATAATGAATACATTCTTAAAAAATAGAGGCATATTTTGAGAAACAACAACGGCTTGCACTAGAAAGTAAACCTAAAATACTTTAGAGCAATGATGATTAGTCAAATAGGTTTTTTGACTATAGTTACCCTTAAATATGGCTGCCATGAAAATGGAAGGAAATTTGTTTTTTTGAACTTAGTTACCCTTAAAGTGTGGCTGCAACAGTAATGGAGGGGGTAGGTCAGTAGGTGTGTGTACCTGAGTCCTGTGGGGGTTAAAAAAATAAACTTTGTTGATGATTAGTCAATGATTATAGATGACTATAGTTACCCTTTAAATATGTCTGCATGTTAAATGGAAGGGTAAGTGAGTAGGCGTGTGTACCTGGATCAGGGTGGAAGTTAAAAAAACAAACATTTTTGATTATTGGTCAAAATTGTTTTTTCTTTAGTTGTTATTTGTGGCTGCCACAGTAATGGATAAGTAAATCAGTAGGTGTGTGTACCAGGGTTGGTTGAGGGGGTAGTCTTTTTGTGTTTACAGCATATAAACTTTTTTTGACTTTAGTTACACTTTAAGTGTGGCGCCACAGTAATAGATAAGTAGATAGTAAGTTTGTGTACCTGGGTCTGGTTTAGGGGGTACGTCTTTTTGTGTTTACAACCATAAAACTAACTTTCATTGAGGATATATCAAAATTAGTTTTTATACTTTATTTACCCTTAAGTATGGCTGCCACAGGAATTGAAGGCTAGGTCAGTAGGTGTGTGTACTGTGTGCGGTTGGGAGTATGTGTTTTGCATGTATGACTATAAACTACTTTCATTGATGATTGATCAAAATTAGTTTTTTTACTATAGTTACCCTTTAAGTATGGCCGCCAAAGAAATACATGTTAGGACAGTAGGTGTGTGTACCCATGTGAGGTTGGGGGTATGTGTTTGGTATGTATGACCATATTACTAACTTTTATTGATGATTGATCAAAATTGTTTTTTGACTATGTTACCCTTTTAGTTTTCCATGGCTTCCATGGGAATGGAAAAGTAGGTCAGTAGGTGGGTGTACTGTGTCTGTGTGTGGGTTGGGGGTATCATCGTTTTATTTATGACCATGAAACAAACTGTTTGAAATATCCACATTTGAGGATTGTTACCATTATAGTCACGGGAAAAAATGTCCCGAAAATTGCCGTAACACTATAACCCTTCCGCAGATTCCTTAGCTAGAAGATTCTTCTTCTCCTATACGCCCCGCACGCCTGTAGCGAATTTCATGTCTCTAGCTCAAAAAACTGTGGGAGGAGATACAGTCCAAAAAAGCGGAAGAATAAAATGGAAGAAGAAGTAATAGAAAGAACAGGATTTGGCTCTTCCAGCCAAATTAATAAATAAACAGATATGTAGATGGGCGAGGAGTCAAACCGAACTCAGCCGTAATTGCAAAACACTTTATTTAGACATCTTCAATGTATACGTATCGGACACTACTAAAAGGGGGGAAGGGGGATGGGGAAGGATGGGAGTATGTGGCCTGACGTGTTTCGCGGAACTTCCGCTTCCTCAGAGACACCAGGAGAGGGATTTAGTCTCTAATACAGGAAAGTGCAAGTAAGCATCCAATAGCAAATGGGAGGGGGAAGGGAGAAGGGGAGGGAAGAACACAAAGCTATGCGGCAAGTTTATCAAAAACAGATGGACTGTAAATAGACAATCCACTCCACTACATTTAACCCTGTATGCTCAAAGGTCCTTGTCAGAATAAACCAATACTGACATATCTGTATCATAAAGGATATACATAAATTCGATAAGTTCAAACGAGAAAAAATCACAGAAATAAAAATACAAACAAAAAACTGAGTAAGAACAACGAGAGACAAGGAGTTACAAACGGGTCTGGACTAGCACACAGATTTTAAAAAGTTAATAAATAAATAAAAATTAATAAACCTACTGTAAATAATAAATAAATAATAATAATAATAATAATCATAATATATAAGTAATAAATCCAGCACATAACCCATAAACAGGCTATTAATAAACCAAAATAATAGATAAATAAGAATAAGATATATTTACAATAATATAATATGAATTTATTATATTATTATAAGAAACCTAAATAATAAATAAACAATTATCAATAATAATAATATAAAATATGTATTTAAATAATAACACCATAAAGCAGGCTTTTAATACTAAATAATAAATAATACTAATACTAATAAAAAAAATATATAAATAATAAAGCCAGCACATAACCCATAAAAGCAGGTTATTACAGCTATGTATGATTTTTGGGGAGTGAAAATAGTTAATACAAAAATTTGCTTTTCCAAGACAAGGTTTTCAATAAAGCTTCCTTGTTAATAGTGTTTATTTTAATGAAATGTGTACTTCTTTTTTATAGTTAATGTAATGGGGAAAAATGCATAGCACTAAAGTCACATGTATTTATTTTCTTTCTGCGAATAGAACAGCAGGTAACATCACCCTTTCCTCTATGATTTATTAAATTTGCCAGGTGTTGCTCACTAATCTAAGCCCTGTAAATACACTTTATCATTACTTGTCTTTTATGAGCTGAAAGTCCTTGCTGCACTGTGGGTAGCTTCCTTGGGACTGACTCTCCTGCTATAAGTACTTTACTTATAGCAAGTAGAGATGTCCGAAATTCGCAAAATCCGGTCCGCTCGAGGATCCGTGAATTTTCGGAAAAATTCAAAATTTCGAAAAACGCGAGGAGGACCCATTGAAACCCATTAAAATGAAAAATTCCTCGAAAATACGAGAAATCCTCGTAATTTCGGAAATTTTCGAAAATACGTTTTTCCATGCATTATCGAAAATACGAGAAATCCTCGTCATTTCGAAGATTTTAGAAAACGCGGTTCGAAAAAGTTCGGAAGGCGGAATCGGAAAATCTGCGATGTCCGCCGTTCGCGAATGAGGGAAATCGTTGGGTCATCACTAATAGCAAGTACTGATAGAGTAGGAACCAGCTAAAAAAGCAAACCTTGAAGTGGTGGTTGGGCTTAAAATAATTTGGGCAAGTTATTGAACTAATTGCTTTATTATCCAGAGGGAATGGAAGGCTTTTTAAAGCAGGATCATAGAGGGAATAAACATGTAAGCAAATTAAATTGGTTGTGCACTAGGCTTCTATTTTGTTGTATACTTATTCAATTGGTGACTAGTTGACTCTATAATGTATGTATATCTACCCCATTTATATAGCTTTTGAAATGCTTCCCTATCAGTGATAACATAACACCTCATAAATAACCTGTACATGTTCCCTAATCCTCAACATTTTCCTATATGCTTTGTACAGATGTTACTTTCCAGCTAAACCATGATTCTTACAGTAAGTAGAATAACAGTTTTGGTGGCAACATTCTGTATTAAATATAACAGCATTGCACCAATTTAAGGAGCCTAAAGTACACCATTTCTTTGCTACATACTTTATTTCATGTATTAAAGGGTATATTCATCCTAAATATTCACTTTCAGTATGTTGTCGGGCATCCCTTCCCACCCTAACCGCTTTATTAAATTGTTAAAAAAAGAAGCAGACTATACTTACAGCCCCCACTCCTTCGGAGCTATGATCCGAAATCTGTTTGCTGGAACTTGCAAAAAGTCAGCCAAACACAGCCTCGGCTGTGGCAAAAGAGAATGGCGTAGGAGCGAAGGACAGTAAGTAGAGTTCAGATTCTTTTTTAAGCAATCTAATATAGTGGTTGGGGGTGGGAAGGCATGTACATTATATAAAAAACATTTGACACTTGGTGAAGGAAAGCCAGGGAGGGATCAAGGGAGGGATCAAAAGAGGGATCAGAAGGGATGGAGGGGGAAGGGTCCTGACATCTAGAGGACAGAAGAAACCTTCATACAGGAAGACAGCTCCTACTCTTCAGTTTCCTGGACTTTTAAACAATCACTGCAGGAGAACCATAAGGAGTAGAGATGTAAGTTAAGAATTTTTTAAACTACACAGTGGGACCAGTAGTGGGTTAAATTTTAGTTTGGGGGGTGGCCATGCCCTTTAACAAATAACTATCTACACTGCAAATTTTTTTTAAATTGCTCATTATTTTAAAATATTTCTTCAACTATTACAGAATTTGTTTTTAAACTTTGTTTTGTCGTCTATTTGAATAGCTAATCTGAAGCATCATACATTTTAGCTGTCTTTCAAGTGCCTTATTATAATTAGAGAGTTCCAGTTTTTAAAAAATCAAAAATCAAAAAATCATGGTTGAAAATCAAAAAATCGTGGTTTTAATCAGGTTTTTTTTTTTTTTTTACCATGGTATTTCTAATTATGAGAAACTCTGTTTGTGTTTTTCTGGAATTATGACAATTGAGATGTTTTGAATTGCACAGTGGGGAAATTCCCCCAGTGTTGGCTCCTAGTGATTACTCAGCATGCTTGCCATCAGTTCTGAAAAGGAAGAGTTGGTTAAGGGTAGACAGGGATGCTTGGCCTGAACAAAACAAGTAAAATATTGAAGGCATGTAGCAACACACATATAATAGAAGGATTGTGGAAGCACTCTTAGGCTAAATTACAACTACATTGATCAGTGCTACTGGTCAAACATTTATACAAACAAAGAAAAAATAATCAATGCACATTCCTGGGCCCCATACAATATCATATTATCTGCACACTGGCATACATTATAAACAAAGGGATTTTAGTATACAGTACTGTGATCACATAAGGAAAGCCAACACATCAAGGTAATCCAGTAACCCAACCTTGACATGGTTGGAAGGCTTTTTCCTTCATGTAATGATACTAAAACCCTTTGTTTATAATGCATGTTGGTATGCAAGTGCAGCAACACACACCTTGAATGCTGCTTACATGTATTTCATTTTAAAAATAAGATGACCGTATATACTCGAGTATAAACCGACCCGAGTGTTAAACCGAGGTACCCAATTTCACCTAAAAATCCTAATAAAGTTATTGACCGAGTATAAACCGAGGGTAGAAACTTGGCACTCACAGATGTTTGGAAACTACAACTCCCAGCTAATAAAGCATGCTGGGAGTGTAGTTTCCAACATCGAATGCCAAGTGAGGGTGGCATTCAAGATGTTTTGAAACTCAACTCCAGCATGCTTTATTAGCTGGGAGTTGTAGTTTCCAAACATCTTGAATGCCACCCTCACTTGGCATTCAAGGTGTTTGGAAACTACAACTCCAGCTAATAAAGCATGCTGGGAGTTGTAGTTCCCAAACATCTTGAATGCCCCCCTCCCCCTCAGTTCAGTTTGTACCTGTGGGCTCTTCTCCCTGTGGACTTTCTCTGTGACTCTTCTCTTCTCCCTGTGGACTCTTCTCCCGTGGACTCTTCTCCTGTGGACTCTTCTCCCTGTGGACTCTTATCCTGGACATCTTCTCCTGTGGAACTCTCTCTGGACTCTTCTCCTGGACTCTTCTCCCTGTGGACTCTTCTCCTGGACTCTTCTCTGTGGACGACTCTTCTTCTTATCTTCCTCATCATCCCGGCAGGTACGGTATCAGCATTCCGGCAGCCGCGGCACCATTCCTGTACCGGCGCGCCGGCTGACGTCACTGCCCGGCGCCGGGCATGGCGGGGCAGTGACGTAGGCCGGCGCGCCAGTGCAGAAAAGGATCGCGCGGCTGCCGGAATGCCCAGGTAAGTGGTTTGACTCGAGTATAAACCGAGTCCGAGTTTTCAGGCTGATTTTTCAGCCTGAAAAACTCGGTTTATACTCGAAGTAATACGGTTGTATATTTTATTTATTAGCGCAGCACTGTAAATATATAAACAAAAAAGTCATAAAGGGAGGGAAAAAAATATCAATAATATGTACATATATAATTATGTACAATAAAAAGTACACAAGTATTGAATCATGTGACATGTGGAGTAGGTCACGCCCATAGAGTTACAATCTAGTTGGGTGGGTAACTTACAGATACATAGGGAAGGGTAGAAGTGTCATAGTGAGAACTTGTGCAGTGTCAATTAACAAACATACACTGTGCTGTGCTCTGGGGTAGGAATGAGGCCAGATTTTAAACCTTTTGATTGAAGGTTCATGATGTAGAGAGAGATGAATAGAATTGCAGAGTATGGAGTAATATAGGTCTGGTGATGGTCTGTGATGAGCGAGAGAGAGTATGGGCAGGGACGTATGGAGACAAGAGAGAGGAAATATAAGAAGGAGCAGCAAAGAAATGTATTGGAATGTTAAAGTCACTTTAAAGGATTAAGTGAAGTACAGAAGGTAAAGTAGCTATGTCTTACCTGACGGACTTCACTTAATGTACCAGGAGAGAAGACCGGCAGCCTGATCCACCACTGGATCCTCGACAGGTAACATAGTAACATAGATTAAGGTTGAATAAAGATATACGTCATCAAGTCCAACCTGTGACTTTTTTTTTTTTTTTTTTAACCCTACCTAACAGTTGATCCAGAGGAAGGCAAAAAAACCAGCTAAAAAGGGGGGAAAATACTTCCTGACTCCAAACGGCAATCGGAAAGTATCGGATCAACCAGATAATATGCATTAATACCAGTAATTCTCATATTCTTAGTTTTAGAAACTTATCCAGGCCTTTTTTAAAGTTATTCAATGAACGCCATTACCAAATCTGCTGGAAGACAGTCACAGTTTCAAAATCTCATGAAAGAAACCTCTCCTAACCTGAAGATGAAACTTCTTTCTTAACCTTAAAGGATGTCCACGGTCCTCTGTCCTCTGATATGACCTATTAGTGAACAATGCACCAGAGAGCTCATTGAAGGGGCATTAATATATTTGTACAAGGTTATCATGTCCCCACGCAACCGCCGCTTCTCCAATGTAAACAGCCCTAACTTGTCTAATCTGCCTGCATATTCAAGCCCCTCCATTCCCCTTATTAATTTAGTTGCCCTTCTCTGAACTGCCTCAATTTCCAAGATGTCCCTTTTGTATATGGGATTCCAAAACTGCACCGCATATTCCAAATGAGGCCTTACCAGTGCCTTGTAAAGAGGGAGAATAATATTTTTCTCTCTTGAATCTATTCCCCTTTTTATACAAGACAATATCTTGCTAGCTCTAGCTGTTGCTACCTGGCATTGTTTGCTACAGCTAAGTCTGTTATCTACCAGAAGTTTGAAACGGACCCATTAAATAATGGGAGTCAATATGTTCGAAAAAGTTCGAATGAAATCAATTAAATATTAGTGTATAACTTAATGTAAATGGCTGTGGGACTGGGAAAATGGTCTAGGGAACATGTTCCAATATCCGGACATCTGAAAATCTTGTAGCTCTCCTCGCGCTATTTTTTGAGTTCGTTTTGCGCCTAGGTCATGTAATTTACCTCAGTCGGATTCGATGATTTCGCAGTAGGCGCTTTAATGACACTTTACATCGTAGTTCGATGTTCGCGCCTCTAGATCCATTAACTTTCACTCGTGGATTCGATTCCGCGTATAGTTTAATGCACCACTTAATCGTAGATTTCGATGTTCCAAGCCTAGATAACCATTTACATTTTACTCCCGCGGATTCAGCTCGCGTAGCGGTTTTTTAAATGGACGACTTTACTCGCAGATTCGATGCTCGCTTTTGCGCCGATTACCAGTACATTTTCTCGCGGTATCGATGCTCGCTGATAGGTTTATATGGACCCTTTACTCTCGCGGATTCGATCTCGAACGTCGTAACATTCGATATTTAATCGAAACCTAAAAATATCGGAAAATCCACGTCGGGGATGTTGCGGAAGTCGAATTCGTTCGAATTCGATAGTTCGGATCTGACTCGGGTAAAGTGTGGCATCCACTGTGAACACTTGACTGCATTTTAAGGGTCACTATACTCAGTCAAACAACTTTAATTATTTGAAAATACCAAAAAGTATTTGAAAAGTAAAACTGATGGTACTCCATACTTTTATGTGCTTGCTTTGTCGTTAAGTAATTAATATTTAATGGTGCTCCTAATTACCGCCCAGTACTTACTGCCTTCTTGTAGTGTTCTGGCGACACTAACCAAGGTCTGCCACAGGCCTCACCATAGCACAAACTGCTACTGCTCCTTACACATCCCTCCCCCTCCTTGTTTCTTTGCTGATTCTCTTAATCAAGAAGAATCAGAATGTTTAAAGCAGAGTTTACACATGTCCTTCATATACAAATTGAAAATATTCAATGTTTTTTGTCCTTGCAACCTTGTTGCAGTACTGCTACTGGATCTGAACTTTACAGGATACCAAAATGTATGGGAATGATGGATGTTGAGATGGAGAAGCGTGGCCCAGGTGGGCAGTTGGTGTGGGGCAGTTGGGGAACCTGTAAATCCCATCCAGCGCCAATAATTAACGAAAACAGAGTGGCAGTAAACCCTGCAGGGCATTTCGACATGTAACAAAGCAAGACCGCAAACCAATGGAGATGGAGGACCCGGGTTCACCCATAAAAAAACCTCATGAGGCCAGAAAGCACCTGCAATCACCACAATTCACCCAAACACCTCCGGACGCAATGCACACCTGTTGAAGGAGAATTAAAGGGAGCTCTATTCACTGCAGCTAGAATGTATTGGAGTTAAGTCAATAATGGGCCACACGTAGACTAGGCAAGATGACTATGCAGAAGCCCAATCTGTCTCACATACAGACGTAGAGAGCTGCAACCGCGGAACCACAAAAATATCCTCCACATGAAGACTTGGAAAATAATCACGTCGTTTAACATCAGAGGTAAGCTAGAACTATTTCAATCCTATTAGCTGGTATGAAAATCCAGCACTAAAAAATAGTGCAAACCGATATTGATGCAAGAGTGTCAGATGCCGTGGGTGTTTTTTTCGTAACCTGTGCATATCCGGCGCTAATATGGAGTTAAACGTCACCACTACCAGTAGTGAACTAGTTAGCTCGACTTTTAACTCATAAATTTCCCAATCACCGCGATGACCTTTACAACTTTAACCCGGATTAAACAGCAATTAACCCGGAAGAAAAGGGGCACAATATCTATGTAATATCGCTTGACACCCTCTATAGACCTCTAGATAGCCCACTTTCCACCACATTTTACAAAACGTGCAAAAGGTACTTAACCAATACTCACATATAATATATTAGGCAAAACACACATCATGAACAGCATAATAGGCCTCTCACCTGATGTCAGTGGCACCCGCTCACAAATGTGGGGGAGTGTTACTCGAGACCTGCTGCACAACAGTTTTGGATATATATTATCTCTTCACACGTGCCCTATTAAAATTGAACACTCCTTAAACCCTTAATTTATACCACCAATCTGACATCTTAAAAACAAGCATTGTAACACCAGCTCCCCTTGGGCCAGGTGTATCTTTCCATTCAGAAAGTAACTTAGACCATAATAGCAACATACAGGAGATATCAAATCAAATTTCTTATCATTTAAAAAAAGTAAAATGGGCTTAATTTTGCCCCAACAATCAGATTTAGCTTTCAAATGTAAGCTAAGATCTGATGGTTGGGGCAAATTAGACCATTTTAAAACTAAAGAACTTTTATTGAAGTATCCCTGATAGTACCTTTTAGGAACAACAATATTAGTTAGACTTGAAAAAAAGGCGTGATGTTATTCCAATATTCAAAAGGTAGTATCACAGCCGGGCCGGTTAATTACAGGCCTGGTAAGTTTAACTTTTCAGTGGTGGGAAAGAGATCCTGGAAAGTTTATATAAGGGAAACGTCCTTTCAAGGACTGACATTAATAAGTTAGTAACCAGCACGTTTTAGATCATAGATATTGTAACTTGCTGTGTCTTTTTATGAAGAAGTAAAGTAGAAAATTTAGACTCTGGCATGTCAGTAGATGTAGTTTCTACTTGGAGTTTTGCGAAAGGCTTTTGGATACGTCCCCATAAGGCGACTCATGATACGTAAGGTTGTTGGTCTGGGAGGCACATTTGTAATGGATATGAAAATGGTTTAATGAATAGAGCAGAGAGTAGTTGAATGGGCTTCATCATATGGACTAAAGTGCTTAGAGTGGGGTGCCACAGGTTCTGTGTGGGGCCGCTTCTATTGAAATCTAGTTTTAATGGATTGGAAGTGGGTATTGTCAGAAGGTTTCTGTGGTTTGCCTGACATAACAAAACTTTGTGAAGATTAAAACTTCAAGGATATGCCAATCGTTTGAAGGGGCATCTGAGATAGATTGTCACTTGGTGCTGCTAAGTGGCAGATGAGATTCAATGGTTATAATAGGTGTGATGCATTTTTGGACTTCAAAAAATCCTTGTGCTACTTATACTATAAATTGCTTCTGTGTTCGTGAATTCCCTGTTTGGAAAAGGGATGTTGGAGTTTTGTGGATAACGAACTTAAAGGTAACAAGCAGTGCCCAGGCGGCAACACGCCAGAGCCAGAATGTATGTCTTGTATAATAAGAGAGGTAGTGGATGTCAAGGAGGAAAAGTGTTATTCTCCCTCTTTTACAAGCAATTGCGTAAGGCCACCATTGGAATATGCCAGTGCAAATTTTTGGAATCCGTGTTTACAAAAAAGGACATCTTGTGAAATGGAAATGGTTCAAGAGAAGGGTCCACTAAATTAATAAGGGGATTGGGAAGCTTGACTATAAGAAGACTGGAAAAGTTACAATTGAAAACAAGGAAAAGAGGCTCTTGCATGGGGATATGATACTGTTTATAACATGACATAACGGGCCATACAATTAAACTATCTGGGCATTGGTTCACCAATAGAAAGTTCAGGGGACACAAGACACGCCTTACTATTTGAAGAAAAAAGGTTTAGGCTCAAGTTCGAAAGGGTTTTCACTGTGAGAATGTAAAGCTTGGAACTGTCTTCCAGGGATGTTGTGTAGGCAGGTTCAATTGTCAGATTTCAAAAAAGGACTGATAGTTTTCTGAAAAGGATGTTGCAAATCACTGGTATTGATTCATAAAGTAGAGTTGATCCAGGAAATTTTGCCAATGCCTATTTGGAGTCAGGAAGGAATTTTTTCTTCCCCTCAAAAATTTGGTGGGTTTGTTTTGCCTTTCCTCTGGATCAACAGTTAGGCAGAAAATGAGTATATTGCGAGATGGGTTGGACGGATGGGACATATGTCTTTATTCAACTCAAACTGATAATATACTATATTATACTATACTATATTATTAATTAGTAGTAGTCTCTAACAGTTATTATTCGATACATTGTATTCATTTATGCCCAATCAAGCCTTTAAAGTTTAAAGGGAACACTATAATGAAAAATTACTTTGCCTCATTTCAATCTAATAACTGATACTGTAAGTAGCACCATCTTCTGATTGTGTGTTGTGTCTGCATGCCTTCAATCCAGCACACATTTTGTTTAGGACAAGTATCCCCCTCCCTCTTTTAACCACTCTCCACTTCCATCCAACTGCGTTTTCCCCAAAACCAACTGTTCAAACCTGGCCACCGCATCCGCATTCCAACTTGTCAAAACTCTGTCCTCATTTCAGCTACAGTAACACTACTCCAGAAGAATAGTTTTTTAGAGCAAGTATAACTTGATAAACAGCTGAAATATAAGGAAGTTTTTGCATTGGATTCTAAAGAACATAGGGGGCAGATCAACAACCAAAATGATTACAGTTGGTGTTTGCGAAGAATTTATATTTTCTAGTTTATGGTTATTTTATAAATAACCTATTTTTCACGATAGAGTGCCCTTAATTATTTTATCTTTGTCTCATTTCATACCTCAGAAATGTTATAATGACATTTATAATAGTATCTAAAACATATACAGAAGATTAGTTACAAATAACATTTAAAGTTACATGAATCATTTACCCCCTATGGTTCCAAACTTTTTAACTTCTCTATCCATCTTGTCTCTATACATAATAAGATTTTCGCTGAGCCCCTCCTCTTAGGGGTTTATAAACCTTTTGCAATATTCTCCACTTTAAACTTGCAGAATTGTGTTTTTCATTAAAAAAATGCTTGGGTCGCATACATGCTTTTAAATGAATTTCTCCCAAGATTACTGATTTATTTCAATTGTCTACCGGTATGGATATCCAAATCGTGGCTTGTCCCAAGACATTCACAGATACTGTGCTTTCTATAGTCACAGAAAAGGCCAAGAATAGTACAAAATATACTATTTAACCCATTACTCAAGGAGGCCTACAAGTACCCGCACCACTTAGGGCTATATTATAAAGGCAACGGTATCGCTAAAATATTATATTTTTAAATGACGATACCGATCATAAATATACGTATTTACACTTTACTATCCCCATAGAATACCATTGGGTAGTTTTACTACCGCATGGTATTTATGACCGAAAGTTTGTCTCTTACTATTGGGAATTCAATAAAAGTTTAAATGGTGCTAATTTTGCCCCAACCAATCAGATATTAGCTTTTAAAATGATAAATACCATTCATTGGTTGGGGCAAAATTAGCACCATTTAACGAAATAAGATCTTTTATTGAAAACCCTGTATTTTTTTTGTTGACTAAGTGTTTTGTTACTTAGAACTTCTTTTGGTCAACTAAACAGGTTTTGTCACCAAAGTGTTGGTTTTTGTTTGACTAATGTGCGTTTGTGTACCACTGAATTTCTTTTGGTCAACAACATATTGTTGTCACCAAAGTGTGTTTTTTTGCTACAGATGATCTGGGCACAAACCACCCATAGGGAAACCAGCTGCGGTGGTAAGAAAAATCCTGTTCCCATCAACTGTACACTTGTCACACACAGGTACCTACCACAAAATAAAATAAGCAAACACAAATGTAATAGGTACATACTGTCTGGATGCCATTGATTGTCGTAGAAACCCAACATTTTTGCATACTTTTATTGGGTCCTGACCCTTATCGTTTCCTTCTCCTCCATCCTCAAATCTTTTTGCATATTATCTTGCACCGACTGCAATCTTTTTTGATCATCTAATCTGGAAAGAACTGAAGCCTACCTGTTGCTATTTCCTCTTGAGAAAGTGGGAAGAATTTAACAGCATGTTAAAAGAGCGATATAGGATCGCAAACAAGAGTGGTGGTAAATGGAGCTACATCTATGTGCTAAAGTTCTAAGCAGAGTGCCCAGGGTTCTGTACTGGGGCTGCTTTAACTCGGTTTATAATGACTAGAAGGGGGCATTGAGACAAGGTCCTGTGTTTGCTGATGACACTAAACTATGCAGCTTGCAAAATCATGTGACAGTGCTGCAAGCAACTAGATAGATTATCAAATGTGGCAGCGAATGGCAAATGGAGATTCAATGTTATAAATGTAAGGTGATGCTTTGGGATTTAATAATCCCTGTGCCACCTACACCATAAATAACCTGTGTTAAACGAATTGTAATGGAAAAAGATTTGGGGTTTCTGGTAGATCCAGACTTATTAGCTGTAGCAAACAATGCCAACAGCCACGGCAGAGCTAGCAAATATAGAGGGAAAGATTCGAGAGAGAAAAATATTATTCTCCTGCTTTAAACAAGACACTGGGTAGGCCTCATTTGGAATATGCGGTGCAGTTTTGGAATCCCATATACAAAAGGGACATCTTGGAATGATCCCTTATACAAATATAATTAAGGGGCATACAATAACTCTCTGTTGCATTGTTCCCGAATAGGTCATATCAGAGACTCGTAGATCCTTTAAGGTTGGAGAAAAGAAGTTTCATCTTCAGGTTAGGAAAGGTTTCTTTCAGTGGCGTAACTAGGAATCACTGGTCCCCGCCCCCCAGCAAACTATGATTGGGGCCCCTACCCGTGCTCATCAACAGTGGTTTTAATGAGAAGGCATATATCTGTCATAGGAAAAATAAGGAGATGGGGCCCCCTTGCTCCTGCCCCCCCCCTGCGGTTTGCTCACCCTGCCCCTGGGAGTTCTCCCCTGGTTTCTTTACAGTGAGAGTGGTGAAACTGTGGAACTGTCTTCCGCAGATGGGCAATGGCAAGTTCATTGAATAGCTGTAAAATGGCCTGGTTTTAGTTTTCTAAAACTAAAAAATATTGAGAATTACTGGTATTATACATTACTGTAGATCTGGTTGATCCAGGGATACTTTCCGATTGCTGCTTGGAGTCAGGAAGGAATTACCCCCCCCCTCCCCTTTTTAACTGGGTTTTTTGCCTTCTCCTGGATCAAACTGTTAGGAAGGGTTTTTAAAAAAAAAAGTGAATAGGTTGGACTGATGGACGTATGTCTATTTAACCTCAGTTACTATGTTACTGTGTTTGGAGCAAGCACAATTTTCCCAACGGCATTGGAGCAGTAATGGCACACTCATTGTAATGCCAAAAAAGTTGTTTCTTTTTGTTTGTTTTATAACAGAAGTTGGTGCTCCTATAGTACGGGGCCTGTACTATATGATATACAATGCTGTAATTAACAATCTGTTGTATTCATTTAGATCAACTGGGACTTGATTTTAAAAGACCAAATTAAAAGAAATGGGGTTTTATTAAACACTCCCGCATCCATAATGTATTCTCCAACTTAATCTCCCAAGAATGAAATCTTGGTTGCCACGCTCGACCATGGACATTTGGTAAACACATCGCAAAGATGAAAGACGTGATGCTCTTTCCAAATGACAATTTCTTTGTAGTAAGACCATGTATGAGGGATGAACTCTACTAGATTAAAGCTGGTTTGTTTTAAAAGAACTATATGCACACTTGAATGTATACCAGACACATAAAGTGTTATAAGAAACATATAAAAAAATATTGGACAAAAATTAAAGATCAGTAACAATGAATACGAGTTCATGACTACTGAAAAAACCTAGTTGTTTAATTATAAACAACTCGCAAAAATCCATAAATCTTTATAAGATCCCCTGGGACTAGAGATGGACTAGAACTCGAACCTGATTTTGAAGTGGATTTTAAGAGTGCAAACACCAACCCGAACTTCCTCGGATTTCGAGCTTTCCAAACTTTCAAGATTTCTCGAATTTCGAAAACTATTAAATTTGGGGAAAAGATCCATCCATATGTCCCAAATTCACCAATGACAGCTATGTTGCAGCAAATGTCAGCTCCAAAAGGCGCCTGTGAGTGATGTTGTTACCCTTCTGCACACTTGCATGATGCATACTCCAATGAAGGGAAGCCAATGTGGTGTTGGGCATATCCAGAGTGCCAAGCTTGCCTGGCTTTTTAACAAAGGTGGCAAACTGCACTGAGCCTACTCAACTCAATGGTTCTTGCTGCTGTGAAGTGTAACCCTTTATCCCGTTTTCCTTATATGATGCAAACTGGGGGGAGAGAAGCCAATGTGAACCTACTCTAACTCAATGGTTTTTGCTGCTGTGAAGCATTACCCTTTTGTCTGCTTTTTCCCTATATGATGCAAATATGATGAAAATTACAAAAATAGAGATTAAAGGGGAAGTCAGTGCAAATACATCTACTTTCAAGGGAAAAAAAATCTCTTTTTCCATCCTAGCCTTAACCTACCCTTCAGCATTGTGTCTGTGTATAAATAAATGCTTCCAAAATACTGACTTCTGTTTGCAGGACCCCTATTAGGGACTGTTATGACACCCGCCTGGGTTGATTCAGTTGCTCAGTAAGATCTGAGCATGTTTGAACTAATCCACAGCCAAGCGTTAGAAATAGCTGTTGGGAACATTCGATGTTAGTGTGTCATTCCTTCAGGAAAAGACAGTTCAGACCCTGAAATTTCAGCTCACTAACGTCACAAGCAAGAAATAGAAAGGGTTTCTAAATTTAACTGATTTTTCAAAATGAAAGAGAATATTTTTGAAGAATTAGGGTATCATAATATAAACTAAGAATTTTAGATAATGATATTTTCCCCTGAACTTTCCTTAAAAATTCAGATTTTTAAATTTTTTTACCCCTTTGTTTTGAGGTATGGCAACAAGGAATTTATCTTTTGTATTCAATTAGATCAACTGGACTTGAAGTTTAGTTCTTGGAGACTTTTTGCTAGTCATATCACAGCCAGGTGTTAAGGCGTGATTGCATAGTGGCTAGAGGTGTTATAGGAACGCCCAGGTAAGGTGTCAAAACAGCATTGTTAATGGCTAATTGGTATTTTCCAGGGTACATAATGCCACAGATTCTTGTACAAGTCATTCTGATAGAGAAAGTCAGTCGGTGGACTAGCGAAACGTCTTCAAGAACTAAACTCAAGTCCAGTTGATCTAATTGAATACAACGATATACCATGACCTGTGATGAATAGAACCTTCAACAAGCATGCAACAAGGAATTGTTACCATTAATAAACAAAACAGGGTGCTGTGGATAAATGTGTAATTGTAAAAAGGCCATATTGTTGGTTTGTCAGTACCAACGACAAATTATACTTTACACCGGTACCATTGATGATATGCTCCTTTGTATTGCATGGGAAGATTTTGTTTCCATATTAATGTCTAGGTTAAACCCATTCAATTGTCAGTGGATTTAAGAATCTTCAGGGATGGCACAACTAGAAAATGCACTACAAGAATAGCTGCCAACCCTGAACCCCTGAAAAGAGCCATATTATAAGGACACATCCTGAAACTATAAGGAGCAATGCAGTTCTAGCATTGGCTGGAAATAACTGCTACAAAAGTTTTTAAAAGTATTCCTCAGTAGGGGGTATAGCCCTGAAGAACTCAATATGGCTATACAACAATCTAAATGTGAGTTAACACTCATTTAAAAATGCCTTAACAAAAACCACATCACTTTCAAAATATGGGGACATGGCTGTTGAGAGACATTTTTAAAACATCAAACCACAACTTAGCAACTTTGCTGCACAGTTATTAATAGACTGGAAAAAGTCCCCACTGAATTTTGTAGCGTTACCCCTATATGAAGCATAATGGATATATATATTATATATTATTTGGAATCCACAATCGCCAGAGGTCTCAATGAACAGTTTAATTATTTTCTGATATTGACCTAGAGACATGATACTTAGTGATCTTTACCTATTTGTAATGCATTTTTTATACCTGTACAATTTAATGTTTACTCTGGCCCTATCAACAGCAGGATTTCCTGGCTATGGGACTTAGGGCAGCACAGTGGATCATGTGTTAGAACGAATGCCTTGCAGCACTGAGGTCCTGAGTTTCTATTCCACCCTTGGACACATCTGCAAGGAGTTTGTATGTTCTCCCGTGCTTGCGTAGGTTTCCTCTGGGCACTCCAGTTTTTCCTCCCCACAATCATAAGACATACTGATAGGTTGTATGTGTACATAAAGTGATTAGATTGTAACTCTTGGGAAGATTAATTGTAACGACTTCGGAATATGTAGCCTATATAAGAAATAAAATACATACACACATTAGTGTTAGGAAAACATGGTGGCTTGAGTATTACCTGTTCCCTATGACATAGGCCCTATAGTTTACTTCATATAAACATTTTCTACTAATGATCACAAACCAAAAAGAATTAAATAAAAGTGAAGCAGTTGGCTTATCGCCCCTGGCCCATGACATAAGTGTTATGATCTTGTATGCGGAAGTAGATAACCAAGGGTGTGTCAATCTATTTGACTAGGAGAATATACTTTCAGGGTATTCAATAAAGTTCTTATTATCATTAAAAATGGTGCTAATTTTGCCCCAACCAATCAGATGTGCTTTAAATGTTAAAGATATCTGATTGGTTGGGGGCAAAATTAGCACCATTTTTAACAATAAGACTTTATTGAATTCTCTTCTGTTTGTTTTATTTTTTTTTATTAGAAACTTAAATGGCCCAAACTTTGATTCTGGATCCCAAAATCTGTAGTTAGTAATTTCTATTGTCAATTGGTATATGGGTCTTTTTATATATGACCACTGATTTAATGGGCTAATGGGGGGGGGGGGTGCTTGTATACACATGTTGTGTGTGTGTGTTTTGTGTAGATATCTGCTATTTTATAGTAAACTTATCCTAACAAAGAAGTTCAAATTAAATTGTCTTGAAATATCTTCAGAGACAATTCTGCCCAATGTATTATTCTCTGGAGCCAATATCTTGCTAATTACACTAAACTTCAGTATTTTCACTTTGGTAAATAAGTGACCATGCATAGACTTTTAGTCATTAATAGAACACATTATTTTTAATTACGTGCTATTGTTTACAAATGTCTGGTTTCCTTTATAATTAGACAGTTTCTCATTTCAAGCAAATCCATGTCACAAAGTTACAACGGTCGCTAAATGTTGAGAATATGACATGTATTGGATTCATTATTTTTCTAAAAGTTCCTTGCCTGTTGCAAATTCTTTTAAACTGATTGTTTACTCTTAAGAAGATTGAAAGAATATATAAGGTCATTTTTGAATGATGTAAAGGGCTTCTTACATTTTCATTTTTAAATTAGTCTATCCATTTTTTTCACAAGTATTTTTGCAGACATGCCTACCTAAGGTCATGTATATAGTATTTCCTCTATCCGCATCACTCGAAAGAATTATAGACACACTTCTTATCTGCAAACTAATTAACTTGTGGATAACAGGCAGTGACTGCTGGTACGTGTTTTTTAACTGCCTTTAGGGAGTATAACCAAATTCTATTATCCACCATCTCCTAAACACCAATGTAATTTTTTTCCTGCAAAAGGTCAGAGTCGATCATTAAAATGGAATGGGAAAAGATCAAATATAAGAAAGGCGTGTATTTTTATTATGTTTTAAAAATGAAATATCTTAGAATCCACCAGAGCTATATTAACATAATTTGCTGCTGTTTAAATTAAACTAAGTACTGTCTATATTGATCCACTACTTATAAACAGGATATGACATTTATTCCTTTGACATATTGATAAAATACATGTCATATACTGACTGGAAGGATCCCGAATGGAGTTAATGATTCTAAACAACATAAACTGTAACAAAATTATTGCTGTTCAGATTTTTATTCATAATCACAATTAAATTTGCAAAACTAATTGATCCTTTTCTGTAGAGAATAACAATGGGATACTATAATGTGTGTTGTAAGGATCAGCGAAGACAAGATGCCATTTATATAATTCAGCCTATTTCTTGCTTTATACCCCCAACTGGTGGACTCACATAGTGGTGGCTTTCACTAGGATCCATAGATTGATTTCCAGATCGCTTATTTATATATATCCGCACTATCTACGCGTTTCAACATTTTGACTACAGGCCGTCATCAGGGTTACAGAAATGGACGTCATGACAATAAAACAGGTAAAACCCTCCTTAAGGGCAAGTCCAGCCCCAAATGAAAACTTACATACAGGTAAATCACCCCCCAAAACCCTAAACTGTAATAGTTTAAAATCTGAATATATAAGTCTAACCTGAAATCCTGCACAATGTCCTGTTTCCCTGGTTCTGCTTCCTGGTTCTTCCAGTAAGCAACTGTCAGTTATAGATTTGACATTTTGACATCACAGCTAATGACTAAATGTTAATCCTCTCTCTGACTCTTCGAGCTGCTCAGGCTCAGTACAGGCTCAGTACAGGTTTCTAAATTGCTCAGTTTCCATGAGCATCCAGAAGCATAGCAGCATACAGTAATGAATTCATAGGACAAACTATGTATATCACATATTTTTAAAGAGGCCATTCTTTACTAAATGTTTTTATGAGGGTGGAGTTGTCCTTTAACACACACCCCTTCGATCCCTCTGCAAAACCCCTCACACAACCTGTCCTCCCCCTTGAGAGTACCAGCTGATGTCACAGGGAATGCTGGAAAGGTGCCAACCACAGATGTAAACCCTTATATCTCCAAGAAGTTAAAACCAAGCTTCCTCTCAGGGAGCTATTAGTAAGCCTATTTGAGAAAAATGTTAGTGAAATAACTAATCTCGTGGAGATAAAGTGCACCAAGTTCCCCATCAGTGAGTAAGCACCAATAAGACCCACACGTTATATATAAACAATGATAGTTATCCAAATTGCCATAACCATATAATAGTTTAGTTTAAAATTGCAAAGTGCAATATAAAGCTGAAAAGTGTGCTGTCCGTGTATTGCTAAAATTTACCAAACATCATAGGCTCCTTGTTTTCCCATGTTAAAAGACCTGCCACAGCTTATAGTGGAACTTTGAATACAACGCTGTTATAGAAAATGCCCCAAGGCAATGCATGGTATTAAGATACCAACTGAATGTGGATGTATATACAAATAAGTTACAACTTAAATGTTCGAGACCTTTTATACGTTCTGTCAAACCAAACGCTACGGTTGCAGGCTGTGTAGAGATAAGGGGGAATATATTTGCTACTTTTAAACAAGCAATTTGTGTCAGTTGTTTCTATGGATACAACAGGTTCCCTCATATTTAATTACTACTGTTGAGTCTAGCTTCAGCCTCAATCCCTCCATTACACATCGGTAGCAGCCGGATCTGAAAAAACAGCCAGTGATTGTGCTAAGGAGATCCAAATTTTACTTTATAAGTTTCTTCGTGATCGAGATGTTTTATATGTATGTTGAAATAAATTTGCGCATTATGCTTCAGACTTAATTGTATATTATATTTGGCCATGGTCCCTATATATACCAGCTAGATGGATTATTTATGAGGCACAATCCACTGGATTGGTGCCTTATTTATTAATAACTTATTCATCATTGCTGCCGGTGTGGTATAGGGGTTACTTCCTCTGTTTTTAACATATGAGATTTTACCCCCAGCACACTCGAATTTTTGATTGTCAGCATACTATGATTATAAAGTTGTGATTCCTGATCTTTTCTTAAAAGAGACAGTTGGGTGGCTGCAGCACCGATGTTAATTAATTAATTTTTTTTACTTAGATTACATGACATCATCTGACTCTATGAATAGAGATCTCTTCTTCTGAATGTTCCCCTCCTGGTATTTATATAAAACTTTGAGCTGAGATCATCCTAATCTACGTTTAATAAGAAATCATGTCCTTTACCCTTAAATGTGAACACACCGTATATACTCGAGTATAATTCGATCCGAGTAACCGAGACACCTATTTATACCTGAAAATTTAAAAACTGATTGATCATAGTCAATCATAAGCCAAGGGTAGAAATTATGACCACTATTGCCTTCCGATTCTATATTGTTTTGTGGCTTAAGTTGCCCTTAAAAAATGGACAGCAGAATTCCCATGCTTGTCCCATACAGTAATAGCCAAATCCAGTACCAGTTAACCCCCATTCTTGGGCACTCCATATGTTTGGAAACTACAACTCCTGGAATGCTTTGGTTGCTGGATTGTGTTTCTAAACACCGTGGAGTGGCAAGCTTTAGTAAACTTTTAATTAAGCTTCCCATAATTTACAATTCTCCTGACCCCCATATAGTAAAGGGCACTCTGGCCCCTGTATAGTAAAGGGCACCTGTCCCCCATATAGTAAAGGGCACACTGACCCCCATATAGTAAAGGAACTCTGGCCCCCATATAGTAAAGGGCCTTTCACACCCCATATAGTAAAGGGCTCTCTGATTCCCAATAGTTAAAAATGAGAGTTGTAGTTTTCAAGCTGTCATTTGCACTGAACTAGCAGCCATTTTTGCCCCACACTGATGAGACCCATCAGATTTATAGCATCCAGATAGGCAGTGACAAAGCTGAGTAAGTCCAGCAGCCAACTACAGGAAGAAGGAGTGTAAAGGCAGATCACTCCTGAAACTTTCTATGCAGGTGAAGGATTTTTTTTTAACACAATGCCACCTACTGGTTACTATCTGCAATTGCAGCATTTGGATCTAAATTCGGACTTGACCCGAGTATAAGCCGAGGTTAGGTTTTCAGGCTAATTTTAAAGCATAAAATCTCAGCTTATACTCAAGTATATACGGTAATTTGTATATAAATACCTTATATAGGGAGTCATATTTGGACTATCCGGTTGTACTATATAGATTTTACTGATGTTTATTTAACAAAGTGGCTGAGCTCCAGGCACCATTTGCATTTGGTGCCTCTTATTAAATTCTTAAGGAAGGGGCATTTATAAATGAGCGGTAGATTTTTGCGGCTGTTTTCCTGACGTTTTCGCCAAAATCGCCATAACGCGATTTATAAAATGTCTAAAACCAGCCGCGAAAATTTAATGTATCATTAACCTTTCACGCTTCACGCACAGTTACTACTCCTCTATTTATAAAGCAGTGGTAACTGATGCGCCTGTTAATCTCGCCACCTGAAGGTGGCGAAATGTCCGAGATCATCGGGGGCAGGGGGTGGCGTCCAACCTCGTGGCAGGTGGTCACATTTGCTGGAGGGGCATGTGCCCCCCTTCCCAGCAGCCCCTCCCAGCCACCTTCCCCTATACGCTTGCAGGGAGGGGAGGGCCCGCTGGGTGGTGGAGGGACCCTCTAGCGGGGCCACTGAAAAGTGTCTTTTGGGGCTTAAGGGGTCCGCAGCTTATACCAGGACCCCATCTCCCCAGCCTTATCAGGGCCTTTGCAGCACTGAGGGGTACCTCCGGCGCCGGTGGCTTCGACAAGGCCGATGTTACCGACACCTTGATCAACGCAAAGTTTTTTAGGCTAGCGACACCAACACCACTGAAGTCGCAGATGCCGTGGGCCCGCTGGCAACCGCCGGCCTCACAGAGTCAATGTTGCTAGCTGCTTCTTTCTCTCTGCCATCTACTACGATGACTTCTGAGCTCTGCAGAGGTTTGCAGCTCTTTATATAGGTTTGCAGAAAACCCTAATCTGTTTTTGATTCGTCAATTTTTTAATGCTTGGTTTACATGGTTTTCATTAACCAATCAGATTTTCCGAAATATGATTGGTTACTGTAAACCATGTAAACCAAACATTGAAAATTGACCAATCAGAAACAGATTAGGGTTTCTGCAAACCTTATAAAGAGCTGCAACCTCCGTGGAGCTCAGAACTCATCGCATAGATGGCAGAATAAGAAGAAGAAGAGGCTAGCAACATTGGCTCTGCTTAGGCCAATGGTGCCAGCGGGCTCAATGGCTGCAGTGAGCCTGCCTGCATCGCAACTTCAGTGGTGTTGGTGTCGCTAGCCCGAAGACGTCGCGTTGGATCAAGACGGTGGTAACTCAGCTTCGCTGAGGCCGAAGGTACCCATGGTGGCAGCAGGTGTACTTCTTGGGATTGGTGGCCTCGGAGGAGTTGGGTGTCACGGATGGAAGAAAGAAGAATCACCCAAGGGCTCCCGGGGATCCCGGTTCGAGCTGCGGGACCTAAGCTCCAAGATCCCTTGCCTAGATCCCTCGCAGTTGAGGGATTTCAACTCCCTTTGCGGCAATATTGTACTTAGCCCATAAGTGCAGTATTGTCGCAAAGAGAGCTCAAATCACTACCGCAATCCTTTTCGTGGGCATGTTGCTCACCATTAAATATGGCGAAAGCGGTATTTTCGTCACGGCAATGTGTGGTGGTAATTTTAGGGTGTTATTTTTCACCTTTATAATATGCCCCTAAGTCCCAAAATAAATTTGCTTATTGGTGTTACAGGTGGTCCCAACACTTCCCGAGAACATGCAGGGAGATGCATATCCCGTGCTAATGGGAAATTTAGCGCTAAACACATGCTAACCAATATACTAAATGTGTTAGTGAGGGTTTTGCACTGCCTGCGCTTTAAAGCAATTTTTAAAAAATTTGCACAACCGAGTCAATCGGTTTTTGCACTATTTTTTTGCACTCAAAACACACTTGATTCACCATTTCCTTTTGGCGCCTAGAGAGGGGTTTTTTTTTATCTATATTGTATGGTGGAATAAAGTTAGTTTTAAGTTAATGTTGCTCTTGTCTACTTCCTAAATGGGTATGCGGTGAATACCCATTACTTCCCAGAGATTTTATTGATACTTCATTTGTTTTTTAGTAATAAAGAAAAAAGATCAGGGGCTTTATATGTCTAAAATAGAATGGTAATAATATTTTTATGGGTTTGCCTACACTAAATTCTTTAACCACAGCATGGTCATATCACCTAGTTACAATAGACTGGGTGAATTTAAACTCATTATATTATTATTACTCTGGGAATGCTAAAAAAAATCATCTCACTTGCATTTCAGGAAGTTTACTGTTGCATTAACGAGGTGAATGAAATTGTGATGTAGACAGCTAGACAGGTTTAACTGGGAAAGGCAGGTTGGCGCATCAGGGGACCCAAAGTGCTGGGCAATACCAGACAATTTTTGTAAGCTTTTTTGTTCAGAATTAGATTCAAGACTAATAATAAATGTGTTTTTTTTTCAATCAGATCCTCTAACTTTGGTTTCCAAACATAAAAAATACTTTATAAGTCTTATCTGTAATCTGGGGACTGCAAGAGTGGTTATTCATTACTATGTGACATCTTGCAATACTAATTATGGTATTAACAATTAACATCAAATGATTACCTGAGCAATTTCTTATATGCTGGATTTTGGATCGTGGAATTGATTTTTTTCTTCGTTTGGATGTGAACAGAAATGATCACATTAAACTGATTAATTAGAGACTTGTGCTTTTCCCCAGTCACATTAACTGTTACTATGGTACTGTACATATTTAGAGATCTCTGGTTTCTGGGTTCATTGATAGATCACTGAGAAGTGATCTGAATGTACGGCACCTATTTTAAAGGCACAGAGTAAGCATCATGAATCAGGGTACAAACTCAGATAAGTGCAATTTCCTTCATTTTTACTCAATTAAGCCATAGTTATTTTGTATGATCTTAAAGGCACATGACAACTTACCATTACTAGAGTACATTCAGTTTATGTTTGGTAACTAATGTTAAAAAGGAGGAAAGATTTTTATTTTTCCATTTGTACTGGGTATGTTGCTTCTTGTGTTGCCACAGCATTTCCTTGATGATGTTCTCTAAGATGCACTTTCTTAAAATATCCACACACATCAGTCCTATCAGTCACAGTACTAGTAAGCTTGAAAAAACGAATTGAAGAATATTTTTGTTAATAGTGTTGCGCTAAAACAAAGATATCACCTTGTTTCTCTTTCCTCATGTCAGCTCTGATGCTATCTCCTTTTTTGGTTGTTCTGCAACCATAAACAAATACAATTTGCAGGTGTTCTTATTGGACTGACCGTGAGGATTGCACTACATCCAGTACATGCCCCCTCTGTTCTGACCAAGGCAGGAGTATTGGTTATTGATATTAGTATTTTAGCACAGTTTATAGGTAAAGCATCCCATACATTAGTAGGTGTCTTCAAGATGTGGTACAGATTAAAGTCGCCTATCATGATTTCATATCACGTATTTCAAAAGATTTAATAATCTAGCCAACCCAGAGCCAAACCCAAACCTTTGGAATGAGCCTTCTACCATTCAGTCAAATCCCTTGACATAGGTTAAGGGATTCTATTTATCTTTTAGATTCTAGTCACATGGTTCTTTAATGTTACCTTGTCACCCATAAGCAAAACGAGCTGATATGTTACTGAATACGTCACTGACTGTGTGAGCAGGAGGTAACCATTATTTCTTTTCTATTTGGGCTCTTATTTCAATAGATAAATACGGGGAAAGCAAGATGCAATAAGTGAATATAAAGGATTCATTTTTTGAAAACAAATAAAAGTTAGAAAACTTTGACTGTGTCATAAAGTCATCTCACACCAAGGAATTGAGCTTTGACAAAGTAATGTGATATAATGCAGGTTAATTAACTAGTGTGAAAGTAAAGTTCAAAGGGTACCTTAGTAAAACAACTTCCCAAAAACTGCATTGTTTCTACTTCATCTTTTTAATAGAGCACAATATTGTTTCCCTCATTTAATTCTCTAATGAAAACATAATTCTTTTCTGTATCAAGTGACCTTGCTTTTGTTTTTCCAGGTGCTATCAACCTTTTGCAATGGCAAAATCAACATCCCAGACAAACAGAACAAACATTGCATTGTTTAGATTGTTTTTTGCAAAAGATACATGACACTATAATTGATGAGTTTGTGACTTACTGGTATGTTACTTAATTATTAATACTTTTCTTGAATCATTGCCTGAGTCCTTTCATTCAGTTTCATTATAGAGGGACGCTATAAAATATCACCTTGAAATCTTTATAAGTCATTTGTGCTCTCTTCATTATTGCATTTACTGTATGTCAAATAAGTATTTGACATAAAGGAAAATAAAAGCTACAATTGTAAAAATACTGTAGTTAATACTTTTCACTAAATACAATTTTATTAAATTGAGCCAACGTCAGGTCACGTGACCCTCTTCCTTCTTTTACAGGATTGCTGGGAAAATTGGATGTGTCGAGATTTTGCTGCAAAACTTTGGTTCTTTTGCATAACAAAATGTACACCTTTCTTCAGTTTGGAAAGATTGTGAGACTAGAATTTTTTAACACTATGATGTCCCCTAGATTCTGCTGGATTCATATAACCAATAATGGTTACGTTTGTAGTGTCAATCCCCGGGCTAAATAAACGGGTGTCTTAGCAGTCATTTCTTCATTTCTCATTGAGTTCAGTGTGTTGGGGAGGACTGACATTGGAATAGGGAGAGAGACTTAGGACCTTATTAAATAAAGGTGCAAAATTTAACCTGTGTGCAGCAACCAATCATATGTTATCAAATGTTATCTAGCTGTAATAGACCAGTAAAAAGGTAACATCTGATTGGTTAACTCAAATGGCACCCCTTATTGAATAACTTGATATGCTAGTGCTGTACATTAAACTTGGGAATTTAAATTGCCAGTCCACTAGTCAGCCTGCCAAATAGATTTCCATCATTCCACTAGCCAACCAACATTGCTTTTCTCTGGGTTTTTGTAATGTTGCTGTTAGCTTTTGAAATAATTTGTGTTATATGTTAATTTTTTCCACCATTGAGGCATAATTTTGTTTCCTCATTTTCAGTGAAATCATCAGGAGAAAACAATAAACGATATCAGAGATTTCTAGAGGTGATCACTAAACCACGCACAACTGCATAGTACATAATAATAGAGGTGAATAAAGAAATACTTCGTTCAGTACAATCTTTATACCCTACCCATTTACCCTGTCTAACAGAATTCCTTCCTTCTCCAAATTACAATTGGAAAGTATCCTTGGATCAACCAGAACTACAGCATATGATTAAAGGGCATGTCCATCCCTCATTCCAATTTTTAACACATAGTAGGGCTAGTTCCCCCAGCCCCAACCGGTATAATAATTTTCCAGAAACTCCCCCGATCTTTATTTACCTTCCCTCTTTCCTCTGCCGCACTGTCCTGGCCCTCTGTTTGCATGAAACTGCAAGCAGGGGGCTGGACCGGCAGCAGCATCCCTGATTGGCTGAGAGGCAGCCAATCACGGACGCGGCTGCCAGCAGTTCAGAACGCCAGAGAGAGAGGGAAGGTAAGTAAAGATCAGGGAGTTTCTGGAAAATATATTATAGCGGTTGGGCTGGGGAAAACTAGCTCTAATATGTGCCAAAGGGATTTACACTAGGGGGAGGGAGAGCAAAACGGGAGGAGAGGAGGGCTGCTCTGAGCAAGCCAAAAACCTTGTGAGAGACATCTCAGGCGGAAACAATTCCCTGGTGGCCAGGCTCCTGTGGTCAGTTTTTCTGGACTTTGGAGGGGAATTACAGGAGAACCATTTGGAGCTAGGATGTAAGGTAAGGATTTTTATGCACTACAGAGTGGGGCCAGTTGTGATGGAAATGATAGTTTTGGGGTGGACATGCCCTTTTAATGTGTTTAAGGTTTAGAAACTTATCTAGGCCACTTTTAAAGTTAGTCAATGAATTTGCCATTACCATTCTGCTGGAAGAATGAGTACTCTTTTTATGATACTTCTTCAAAGTAATCATAACCCCCGCACAATCACCACTTCTCTAATGTAAACAGCCCTAATTATCTAATCTGCCAGCATTGTCAAGCCCCTCCATTCCCCTTATCAATTTAGTTTCCCTTCTCTGAATCTTTTCATTCCCTTTTATATATGGGATTCCAAACTGCAACTCATTTTCTGGATTTTGAACCTCATTTAAGTCATTTCTACAGAGCGATCAAGCTCTTGAGTGATTTTCTGTTTTAAAGGATTTTTTCTGTTTTAAAGGGAATTGAAGCGTTAAAAACTAAAGCGTTTATTAACTGTGGTTTGCACCTAGTAAATGTAATACCCTAACACTATTTATTTCTAGGAGTGTGCCTGTGTAAGTAATTAATCACTGTGTGTTTTTGTTTTTTTACTACTTACTGCTTGAATAAGGTAGTAGAATTGTTTGAGTAAACTCGAGCACTGGTTACTGAAACAAATACTGGTGTTAAACAGCACTGTTACCTGTAGAGCGGGGGTTGGTAAGAGACAAAGGAAAGGCATTTTTTTTTTCCTTTTCACTGATTGGATGGGGGTGTAGCTAATTGGTTAAATTGGCTGAGGGCTGTTGGCTCTGTGGTTTTGAACCTCATTTAAGTCATTTCTACAGAGCGATCAAGCTCTTGAGCGATTTTCTGTTTTAAAGGGATTTTTCTGTTTTTAAGGAATTGACAGCGTTAAAAAACTAAAGCGTTTAAAACAAAAAGCGTTTAAGAACACCACTGCTATTTCTCTGCTGTGTATTGCAATTTCTCTGCTGTGTATTGCTGTGTCTCTGCTGTGTATTGCTGTTCCTGTGTCTCTGGTGTGTATTGCTGTTTAGTATGCAGTTTTTGTTGGGGCCGTGCATTGTGCATCCGCCGCATGTATGGGATCTTGGGCAGCGCCCCCCAGGGACCTATGTATGTGTCAGATGTAGTGGGTTGCCCATTTGGAATCTGAGGTCCAGAATCTAAGGGGTAAACTTGCAGCATTGCAGGGCTTGGCAAATCTGGGGGAAATGCAGGTACTGGCAGGGGCCAGTAAACTGAGGGGTGGACATGGGCAGATGGTGGAGAAGGAAGATAGATTTGTAAGGGTCACCAGGGGAAGTAGGGGACGGAAGGATAGGGGCGCTTCTTCCCAGCTGGTCGATCCCAACGAATTTGCCATTTAGGCGAAGATGTGGAGGATGATGGCTCGGAAGCAGCATTGTATGGAGCGGGCCTTTCCCTTGAGCACACCCAGGGACGGCCTCTCCAATACAAGGGGAGGAGAACTGGGGGCTAGGAAGGATAGGGAGGTGGTAGTGGTAGGGGACTCCATTATTAAAGTAGATAGGTAATCTGTGCCCAAGACCCTACATGCCGAACAGTGTGTTGTCTGCCTGGTGCTAGGGTTTGACATGTGGTGGATCGTGTAGACAATTATTGGGTGGGGCTGGGAGTGACCCGGCGTCTTGGTTCACATTGGTGCCAATGACAAAGTTAGAGGTGGGGTGAGGTCCTTAAAATGATTTTCGAGAATTAGGGGCAAGGACCTCCAGGGTAGTGATTTCAGAAATACTCACCGCAGCAACGTGCTACGCTAGGGAGACAACGGGAGCTCAGGAGTATAAATGCGTGGCTAAGAGGGGTGGTGTAAGGGGATGGGGTTGGGGTTTTTAGAGAACTGGCTGATTTTTCTGTTGGCTACAGGCCTTTTAGTAGAGACGGATGCACCTCAATGGTGATGGTGCAGCTGTTTTGGGGGAGAAGATGGCTAGGGGTTGGAGGGATTTTAAACTAGGTATGGGGGGAGGGAATGTTTAACTACACAGGGTGTAGATAGAGAAGTTAGGGATCTGGGGGCTAGTAACACAACGAGGGGAGGAGAAGGGGAGGGGGGAGCATAGAGATAAGGAGGCATGTACGACCATGTATAGAAGTAAATCAATTGATAATCTAAAATGTATGTTTACAAATGCAAGGAGTCGTGGCTGGAAAAACTTGAAATAATAGCATTAAAGGAAAGATGATGTATTGGTATAGCAGAAAATGGCTTAATATTCACATGACTGACAGTAAATATTGAAGATACTCCTTATTTAGACATGACCGAGTTAATAAGAAAGGAGGAGGAGTATGTATGTATGTTAAACAGGAATTGAAGCCAAATTTAAAAGATGGAATAGATGTGGGAGCAAACGATACGGCAGAAACATTGGGTGGAACTGTGTACGGAAGCAAGAAGGTAGGTAAATTAATTGTTGGAGTATGTTATAAGCCGCCAAATTCCGAGGAAGAGTGGAATGAATCTCCATATGCATTTGGCGAAGGCTGCTGGTATGGGGCATGTTTTGGTCATGGGGGATTTTAACTACCCTGACATAGATTGGAGTAAGGGAACTGCCAGTACCTCTAAAGGTAAAAGTTCTTAAATTTTCTATATGAGCATTTTCTTTCACAGATGGTAGAAGTTCCTACTAAACAGAATGCGTTTTGGATCTGGTGATATCTAATAACCCTGAGCTCATTGGAGATGAAGGTAATGGGAACTTAGGGAATAGTGACCATGATATAGTGTCATTTAGTATAGGTTGCAAAAACTAAAGTGCACTGGCTTAACAAAAACTTTTAACTTTAGGAAAGCTCATTTTATGCTTTTAAAGGAATCGCTCCTGCTCATAGACTGGGGGAATTGTTTCTAGGTAAAGAAACTGACAGATGTGGACCACTTTTAAAGGATATTAAACTATTACATTTCCAAATCGGTACCTTTAGGAACAAGTGTAAAAAAATTAGGTCCAGTCCTGCATGGCTTAATGCTCAGTTAAAAAGGGAAATGGAAAAAAGAAAAGCGCTTTTAAAATTTTAAAAACAGAAGGCACAGAACAGGCTTACAGGGAGTAACAAAGCTGTAATAAAGAGTGCAAGAAAGCAATTAAACTAGCTAAAATAGAAAATGAAATACGGATTGCCGAACAAAGCAAGTCCAACCCCAAATGTTTTTTAAGTATATAAATGGAAAAAGATGAGGACTGAGAATGTGGGACCATTAAATTATGGAGCTGAGGTGGTTGTAAGGATCCGAAAAGGCTAATCTGCTAAACCGTTTTTTTTACATCGGTTTTTACTGTTGAGAATCCTTGTCCTTACAGTAGGGATTGTAGCAATATGCAGGAAGAAATGAAGAGTTTTCACATTGGATATGGAGATATGGTACGGAAACAATATACAAGTTATATCAATAAAGCGCCAGACCAGATGGATTGCATCCTAGGATTTTAAAAGAGCTTAGTTCAGTTCTAGCTAGACCACTGTTTCTCATATATTCAGATTCGCTTTTGTCTGGGGATGTGCCGCTGGATTGGAAAAAAGCCAATGTAATACCAATATTCAAAAAAGGTAGTCGTTCACAGCCTGGTAACTATAGACCTGTAAGCCTAACATCAGTGGTAGGGAAGTTGATGGAAACTTTGTTAAGGGATCATATCCTTGACTTTGTCTCCAGAGATCATCTTATTAGTAGTAGTCAGCATGGATTTATGAGAAATAGACTACTTACAGCCCCACTCCTCGGAGCTATGATCCGAAACTCTGTTTGCTGGAACTTGCAAAAAGTCAGCCAAACACAGCCTCGGCTGTTGGCAAAAGAGAATGGCGTAGGAGCGAAGGACAGGAAGTAGAGTTCAGATTCTTTTTTAAGCAATTAATATAGTGGTTGGGGGTGGGAAGGCATGCTCTACATTATATAAAAAACATTTGACACTTGGTGAAGGAAAGCCAGGGAGGGATCAGAGGGAGGGATATCAAAGAGGGATCAGAAGGGATGGAGGGGGAGGGCTTCCCTGCATATGCCATGTCCTCTCAGAGGACAAGGATGAGGCAGAAACCTTTCATACAGGAAGACAGCTCCTACTCTTCAGTTTCCTGGACTTTTAAACAATCACTGCAGGAGAACCATAAGGAGTAGGATGAGTTAAGAATTTTTTTAAACTACACAGTGGGACCAGTAGTGGGTTAAATTTTAGTTTGGGGGGTGGCCATGCCCTTTAACAAATATACTATCTACACTGCAAATTTTTTTTAAATTGCTCATTATTTTAAAATATTTCTTCCTAACTATTACAGAATTTGTTTTTTTAAACTTTTGTTTTGTGTCTATTTGAATAGCTAATCTGAAGCATCATACATTTTAGCTGTCTTTCAAGTGCGCTTATTATAATTAGAGAGTTCCAGTTTTAAAAAATCAAAAATCAAAAAATCATGGTTGAAAATCAAAAAATCGTGGTTTTAATCAGGTTTTTTTTTTTTTTTTTTACCACTGGTATTTCTAATATGAGAAACTCTGTTGTGTTTTTCTGGAATTATGACAATTGAGATGTTTGAATTGCAAGTGGGAAATTCCACAGTGTTGCTCCTAGTGATTACTCAGATGCTTGCCATCAGTTCTGAAAAGGGAAGAGTTGGTTAAGGGTAGACAGGGGAATGCTTGGCCTGAACAAAACAAGTAAAATATTGAAGGCATGTAGCAACACACATATAATAGAAGGATTGTGGAAGCACTCCTAGGCTAAATTACAACTACATTGATCAGTGCTACTGGTCAAACAATTTATACAAACAACGAAAAAATAATCAATGCACATTCTGGGGCCCCATACAATTCATATTATCTGCACACTGGCATACATTATAAACAAAGGGATTTTAGTAACAGTACTGTGACACATTAAGGAAAAGCCAACACATCAAGGTAATCCCAGTAACCCAACCTTGACATGGTTGGAAGGCTTTTTCCTTCATGTAATGTATACTAAAACCCTTTGTTTATAATGCATGTGGTATGCAAGTGGCAGCAACACACACCTTGAATGCTGCTTACATGTATTTCATTTTAAAATAAGATGTATGTATATTTTTATTTATATAGCGCGCAGCACTGTAAATATTATAAAACAAAAAGTCATAAGGGAGGGAAAAAATATCAATAATTATGTACATATATAATTAGTACAATAAAATGTAAACAAGTACTTGAATCATGTGACATGTGGAGTAGGTCACTGCCCCATAGAGCTTACAATCTAGTTGGGTGGGTAACTTACAGATACATAGGGAAGGGTAGAAGTGTCATAGTGAGAACTTGTGCAGTGTCAATTTAACAAACATACACTGTGCTGTGCTCTGAGTGGTAGGATATGAGGCCAGATTTAAAACTTTGATTGAAGTTTCATGATGTAGAGAGGAGTGAATAGAATTGCAGAGTATGGGAGTAATATAGGTTGGTGATGGTCTGTGATGAGCAGAGAGTATGGGCAGGGAAGTATGGAGACAGAGAGGGAAATATAGAAGGAGCAGCAAAGCTAATGTATTGGAATGTTAAAGGTCACTTTTAAAGGATTAAGTGAAGTACAGAAGGTAAAGTAGCTATGTCTACCTGACGTACTTCACTTATGTACCAGGAGAGAGAAGACCGGCAGCCCGATCCACCACTGGGTCCTCTGACAGGAACATAGTAACATAGTAATTAAGGTTGAATAAAGACATACGTCATCAAGTCCAACACTGTTCACTTTTTTTTTTTTTTTTTTAACCTAACTAACAGTTGATCCAGAGGAAGGCAAAAAACCCCAGCTAAAAAGGGGGGAAAAATTCCTTCCTGACTCCAAACGGCAATCGGAAAGTATCCCTGGATCAACCAGATCTATGCATTAATACCAGTAATTCTCAATATTCTTAGTTTTAGAAACTTATCCAGGCCTTTTTTAAAGTTATTCAATGAACTTGCCATTACCACATCTGCTACCACAGTTTCACCGTTCTCACTGTAAAGAAACCTCTCCTAACCTGAAGATGAAACTTCTTTCTTCCAACCTTAAAGGATGTCCACGTGTCCTCTGATATGACCTATTAGTGAACAATGAGCAATGAGAGCTCATTGAAGGGGCATTAATATATTTGTACAAGGTTATCATGTCCCCACGAAACCGCCGCTTCTCCAATGTAAACAGCCCTAACTTGTCTAATCTGCCTGCATATTCAAGCCCCTCCATTCCCCTTATTAATTTAGTTGCCCTTCTCTGAACTGCCTCAATTTCCAAGATGTCCCTTTGTATATGGGATTCCAAAACTGCACGCATATTCCAAATGAGGCCTTACCAGTGCCTTGTAAAGAGGGAGAATAATATTTTTCTCTCTTGAATCTATTCCCTTTTTATACAAGACAATATCTTGCTAGCTCTAGCTGTTGCTACCTGGCATTGTTTGCTACAGCTAAGTCTGGTATCTACCAGTGGTTTTTAGAGAACTGGGCTGATTTTTCTGTTGGCTACAGGCTCTTTAGTAGAGACGGATTGCACCTCAATGGTGATGGTGCAGCTGTTTTGGGGGAGAAGATGGCTAGGGGGTTGGAGGAGATTTTAAACTAGGTATGGGGGGGAGGGAATGTTTAACTACACAGGGGTAGATAGAGAAGTTAGGGATCTGGGGGCTAGTAACACAACGGAGGGAGGAGAAGGGGGAGGGGGGAGCATAGAGGATAAGGAGGCATGTACGACCATGTATAGAAGTAAATCAATTGATAATCTAAAATGTATGTTTACAAATGCAAGGAGTCTGGCTGGAAAAACTTGAAATAATAGCATTAAAGGAAAGGTATGATGTAATTGGTATAGCAGAATAATGGCTTAATGATTCACATGACTGGACAGTAAATATTGAAGGATACTCCTTATTTAGACATGACCGAGTTAATAAGAAAGGAGGAGGAGTATGTATGTATGTTAAACAGGAATTGAAGCCAAATTTAAAAGATGGAATAGATGTGGGAGCAAACGATACGGCAGAAACATTGGGTGGAACTGTGTACAGGAAGCAAGAAGGTAGGTAAATTAATTGTTGGAGTATGTTATAAGCCGCCAAATTCCGAGGAAGAGGTGGAAATGAATCTCCATATGCAGTTGGCGAAGGCTGCTGGTATGGGGCATGTTCTGGTCATGGGGGATTTTAACTACCCTGACATAGATTGGAGTAAGGGAACTGCCAGTACCTCTAAAGGTATAAAGTTCTTAAATTTTCTATATGAGCATTTTCTTTCACAGATGGTAGAAGTTCCTACTAGACAGAATGCGTTGTTGGATCTGGTGATATCTAATAACCCTGAGCTCATTATGGAGATGAAGGTAATGAGAAGCTTAGGGAATAGTGACCATGATATAGTGTCATTTAGTATAGGTTGCAAAAAACTAAAGTGCACTGGCTTAACAAAAACTTTTAACTTTAGGAAAGCTCATTTGCCAATGACAAAGTTAGAGGTGGAGGTGAGGTCCTTAAAAATGATTTTCGAGAATTAGGGGCAAGGACCTCCAGGGTAGTGATTTCAGAAATACTACCGCAGCCACGTGCTACGCTAGGGAGACAACGGGAGCTCAGGAGTATAAATGCGTGGCTAAGAGGGTGGTGTAAGGGGATGGGGTTTGGGTTTTTAGAGAACTGGGCTGATTTTTCTGTTGGCTACAGGCTCTTTAGTAGAGACGGATTGCACCTCAATGGTGATGGTGCAGCTGTTTTGGGGGAGAAGATGGCTAGGGGGTTGGAGGAGATTTTAAACTAGGTATGGTGGGGAGGAATGTTACTACACAGGGGTAGATAGAGAAGTTAGGGATCTGGGGGCTAGTACACAAACGGAGGAGGAGAAGGGGAGGGGGGGGAGCATAGAGGATAAGGAGGCATGTACGACCATGTATAGAAGTAAATCAATTGATAATCTAAAATGTATGTTTACAATGCAAGAGTCTGGCTGGAAAAACTTGAAATAATAGCATTAAAGGAAAGGTATGATGTAATTGGTATAGCAGAATAATGGCTTAATGATTCACATGACTGGACAGTAAATATTGAAGGATACTCCTTATTTAGACATGACCGAGTTAATAAGAAAGGAGGAGGAGTATGTATGTGTATGTTAAACAGGAATTGAAGCCAAATTTAAAGATGGAATAGATGTGGGCAAACGATACGGCAGAAACTTGGGTGGAACTGTGTACAGCAAGAAGGTAGTAAATTAATGTTGGAGTATGTTATAAGCAGCCCCAAATTCCGAGGAAGGGGTAAATGAATCTCCATATGCATTTGGCGAAGGCTGCTGGTATGGGGCATGTTCTGGTCATGGGGGATTTTAACTACCCTGACATAGATTGGAGTAAGGGAACTGCCAGTACCTCTAAAGTATAAAGTTCTTAAATTTTCTATATGAGCATTTTCTTTCACAGATGGTAGAATAGTTCCTACTAACAGAATGCGTTGTTGGATCTGTGATATCTAATAACCCTGAGCTCATTATGGAGATGAAGGTAATGGGAGCTTAGGGAATAGTGACCATGATATAGTGTCATTTAGTATAGGTTGCAAAAAACTAAAGTGCACTGGCTTAACAAAAACTTTTAACTTTAGGAAAGCTCATTTTATGCTTTTAAAGGAATCGCTCCTGCTCATAGACTGGGGGAATTGTTTCTAGGTAAAGAAACTGAGCAATGTGGACCACTTTTAAAGGGATATTAAACTATTACATTCCCAAATCGGTACCTTAGGAAACAAGTGTAAAAAATTAGGTCCAGTCCTGCATGGCTTAATGCTCAGTTAAAAAGGGAAATGGAAAAAAAGAAAAGCGCTTTTAAAATTTTAAAAACAGAAGGCACAGAACAGGCTTACAGGGAGTACAAAAGCTGTAATAAAGAGTGCAAGAAAGCAATTAAACTAGCTAAAATAGAAAATGAAATACGGATTGCCGAACAAAGCAATGTCAACCCCAAAATGTTTTTAAGTATATAATGGTAAAAGATGAGGACTGAGAATGTGGGACCATTAAATTATGGAGCTGAGTTGGTTTTAGAGAGGATGCCGAAAAGGCTAATCTGCTAAACCGTTTTTTTTACATCGGTTTTTACTGTTGAGATCCTTGTCCTTACAGTAGGGATTGTACAATATGCAGGGAAGAAATGAAGAGTTTTCACATTGGATAATGGAGGATATGGTACGGAACAATTAGACAAAGTTAATATCAATAAAGCGCCAGGACCAGATGGATTGCATCCTAGGATTTTAAAAGAGCTTAGTTCAGTTCTAGCTAGACCACTGTTTCTCATATATTCAGATTCGCTTTTGTCTGGGGATGTGCCGCTGGATTGGAAAAAAGCCAATGTAATACCAATATTCAAAAAGGTAGTCGTTCACAGCCTGGTAACTATAGACCTGTAAGCCTAACATCAGTGGTAGGGAAGTGATGGAACTTTGTTAAGGGATCATATCCTTGACTTTGTCTCCAAGATCATCTTATTAGTAGTAGTCAGCATGGATTTATGAGAAATAGACCTGGTAGATAACGACTTAGCTGTAGCAAACAATGCCAGTTAGCAACAGCTAGAGCTACAAGATATTGTCTTGTTAAAAAGGGAATAGATTCAAGAGAGAAAAATATTATTCTCCCTCTTTACAAGCCACTGGTAAGGCCTCATTTGGAATATGCGGTGCAGTTTTGGAATCCCATAACAAAGGGACATCTTGGAAATTGAGGCAGTTCAGAGAAGGGCAACTAAATTAATAAGGGAATGGAGGGGCTTGAATATGCAGGCAGATTAGACAAGTTAGGGCTGTTTACATTGAGAAGCGGCGGTTGCGTGGGGACATGATAACCTTGTACAATATATTAATGCCCCTTCAATGAGCTCTCATTGCTCATTGTTCACTAATAGGTCATATCAGAGGACACGTGGACATCCTTTAAGGTTGGAAGAAAAGAAGTTTCATCTTCAGGTTAGGAGAGGTTTCTTTACAGTGAGAACGGGTGAAACTGTGTTAGCAGATGTGGTATGGCAAGTTCATTGAATACTTTAAAAGGCCTGGATAATTTTCTAAAACTAAAGAATATTGAGAATTACTGGTATTAATGCATATAGATCTGGTTGATCCAGGGATACTTTCCGATTGCCGTTTGGAGTCAGGAAGAATTTTTCCCCCCTTTTTAGCTGGGGTTTTTTGCCTTCCTCTGGATCAACTGTTAGGTAGGGTTAAAAAAAAAAAAAAAAAGTGAACAGGTTGGACTTGATGGCCGTATGTCTTTATTCAACCTTAATTACTATGTTACTATGTTACCTGTCAGAGGACCCAGTGGTGGATCGGGCTGCCGGTCTTCCTCCTGGTACATTAAGTGAAGTACGTCAGGTACATACTACTTTACCTTCTGTACTTCACTTAATCCTTTAAAAGTGACCCTTTAACATTCCAATACATTAGCTTTGCTGCTCCTCTTTTATATTTCCTCTCTCTGTCTCTCCATACGTCCCTGCCCATACTCTCTCGCTCATCACAGACCATCACCAGACCTATATTACTCCATATACTCTGCAATTCTATTCATCTCTCTCTACATCATGAAACTTCAATCAAAAGGTTAAATCTGGCCTCATATCCTACCACTCAGAGCACAGCACAGTGTATGTTTGTTAAATTGACACTGCACAAGTTCTCACTATGACACTTCTACCCTTCCCTATGTATCTGTAAGTTACCCACCCAACTAGATTGTAAGCTCTATGGGGCAGTGACCTACTCCACATGTCACATGATTCAAGTACTTGTTTACATTTTATTGTACATAATTATATATGTACATAATTATTGATATTTTTTCCCTCCCTTTATGACTTTTTGTTTTATATATTTACAGTGCTGCGCTTATAAATAAAATATACATACATCTTATTTTTAAAATGAAATACATGTAAGCAGCATTCAAGGTGTGTGTTGCTGCCCTTGCATACCAACATGCATTATAAACAAAGGGTTTTAGTATACATTACATGAAGGAAAGCCTTCCAACCATGTCAAGGTTGGGTTACTGGGATTACCTTGATGTGTTGGCTTTTCCTTATGTGATCACAGTACTGTATACTAAAATCCCTTTGTTTATAATGTATGCCAGTGTGCAGATAATATGATTTGTATGGGGCCCAGAATGTGCATTGATTATTTTTTCGTTGTTTGTATAAATGTTTGACCAGTAGCACTGATCAATGTAGTTGTAATTTAGCCTAAGGAGTGCTTCCACAATCCTTCTATTATATGTGTGTTGCTACATGCCTTCAATATTTTACTTGTTTTGTTCAGGCCAAGCATTCCCTGTCACCCTTAACCAACTCTTCTTCCTTTCAAACTGATGGCAAGCATGCTGAGTAATCACTAGGAGCCACCACTGGTGGAATTTCCCACTGTGCAATTCAAACATCTCATTGTCATAATTCCAGAAAAACCCAACAGAGTTTCTCATAATTAGAAATACCAGTGGTAAAAAAAAAAAAAAAAACCTGATTAAAACCACGATTTTTGATTTTCAACCATGATTTTTTGATTTTTGATTTTTTAAAACTGGAACTCTCTAATTATAATAAGGCACTTGAAAGACAGCTAAAATGTATGATGCTTCAGATTAGCTATTCAAATAGACGACAAAACAAAAGTTTAAAAACAAATTCTGTAATAGTTAGGAAGAAATATTTAAAATAATGAGCAATTTAAAAAAAAATTTGCAGTGTAGATAGTATATTTGTTAAAGGCATGGCCACCCCCCAAACTAAAATTTAACCCACTACTGGTCCCACTGTGTAGTTTAAAAAATTCTTAACTTACATCTCTACTCCTTATGGTTCTCCTGCAGTGATTGTTTAAAAGTCCAGGAAACTGAAGAGTAGGAGCTGTCTTCCTGTATGAAAGTTTTCTGCCTCATCCTTGTCCTCTGAGAGGACAGTGGCATATGCAGGGAAGCCCTTCCCCCTCCATCCCTTCTGATCCCTCTTTTGATCCTCCCTCCTGATCCCTCCCTGGCTTTCCTTCACCAAGTGTCAAATGTTTTTTATATAATGTAGAGCATGCCTTCCCACCCCCAACCCCTATTTAGATAGATTGCTAAAAAAGAATCTGAACTCTACTTACTGTCCTTCCTCCTACGCCATTCTCTTTTGCCAACAGCCGAGGCTGTGTTTGGCTGACTTTTTCAAGTTCCAGCAAACAGAGTTTCGGATCATAGCTCCGAAGGAGTGGGGCTGTAAGTATAGTTCTGCTTCTTTTTTTAACAATGTAATAAACGGGTTAGGGTGGGAAGGGATGCCCGCAACAATACTGAAAGTGAAATATTAGATGATATACCCTTTAAATACATGAAATAAAGTATGTAGCAAAGAAATGTGTACTTTAGGCTCCTTAAATTGGTGCAATGCTGTTATATTTTAATACAGAAATGTTGCCAACAAACTGTTATTCTACTTACTGTAAGAATCATGGTTTTAGCTGGAAAGTAACATCTGTACAAAGCATATAGGAAAATGTTGAGGATTAGGGAACATGTACAGGTTATTTATGAGGGTGATTTTTATCACTGATAGGGAAGCATTTCAAAAGCTATATAAAGATGGGGTAAGTATACATACATTATGAAGTGCAACTAGTCACCAATTGAATAGTAATACATACAAAATAGAAGCCTAGTGCACAACCAATTTAATTTGCTTACATGTTTATTCCCTCTATGATGCTGCTTTAAAAAGCCTTCCATTCCCTCTGGATAAATAAAGCAATTAGTTCAATAACTTGCCCAAATTATTTTAAGCCCAACCACCACTTCAAGGTTTGCTTTTTTAGCTGGTTCCTACTCTATCAGTACTTGCTATTATTGATGACCCAACGGATTCCTCATTCGCGAACGGCGGACATCGCAGATTTTCCGCCTTCCGAACTTTTTCGAACCGCGTTTTCTAAAATCTTCGAAATGACGAGGATTTCTCGTATTTTCGATAATGCATGAAAAACGTTTTTCGAAAATTTCCGAAATTACGAGGATTTCTCTGTATTTTCGAGGAATTTTTCATTTTATGGGTTTCAATGGGTCCGCTCGCGGATTTTCGAAATTTTGAATTTTTCCGAAAATTCACGGATCCTCGAGCGGACCGGATTTTGCGAATTTCGGACACTCTCACTTGCTATAAGTAAAGTACTTATAGCAGAGAGTCAGTCCCAAGGAAGCTAGCCACAGTGCAGCAAGGACTTTCACTCATAAAGACAAGTAATGATAAAGTGTATTTACAGGGCTTAGATTAGTGAGCAACACCTGGCAAATTTATAAATCATAGAGGAAAGGGTGATGTTACCTGCTGTTCTATTCGCAGAAGAGAATAATAATACATGTGACTTTATGTGCTATGCATTTTTCCCCATTACATTAACTTTATAAAAAGGAAGTACACATTTCATTAAAATAAAACAATATTAACAAGGAAGCTTTTATTGAAAACCTTGTCTTGGAAAGCAAATTTTTTGTATTAACTGATTTTCACTCCCCAAAAATCATACATAGCTGTAATAACCTCGCTTTAATGGGTTATGTGCTGGCTTTTTTATTTATATATTATTTTTTTTATTAGTATAGTATTATTTATTATTTAGTATTAAAAGCCTGCTTTATGGGTTTATTATTTAAATACAATTATTTATATTATTTTATTGATTAATTGTTTATTTATTATTAGGTTTCTTATTAATAATATAATAATTCATATATATTATTGTAAATATATCTATTCTTATTTATCTATTATTTTGGTTTATTATTAATAGCCTGCTTTATGGGTTATGTGGGGATTTATTACTTATATATTATGATTTATTATTATTATTTTTATTTTTTTTTATTTGTGGTTTTTTTATTTTTTTTTTTATTAAATCTGTGTGCTGTTCCAGCCCCGTTTGTACTCCTTGTCTCGTCTGTATCGTTTAGGTTCACGCTTGTTTCTTGTATTTTTTCTTCTGTGTTTTTTCGCTTCGATTTATGTTATCCTTTATGATACAGGATTGTCAGTATGGTTATTTCTGACAGGACCTTTGAGCATACAGGGTTAAATGTAGTGGAGTTGGATTGTCTATACTACAGTCCATCTGTTTTTGATAAACTTGCCGCATAGCTTTGTGTTCTTCCCTCCCCTTCTCCCTTCCCCCTCCCATTTGCTAATTGGATGCTTACTTGCACTTTCCTGTATATAAGAGACTAAATCCCTCTCCTGGTGGTCTCTGAGGAAGCGGAAGTTCCGCGAAACACGTCAGGCCACATACTCCCATCCTTCCCCATTCCCCCCTTTTAGTAGTGTCCGATACGTATACATTGAAGATGTCTAAATAAAGTGTTTTGCAATTACGGCTGAGTTCGGTTTGACTCCTCGCCCATCTACATATCTGTTTATTTATTAATTTGGCTTGAAGAGCCAAATTCCTGTTCTTTCTATTACTTTCTTCTTCCATTTTATTCTTCCCGCTTTTTTGGACTGTATCTCCTCCCCAGTTTTTTGAGCTAGAGACATGAAATTCGCTACGACGTGCGGGGCGTATAGGAGAAGAAGAATCTTCTAGCTAAGGAATCTGCGGAAGGGTTATAGTGTTATCGGCAAATTTTCGGGACATTTTTTCCCGTAGACTTAATGGTAACAATCCTCAATGGATATTTCAAAACAGTTTGTTTCATGGTCATAAATACAAACGATATACCCCAACCCTACACACAGACACAGGTACACCCACCTACTGACCTACTTTTCCATTCCCATGGAAGCCATGGAAACTTAAAGGGTAACTATAGTCAAAAAACTAATTTTGATCAATCATCAATAAAAGTTAGTAATATGGTCATACATACCAAAACACATACCCCCAACCTCACATGGGTACACACACCTACTGTCCTACATTGTATTTCTTTGGCGGCCATACTTAAAGGGTAACTATAGTAAAAAAACTAATTTTGATCAATCATCAATGAAAGTTAGTTTATAGTCATACATGCAAAAACATACTCCCAACCGCACACAGGTACACACACCTACTGACCTCCTTCAATTCCTGTGGCAGCCATACTTAAAGGGTAAATTAAGTATAAAAACTAATTTTGATATATCCTCAATGAAAGTTAGTTTTATGGTTGTAAACACAAAAAAGACGTACCCCCTAAACCAGACCCATACACAACTTACTGATCTACTTATCTATTACTGTGGCAGCCACACTTAAAGTGTAACTAAAGTCAAAAAAAGTTTTATAGCTGTAAACACAAAAACGACCCCCTCAACCAAACCCTGGTACACACACCTACTGATTTACTTATCCATTACTGTGGCAGCCAACACCTAAAGTAAAAAAAACTAATTTTGACCAATCACAAAATGTTTGTTTTTTTAACTTCCAACCTGATCCAGGTACACACGCCTACTCCCTACCCTTCCATTTTCATGGCAGACATATTTAAAGGGTAACTATAGTCATCTATAATCATTGACTAATCATCAACAAAGTTTATTTTTTTAACCCCCACAGGACTCAGGTACACACACCTACACCTACCTACCCCCCCTCCATTACTGTTGCAGCCACACTTTAAGGGTAACTAAGTTCAAAAAAACAAATTTCCTTCCATTTTCATGGCAAGCCATATTTAAAGGGTAACTATAGTCAAAAAAACCTATTTTGCCTAATCATCATTGCTCTAAAGTATTTTATGTTTACTTTCTAGTGCAAAGCCTGTTGTTGTTCTCAAAATATGCCTCTATTTTTTAAGAATGTATTCATTATCTCTGGGCCAGGAACAAGCAGCACAAAAATAGAATACAAAAGCCAACACAGAATTTAATGGCAGATTGTTATACTGCTGTTTATAACTTAGTAATAGAAAACAAGTTTCATAGTAGTAAGTATTTTTTTGAAAAAGAAATACATATATAACGTTTATACATGAGTTTGGGAAAGAAAAATCATTTTAAGAAAAATAAACACAATATTCAGAAATTCAGTACAACCCCCCAAGAAATGGCTGTGCTGGGTGTCTAAAATATTCTGTATCTAAGAACAAATCTTAGTGTAGTGTATGCTTTGGCATTTCAGTTTCCTGAATCCAAGTGAAAGATGATTGCTAATCAAAGAGAAAACATTGCATCTAAATGAACCTTAACAATGTTGGTAACTTTAACAATTCCATCACATGGCCTTCTATATGTCAAGGTTCCCAAGAAGAAAGTTCATTATCAATAGGTCAACAAGAAGAAAATTACTTTTTTGGGGACAGATACAAAAGGGCATATATAGTACAAGCACTTCAAACGGAGATAATAGTAGAACACTGACAAAGGATGAACACTTACCATGACCTGTTCATAGTAATTCACCTTTTGAGCTTTCTGCTATTGTACATCCAAGATTTCAACAGCAATATAATAGCTTTATATGTCTCTAACAAGAATACTTTCAAAAATACTTCTTTTATTATGGCATTGCGTTTTTCTAGACACACATGGCCATACTGCCACCACCTGAACAAATTGATTACCAAACATTTTTCATGCAAGGAAAATGTTATTAATATTTTACAACTTCCAGTGTTGAACTGCATCAATTTTGGCAAAAGTAATGTCAATTCCTTTAATTTCCTAACAAGTTTTTTTATTTTTATTAAGAGTAGGAGAACCATAAAAGGTTATGGAAGAGAATATTTCTCTCTTTTAGTATTTATTTCCTTTGAATAAACCAAACTAAATGTTGCTCTCACCTCTTTATCCATTCTCTGTATCAGGGGTTATCTTGGATATAATGACATTTGCCTACCTCAAAGTAAAGACACACTCTGTCCCTTGCTATTGCTCAATATTCTACCATCTCTGCAAATGTCAGGTTGCATTTGTATACATACAGAAACAGATTGAGTTTTAATGTTGGGTTTTTATTCTGGTAGGGCAATGCAATATTTTTTTTTTTGTCCGAAACCCTTACTAACCCCTCTGTGGCAATGTTATATGAGTTTCATAGTTTTAAAATAGCACTAGGGATAAACGCAGCAGATTTTGAAACTTTCTTTATCTAATGGAGCACAAGAGATTTGATATATAACTTAAGACAAAGTAGCAGCATGAGTTAGTCACCAATTATTGAGTTAGTCACCACCTATTATTATTACTTGAACTATAAAGGTAAATAGGAGGATGATAGAACCAAGTCATTATTTCTATATTAATCATACTCATTATAATAGGTTTCTTTAAAGGTGAAGAACCTAGAGGTGGCATCTTAAATCCTTACCAATGTATTGAGTGTTAGCAGGGTTTTAAGATGGGTTTGCCCCTTTAAAAAAATCTTTTATTGTATTGTGGCTGTTCCAAGTGAAAAAAGGGGCAAAAAATCTGATACAACAATAAATTGTAGTTGCACTTCAGAAACTTTGGCAGTAAGGATATTGTGACATTGTATCAAGTGTGTCAAACCAAAATTCTGCTTTACACAAATGTTCACACTGATGAACCTATGCCAGTGCCCAGTGGATATTACTCTTGTAAAAGAGACCTTGTAATAAGAGGCTTTTCTCTAGACTTTGCCTAAAGCACATTCTAATGGTTCCACTAAGCAAGCATTGTCTTAGCTGCTTCAGTGCTTCGGTGCTCTTTCTATTCACTATTCTAATACAAAATGAAGAAGGATTGTTCAATAGTCATTATTGATCCGTACTTGAGTCACAAATTGCTTAAAAACTGTTAGCACAATATCACAATTAACTTGGAACTTGGAGAACTTTGAGAAGATAAGCACATCTGGTTTGAAAGTTAGCCAGTATACAAACATATAGTTTCAATACCCTGTAGGCATGAATGTCTGAAACTCTTACCTTACATACATAGCATGTATGCCAGCTGATGCCAAGCCAGCAGCAACAGAGTTTTCAAAGGGCGTGTCAATAGCACATCATCATCCAAGGCCAGCAATGTTCTCCTAGTCATTGAAGTAGCTGCTAAGACTTTAAAAATGCAGAATCAGAAGAGTACTTCTAATCTTGTGAATGCCAATTTTATATAAGATTTTAGCAATCTTTTCTTGTACTGGAAAAATAAATCAGATTTGGTCTGAACCTGAAACCATTTGCCATCCAGTTCATCTCCTCTTCAGCAATATCTCTTGATTACTGGCTTAATTATTGGTCTTCGTAATGGCTGGCGTTAAATGGTCACACAGGGGTTAATCCCATTTATGATTTGCCCAGAGCCACAAAGGGTCATTGCATCTCTAAAAGGACATCTACCCAAAGCGATGTGTGTCTGGGATAATCCCCCTGATTATTTGTTGACCATTATAGTTATATAACATTCATACAATATGTTTACAACACTCTTAAAATGTTGCAAAAGCTCTGAATATTGCTATTGCAAATAAAGACATGGCTGAAAATAATTAAAGGAAAAGTACACTCAAAAACAAATTAAGTTTAAATGAAAGCTGTATCCCTAACTAACCTTTTCCCTTTTTTTTTTAGGTCCCTTCAAGCCTACCTGTGCCAGTAAAGTGCTGGCCATCTTGGATAATGCCTGCAGTCAGGTAAGCTCCACCCCCGAGACTTGCTGGACCTCGTTGCAGACTTGTGTCCAAATATCCAGTGGCAGTTCCATCCATGCGTGCACGCGGTGGGTGGCCTGCGTGCATGACTCGTGACGCGCAACGTGACTTCAGTGCGCATGGAGTTGTGCGCATGTGACATCATCATGGATGGATGGATGAACTGCCACTGGATATTTGGACACAATCTGCAATGAGGTCCAGCAAGTCTCGGTGGGCGGAGCTTACCTGACTGCAGACATTATCCAAGATGGCCACACTTTACTGGGGCACAGCTAGGCTCTGAAGGGACGTAAAAAAAGGAGGGGGAAGGTATTAGGGATACAGCTTTCATTTAAACTTAATTTGTTTTTTGAGTGTACTTATCCTTTAAGCAGATCGAGAAATATTTAGGAGCATTTAAAGGTATAGTGAAAAGAAAGAATGATGAAAAGACCTCTGAACATTGTTACATCCTTTGTAAATATCTTCCATTTATTAAAATATCGATGTACATATTTATATAATTAGAGAACTGGTGTTTATGAATTAGATTGTAATGTTGCGACTGCATTGGAAAACAGTACATTATTCATGTAATAGCAAAGTACCCACATAATTATAATTCATTTATGATTCTCATTATTGCAGTCTCCTGCTAGGTATTGTCATTGTTGCCAACATTCAAAGCTGTAAATTTTTATGTTATTTGCTATTTCTCTCACAAATATTCGCTACTCATCCAGAACAAATAATTTCATTCAAAAAGGATAAGTGTTTTGTTTGATATTAATAATTGATGTGGAATGTGTGATGACATTTTCCATGTTAAACTATTTTTTGTCAAGTTCTTTTAATATTTAGTATTCTAGAGCACACACAATATTTGGATGCATTTTATATTGTTCCAATAATTTATTATATTAAGTATATAGTTTCTCTCTGTGTATGAACTCATACGTCCTGGTATTTTAATGTGGCGATCAGAACAGCAGAATACAAAAGGGGCCCATTTAATATTTAATTTGTCATTTCATCGCAAATCAACAAAGATAAATACACACTGAAATAGAGAAAAGGGGAAAGTAAAAGTGAAAAGGGCAAGAGACAAAACAAAAAGAAACTAGACAACACAAATGCTAAGGTGACAATACATTACCAGGCTCATTTACCAGAGCCACTATCGCTCTGGGTAAATGTCCTGTTGCGATACAATATCACGCTTGAGAATGTGGATAAATCCCGAAGGGATAAAAAGCACTAAATTTAGTGTAAACGCGATATTGAATCGTGAGCGTCTTTTGCATAACCCGTGCATCAGATGCTAATATGAAGTTAAAGTCAAGCTAACCAGTAGTGAACATAAATTTGTCCAGCAGCTCTGGGTAAATCGGCCCCAAAGTATTCGAAACACTTGCACAGATGATCCCTAGTAACCTTGGGTGGCCAAGTGTTTTGGCAAGACTCCTTTGTATCCCCACACAAAGGTATAAAGTGGTCTTGCCAATAAACACTTAGCTATCCCATGCTACTATAGGAGTTATCTTTCCTTTCTTGATGGTTAGATTAGTATGGGAATATCTCCCTTGCCTTATATATAAATTACATTAGAGTTAATTGATTAAATGGAAACAGTGTATGAGAAGTTTTAATTATCTAGGTCATTGTTTATCAAATAATATCATGTCAAGTTCAACAAGATTGTTTCCTAAACATTCCCCACTACCAACTTAACAGTTTACACAATATGTTTTGCCAAGCAGAACATAAGGAAATGAAGAGATAAACATGCTTCAGTATCTTTTATATTTAAGCAACTTTTATTGTAACGAACAGTGCTCAAAATTTTGATGGGAAATTCCCTTTTGCCAGATGCACTTGTCCTTGTGTTAACAGTCTGAGAGATAGGACCACATATAAAAAGTGCCAGTGCATCTTATTTGCCTCACTTTGTCAAGCAGAATCCTTCAGCATAATGAGCTATCCACAATGCTTATATGGTAGGATGAAAGGGGTATATCCCTGTCAGATTATAAACATAATTGTAAATAAACCATTGGCTTGCACCCAAATCATTGTGCACAAAACATATCACAATATCAGCATTCAGCTTTAAGTGTTTGCGTGCCTTTCCTTCTATCTGTAACTATATACCCTGCATGTGGTTAGCAGCTTCAAGGCCACAACACTACAACAATAGAAACACAGATGTGCAAGGAATATTTTAATATTGTACTGAACAAAATCAATCCCTGGTTTTAAACGTGTTGAGCAGTAGACTGAGGCAAGATGAGACTTTGGACCACAAGCAGGAATATTCATTAGTTGCCCAGGGCCCAGTAAACATCAGGGGCCCACTCCAGTACTACAGCCATAAAATACAAGAACAAGGTGGCCCCAAATATCAGCCCTGCCTGGTGCCCAATTTGATCTTAATCCATCTGTGCTGGTGGCTAAGTAAAATATAAGTAATAAATATTACATAATATGGTTGGTGCCCAGACCAAAAAAGCTTCCTTAAAAAGAGATTAAAAAAGACAGGGGCAGGTTATGGTATAGATACAAGTCATTATATGATACAAAAGTTTTTCCACCCAACAAAACAATTGACAAACTGTGTGTGAGAAGTTTCTTAAAACAAAACAAGACAGCAGCAAAAAAGTCAGACAGAAATGAGACAGTAAACAATATGAGGCCCACAGTAAAATAATGTATATTTCTTAGCAACTGCAATCTTAAAGACCTTTATTTAGTTTAGTGTGGTAATTTGGAGGTATTTTACGCTTTGCATTATAAATGAGAAATAAATCAAGGCACAAAAAGGCATTTCAGTTACGTTGTATGGAACAGACAATTTAATCAAAGTCATGAATTAACATTTTCTTGTTGCTAAGGAAAGTCCCCTCTCAACATCTGACACAACTAGCAGCACAAAGTTGTTGTCAGACAAAGACATATTAGAGGAAGGTTAATTTGATTTCTGGGCACTAGCCAATAAAGATTGAAATCATCAATATGAACATCAGTCTATCGTAAAGAACATTTTAATATAAGAACTGATCTGTTTACTCCCCACATTTTCGTGTCAGTTGCACAGTTTATTGCTTTCTGTTGTTGTGATTTAACAGTCTAAATCCTTCTACATGTTTATTGCCAAATGAAGATTTCTCTTATTAAAATGATAAACTATGGTCTTTTTTTTTTTTTAATGTTATGCATAGTGGTTTATTAGGTAAAGTGTCTGAAACTTTATGTGATACTTATCATTCAATGATGCTGCGAAGGGGAACAGATGAGTTGAATGCCTCCTCTGCCACCACTGTCTCTCTTTAACGGATATGTGCTCACAAGCTCGGGAGTGCACCACCATTGGCTGTTATTGTCAGGGGTGCTGATGTCCCTGTTAACAATTGATAAAATGGTTCTGGAATTTTATACAGAAAAAGACCTAAATCCAATATTTGTAAATTCCAAATTAACACTTTAAAGGGGAACTGTGGTCTCAAATAAGTTGAGTTTAAATTAAAGGTCTTTTTCCTACCTTTAAAACGAGCCATCAACCACCTCTCTACGTGCTCCACAGCCCAAGATATAAAGAAATTACTGACCAGAAAGTTAATGGGTGAGAGGCTGACATGTGACATTCCTAAAACTTCTCCTGCACAGTGCCTCAGACTCCTCGTTTTGTGAGGGAGACAGGAAGTCCCTCTCCCTCCCTTCTGTGTGAAGGACCTGCAGCTGCAGAGAAGGTAAGCCCTTCTCTCTCACTTGTGAAAACAGCCTTTTTAGGCAGAGTTCTCACTCTGCCTAAAAGGTTGTTCCACAGAGTTAACTTGGGGGGGGTCAGAGTGGCCCACAGCACCCGTGATGGGTGGGGCTTAGACAACACATGGTGGGCAGGCTTAGGCACCCATGAGTGGGCAGGGCCACGCACTCGCCTGTAAGGGAATGGGCCGAGGGGGCCTACAAATGGAGGGCCATGGGGTCCATGAGTGGGAGGGACCAGGGGGGCCGCCAAGGGGAGGAAACACAGGGTAGATTAACTGACATGGTTTCAGAGCAGAAGCAGGAAGTACAGGGGACCTGGTGAATGCTGCTGCCATATCACACACAAAAATGTAAATATCTTCAAAACTATGTAAAGTAAACAATGAATAAATTGCAAAATTTCTAAGGAGAGCAATTCCTATCAATTTACGGAAGTCATTTTTGGACCACAGTTTCCCTTTAATTAATGCTATCCACCAAACCCTGTAATACAAATATTCATCTCTAGGCTTTAAATAAATCTTTTCCTAAAAACATTAATCCCAATAGAGAGCTAAAAAGTTGCTTAACATGATCTCACCATTGCCTCTCTACATTATATGGTTCATTAAATAAAGCAGGGAACATTTTGTTTAGAAATAAACTGTCATGCTCCACATGCAAATCTCTTGCCTAAGTTTTGCAATCCTATCATAGTTTGGATAACATCCCCTTTTCACTTTGCAAAGTCATTAATCTTTTGTATTATTAAAACAGATGAGAAAATCCTATAGCCAGAACAATATACAACAGTGGTAGTGGGAATGCATAGAATTTATAAATAAGTGTGCATTGGAAAATAAGAGAATTGTTTTAATACTGCCCTAACTCAGTTGGAATAGAGTACAGGGAACAGATCACGTTTAGTCACGTAGAAACTGGCACAACACATGAGCTCAGGACTCTGTAACAGGGAGTAGGTTGTACAATGGAGCTGGATACGGAACAATAGAGAACTTGACATATGAAGCTGGTTACTGTAACATAGAGACTGTGACAATGAAGCTGGATACTGGAACAATAGAGACTGTGACAATGAAGCTGGATCTGGAACAATAGAGACTGTGACAATGAAGCTGGATCTGGAACAATAGAGACTGTGACAATGAAGCTGGTTACTGGAACAATAGAGACTGTGACAATGAAGCTGGATACTGAACAATAGAGACTGTGACAAACTGGATACTGGAAAATAGAACTGTGACAATGAAGCTGTTACTGGAATAATGGAACTGTGACATGAAGCTGGTTTACTGAACAATGGAGACTGTGACAATGAGAGCTGGTTATTGGAACAATGGAGACTGTGCAATGAAGCTGGATACTGGAACAATGGAGACTGTAACAATGAAGCTGGATACTGGAACAATGGAGACTGTGACAATGAAGCTGGATACTGGAACAATAGAGACTCGTGACAATGAAGCTGGATACTGGAACAATGAGACTGTGACAATGAAGCTGGTTACTGGAACAATGGGAGATGTACAATGGAGCTGGATACTGGACAATGGAGTCTGTGACAATGAAGCTGGTTACTGGACAATGGAGACGTGCAATGGAGCTGGATACTGGAACTGAGCTGTGACAATGAAGCTGGTTACTGGAACAATGGAGACTGTGACAATGAAGCTGGTTATTGGAACAATGGAGACTGTGAACATGGAGCTGGATACTGGAACAATGGAGACTGTGACAATGAACTGGATACTGAACAATAGAGACTGTGACAATGAGCTGGTTACTGAAACAATGAGACTGTGACAATGAAGCTGGATACTGGAACAATGGAGACTGTGACAATGAAGCTGGTTACTGGAACAATGGAGACTGTGACAATGAATGAAGCTGGTTATTGGAACAATGGAGACTGTGAAAATGGAGCTGGATACTGGAACAATGGAGACTGTGACAATGAGCTGGATACTGGAAAAATAGATACTTTGACAATGAAGCTGGTTATGGAACAATAGAACTGTGACAATGAAGCTGGATACTGGAACAATGAGACTGTGACAATGAAGCTGGTTACTGGAACAATGGAGACTTGTGACAAAATGAAGCTGATACTGGAACATGGAGACTGTGACAATGAAGCTGGTTACGGGAACAATGGAGCCTGTGACAATGATGAGCTGGTTATTGGAACAATGGAGACTGTGAAAATGGAGCGGGATACTGGAACAATGAGACTGTGACAATGAAGCTGGTTACTGGAACAATGGAGACTGTGACAATGAATGAAGCTGGTTATTGAACAATAGAGACGTGAAAATGTCGGATACTGGAACAATGGAGACTGTGACAATGAAGCTGGATACTGGAACAATGGAGACTGTGACAATGAAGCTGGATACTGGAACAACGGAGACTGGACAATGAAGCTGGATACTGGAACATAGAGATTGTGAAATGAACTGTTACTGGAACATAAGACGTGCAATGAAGCTGGTTACTGGAACATGGAGACTGTGACAATGAAGCTAAATACTGGAACAATGGAGACTGTGACAATGAGCTGGTACTGGAAAATGGAGACTGGACAATGAATGAGCTGGTTATTGGAACAAGGAGACTGTACAATGGAGCTGGATACTGGAACAATGGAGACTGCATGAGCTGGATTGGAACAATGGAGTCTGTGACAATGAGCTGGTTACTGGAACAATGGAGACTTGTGACATGAGCTGGATACTGGGTCAATGGAGACTGTGACAATGAAGCTGGTAACTGGGACAATGAGATTGTGAAATGATCTGGATACTGGACAATGGAGATTGTACAATGAAGGCTGGATACTGGAACAATGGAGACTGTGAACAATGAAGCTGGATACTGGAACACATGGAGACTTGTTAACATGAAGCTGGATACTGGAACAATGAGTGAAAATGAAGCTGGATACTGGAACAATAGGACTGTGACAATGAGCTGGATACTGGAACATGGAGACTGTGACAATGAACTGATTCTCTGGAACAATGAGAGACTGTGACAATGGAGCTGGATCACTGGAACAATGGAGAAGCTGGACAATGGATGCTGGATACTGGAACAATGGAGATTTGTAGAATAGGGGAGCTGGATACTGGAGGGGGGGGGCCTTCATTGAATAACTTTAAAAAAGGCCTGGATAAGTTTCTAAAACTAAAGAATATTGAGAATTACTGGTATTAATGCATATAGATCTGGTTGATCCAGGGATACTTTCCGATTGCCGTTTGGAGTCAGGAAGGAATTTTTCCCCCCTTTTTAGCTGGGGTTTTTTGCCTTCCTCTGGATCAACTGTTAGGTAGGGTTAAAAAAAAAAAAAAAAAGTGAACAGGTTGGACTTGATGGACGTATGTCTTTATTCAACCTTAATTACTATGTTACTATGTTACCTGTCAGAGGACCCAGTGGTGGATCGGGCTGCCGGTCTTCTCTCCTGGTACATTAAGTGAAGTACGTCAGGTAAGACATAGCTACTTTACCTTCTGTACTTCACTTAATCCTTTAAAAGTGACCCTTTAACATTCCAATACATTAGCTTTGCTGCTCCTTCTTATATTTCCTCTCTCTTGTCTCCATACGTCCCTGCCCATACTCTCTGCTCATCACAGACCATCACCAGACCTATATTACTCCCATACTCTGCAATTCTATTCATCTCTCTCTACATCATGAAACTTCAATCAAAAGGTTTAAATCTGGCCTCATATCCTACCACTCAGAGCACAGCACAGTGTATGTTTGTTAAATTGACACTGCACAAGTTCTCACTATGACACTTCTACCCTTCCCTATGTATCTGTAAGTTACCCACCCAACTAGATTGTAAGCTCTATGGGGCAGTGACCTACTCCACATGTCACATGATTCAAGTACTTGTTTACATTTTATTGTACATAATTATATATGTACATAATTATTGATATTTTTTCCCTCCCTTTATGACTTTTTGTTTTATAATATTTACAGTGCTGCGCTATATAAATAAAAATATACATACATCTTATTTTTAAAATGAAATACATGTAAGCAGCATTCAAGGTGTGTGTTGCTGCACTTGCATACCAACATGCATTATAAACAAAGGGTTTTAGTATACATTACATGAAGGAAAAAGCCTTCCAACCATGTCAAGGTTGGGTTACTGGGATTACCTTGATGTGTTGGCTTTTCCTTAATGTGATCACAGTACTGTATACTAAAATCCCTTTGTTTATAATGTATGCCAGTGTGCAGATAATATGATATTGTATGGGGCCCAGGAATGTGCATTGATTATTTTTTCGTTGTTTGTATAAATGTTTGACCAGTAGCACTGATCAATGTAGTTGTAATTTAGCCTAAGGAGTGCTTCCACAATCCTTCTATTATATGTGTGTTGCTACATGCCTTCAATATTTTACTTGTTTTGTTCAGGCCAAGCATTCCCCTGTCTACCCTTAACCAACTCTTCCTTTTCAGAACTGATGGCAAGCATGCTGAGTAATCACTAGGAGCCAACACTGGGGGAATTTCCCACTGTGCAATTCAAACATCTCAATTGTCATAATTCCAGAAAAACACAACAGAGTTTCTCATAATTAGAAATACCAGTGGTAAAAAAAAAAAAAAACCTGATTAAAACCACGATTTTTGATTTTCAACCATGATTTTTTGATTTTTGATTTTTTAAAAACTGGAACTCTCTAATTATAATAAGGCACTTGAAAGACAGCTAAAATGTATGATGCTTCAGATTAGCTATTCAAAATAGACGACAAAACAAAAGTTTAAAAACAAATTCTGTAATAGTTAGGAAGAAATATTTTAAAATAATGAGCAATTTAAAAAAAAATTTGCAGTGTAGATAGTATATTTGTTAAAGGGCATGGCCACCCCCCAAACTAAAATTTAACCCACTACTGGTCCCACTGTGTAGTTTAAAAAAATTCTTAACTTACATCTCTACTCCTTATGGTTCTCCTGCAGTGATTGTTTAAAAGTCCAGGAAACTGAAGAGTAGGAGCTGTCTTCCTGTATGAAAGGTTTCTGCCTCATCCTTGTCCTCTGAGAGGACAGTGGCATATGCAGGGAAGCCCTTCCCCCTCCATCCCTTCTGATCCCTCTTTTGATCCCTCCCTCCTGATCCCTCCCTGGCTTTCCTTCACCAAGTGTCAAATGTTTTTTATATAATGTAGAGCATGCCTTCCCACCCCCAACCACTATATTAGATTGCTTAAAAAAGAATCTGAACTCTACTTACTGTCCTTCGCTCCTACGCCATTCTCTTTTGCCAACAGCCGAGGCTGTGTTTGGCTGACTTTTTGCAAGTTCCAGCAAACAGAGTTTCGGATCATAGCTCCGAAGGAGTGGGGGCTGTAAGTATAGTTCTGCTTCTTTTTTTAACAATGTAATAAAGCGGTTAGGGTGGGAAGGGATGCCCGACAACATACTGAAAGTGAATATTTAGGATGAATATACCCTTTAAATACATGAAATAAAGTATGTAGCAAAGAAATGGTGTACTTTAGGCTCCTTAAATTGGTGCAATGCTGTTATATTTTAATACAGAAATGTTGCCACCAAAACTGTTATTCTACTTACTGTAAGAATCATGGTTTAGCTGGAAAGTAACATCTGTACAAAGCATATAGGAAAATGTTGAGGATTAGGGAACATGTACAGGTTATTTATGAGGGTGATATGTTATCACTGATAGGGAAGCATTTCAAAAGCTATATAAAGATGGGGTAGTATACATACATTATGAAGTGCAACTAGTCACCAATTGAATATAGTATACATACAAAATAGAAGCCTAGTGCACAACCAATTTAATTTGCTTACATGTTTATTCCCTCTATGATGCTGCTTTAAAAAGCCTTCCATTCCCTCTGGATAAATAAAAGCAATTAGTTCAATAACTTGCCCAAATTATTTTAAGCCCAACCACCACTTCAAGGTTTGCTTTTTTAGCTGGTTCCTACTCTATCAGTACTTGCTATTAGTGATGACCCAACGGATTTCCCTCATTCGCGAACGGCGGACATCGCAGATTTTCCGAATTTCCGCCTTCCGAACTTTTTCGAACCGCGTTTTCTAAAATCTTCGAAATGACGAGGATTTCTCGTATTTTCGATAATGCATGGAAAAACGTATTTTCGAAAATTTCCGAAATTACGAGGATTTCTCGTATTTTCGAGGAATTTTCATTTAATGGGTTTCAATGGGTCCGCTCGCGATTTTCGAAATTTGAATTTTTCCGAAATTTTCACGGATCCTCGAGCGGACCGGATTTTGCGAATTTCGGACATCTCTACTTGCTATAAGTAAGTACTTATAGCAGGAGAGTCAGTCCCAAGGAAGCTAGCCACAGTGCAGCAAGGACTTTCAGCTCATAAAAGACAAGTAATGATAAAGTGTATTTACAGGGCTTAGATTAGTGAGCAACACCTGGCAAATTTAATAAATCATAGAGGAAAGGGGTGATGTTACCTGCTGTTCTATTCGCAGAAGAGAAAAATAAATACATGTGACTTTATGTGCTATGCATTTTTCCCCATTACATTAACTTTATAAAAAGGAAGTACACATTTCATTAAAATAAAACAATATTAACAAGGAAGCTTTTATTGAAAACCTTGTCTTGGAAAAGCAAATTTTTGTATTAACTAGATTTCACTCCCCAAAAATCATACATAGCTGTAATAACCTGCTTTTATGGGTTATGTGCTGGCTTTATTATTTATATATTATTTTTTATTATTAGTATTAGTATTATTTATTATTTAGTATTAAAAGCCTGCTTTATGGGTTTATTATTTAAATACTATCATTTTATATTATTATTATTGATTAATTGTTTATTTATTATTTAGGTTTCTTATTAATAATATAATAATTCATATTATATTATTGTAAATATATCTTATTCTTATTTATCTATTATTTTGGTTTATTATTAATAGCCTGGTTTATGGGTTATGTGCTGGATTTATTACTTATATATTATGATTTATTATTATTATTATTATTTATTTATTATTTACAGTAGGTTTATTAATTTTTATTTATTTATTAACTTTTTAAAATCTGTGTGCTAGTTCCAGACCCGTTTGTAACTCCTTGTCTCGTCTGTATCGTAATTAGAGTTTACTCAGCTTGTTTCTTGTATTTAATTTCTTCTGTGATTTTTTCGAACTTATCGAATTTATGTATATCCTTTATGATACAGAGATATGTCAGTATTGGTTTATTCTGACAAGGACCTTTGAGCATACAGGGTTAAATGTAGTGGAGTTGGATTGTCTATACTACAGTCCATCTGTTTTTGATAAACTTGCCGCATAGCTTTGTGTTCTTCCCTCCCCTTCTCCCTTCCCCCTCCCATTTGCTAATTGGATGCTTACTTGCACTTTCCTGTATATAAGAGACTAAATCCCTCTCCTGGTGGTCTCTGAGGAAGCGGAAGTTCCGCGAAACACGTCAGGCCACATACTCCCATCCTTCCCCATTCCCCCCTTTTAGTAGTGTCCGATACGTATACATTGAAGATGTCTAAATAAAGTGTTTTGCAATTACGGCTGAGTTCGGTTTGACTCCTCGCCCATCTACATATCTGTTTATTTATTAATTTGGCTTGAAGAGCCAAATTCCTGTTCTTTCTATTACTTCTTCTTCCATTTTATTCTTCCGCTTTTTTGGACTGTATCTCCTCCCACAGTTTTTGAGCTAGAGACATGAAATTCGCTACAGACGTGCGGGGCGTATAGGAGAAGAAGAATCTTCTAGCTAAGGAATCTGCGGAAGGGTTATAGTGTTATCGGCAAATTTTCGGGACATTTTTTCCCGTAGACTATAATGGTAACAATCCTCAAATGTGGATATTTCAAAACAGTTTGTTTCATGGTCATAAATACAAACGATGATACCCCCAACCCTACACACAGACACAGGTACACCCACCTACTGACCTACTTTTCCATTCCCATGGAAGCCATGGAAAACTTAAAGGGTAACTATAGTCAAAAAACGAATTTTGATCAATCATCAATAAAAGTTAGTAATATGGTCATACATACCAAAACACATACCCCCAACCTCACATGGGTACACACACCTACTGTCCTAACACTGTATTTCTTTGGCGGCCATACTTAAAGGGTAACTATAGTAAAAAAACTAATTTTGATCAATCATCAATGAAAGTTAGTTATATAGTCATACATGCAAAAACACATACTCCCAACCGCACACAGGTACACACACCTACTGACCTAGCCTTCAATTCCTGTGGCAGCCATACTTAAAGGGTAAATAAAGTATAAAAACTAATTTTGATATATCCTCAATGAAAGTTAGTTTTATGGTTGTAAACACAAAAAAGACGTACCCCCTAAACCAGACCCAGGTACACAAACTTACTTATCTACTTATCCATTACTGTGGCAGCCACACTTAAAGTGTAACTAAAGTCAAAAAAAGTTTTATAGTTGTAAACACAAAAAAGACATACCCCCTCAACCAGACCCAGGTACACACACCTACTGATTTACTTATCCATTACTGCGGCAGCCATACTTAAAGGATAACAACTAAAGTCAAAAAAACTAATTTTGACCAATAATCAAAAATGTTTGTTTTTTTAACTTCCAACCTGATCCAGGTACACACGCCTACTCACTTACCCTTCCATTTAAATGGCAGACATATTTAAAGGGTAACTATAGTCATCTATAATCATTGACTAATCATCAACAAAGTTTATTTTTTTAACCCCCACAGGACTCAGGTACACACACCTACTGACCTACCCCCTCCATTACTGTTGCAGCCACACTTTAAGGGTAACTAAGTTCAAAAAAACAAATTTCCTTCCATTTTCATGGCAGCCATATTTAAAGGGTAACTATAGTCAAAAAAACCTATTTTGACTAATCATCATTGCTCTAAAGTATTTTATGTTTACTTTCTAGTGCAAAGCCTGTTGTTGTTCTCAAAATATGCCTCTATTTTTTAAGAATGTATTCATTATCTCTGGGCCAGGAACAAGCAGCACAAAAATAGAATACAAAAGCCAAACAAGAATTTAATGGCAGATTGTTATACTGCTGTTTATAACTTAGTAATAGAAAACAAGTTTCATAGTAGTAAGTAGTTTTTGAAAAAGAAATACATATATAACGTTTATACATGAGTTTGGGAAAGAAAAATCATTTTAAGAAAAAATAAACACAATAATTCAGAAATTCAGTACAACCCCCCAAGAAAATGGCTGTGCTGGGTGTCTAAAATATTCTGTATCTAAGAACAAATCTTAGTGTAGTGTATGCTTTGGCATTTCAGTTTCCAATGAATCCAAGTGAAAGATGATTGCTAATCCAAAGAGAAAACATTGCATCTAAATGAACCTTAACAATGTTGGTAACTTTAACAAATTCCATCAACTGGCCTTCTATATGTCAAGGTTCCCAAGAAGAAAGTTCATTATCAATAGGTCAACAAAGAAGAAAATTACTTTTTTGGGGACAGATACAAAAGGGCATATATAGTACAGCAGCTTTCAAACGGAGATAATAGTAGAACAGCTGACAAAGGATGAACACTTACCATGACCTGTTCATAGTAATTCACCTTTTGAGCTTTCTGCTATTGTACATCCAAGATTTCAACAGCAATATAATAGCTTTATATGTCTCTAACAAGAATACTTTCAAAAATACTTCTTTTATATGGCAATGCGTTTTCTAGACACACATGGCCATACTGCCACCACCTGAACAAATTGATTACCAAACATTTTTCATGCAAGGAAAATGTTATTAAATATTTTACAACTTCCAGTGTTAAACTGCATCAATTTTGGCAAAAGTAATGTCAATTCCTTTAATTTCCTAACAAGTTTTTTTATTTTTATTAAGAGTAGGAGAACCATAAGAAGGTTATGGAAGAGAATATTTCTCTCTTTTAGTATTTATTTCCTTTGATAAACCAAACTAAAATGTTGCTCTCACCTCTTTATCCATTCTCTGTATCAGGGGTTATCTTGGATTATAATGACATTTGCCTACCTCAAAGTAAAGACACACTCTGTCCCTTGCTATTGCTCAATATTCTACCATCTCTGCAAATGTCAGGTTGCATTTTTATACATACAGAAACAGATTGAGTTTTTAATGTTGGGTTTTTATTCTGGTAGGGCAATGCAATATTTTTGTTATTGTCCGAAACCCTTACTAACCCCTCTGTGGCAATGTTATATGAGTATTCATAGGTTTAAAATAGCACTAGGGATAAACGCAGCAGATTTGAAACTTTTCTTTATCTAATGGAGCACAAGAGATTTGATATATAACTTAAGACAAAGTAGCAGCATGAGTTAGTCACCAATTATTGAGTTAGTCACCACCTATTTATTATTACTTGAACTATAAAGGTAAATAGGAGGATGATAGAACCAAGTCATTATTTCTATATTAATCATACTCATTATAATAGGTTTCTTTAAAGGTGAAGAACCTAGAGGTGGCATCTTAAATCCTTACCAATGTATTGAGTGTTAGCAGGGTTTTAAGATGGGTTTGCCCCTTTAAAAAAATCTTTTATTGTATTGTGGCTGTTCCAAGTGAAAAAAGCAGGGGCAAAAAATCTGATACAACAAATAAATTGTAGTTGCACTTTCAGAAACTTTGGCAGTAAGGATATGTGACATTGTATCAAGTGTGTCAATAACCAAAATTCTGCTTTACACAAATGTTCAACTGATGAACCTATGCCAGTGCCCAGTGGATATTACTCTTGTAGAAAGAGACCTTGTAATAAGAGGCTTTTCTCTAGACTTTTGCCTAAAGCACATTCTAATGGTTCACTAAGCAAGCATTGTCTTAGCTGCTTCAGTGCTTCAGTGCTCTTTCTATTCACTATTCTAATACAAAATGAAGAAGGAATTGTATCAATAGATCATTATTGATCCGTACTTGAGTCACAAAGTTGCTTAAAAACTGTTAGCACAATATCACAATTAACTTGGAACTTGGAGAACTTTGAGAAGATAAGCAACATCTGGTTTGAAAGTTAGCCAGTATACAAACATATAGTTTCAATACCCTGTAGGCATGAATGTCTGAAACTCTTACCTTACATACATAGCATGTATGCCAGCTGATGCCAAAGCCAGCAGCAACAGAGTTTTCAAAGGGCGTGTCAATAGCATCATCATCCAAGGCCAGCAATGTTCTCCTAGTCATTGAAGTAGCTGCTAAAGACTTTAAAAATGCAGAATCAGAAGAGTACTTCTAATCTTGTGAATGCCAATTTTATATGAAGATTTTAGCAATCTTTTCTTGTACTGGAAAAAATAAATCAGATTTGGTCTGAACCTGAAACCATTTGCCATCCAGTTCATTCTCCTCTTCAGCAAATATCTCTTGATTACTGGCTTAATTATTGGTCTTCGTAATGGCTGGCGTTAAATGGTCACACAGGGGTTAATCCCATTTATGATTTGCCCAGAGCCACAAAAGGGTCATTGCATCTCTAAAAGGACATCTACCCAAAGCAGATGTGTGTCTGGGATAATCCCCCTGATTATTTGTTGACCATTATAGTATATATAACATTCATACAATATGTTTACAACACTCTTAAAAATGTTGCAAAAGCTCTGAATATTGCTATTGCAAATAAAGACATGGGCCTGGAAAATAATTAAAGGAAAAGTACACTCAAAAAACAAATTAAGTTTAAATGAAAGCTGTATCCCTAACTAACCTTTTCCCTTTTTTTTTTTAGGTCCCTTCAGAGCCTACCTGTGCCCCAGTAAAGTGCTGGCCATCTTGGATAATGCCTGCAGTCAGGTAAGCTCCACCCCCCGAGACTTGCTGGACCTCGTTGCAGACTTGTGTCCAAATATCCAGTGGCAGTTCCATCCATGCGTGCACGCGGTGGGTGGCCTGCGTGCATGACTCGTGACGCGCAACGTGACTTCAGTGCGCATGGAGTTGTGCGCATGTGACATCATCATGGATGGATGGATGGAACTGCCACTGGATATTTGGACACAAATCTGCAATGAGGTCCAGCAAGTCTCGGTGGGCGGAGCTTACCTGACTGCAGACATTATCCAAGATGGCCAGCACTTTACTGGGGCACAGCTAGGCTCTGAAGGGACGTAAAAAAAGGAGGGGGGAAGGTTAGTTAGGGATACAGCTTTCATTTAAACTTAATTTGTTTTTGAGTGTACTTATCCTTTAAGCAGATCGAGAAATATTTAGGAGCATTTAAAGGTATAGTGAAAAGAAAGAATGATGAAAGACCTCTGAACATTGTTACATCCTTGTAAAATATCTTCCATTTAACTTAAAATATCGATGTACATATTTATATAATTAGAGAACTGGTGTTTATGAATTAGATTGTAATGATTGCGACTGCATTGGAAAACAGTACATTATTCATGTAATAGCAAAGTACCCACATAATTAATAATTCATTTATGATTCTCATTATTGCAGTCTCCTGCTAGGTATTGTCATTGTCGCCAACATTCAAAGCTGTAAAATTTTATGTTATTTGCTATTTCTCTCACAAAATATTCGCTACTCATCCAGAACAAATAATTTCATTCAAAAAGGATAAGTGTGTTGTTTGATATTAATAATTGATGTGGAATGTGTGATGACATTTTCATGTTAAACTATTTTTTGTCAAGTTCTTTTAATATTTAGTATTCTAGAGCACACACAAATATTTGGATGCATTTTATTGTTCCAATAATTTATTATATTAAGTATATAGTTTCTCTCTGTGTATGAACTCATACGTCCTGGTATTTTAATGTGGCGATCAGAACAGCAGAATACAAAAGGGGCCCATTTAATATTTAATTTGTCATTTCATCGCAAATCAACAAAGATAAAATACACACTGAAATAGTAGAAAAGGGGAAAGTAAAAGTGAAAAGGGCAAGAGACAAAACAAAAAGAAACTAGACAACACAAATGCTAAGGTGACAATACATTACCAGGCTCATTTACCCAGAGCCACTATCGCTCTGGGTAAATGTCCTGATTGCGATACAATATCAGGCTTGCGAATGTGGATAAATCCCGAAAAGGGATAAAAAGCACTAAAACTAGTGTAAACGCGATATTGAATCGTGAGCGTCTTTTGCATAACCCGTGCATCAGATGCTAATATGAAGTTAAAGTCAAGCTAACCAGTAGTGAACATAAATTTGTCCAGCAGCTCTGGGTAAATCGGCCCCAAAGTATTCGAAACACATTGCAACAGATTTGTTTTGGCAAGACTCCTTTGTATCACCACACAAAGGTATAAAGTGGTCTTGCCAATAAACACTTAGCTATCCCATGCTACTATAGGAGTTATCTTTCATTTCTTGATGGTTAGATTAGTATGGGAAATATCTCCCTTGCCTTATATATAAATTACATTAGAGTTAATTGATTAAATGGAAACAGTGTATGAGAATGTTTTAATTATCTAGGTCATTGTTTATCAAATAATATCATGTCAAGTTCAACAAGATTGTTTCCTAAACATTCCCCACTACCAACTTAACAGTTTACACAATATGTTTTGCCAAGCAGAACATAAGGAAATGAAGAGATAAACATGCTTCAAGTATCTTTTATATTTAAGCAACTTTTATTGTAACGAACAGTGCTCAAAATTTTGATGGGAAATTCCCTTTTGCCAGATGCACTTGTCCTTGTGGTTAACAGTCTGAGAGATAGGACCACATATAAAAAAGTGCCAGGTGCATCTTATTTGCCTCACTTTGTCAAGCAGAATCCTTCAGCATAATGAGCTATCCACAATGCTTATATGGTAGGATGAAAGGGGTATATCCCTGTCAGATTATAAACATAAATTGTAAATAAACCATTGGCTTGCACCCAAATCATTGTGCACACAACATATCACAATAAACAGCATTCAGCTTTAAGTGTGTGCGTGCCTTTCCTTCTATCTGTAACTATATACCCTGCATGTGGTTAGCAGCTTCAAGGCCACAACACTACAAACAATAGAAACACAGATGTGCAGGGAATATTTTAATATTGTACTGAACAAAAATCAATCCCTGGTTTTAAACGTGTTGAGCAGTAGACTGAGGCAAGATGAGACTTTGGACCACAAGCAGGAATATTCATTAGCTGCCCAGGGCCCAGTAAACATCAGGGGCCCACTCCAGTACTACAGCCATAAAATACAAGAACAAGGTGGCCCCAAATATCAGCCTTGCCTGGTGCCCAATTTGATCTTAATCCATCTGTGCTGGTGGCTAAGTAAAATATAAGTAATAAATATTACATAAAATGGTTGGTGCCCAGACCAAAAAAGCTTCCTTAAAAAGAGATTAAAAAGAGACAGGGGCGGGTTATGGTATAGATACAAGTCATTGTATGATACAAAAGTTTTTCCACCCAACAAAATAATTGAACATACTTGACAAAACTGATGTGTGAGAAGTTTCTTAAAACAAAAGAAAGACAGCAGCAAAAAAAGTCAGACAGAAATAAGACAGTAAACAATATGAGGCACACAGTAAATAATGTATATTTCTTAGCAACTGCAATCTTAAAGACCTTTATTTAGTTTAGTGTGGTAATTTGGAGGTATTTTACGCTTTGCATTATAAATGAGAAATAAATCAAAGGCACAAAAAAGGCAGTTCAGTTACGTTGTATGGAACAGACAATTTAATCAAAGTCATGAATTAACATTTTCTTGTTGCTAAGGAAAGTCACCTCTCAACATCTGACACAACTAGCAGCACAAAGTTGTTGTCAGAGACAAAGACATATTAGAGGAAGGTTAATTTGATTCTGGGCACTAGCCAATAAAGATTGAAATCATCTATATGAACATGTCTATCGTAAAGAAACATTTTAATATAAGAACTGATCTGTTACTCCCACATTTTCGTGTCAAGTTGCACAGTTTATTGCTTCTGTTGTTGTGATTTAAACAGTCTAAATCCTTCTACATGTTTATTGCCAAATGAAGATTTCTTCTTATTAAAATGATAAACTATGGTCTTTTTTGTTTTTTTAATGTTATGCATAGTGGTTTATATAGGTAAAGTGTCTGAAACTTTATGTGATACTTATCATTCAATGATGCTGCGAAGGGGAACAGATGAGTTGAATGCCTCCTCTGCCACCACTGTCTCTCTTTACGGATATGTGCTCACAAGCTCGGGAGTGCACCACCATTGGCTGTTATTGTCAGGGGTGCTGATGTCCCTGTTAACAATTGATAAAATGGTTCTGGAATTTTATACAGAAAAAAGACCTAAATCCAATATTTGTAAATTCCAAATTAACACTTTAAAGGGGAACTGTGGTCTTCAAATAAGTTGAGTTTAAATTAAAGGTCAGTTTCCTACCTTTAAAACGAGCCATCAACCACCTCTCTACGTGCTCCACAGCCCAAGATATAAAGAAATTACTGACCAGAAAGTTAATGGGTGAGAGGCTGACATGTGACATTCCTAAAACTTCTCCTGCACAGTGCCTCAGACTCCCTCAGTTTGTGAGGGAGACAGGAAGTCCCTCTCCCTCCCTTCTGTGTGAAGGACCTGCAGCTGCAGAGAAGGTAAGCCCTTCTCTCTCACTATGTGAAAACAGCCTTTTTAGGCAGAGTTCTCACTCTGCCTGAAAAGGTTGTTTCCACAGAGTTAACTTTGGGGGGGGTCAGAGTGGCCCACAGCACCCGTGAGTGGGTGGGGCTTAGACACACATGGGTGGGCAGGGCTTAGGCACCCATGAGTGGGCAGGGCCACGGCACTCGCTGTAAGGGAATGGGCCGAGGGGGCCTACAAATGGAGGGGCCATGGGGTCCATGAGTGGGAGGGACCAGGGGGGCCGCCAAGGGGAGGAAACACAGGGTAGATTAACTGACATGGTTTCAGAGCAGGAAGCAGGAAGTACAGGGGACCTGGTGATGCTGCTGCCATATCACACACAAAAATGTAAATATCTTCAAAACTATGTAAAGTAAACAATGAAAATAAATTGCAAAATTTCTAAGGAGAGCAATTCCTATCAATTTACCGGAAGTCATTTTTGGACCACAGTTTCCCTTTAATTAATGCTATCCACAAAACCCTGTAATACAAAATATTCATCTCTAGGCTTTAAATAAATCTTTATCCTAAAAACATTAATCCCAAATAGAGAGCTAAAAAAGTTGCTTAACATGATCTCACCATTGCCTCTCTACATTATATGGTTCATTAAATAAAAGCAGGGAACATTTTGTTTAGAAATAAACTGTCATGCTCCACATGCAAATCTCTTGCCTAAGTTTGCAATCCTATCATAGTTTGGATAACATCCCCTTTTCACTTTGCAAAGTCATTAAATCTTTGTATTATTAAAACAGATGAGAAAATCCTATAGCCAGAACAATATACAACAGTGGTAGTGGGGAATGCATAGAATTATATAAATAAGTGTGCATTGGAAAATAAGAGAATTGTTTTAATACTGCCCTAACTCAGTTGGAATAGAGTACAGGGAAGACTCACGTTTAGTCAGCAGTAGGAAACTGGCACAACACATGAGCAGGACTCTGTAACAAGGGAGTAGGTTGTACAATGGAGCTGGATACTGGAACAATAGAGACTGTGACAATGAAGCTGGTTACTGTAACAATAGAGACTGTGACAATGAAGCTGGATACTGGAACAATAGAGAAATGAAGCTGGATACTGGAACAATGGAGACTGTGACAATGAAGCTGGTTACTGGAACAATAGAGACTGTGACAATGAAGCTGGATACTGGAACAATGGAGACTATGATAATGAAGCTGGTTACTGGAACAATGGAGACTGTGACAATGAAGCTGGTTACTGGAACAATGGTGAAGACTGCTGACAAGCAATACAGAACACTAGAACCCTAGAACACTAGAACCCTAGACGCCAAAACAACTGACAAGTGGGCGTCTAGGGAAGAGAGGAGGAGCTATTTCAAGTTTCACGCCAGCCGGCGCAAGAGTCAGAGTCACTGGGACCGGAGCGCCGCCTAGCGGATTGTCGCTGGAGCAGATGCACAGGTAAGTACCTTACAATTGTTTATTATTGTTATTATGGAGAAAACTAACCAAATATTAGATGAAAATACTATTAAGTTGCATAAAGGTATCATATGTGGCTAGCATCTATGTTACCTGGTGTCCAATCCTGAGGCGCTCATCCTCCTCTTTGTTCACTCAGGTCTTTGGACTTTTCCAGTGATGCACACAGTCTCAGTATACACTGGCATCTAAGGATCTTCCTACAGTATACCACTTTTGTAGCTGCCCCTGCTTGTAGTGTGGCTGAGAGGTGAGGTTGTGACTGGCTAATCACTTTATGTTCTCTCCACTTCTACCTTGCTATTGGCTCCTGAAAGTTTAAATTTCCCCTTGTCTTTTATTTAGCTCATGGTGTGTACTTTGTTTACTTCATTTACCATTGCCGATTATTTGCCTGTTTTTCTGACTATGATCATTGTCACCTGAATTGACCTGTTGGCAACTGTGTCAGGTGATGACACGGCCAGACACAGTGATATATAGCAAATATGCTTAAGGCAAATCAAGTGGTGAAAATTGTGGTATTTGGACAAAAGAGGACTCACATATATAGATAATATGTCAAACAATATCAACACATCCCTGGATAATAAATGAAGTACACACAGTGCTCATATTAGAAATAGTACCCTGGGTCCCCTATATTGTATATCCAATTAGCGCTTTAGAACTAATAATTAATAGTATACAGTATTCAAAATTGTCATTTGCTCTTTTTTCGCCTTGTCTTTTGTAGTTTTGTAGTTAGACTTTCAGTTCCCGGTTATATTGTTTATTGATCCATATTATGTATAGCTTCTATGGCCTTTTTATATTAAATCAAAATGATTACTTTCCTGGCTACTTTGCAGTATGTTTAAAAAGAGAATCTAGAGAAGGGAAAGATTATCGCGCAAGAGTCAGAGTCACTGGGACCGAGCGCCGCCTAGCGGATTGGTCGCTGGAGCAGATGCACAGTAAGTACCTTACATTGTTTATTATTGTTATTATGGAGAAAACTAACCAAATATTAGATGAAATACTATTAGTTGCATAAAGGTATCATATGTGGCTACATCTATGTTACCTGTTGTCCAATCCTGAGGTGCTCATCCTCCTCTTTGTTCACTCAGGTCTTTGGACTTTTCCAGTGATGCACACAGTCTCAGTATACACTGGCATCTAAGGATCTTCCTACATATACCACTTTTGTAGCTGCCCCTGCTTGTAGTGTGGCTGAGAGGTGAGGTTGTGACTGGCTAATCACTTGATGTTCTCCTCACTTCTACCTTGCTATTGGCTCCTGAAAGTTTAAATTTCCCCTTGTCTTTTATTTAGCTCATGGTGTGTTCTTGTTTCTTCATTTACCATTGCCGATTATTTGCCTGTTTTTCTGACTATGATCATTGTCACCTGAATTGACCTGTTGGCAACTGTGTCAGGTGATGACACGGCCAGACACAGTGATATATAGCAAATATGCTTAAGGCAACAAAGTGGTGAAAATTGTGGTATTTGGACACAAAGAGGACTCACATATATAGATAATATGTCAAACAATATCAACACATCCCTTGATAATAAATGAAGTACACACAGTGCTCATATTAGAAATAGTACCCTGGTGCCCCTATATTGTATATCCAATTAGCGCTTTAGAACTAATAATTAATAGTATACAGTATTCAAAATTGTCATTTGCTCTTTTTTCGCCTTGTCTTTTGTAGTTTTGTAGTTAGACTTTCAGTTCCCGGTTATATTGTTTATGATCCATATTATGTATAGCTTCTATGGCCTTTTTATTTAAATCAAAATGATTACTTGGTTACTTTGTGTTGCTACCTGGCATTGTTTGCTACAGCTAAGTCTGTTATCTACCAGGTCTATTTCTCATAAATCCATGCTGACTACTACTAATAAGATGATCTCTGGAGACAAAGTCAAGGATATGATCCCTTAACAAAGTTTCCATCACCTTCCCTACCACTGATGTTAGGCTTACAGGTCTATAGTTACCAGGCTGTGAACGACTACCTTTTTTGAACTAGCAAAATAGAAAATGAAATACGGATTGCCGAACAAAGCAAGTCCAACCCCAAAATGTTTTTTAAGTATATAATGGTAAAAAGATGAGGACTGAGAATGTGGGACCATAAATTATGGAGCTGGGTGGTTGTAGAGGATGCCGAAAAGGCTAATCTGCTAAACCGTTTTTTTTACATCGGTTTTTACTGTTGAGAATCCTTGTCCTTACAGTAGGGATTGTAGCAATATGCAGGGAAGAAATGAGAGTTTTCACATTGGATAATGGAGGATATGGTACGGAACAATTAGACAAGTAATATCAATAAAGCGCCAGGACCAGATGGATTGCATCCTAGGATTTTAAAAGAGCTTAGTTCAGTTCTAGCTAGACCACTGTTTCTCATATATTCAGATTCGCTTTTGTCTGGGGATGTGCCGCTGGATTGGAAAAAAGCCAATGTAATACCAATATTCAAAAAAGGTAGTCGTTCACAGCCTGGTAACTATAGACCTGTAAGCCTAACATCAGTGGTAGGGAAGGTGATGGAAACTTTGTTAAGGGATCATATCCTTGACTTTGTCTCCAGAGATCATCTTATTAGTAGTAGTCAGCATGGATTTATGAGAAATAGACCTGGTAGATAACAGACTTAGCTGTAGCAAACAATGCCAGTAGCAACAGCTAGAGCTAGCAAGATATTGTCTTGTATAAAAAGGGGAATAGATCAAGAGAGAAAAATATTATTCTCCCTCTTTACAGGCACTGGTAAGGCCTCATTTGGAATATGCGTGCAGTTTTGGAATCCCATATACAAAAGGGACATCTTGGAAATTGGCAGTTCAGAGAAGGGCAACTAAATTAATAAGGGGAATGGAGGGGCTTGAATATGCAGGCAGATTAGACAAGTTAGGGCTGTTTACATTGGAGAAGCGGCGGTTGCGTGGGGACATGATAACCTTGTACAAATATATTAATGCCCCTTCAATGAGCTCTCATTGCTATTGTTCACTAATAGGTCATATCAGAGGACACGTGGACATCCTTTAAGGTTGGAAGAAAAGAAGTTTCATCTTCAGGTTAGGAGAGGTTTCTTTACAGTGAGAACGGAGTGTGAAATGTGGTAGCAGATGTGGTAATGGCAAGTTCATTGAATAACTTTAAAAAGGCCTGGATAAGTTTTCTAAATAAAGAATATTGAGATTACTGGTATTAATGCATTAGATCTGGTTGATCCAGGGATACTTTCCGATTGCCGTTTGGAGTCAGGAAGGAATTTTTCCCCCTTTTTAGCTGGGGTTTTTGCCTTCCTCTGGATCAACTGTTAGGTAGGGTTAAAAAAAAAAAAAAAAAGTGAACAGGTTGGACTTGATGGACGTATGTCTTTATTCAACCTTAATTACTATGTTACTATGTACCTGTCAGAGGACCCAGTGGTGGATCGGGCTGCCGGTCTTCTCTCCTGGTACATTAAGTGAAGTACGTCAGGTAAGACATAGCTACTTTACCTTCTGTACTTCACTTAATCCTTTAAAAGTGACCCTTTAACATTCCAATACATTAGCTTTGCTGCTCCTTCTTATATTCCTCTCTCTTGTCTCCATACGTCCCTGCCCATACTCTCTGCTCATCACAGACCATCACCAGACCTATATTACTCCCATACTCTGCAATTCTATTCATCTCTCTCTACATCATGAAACTTCAATCAAAGGTTTAAATCTGGCCTCATATCCTACCACTCAGAGCACGCACAGTGTATGTTTGTTAAATTGACACTGACAAGTTCTCACTATGACACTTCTACCCTTCCCTATGTATCTGTAAGTTACCCACCCAACTAGATTGTAAGCTCTATGGGGCAGTGACCTACTCCACATGTCACATGATTCAAGTACTTGTTTACATTTTATTGTACATAATTAATATTGTACATAATTATTGATATTTTTCCCTCCCTTTATGACTTTTTGTTTATAATATTTACAGTGCTGCGCTATATAAATAAAAATATACATACATCTTATTTTTAAAATGAAATACATGTAAGCAGCATTCAAGGTGTGTGTTGCTGCACTTGCATACCAACATGCATTATAAACAAAGGGTTTAGTATACATTACATGAAGGAAAAAGCCTTCCACCATGTCAAGGTTGGGTTACTGGGATTACCTTGATGGTGGCTTTTCCTTAATGTGTCACAGTACTGTATACTAAAATCCCTTTGTTTATAATGTATGCCAGTGTGCAGATAATATGATATTGTATGGGGCCCAGGAATGTGCATTGATTATTTTTTCGTTGTTTGTATAAATGTTTGACCAGTAGCACTGATCAATGTAGTTGTAATTTAGCCTAAGGAGTGCTTCCACAATCCTTCTATTATATGTGTGTTGCTACATGCCTTCAATATTTTACTTGTTTTGTTCAGGCCAAGCATTCCCCTGTCTACCCTTAACCAACTCTTCCTTTTCAAACTGATGGCAAGCATGCTGAGTAATCACTAGGAGCCAACACTGGTGGAATTTCCCACTGTGCAATTCAAACATCTCAATTGTCATAATTCCAGAAAAACACAACAGAGTTTCTCATAATTAGAAATACCAGTGGTAAAAAAAAAAAAAAAAACTGATTAAAACAACGATTTTTGATTTTCAACCATGATTTTTTGATTTTTGATTTTTAAAAACTGGAACTCTCTAATTATAATAAGGCACTTGAAAGACAGCTAAAATGTATGATGCTTCAGATTAGCTATTCAAAATAGACGACAAAACAAAGTTTAAAAACAAATTCTGTAATAGTTAGGAAGAAATATTTTAAAATAATGAGCAATTTAAAAAAAATTTGCAGTGTAGATGGATATTTGTTAAAGGGCATGGCCACCCCCCAAACTAAAATTTAACCCACTACTGGTCCCACTGTGTAGTTTAAAAAATTCTTAACTTACATCTCTACTCCTTATGGTTCTCCTGCAGTGATTGTTTAAAAGTCCAGGAAACTGAAAGAGTAGGAGCTGTCTTCCTGTATGAAAGGTTTCTGCCTCATCCTTGTCCTCTGAGAGGACAGTGGCATATGCAGGGAAGCCCTTCCCCCTCCATCCCTTCTGATCCCTCTTTTGATCCTCCCTCCTGATCCCTCCCTGGCTTTCCTTCACCAAGTGTCAAATGTTTTTTATATAATGTAGAGCATGCCTTCCCACCCCAACACTATATTAGATTGCTTAAAAAAGAATCTGAACTCTACTTACTGTCCTTCGCTCCTACGCCATTCTCTTTGCCAACAGCCGAGGCTGTGTTTGGCTGATTTTTGCAAGTTCCAGCAAACAGAGTTTCGGATCATAGCTCCGAAGGAGTGGGGCTGTAAGTATAGTTCTGCTTCTTTTTTAACAATGTAATAAAGCGGTTAGGGTGGGAAGGGATGCCCGACAACATACTGAAGTGAATATTTAGGATGAATATACCCTTTAAATACATGAAATAAAGTATGTAGCAAAGAAATGGTGTGTACTTTAGGCTCCTTAAATTGGTGCATGCTGTTATATTTTAATACAGAAATGTTGCCACCAAAACTGTTATTCTACTTACTGTAAGAATCATGGTTTAGCTGGAAAGTAACATCTGTACAAAGCATATAGGAAAATGTTGAGGATTAGGGAACATGTACAGGTTATTTATGAGGGGTGATATGTTATCACTGATAGGAAGCATTTCAAAAGCTATATAAGATGGGGTAGTATACATACTTATGAAGTGCAACTAGTCACCAATTGAATATAGTATACATACAAAATAGAAGCCTAGTGCACAACCAATTTAATTTGCTTACATGTTTATTCCCTCTATGATGCTGCTTTAAAAAGCCTTCCATTCCTCTGGATAAATAAAAGCAATTAGTTCAATAACTTGCCCAAATTTTTAAGCCAACCACCACTTCAAGGTTTGCTTTTTTAGCTGGTTCCTACTCTATCAGTACTTGCTATTAGTGATGACCCAACGGATTTCCTCATTCGCGAACGGCGGACATCGCAGATTTTCCGCCTTCCGAACTTTTTCGAACCGCGTTTTCTAAAATCTTCGAAATGACGAGGATTTCTCGTATTTTCGATAATGCATGGAAAAACGTATTTTCGAAAATTTCCGAAATTACGAGGATTTCTCGTATTTTCGAGGAATTTTTCATTTTAATGGGTTTCAATGGGTCCGCTCGCGGATTTTCGAAATTTTGAATTTTTCCGAAAATTCACGGATCCTCGAGCGGACCGGATTTTGCGAATTTCGGACATCTCTACTTGCTATAAGTAAAGTACTTATAGCAGGAGAGTCAGTCCCAAGGAAGCTAGCCACAGTGCAGCAAGGACTTTCAGCTCATAAAAGACAAGAATGATAAAGTGTATTTACAGGGCTTAGATTAGTGAGCAACACCTGGCAAATTTAATAAATCATAGAGGAAAGGGTGATGTTACCTGCTGTTCTATTCGCAGAAGAGAATAATAAATACATGTGACTTTATGTGCTATGCTTTTTCCCCATTACATTAATTTATAAAAAGGAAGTACACATTTCATTAAAATAAAACAATATTAACAAGGAAGCTTTTATTGAAAACCTTGTCTTGGAAAAGCAAATTTTTGTATTAACTAGATTTCACTCCCCAAAAATCATACATAGCTGTAATAACCTGCTTTATGGGTTATGTGCTGGCTTTTATTATTTATATATATTTTTATTATTAGTATTAGTATTATTTATTATTTAGTATTAAAAGCCTGCTTTATGGGTTTATTATTTAAATACAATTATTTTATATTATTATTGATTAATTGTTTTTTATTATTTAGGTTTCTTATAATAATATAATAATTCATATTATATTATTGTAAATATATCTTATTCTTATTTATCTATTATTTTGGTTTATTATTAATAGCCTGCTTTATGGGTTATGTGCTGGATTTATACTTATATATTATGATTTATTATTATATTATTATTATTATTATTTACAGTAGGTTTATTAATTTTTATTTATTTATTAACTTTTTAAAATCTGTGTGCTAGTTCCAGACCCGTTTGTAACTCCTTGTCTCGTCTGTATCGTAATTAGAGTTTACTCAGCTTGTTTCTTGTATTTAATTTCTTCTGTGATTTTTTCGAACTTATCGAATTTATGTATATCCTTTATGATACAGAGATATGTCAGTATTGGTTTATTCTGACAAGGACCTTTGAGCATACAGGGTTAAATGTAGTGGAGTTGGATTGTCTATACTACAGTCCATCTGTTTTTGATAAACTTGCCGCATAGCTTTGTGTTCTTCCCTCCCCTTCTCCCTTCCCCCTCCCATTTGCTAATGGATGCTTACTTGCACTTTCCTGTATATAAGAGACTAAATCCCTCTCCTGGTGGTCTCTGAGGAAGCGGAAGTTCCGCGAAACACGTCAGGCCACATACTCCCCATCCTTCCCCATTCCCCCTTTTAGTAGTGTCCGATACGTATAAATTGAAGATGTCTAAATAAAGTGTTTTGCAATTACGGCTGAGTTCGGTTTGACTCCTCGCCCATCTACATATCTGTTTATTTATTAATTTGGCTTGAAGAGCCAATTCCTGTTCTTTATTACTTCTTCTTCCATTTATTTCTTCCGCTTTTTTGGACTGTATCTCCTCCCACAGTTTTTGAGCTAGAGACATGAAATTCGCTACAGACGTGCGGGGCGTATAGGAGAAGAAGAATCTTCTAGCTAAGGAATCTGCGGAAGGGTATAGTGTTATCGGCAAATTTTCGGGACATTTTTTCCCGTAGACTATAATGGTAACAATCCTCAAATGTGATATTTCAAAACAGTTTGTTTCATGGTCATAAATACAAACGATGATACCCCCAACCTACACACAGACACAGGTACACCACCTACTGACCTACTTTCCTTCCCATGGAAGCCATGGAAAACTTAAAGGGTAACTATAGTCAAAAAACTAATTTTGATCATCATCAATAAAAGTTAGTAATATGGTCATACATACCAAAAACATACCCCCAACCTCACATGGGTACACACACCTACTGTCCTAACATTGTATTTCTTTGGCGGCCATACTTAAAGGGTAACTATAGTAAAAAAACTAATTTGATCAATCATCAATGAAAGTTAGTATATAGTCATACATGCAAAACACATACTCCCAACCGCACACAGGTACACACACCTACTGACCTAGCCTTCAATTCCTGTGGCAGCCATACTTAAAGGGTAATAAGTATAAAAACTAATTTTGATATATCCTCAATGAAAGTTAGTTTTATGGTTGTAAACACAAAAAAGACGTACCCCCTAAACCAGACCCAGGTACACAAACTTACTGATCTACTTATCTATTACTGTGGCAGCCACACTTAAAGTGTAACTAAAGTCAAAAAAAGTTTTATAGCTGTAAACACAAAAAGACGTACCCCCTCAACCAAACCCTGGTACACACACCTACTGATTTACTTATCCATTACTGTGGCAGCCAACAACTAAAGTAAAAAAAACTAATTTTGACCAATCATCAAAAATGTTTGTTTTAACTTCCAACCTGATCCAGGTACACACGCCTACTCACCTACCCTTCCTTTCATGCATGACATATTTAAAGGGTAACTATAGTCATCTATAATCATTGACTAATCATAACAAAGTTTATTTTTTAACCCCCACAGGACTCAGGTACACACACCTACTGACCTACCCCCTCCATTACTGTTGCAGCCACACTTTAAGGGTAACTAAGTTCAAAAAAACAAATTTCTTCCATTTTCATGGCAGCCATATTTAAAGGGTAACTATAGTCAAAAAAAACCTTTTTGACTAATCATCATTGCTCTAAAGTATTTTATGTTTACTTTCTAGTGCAAAGCCTGTTGTTGTTCTCAAAATATGCCTTTTTTTTAAGAATGTATTCATTATCTCTGGGCCAGGAACAAGCAGCACAAAAAAGAATACAAAAGCCAAACAAGAATTTAATGGCAGATTGTTTATACTGCTGTTTATAACTTAGTAATAGAAAACAAGTTTTCATATAGTAAGTAAGTAGTTTTTGAAAAAGAAATACATATATAACGTTTATACATGAGTTTGGGAAAGAAAAATCATTTTAAGAAAAAATAAACACAATAATTCAGAAATTCAGTACAACCCCCCAAGAAAATGGCTGTGCTGGGTGTCTAAAATATTCGTATCTAAGAACATCTTGTGTAGTGTATGCTTTGGCATTTCAGTTTCCAATGATCCAAGTGAAAGATGATTGCTAATCCAAGAGAAACATTGCATCTAAATGAACCTAACAATGTTGGTAACTTTAACAAATTCCATCAACTGGCCTTCTATATGTCAAGGTTCCCAAGAAGAAAGTTCATTATCAATAGGTCAACAAAGAAGAAAATTACTTTTTTGGGGACAGATACAAAAGGGCATATATAGTACAGCAGCTTTCAAACGGAGATAATAGTAGAACAGCTGACAAAGGATGAACACTTACCATGACCTGTTCAATAGTAATTCACCTTTGAGCTTTCTGCTATTGTACATCCAAGATTTCAACAGCATAATAGCTTTATATGTCTCTAACAAGAATACTTTCAAAATACTTCTTTTATATGGCAATGCGTTTTTCTAGACACACATGGCCATACTGCCACCACCTGAACAAATTGATTACCAAACATTTTTCATGCAAGGAAAATGTTATTAAATATTTTACAACTTCCAGTGTGAACTGCATCAATTTTGGCAAAAGTAATGTCAATTCCTTTAATTTCCTAACAAGTTTTTTTATTTTTATTAAGAGTAGGAGAACCATAAGAAGGTTATGGAAGAGAATATTTCTCTCTTTTAGTATTATTTCCTTTGATAAACCAAACTAAATGTTGCTCTCACCTCTTTATCCATTCTCTGTATCAGGGGTTATCTTGGATTATAATGACATTTGCCTACCTCAAAGTAAAGACACACTCTGTCCCTTGCTATTGCTCAATATTCTACCATCTCTGCAAATGTCAGGTTGCATTTGTATACATACAGAAACAGATTGAGTTTTTAATGTGGGTTTTTATTCTGGTAGGGCAATGCAATATTTTTGTTATTGTCCGAAACCCTTACTAACCCCTCTGTGGCAATGTTATATGAGTATTCATAGGTTTAAAATAGCACTAGGGATAAACGCAGCAGATTTTGAAACTTTTCTTTATCTAATGGAGCACAAGAGATTTGATATATAACTTAAGACAAAGTAGCAGATGAGTTAGTCACCAATTATTGAGTTAGTCACCACCTATTTATTATTACTTGAACTATAAAGGTAAATAGGAGGATGATAGAACCAAGTCATTATTTCTATATTAATCATACTCATTATAATAGGTTTCTTTAAAGGTGAAGAACCTAGAGGTGGCATCTTAAATCCTTACCAATGTATTGAGTGTTAGCAGGGTTTTAAGATGGGTTTGCCCCTTAAAAAAAATCTTTTATTGTATTGTGGCTGTTCCAAGTGAAAAAAGCAGGGGCAAAAATCTGATACAACAAATAAATTGTAGTTGCACTTTCAGAAACTTTGGCAGTAAGGATATGTGACATTGTATCAAGTGTGTCAATAACCAAAATTCTGCTTTACACCAAATGTTCAACTGATGAACCTATGCCAGTGCCCAGTGGATATTACTCTTGTAGAAAGAGACCTTGTAATAAGAGGCTTTTCTCTAGACTTTTGCCTAAAGCACATCTAATGGTTCACTAAGCAAGCATTGTCTTAGCTGCTTCAGTGTTCGGATGCTCTTTCTATTCACTATTCTAATACAAAATGAAGAAGGAATTGTATCAATAGATCATTATTGATCCGTACTTGAGTCACAAAGTTGCTTAAAAACTGTTAGCACAATATCACAATTAACTTGGAACTTGGAGAACTTTGAGAAGATAAGCACATCTGGTTTGAAAGTTAGCCAGTATACAAACATATAGTTTCAATACCCTGTAGGCATGAATGTCTGAAACTCTTACCTTACATACATAGCATGTATGCCAGCTGATGCCAAAGCCAGCAGCAACAGAGTTTTCAAAGGGCGTGTCAATAGCATCATCATCCAAGGCCAGCAATGTTCTCCTAGTCATTGAAGTAGCTGCTAAAGACTTTAAAAATGCAGAATCAGAAGAGTACTTCTAATCTTGTGAATGCCAATTTTATATGAAGATTTTAGCAATCTTTTCTTGTACTGGAAAAAATAAATCAGATTTGGTCTGAACCTGAAACCATTTGCCATCCAGTTCATTCTCCTCTTCAGCAAATCTCTTGTTACTGGCTAATATGGCTTCGTAATGGCTGGCGTAAATGGTCACACAGGGTTAATCCCATTTATGATTTGCCCAGAGCCACAAAAGGGTCATTGCATCTCTAAAAGGACATCTACCCAAAGCAGATGTGTGTCTGTGGATAATCCCCCTGATTATTTGTTGACCATTATAGTATATATAACATTCATACAATATGTTTACAACACTCTTAAAATGTTGCAAAAGCTCTGAATTTGCTATTGCAAATAAAGACATGGGCTGGAAATAATTAAAGGAAAAGTACACTCAAAAACAAATTAAGTTTAAATGAAAGCTGTATCCCTAACTAACCTTTTCCCTTTTTTTTTTAGGTCCCTTCAGAGCCTACCTGTGCCCCAGTAAAGTGCTGGCCATCTTGGATAATGCCTGCAGTCAGGTAAGCTCCACCCCCGAGACTTGCTGGACCCGTTGCAGACTGTGTCCAAATATCCAGTGGCAGTTCCATCCATGCGTGCACGCGGTGGGTGGCCTTGCGGCATGACTCGTGACGCGCAACGTGACTTCAGTGCGCATGGAGTTGTGCGCATGTGACATCATCATGGATGATGGATGGAACTGCCACTGGATATTTGGACACAATCTGCAATGAGGTCCAGCAAGTCTCGGTGGGCGGAGCTTACCTGACTGCAGACATTATCCAAGATGGCCAGCACTTTACTGGGGCACAGCTAGGCTCTGAAGGGACGTAAAAAAAGAGGGGGGAAGGTTAGTTAGGGACAGCTTTCATTTAAACTTAATTTGTTTTTGAGTGTACTTATCCTTTAAGCAGATCGAGAAATATTTAGGAGCATTAAAGGTAGTATAGTGAAAAGAAAGAATATGAAAGACCTCTGAACATTGTTACATCCTTGTAAATATCTTCTTTAACTTAAAATATCGATGTACATATTTATATAATTAGAGAACTGGTGTTTATGAATTAGATTGTAATGATTGCGACTGCATTGGAAAACAGTACATTATTCATGTAATAGCAAAGTACCCACATAATTAATAATTCATTTATGATTCTCATTATTGCAGTCTCCTGCTAGGTATTGTCATTGTTGCCAACATTCAAAGCTGTAAAATTTTATGTTATTTGCTATTTCTCTCACAAATATTCGCTACTCACCAGAACAAATAATTTCATTCAAAAAGGATAAGTGTGTTTTTGATATTAATAATTGATGTGGAATGTGTGATGACATTTCATGTTAAACTATTTTTTGTCAAGTTCTTTAATATTTAGTATTCTAGAGCACACAAATATTTGGATGCATTTTATTGTTCCAATAATTTATTATATTAAGTATATAGTTTCTCTCTGTGTATGAACTCATACGTCCTGGTATTTTAATGTGGCGATCAGAACAGCAGAATACAAAAGGGGCCCATTTAATATTTAATTTGTCATTTCATCGAAATCAACAAGATAAAATACACACTGAAATAGTAGAAAAGGGGAAAGTAAAAGTGAAAAGGGCAAGAGACAAAACAAAAAGAACACTAGACAACACAAATGTAAGGTGACAATACATTACAGGCTCATTTACCCAGAGCCACTATCGCTCTGGGTAAATGTCCTGATTGCGATACAAATCACGCTTGAGAATGTGGATAAATCCCGAAAAGGGATAAAAAGCACTAAAATTAGTGTAAACGCGATATGAATCGTGAGCGTCTTTTGCATAACCCGTGCATCAGATGCTAATATGAAGTTAAAGTCAAGCTAACCAGTAGTGAACATAAATTTGTCCAGCAGCTCTGGGTAAATCGGCCCCAAAGTATTCGAAACACATTGCAACACTGAGCCCTAGTAACCTTGGGTGCCAAGTTTTTGGAAGACTCCTTTGTATCCCCACACAAAGGTATAAAGTGGTCTTGCCAATAAACACTTAGCTATCCCATGCTACTATAGGAGTTATCTTTCCTTTCTTGATGGTTAGATTAGTATGGGAAATATCTCCCTTGCCTTATATATAAATTACATTAGAGTTAATTGATTAATGGAAACAGTGTATGAGAATGTTTTAATTATCTAGGTCATTGTTTATCAAATAATATCATGTCAAGTTCAACAAGATTGTTTCCTAAACATTCCCCACTACCAACTTAACAGTTTACACAATATGTTTTGCCAAGAGAACATAAGGAAATGAAGAGATAAACATGCTTCAAGTATCTTTTATATTTAAGCAACTTTTATGTAACGAACAGTGCTCAAAATTTTGATGGGAAATTCCCTTTTGCCAGATGCACTTGTCCTTGTGGTTAACAGTCTGAGAGATAGGACCACTATAAAAAAGTGCCAGGTGCATCTTATTTGCCTCACTTTGTCAAGCAGAATCCTTCAGCATAATGAGCTATCACAATGCTTATATGGTAGGATGAAAGGGGTATATCCCTGTCAGATTATAAACATAAATTGTAAATAAAACCATTGGCTTGCACCCAAATCATTGTGCACAAAACATATCACAATAATCAGCATTCAGCTTTAAGTGTGTGCGTGCCTTTCCTTCTATCTGTAACTATATACCCTGCATGTGGTTAGCAGCTTCAAGGCCACAACACTACAACAAAATAGAAACACAGATGTGAGGAATATTTTAATATTGTACTGAACAAAATCAATCCCTGGTTTTAAACGTGTTGAGCAGTAGACTGAGGCAAGATGAGACTTTGGACCACAAGCAGGAATATTCATTAGTTGCCCAGGGCCCAGTAAACATCAGGGGCCCACTCCAGTACTACAGCCATAAAATACAAGAACAAGGTGGCCCCAAATATCAGCCCTGCCTGGTGCCCAATTTGATCTTAATCCATCTGTGCTGGTGGCTAAGTAAAATATAAGTAATAATATTACATAATATGGTTGGTGCCCAGACCAAAAAAGCTTCCTTAAAAGAGATTAAAAAGAGACAGGGGCAGGTTATGGTATAGATACAAGTCATTTATGATACAAAAGTTTTTCCACCCAACAAAACAATTGACAAAACTGATGTGTGAGAAGTTTCTTAAAACAAAACAAAGACAGCAGCAAAAAAAGTCAGACAGAAATGAGACAGTAAACAATATGAGGCACACAGTAAATAATGTATATTTCTTAGCAACTGCAATCTTAAAGACCTTATTTAGTTTAGTGTGGTAATTTGGAGGTATTTTACGCTTTGCATTATAAATGAGAAATAAATCAAAGGCACAAAAAGGCAGTTCAGTTACGTTGTATGGAACAGACAATTTAATCAAAGTCATGAATTAACATTTTCTTGTTGCTAAGGAAAGTCACCTCTCAACACATCTGACACAACTAGCAGCACAAAGTTTTTGTCAGAGACAAAGACATATTAGAGGAAGGTTAATTTGATTCTGGGCCTAGCCAATAAAGATTGAAATCATATATGAACATGTCTATCGTAAAGAAACATTTTAATATAAGAACTGATCTGTTACTCCCACATTTTCGTGTCAGTTGCACAGTTTATTGCTTCTGTTGTTGTGATTTAAACAGTCTAAATCCTTCTACATGTTTATTGCCAAATGAAGATTTCTTCTTATTAAAATGATAAACTATGGTCTTTTTTGTTTTTTTTAATGTTATGCATAGTGGTTATATAGGTAAAGTGTCTGAAACTTTGTGATACTTATCATTCAATGATCTGCTGCGAAGGGGAACAGATGAGTTGAATGCCTCCCTCTGCCACCACTGTCTCTCTTTAACGGATATGTGCTCACAAGCTCGGGAGTGCACCACCATTGGCTGTTATTGTCAGGGGTGCTGATGTCCCTGTAACAATTGATAAAATGGTTCTGGAATTTTATACAGAAAAAGACCTAAATCCAATATTTGTAAATTCCAAATTAACACTTTAAAGGGGAACTGTGGTCTTCAATAAGTTGAGTTTAAATTAAAGGTCATTTTCCTACCTAAAACGAGCCATCAACCACCTCTCTACGTGCTCCACAGCCCAGATATAAAGAAATTACTGACCAGAAAGTTAATGGGTGAGGGCTGACATGTGACATTCCTAAAACTTCTCCTGCACAGTGCCTCAGACTCCTCGTTGTGAGGGAGACAGGAAGTCCCTCTCCCTCCCTTCTGTGTGAAGGACCGCAGCTGCAGAGAAGGTAAGCCCTTCTCTCTCACTATGTGAAAACAGCCTTTTTAGGCAGAGTTCTCACTCTGCCTGAAAGGTTGTTTCCACAGAGTAACTTTGGGGGGGTCGAGTGGCCACAGCACCCGTGAGTGGGTGGGGCTTAGACACACATGGGTGGGCAGGGCTTAGGCACCCATGAGTGGGCAGGGCCACGCACTGTGTAAGGGAATGGGCCGAGGGGGCCTACAAATGGAGGAGGGCCATGGGGTCCATGAGGAGGGACCAGGGGGGCCGCCAAGGGGAGGAAACACAGGGTAGATTAACTGACATGGTTTCAGAGCAGGAAGCAGGAAGTACAGGGGACCTGGTGATGCTGTGCCATATCACACACAAAATGTAAATTCTTCAAAACTATGTAAAGTAAACAATGAAAATAAATTGCAAAATTTCTAAGGAGAGCAATTCCTATCAATTTACCGGAAGTCATTTTTGGACCACAGTTTCCCTTTAATTAATGCTATCCAAAACCCTGTAATACAAAATATTCATCTCTAGGCTTTAAAAAAATCTTTATCCAAAAACATTAATCCCAATAGAGAGCTAAAAAAGTGCTTAACATGATCTCACCATTGCCTCTCTACATTATATGGTTCATTAAATAAAGCAGGGAACATTTTGTTTAGAAATAAACTGTCATGCTCCACATGCAAATCTCTTGCCTAAGTTTTGCAATCCTATCATAGTTTGGATAACATCCCCTTTTCACTTTGCAAAGTCATTAAATCTTGTATTATTAAAACAGATGAGAAAATCCTATAGCCGAACAATATACAACAGTGGTAGTGGGGAATGCATAGAATTATATAAATAGTGTGCATTGGAAAATAAGAGAATGTTTTAATACTGCCCTAACTCAGTTGGAATAGAGTACAGGGAAGACTCACGTTTAGTCAGCAGTAGAAACTGGCACAACACATGCAGGACTCTGTAACAAGGGAGTAGGTTGTACAATGGAGCTGGATACTGAACAATAGAGACTGTGACAATGAAGCTGGTTACTGTAACAATAGAGACTGTGACAATGAAGCTGGATACTGGAACAAGAGACGTGACAATGAAGCTGGATACTGGAACAATAGAGACTGTGACAATGAAGCTGGATACTGGAACAATAGAGACTGTGTGACAATGAAGCTGGTTACTGGAACAATAGAGACTGTGACAATGAGCTGGTAGGAACATAGGACTGAATGAAGCTGGATACTGGAACAATAGAGACTGTGACAATGAAGCTGGTACTGGAATAATGGAGACTGTGACAATGAGCTGGTTACTGGAACAATGGAGACTGTGACAAATTGAAGCTGGTTATGGAACAATGGAGACTGTGACAATGAGCTGGATACTGGAACAATGGAGACTGTAACAATGAAGCTGGATACTGGAACAATGGAGACTGTGACAATGAAGCTGGATACTGGAACAATAGAGACTGTGACAATGAAGCTGGATACTGGAACAATGGAGACTGTGACAATGAAGCTGGTTACTGGAACAATGGAGACTGTGACAATGGAGCTGGATACTGGAACAATGGAGTCTGTGACAATGAAGCTGGTTACTGGAACAATGGAGACTGTGACAATGGAGCTGGATACTGGAACAATGGAGTCTGTGACAATGAAGCTGGTTACTGGAACAATGGAGACTGTGCAATGAAGCTGGTTATTGGAACAATGGAGACTGTGAAAATGGGCTGGATACTGGAACAATGGAGACTGGTGACAATGAAGCTGGATACTGGAACAATAGAGACTGTGACATGAAGCTGGTTACTGAAACAATAGAGACTGTGACAATGAAGCTGGATACTGGAACAATGGAGACTGTGACAATGAAGCTGGTTACTGGAACAATGGAGACTGTGACATGAATGAAGCTGGTTATTGGAACAATGGAGACTGTGAAATGGAGCTGGATACTGGAACATGGAGACTGTGACAATGAAGCTGGATACTGGAAAAATGATACGTGACGAAGCTGGTCTGGACAAAGAGACTGTGACAAGAAGTGGATACTGGAACAATAGAGAACTGTGACAATGAAGCTGTTACTGGAACAATGGAGACTGTGACAATGAAGCTGGATACTGGAACAATGGAGACTGTGACAATGAAGCTGGTTACGGGAACAATGGAGACTGTGACAATGAATGAAGCTGGTTATTGGAACAATGGAGACTGTGAAAATGGAGCTGGATACTGGAACAATGGAGACTGTGACAATGAAGCTGGTTACTGGAACAATGGAGACTGTGACAATGAATGAAGCTGGTTATTGGAACAATAGAGACTGTGAAAATGGTCCTGGATACTGGAACAATGGAGACTGTGACAATGAAGCTGGATACTGGAACAATGGAGACTGTGACAATGAAGCTGGATACTGGAACAACGGAGACTGCGACAATGAAGCTGGATACTGGAACAATAGAGATTGTGACAATGAGACTGGTTACTGGAACAATAGAGAACTGTGACAATGAAGCTGGTTACTGGAACAATGAGACTGTGACAATGAAGTAAATACTGGAACAATGGAGGACTGTGACAATGAAGCTGGTACTGGAATATGGAGGCTGTGACAATGAATGAAGCTGGTTATGGAACAACGGAGACTGTGAAAATGGAGCTGGATACTGGAACAATGGAGACTTTGACAATGGAGCTGGATACTGGAACAATGGAGTCTGTGACAATGAAGCTGGTACTGGAACAATGGAGACTGTGACAATGAGCGGATACTGGGTCAATGGAGACTGTGACAATGAAGCTGGATACTGGGACAATGGAGATTGTGAGAATGGAGCTGGATACTGGAACAATGGAGATTGTGACAATGAAGCGGATACTGAAACAATGGAGACGTGACAATGAGCTGGACGATATGGACAATGGAACTGTGACAATGAGCGGATACTGGAACAATGGAGACTGAAAATGAAGCTGGAGACTGGAACAATAGAGACTGTGACAATGGAGCTGGATACTGGAACAATGGAGACTGTGACAATGAAGCTGATACTGGAACATAGAGACTGTGACAATGGGCTGGATACTGGAAAATGGAGACGTGACAATGGAGCTGGATACTGGAACAATGGAGATTGTGAGAATGGAGCTGGATACTGGAAACAATGGAGACTGTGACAATGAAGCTGGATACTGGGTACAATGGAGACTGTGAAATGAAGCTGGATACTGGACAATGGATTGCAATGAGCTGGACTGGACAATAGAGACTTGAAATGAGTGGTACTGGAACAAGGAGATTGTGAGAATGGAGCTGGATACTGGAACAATGGAGACTGTGACATGAAGCTGGATACGGGCAATGAGAGACTGTGACAATGAAGCTGGATACTGGGACAATGGAGACTGTGACAATGACGCTGGATACTGGGACAATGGAGACTGTGACAATGGAGGAGCTGGATACTGAGACAATGGAGACTGTGACAATGAAGCTGGATACTGGAACAATGGAGACTGTGACAATGACGCTGGATACGGGAACAATGGAGACTGAAAATGAAGCTGGATACTGGAAACAATGGAGACGGACAATGAAGTGGGTTACAGAACAATAGAGACTGTGACAATGGAGCTGGATACTGGAACAATGGAGACTGTGACAATGGAGCTGTACTGACACTGGAGCGATGATGGGGGATACTGAGACAATGGAGACTGTGACAATGAAGCTGGTACTGGAACAAGGAGATTGTGAACAATGGAGCTAGATACTGGACAATGGAGATGTGAAATGAAGCTAGATACTGGAACAAGGGAGATTGTGAGAATGGAGCTGGATACTGGAACCATGGAGACTGTGGACAAGGAAGCTGGATATGAACAAGGAGACTGAAAATGTAGCTGGATACTGAACATGGAGACTGGAAAGAGGAGCTGGATACTGGAACAATGGAGACTGGTGACAATGAAGCTGGTTACTGGAACAATAGAGGACTGGGACAATGAAGGGTAATGGAACAAGGAGACTGAAAATTAAGCGGAACTGGAACAATGGAGGACTGTGACAATGATGAAGCTGGATAATGGAACAATGGAGACTGTGACAATGAAGCTGGTTCTGGAACAATAGAGACTGTGACAATGGAGGGATACTGGAACAATGGAGACTGTGACAATGAAGCTGGATTACTGGAAAAATGGAGACTGTGACAATGAAGCGGTTACTGGAACAATAGAGACTGGGACAATGAAGCTGGATACTGGAACAATGGAAGACTATGATAATGAAGCTGGTTACTGGAACATGGAGACTGTGACATGAAGCTGGTTTACTGGAAACAATGGTGAAGCTGCTGACAAGCAATACAGAAACACTGAACCCTAGAACCTAGAACCCTAGACGCCAAAACAACTGACAAGTGGGGTCTAGGGAAGGAGGGGAGCTATTCAGTTTCACGCCAGCCGGCGCAAGAGTCAGAGTCACTGGGACCGGAGCGCCGCTAGCGGATTGTCGTGGAGCAGACTGCAAGCGTAAGTACCTTACAATTGTTTATTATTGTTATTATGGAAGAAACTAACCAATATTAGTGAAAATACTATTAAGTTACATAAAGGTATCTATTGTGGCTAGCATCTATGTTAACTGGTATCCAATCCTGAGGCGCTCATCCTCCTCTTTGTTCAATCAGGTTCTTGGACTTTTCCAGTGATGCACACAGTTCAGTATACACTGGCATCTAAGGATCTTCCTACAGTATACCACTTTTGTAGCTCTGCCCCTGCTTGTAGTGTGGCTGAGAGGTGGAGTGAGGTTGTGACTGGCTAATCACTTTATGTTCCTCTCCACTTCTACCTTGCTATTGGCTCCTGGAAGTTTAAAATTTCCCCTTGTCTTTTATTTAGACTATGGTGTGTACTTGTTTACTTCATTTACCATTGCGATATTTGCTGTTTTCTTGACTATGATCTCATTGTCACCAAGACCTCGTTGGCAACTGTGTCAGGTGATGACACGGCCAGACACCAGTGATATATAGAATATGCTTAAGGCAAATCAAGTGGTGAAAATTGTGGATTTGGACAAAAGAGGACTCACATATATATAATATGTTCAACAAATATCAACAATCCCTGGATAATAAAATGAAGTACACACAGAGCTCATAGTAGAAATATTACCCTGGGTCCCTATATTGTATATCCAATTCGCGCTTTAGAAACTAAAATTAATAGTATACAGTATTCAAAATTGTCATTTGCTTTTTTTCGCTTGTCTTTTGTAGTTTTGTAGTTAGACTTTCAGTTCCCGGTTATATTGTTTATTGATCCATATTATGTATAGCTTCTATGGCCTTTTATATTAAATCAAAATGAGTACTTTCCTGGGACTTTGCCAGTATGTTTTTAAAAAGAGAATCAGAGAAGGGAAAGATTAAGGGAACTTTATGTAGATGCAAAAAAAAAAAAAAAGACAGAGAGAGAAATGATCATAAATGTAACATTAGCCCATCAATTCACCATCCCAAATGGTGTTATTTCTTACATAAGTGCTAGTAATGTCAGTCAAGTGCAATTCTTAATGATTTGTGCTGCCGTGGTATAATTTGTGATTCATTAAGCACGGGAAATGTTCAAGTGTTGAAAAGACATTATCTATTACTGACATTTAACAGGTTCATTAAAAACTATCAGTCAAAGGGATACATTGTACATTAATTAAATGTCTTATTAAAGAAAGGTAAATCGCCTAGATCATCCATTAATAAGGAATAAATAATACAGAATCTGTATCTTAACATGAGTCCAAGTGTTGGTAATAACAGCATTTACATGGTGAGAATCACTTTATTCATGGCCTTGTTCTGAATTTGCATTTTATGCATTTACTTTTCTAAAGAAACACAATTTTTTATTAGTTACTTAAATGAGTTTCTACCTTTCCCGTTGGTCTTTATGTGAGACCGTCTGTTGAAGTATTAAGTAGCAGATTATAGAGCTTACTATTCTAAATCAAATATCCATGCGTCTTGTCCTTTATTATATCATGTTTAAACATCGATATTACAGTATACAGGGAAACAAACAGGCTCTTAGTAAAGTCACTTCTACCTGAAGTACAGATTGCTTAAGTGTTCTTTTGTTTCATTTTGGAGCCATGCTGTATTTTAATAGAAGTAGTATGTCATTGTTCAGTATTATGGACAAAATAAATCTGTCAGATTTTATGCCATATCCAAGGCAAATGAATTTTGTTTTAACAATATTCCATCCTTTAAATAAAATCCCATTTCAAAAGCTTATTCACTATATCACCATTCCACTATATCAGATATGCATGTATAATATCTTACATTTTAAACTTTACAAACTTACAACCTTAATATGCCAAATTAACTTGGATGTGTACGTGTTGTGAAACATAAACAGCCAACAATTAAAAGTTACCACATTCTTTCCCAACTTCCCTCTGCTCAGAGGAGGAGCTTGGGAATAGCATTCATTTATTGGCTGTGACGTCAATGTCATTCCATGACTTATTGTTGCTAACTTGAAGAACCTGAGAAGCAGAATAACGGTAATAAAACATGGGGCAGATTTTGGTTAGTCTTTTACCTATGTATACTTTTCATTTGAGAGGTGATCTTGCTCTTAATGGTAAGTAATTACCCTTTTAATTTATGTACAAAGATTATACATTGCAAAGGTGCTTTTACAAAAATATAAACAGTTTAAAATATTCCGTTGACTAGTAGGGACTCCCAATTGGGTTTTTCGGAGAGGAGACGGTCGAAAGGAGTTTCACAAGCAGATCAGTCACTGTCTGGGGTGCCAATAATGTGCCCCAGCCTGGAGAAGGTTTGGCATCCATGCTCTAAAACAATGGGGTTTATAACTGACATGCCACCATGCCCGATTCAAAGCCAGTACTGCTTCCATATAAGCTTGCCTGCACTCTTGGAGCTTCCTGCACAATGGGGCTGCTACGGAAACAGAAAGAGGGGGAGCCAGGAAAAGCGCACGCGAACATGGGGTGGGAACGGCACCGAAAGTAAAGGGGAAGAACGCCAACAAGAAGAGCTGAACCCCCCCAATGTTAGCAACCCACAATGAACACTAAAGTTGCATTTAAAATATTGAACATATTTTATAAAAAGGAAAGAATTACTCCTTGGTGTGCATTAATGCTAGATTCATCCCTTTCCCATAGAAACTTTGCCTCAACGCCATTACCCATCTCTATGCACCTCAATCATTTCCCTACACCCTTACTTAAAGAAAGTAAAACTACAAACTTGATTACAAAGCTGTTCGTAAGGATGCCATCATTATAAAGGATCTTGACTACAGAAAAAGAACTCCACCATGACAGGGTTTAATAAAGCATTCAGGGAGATGCAAAAAAAATTCTTATTATTAAAATTTTTTTAACAATAAGAAACTTTGATTGAATAACCCTGAAGATTGCTTGTGAAGGTTCTATTCATCCAGGTCAGGTATATATTTTGTATTCAATTAGATCAACTGGACTTTAGTTTAGTTCTTGAAGACGTTTTGCTAGTCATCCGACTGGCTTTCTCAATTCAGAATGAATTGTACAAGAATCTGTGGCAATATCAGGGCCCAATCTACCATTAGGCAGGTGAGGCAGTTAGTTGTCTAGGCGGCACCTGGCACTGAAAAAAGAAAGGCGGCACACAGGCGTTGTAAAAAAAAATGTTCCTTGACCAGTCACAAAAAAAAAAAGAATTTCCCTAGTAACAGATATGATGTGTTAAAATCCTTAATATGGTTAGGTAGCTTTGATAAGTTGTTTAGACGGCTAGGTTAGTAGGCCCGGGAAAGAGTCTACCTTAACATGGTGGAAGGTTAAAATCATTTGGCTAAAATATTTTATACTACAGAAAGTATAGTCATTTCTAATGTACTGTAACAGTTGAACCAAACATGTATAGCACCAGGCTATAAATAAGTTTAATCTGATTGAGCACAAAAAACCTGAAAGGAGCATATTGGTAGGGGGGGGCAACACAAGCTGTTTGAGAAAGGGATGTAAATATCTGTTTCTAGTAATTAAATTATTGCTAATGACTGTCTGAGGAACTGTGTTAATACTTTTAAATACTATGTGATAGGAAGTTAAAAATCATAACAACTTTAGCCATGGCCCATACAAAGCCACACCCATTCTAACCATGGCGGCGGCGGTGCACAAAAGGCAGCAATAAAGTTTGGCTTAGGCAGCAAAAACCACGAACTGCCACTGGCAATGATGTACCCTGGAAAATCCCAATTAGCATACCACAGCCAGGTGTTAAGGGCGTGATTGGATAGGGGCTAAGAGGTGTTATAAGAACGCCCAGGGTAAGGTGTCAAAACAGCATTGTAAATGGCAGACAGTTGTGGTCTAACCCTCCCACCTCGATTTAGGCTTGGTGTTCTTATTTTCCACATAAATGGCCTCCTTAAACATCTTGAACCAGTCACGTTCCTTGCCCATATTGTTAACATTACAATCTTCAAAGGCATAACCTTTGGCAGACCACAACGTCTGCCAGTGTACAATGCTGTTTTGGACACCTTAACCTGGGCATTCCTATAACACATCTTAGCCACTATGCAATCACGCCCTTAACACTGGCTTGAATGCTAATGGATTTCCAGGGTACAGAAATTTCCACAGATTTCTTGTACAAGTACATTCTGAACTGTGAAGGCAAAGTCAGATCAGTCGGGGTATGACTAGCGGAAAACGTCTTCAAAAATAAACTTAAGTCCCGTTGATCTAATGAATACACAGATAAAACCCTGAAGATTCCTTAACTAAATTGTACATTTGATATTTACAATGTATATATAAAATATTATATATAAAGAGAGAGGGTTGACGAGAAGGGAGCAGAGAAGATATATAAATGTCTGTACATAGTAATCCCATCTATCCAACTTAAAATCAGGATTTTAACTGCTCATCCAAAACAAACTCTTTTTCATCTTGGCTTAAAGGTGTTTTATATGATTTTTCTTTTAAGTTTTGTTAAATATCATGGTTACTAAAATAATTATCGCTTGATTTCAAAATAAGAACAGAAAAGGTAACTTACATTTCTGAGGCATTCAGTTTGCAGTGGGAGAATAATGAAAAATTTCCATTGATTGCTATCGCTTTTAGTAATGACTTTTGATATTCATTTACACTGTTGGTATAAATAAAAGCGCGGGTCTTGTTTTTGTGTTGATCCGTAAATTTGTATTTTTGCTGTTTGCCTCGTGTGAGGCGGTAGTGAAATGGGTTACTTAATGCTCCAAACTGTCAGCCTTCTTATGCAAATTTCTATGCATAAAGATCTTATTATCAGGACTAGGGCCCTCAAAAATATGTTGGAAGGCAGGGTGTTGCTGAACTACCACGTCTAGGAAGAATGCATAATGGGCGCCCAGTGGTTCTTAACTTAAACAGTATCTTATTATTATTAGACAACTATAATGAGGCATTGCAAGAACACATAGAGGTGAACATAGCATGGCACAGATATCACCTAAAATCACTCACAACCCAGAAGAGAATCAGAAAACAACATAAATAACATCAGCTGTTAGTGCCACCCCAACTCTCAGGTCACTGTTGTGTGAATCTCAAACCCCTTGTCTGGCATTATGTTCCCTATTCTTGGGGTAGTATACCCTCTAGTCCTACTAAATCTCTTTGTTGGAGCTAGGGCAATTTACTACCTGCTTTCCTTTTTTTATTATTCTTTTTTGGATTTCTAATGCAGATTTAGAGAAAAAAATTTTCACAAATTCATTACCTGTTAACCCACACTAATCATATAACAATAATACCAGTAAATGTGATCATTAGCAGCCAGAAATAAATTAAAAAGTTTCTTTGTCAGGGACAACTTTGGGTTTTTGCTGCCTGAGCCAAACTTGTGAATGCCGCCTTGTTTATTTCCACCATGTTAATGTGTGAGTGGCTTTGTTGGTGGGCGTGGTTTTGTCGATGGGTATGGGTAAAATTTTACAATTCTGATCTTCCTATTAAGTAGGTATTTAACGGTTCCTTAGGACAGTCAAGTAGCAATAATGTAAATTACCAGAATGATAGTACTTCCCTTATCAAAACAGTTTGTGTTGTCACTACCATAGTTGCTCCAATTAGGGATGTCCGGTTAGCGGATCCAAACCCGGATCCGTCGCGGATTTATCACGTCCGCGAACGGCAGGATTATTCTGGATTTTCCGGATTTTCCGCCTTCTGAACTTCGAAACCGGAATTCTCGTATTTTATAAAATTTTGATACGTTCTTAATTTCTCCACCTCACAAAATTACGAGGATCTCCGTATTTTCGAAATACGGGAAACGGAGATCCTCATAATTTCGGAAAATGACTTGTATTTCAAAAATGACAGGAAACACGAGAAATCTTGTAAATTCGTTGGATGAGAATTTCCGCCCGTTGGGATTATTAAGACGGAGCAAGCACATTGTCCCAAATTATCCAATGGCAGCTAAACATTGATATGCCAGCACTGGTATAACAGGCTGCTTCACAGGCGCCATTTTGTCAGGTGGTTTGTTTGGAGTGTGTTTAGAGGCGACCGAAAGTGTAGGGGTTGGAGAGAAAGGTTTTTTGTGCTTTTTGTGCTTTTTGAGCTTTTTTTGAGCTTATGTGTGTGAATTTCAGTGTGGATGGTTATCAAGGTTGTTAACCACCCCTGTATTCACCTCTTGAGACCCAAACAGTCATTTTAAAGGCTAACCTTCTGGTGAGACCCAAAGCCTTGAAGGACTGACCACCCCTATAAGTACGTTGGACAATTTTGTGTTAGACCTTTTAGAGGTCTAGGTGTCATGTTTTTTTGTTTGTCTTTCTGTATTCTGGTTGTGTCAAGTGTCTGTGTGTTTTTGTAGCTGACAGTGCTGCCTTTAGCAGCAATCAGCAGGCTTTTGCTGTTTCTGATATGCTGTTGCTGTCAGTTGGGTGTGTTCCTATTTGTGCTTTTAGTGTCACAAAAAAAAACAAAAAAAAACTTTGTGTTTATTTTGTTTGCTTCTGTGTTGTGTTGGTGCTTTGTATTTTGTGTTTGTGTGTCTATAGAGATAATAATATTATATAGACGGTATGACACAGATGTCGGATGTCAATTAAAAGTTTTTTATCTGCAATATTTGTGCTGCTGCATGTTGGAGAAAACTACATACTTGATTTGATACAGCTTTGCACGAAGATACATGGATTTGAGGTGCTGGAGCTGGGGGAGCCGGGTAGCAGACTACTACTAGCGATACACCCCTACGAGAGGACTAAAAGTCGGGGAACAGTCTAGTCGCAAGACACTTTAGACTTTTAAACATTCCAGTGCTCCTTTAAATGGATGGATTATAGACTTCTGAACCTCTAGGGAAGGCCGTTGATCGCAAACGAGCCCTCTACAACGAGAAGCCGGAGAGGAGTAAGAGATGTGTAATTATCGCCAAGGGGATTGAATGAACTATATACTTAAAATGTTTTTTATAAGCTATATTAGTCCACCTCTTGCAGTGGATGTAACATCATGACCTCCCCATCTGCCCAATTATCTACTACTTCTGATTGTTTACCCGCTTTTACTATGGACCGACCCAGGCCCCGGGCACCTTTATACATTATCCCTGTGTTATTCTTATCCAATCCGGTTTTTTCCTATATGTTTGCCCCCCTTAATAGCGACAGAGTGGTTATGATCGCTTATAGTTTTACGTATGTTTTATGATTCGTACTTAGCTGCGCTCCATTGGTTTTTTATGCCTGGCATGCCGCACGTATGATATTAAGCACTTTACCGGTATATCTAGCCTCACTGCGTTCAGCTCTTTCTGCAGCTAACTTTGTATTAATACCCAGCAAAGTTTGTAGTTACTTGTAACTGTTTACTCTTATTTTTGATCTTAGCACCGGCATTTAGGGGATTCCTCATACATGTTAAGCCATGTTTTACCACTATTACTCACCTCTGGGCCTCGGGGTTCCGGTTGGTAGCCTGGCGCGGCTCTGGACTTGGTTTGCTTCACTGTTTGTGTGTCCGTGCCGGGCTCCACCCGTAACACGCACAGATACCTATGGGTTTTACGACTAGGGGATATTCGTTAGGTGTGTATCACTTCCGCGTAGTCCTGCAATCACTTGTCACGTGGGGGGCGGGTGGGGTGTGTAGTTGGGAGTGTACGTTGTTTAAAAGTTGAGTTATGCCAATGGTTGTAAACCTGATGACGGTCCCTGTAGACTTTGGGCTGAACGCGGAGGTTGCGTTGGCCTACCATTTTTTACTTATTAAAGATTTTTAACAAGCCCGTGGATTGCGCCTGACTTACTATAATATTTTGGGAGGGGGAATGCTGGCAGGGACAAGAGGGAAGCCTGGAGCAGGGGTGCTCACACGTGGAGGAAGAGGCAGAGGAGAGCCTAATTGAAGGCTCTGGCGGAGCTACTGGGCCCTTCGCGGGCAGCCGGGTAACCGATACCCAATATGTTTAGGGAGTAGCCGTTGCTGGGCCCCTTCTGATCAAGAAAGGCGGGGGTAGTAGATGGATACCCAGCCCTTCCTAATACACCTCTTCACAGGCACAGAGCAGTAAGCTGCATTGTTAGAATACTGTGCCTGCCCTTCCTCACCTGAGACTCCTACTGTGGGCATGAACCCTGATCCTCTCATCAGGAGTCATTCCCACATGGCCCGTACCTTCTGGGATCCAGAGTCTCAGGATATGTTCACACAATAGTGTGGGGATTGAGGAAGTAGTAGTGGAATGATGCACCCAATCTTTCCTTGTCGACCGAGTGGCGGAGGAAGGAAAGGATAGGAAAGTGCTCAGTGCAACAGGGGGACATGAGGCTGACGATGTCACACAGCAGTCGTGAGCACAGGGAACTAAGCAGGGGTAGGTTGAGGTTCCAGATGCTGCTGTTGTTAGTGACGAAGGCCTCCAGTATTGAGGAGGGTGGAAGTGGGGACAATGAGGTCACCGATCGTCATGGGTGCCCTCTGTGAGAGAGGGGGAGGAATAGTGTCTCTGAGGGATTGTCCCTCAGAGCATGAGCACGATCCTGAAACCAGAGGCAGGACTGGGGGCAGGGGCCGGGGGCAGAGGCAGTTGCCACCTAGTGGTTAGACAGTGCAGCGTTCAGGGAGTTTGTGGCCATTGGCACACACAGTGGCCGGTCCCTGGCCGTAGGTTACTTGGCCAGGAAGGCAGTACCAGGCCCTGCACGAACATCTGTGTCGCAGCAAGTTTGTGTGTCAACATTACTATGGACGCGTGTCCAGCAAGCAGGCCTAGGGGCGGAGTGTCATTTTTTACCCGCCAACTGGGTCACTCTGCTAGCTGGCAGAGACGCGGCACGGAATGCAAGTGGGGAGATGGTGGTACCACCACGAATTGGTTGATACGCCCGTATGCACCCCCCATCCTCATCCAGTGAGCCCTGCCGGACAGCTCCGTGGCCCACCAGAGCCTATGCTTCGTGACGGCGAGACGGTTGCCATGCATGTTGCAAGCTTGTGTGCCTGTGATAGGAGCCACACCGGGGCAGAGTTGCTCGCAGCACTGCAAGGCAGGGTGAGAGGTTGGCTGACCCCACACCACCTTCAAATAGGCACGGTCGTGTGTGACAATGACACCAACACCATGAGCACAATGTTCCTGCTTGGCACACGTTCTAAACCTGGTCGTCCAGCGGTTCCTAACAAGACCCTGGTCTCCAGGAGGGTACTGAGGATGGTTTAGGAGGGGGTCCAGTCACTTCAGGCGGTTGACACAAGCAACAGCTCATCTGGTCGAGTTTTCAGCAGCAGAATGGTCTGCCGCAGAACTGCCTTGATTTGTGACACCCCACCATGCTGGAACTCTAGTCTGATGTGCTGCTTGAGGCGTGCTCCAGCAGAGGAGAGCCATCAGAGACTACTTGTACGAGATGAGGCAAGATCAGGCATCTGGGGGACCTGGGGTTTGATGTTACCCAGGCAGCGGCTGCGCTTAGCGCTGCCTGACGTGTGCTCGCGCCATTTGAGGAGCGAGGCCACCAGGATGGTCAAGCCGCAATGATGCCACCACGCGGATTTACCATCCCACTGGTGTTCCTCATTAAGCACTCTGCGCAGCCATAACTTGACAGGGAACTAGCTGTCGAGCAGCAGGCTACTGGAAGAGGAGGAACGCCGACCACCGTGTGATACATTTCGAGCCCGAACATCACGGTGCAGAGCAGCTGTCGTATACCGATGATGAGGAGGGGGATTAGGTGACCTGGACCAAGGGGAAGAAATGGGGCTTCCTCTAGGGGAATCTCAACCCTCCAAGTACCAAATGTTCATTTGTGGTTGGGGAGAGGTGAAGCCCAGACACTATTTCCTCAGTGACATCGAGGGAAATGGAGGTCCTCTGTGGCAGGGCAGTTTGCGGGCATGGGTCGTTCATGCTGCAATGCCGCGCAAGGACCCCAGGATTAAGGCCATCAAAGAGAAGGAAAAGGGGCCGCCAGTACGGGTGGCCAACCTTATAGATCCCCGATATAAGGTACAGGGTCGCGGCGTTTATCCCCCGCATCACAGAGGGAAGGTAGGAATGCAGCACTATGAGGCAACACTGATACGGTGACCTCTGTTACCTGCTTCTCAGGTGCTGGCAGGCCTACAGCACCTGAGGTGGGGATCAACAGGGCTCACGTCTTCCCTGTGCGACAGGAGGAGACAGCATTACTGGGAGGACGACTCGCGGCCAACTGCAGGCTGTTCTTCCAGCACAGGTACAAGGCCCCATCTACTGGCAACTCCACAAGGCAACACCTCAGTCGCCAGGTTCACCGACTACATCGGATCCAGGGCCGGTTAGCCACATCGAGATTGAGGATCCACTGGGCTAATGGGTGGCGAGGCTTGCTATCTGGCCCGAGTTGGCACAGTATGCATTGAGGTCTTTCAGCGGCAGGGGGTGTTTTGTAACGGAAGAAGGGAGGACCGCTCTCCAATGAGAAAGTGGACCGCCTTACATCATCAAGATGAGATGAGGTGTGAATCAGCCACCCCTATTGCTGATGACTGTGAATGAAGGCATCCTGCCCTGGCACCCGTACTGCTCCTTTGCCTCATTTTCCACCTAGAGGCGTAGCTGATGCCACTTAGCTAGCTGGCAAAATGGCAAAATTTTTTATTGGCAGGGCCATATAGGGTCTACCTGCTCTACTGCATAAGTTGTGAAATAACAAATGCTCTGCAACAAAGGCTACCTGGGGCCTAATTTTCTAAAGAGGGGTCGATCTACTTGGCCTGAGAGCAGTAATCCAATTTGTTTTTCCTTCTCTTCCACGAGGCAACCCTTTGTGGTGCACCTACTTGACCATCTCAACAGCACAACAGCTACTCTGTGGCTAAGGATTTTCAGCTTCTGGGTCAATACTGCTGGCCCGAGACAAGTACTCCATATTTGTTCTTCCGTCTCTCTCCAGGAGGCACCGTTGTGGTGTCACCTTACTAGGACCATCTCATACAGCCGGCAAAACAGTACTCTGTGGATAATGGTTTCAGTCTGGGGTCAATCCTCGCCTGGCCCGACCGAGAGCTAGTTCTCCATATTTGTTCTTACTTCTTTAACACGAGGGCACCTTTATGGTGTCACCTACTCTGAACCATCTAATACAGCAACACAGCACTCTGTGGCTAATGTTTTCAGCGCTGGGTCAAGCCTGACTAGCCCAGGCAGTACTACATATTGTTCTTCCTTCTCTCTCCAACGACGCACCTTTGGGGGTCACATACTCGACAATCTCAACAGCCACAACAGATACTCTGTGCTAATGTTTTCGATCTGGTCAATCATGCAGGGCACCTGAGAGCAGACACCATATAAACGTGTGGGCCTGACTGTACAAATCATGGTCTGCGTTCCTAAGAAGCCTTACCCTTGCACGCTTCCCTGCACAAAGCATATTTTGAGGGAGAGAAGCCATGGGGTGAGGGGTATGCCAAGTGGGCCAAGCTGCCTGGATCTTCAACTATCAAAAATGGTGGAAACACTGCAGGGGCCTGCTTGTAACTCAATGGTTGCGGTTTCGAAGACTTACCTTTCACCCGCTTTCCCTTGCCAAAGCATACTTGAGGGAGAGAACAGCCAATGGGGTGAGGGGTAGTCCAGTGGGGCCAAAAGCTGAGTGGGATCTTCAACCAATGGTGGCAAACGCAGTGGACCATTATTGTAACCCAGACCCATCACCTTCTTTTCACTTGTTGTGTGGCAAAACTAATATATAGGGGATGTGGCCAATGTGGTGTGTTTATATGGAAATTAATGGTAAGGTATATACACTTATGATTCCCAGACATAAATGGAGACTGTGACAATGAAGCTGGATACTGGAACAACGGAGACTGCGACAATGAAGCTGGATACTGGAACAATAGAGATTGTGACAATGAAGCTGGTTACTGGAACAATAGAGACTGTGACAATGAAGCTGGTTACTGGAACAATGGAGACTGTGACAATGAAGCTAAATACTGGAACAATGGAGACTGTGACAATGAAGCTGGTTACTGGAATAATGGAGACTGTGACAATGAATGAAGCTGGTTATTGGAACAACGGAGACTGTGAAAATGGAGCTGGATACTGGAACAATGGAGACTTTGACAATGGAGCTGGATACTGGAACAATGGAGTCTGTGACAATGAAGCTGGTTACTGGAACAATGGAGACTGTGACAATGAAGCTGGATACTGGGTCAATGGAGACTGTGACAATGAAGCTGGATACTGGGACAATGGAGATTGTGAGAATGGAGCTGGATACTGGAACAATGGAGATTGTGACAATGAAGCTGGATACTGGAACAATGGAGACTGTGACAATGAAGCTGGATACTGGAACAATGGAGACTGTGACAATGAAGCTGGATACTGGAACAATGGAGACTGAAAATGAAGCTGGATACTGGAACAATGGAGACTGTGACAATGAAGCTGGTTACAGGAACAATAGAGACTGTGACAATGGAGCTGGATACTGGAACAATGGAGACTGTGACAATGGAGCTGGTTACTGGAACAATGGAGACTATGATAATGGAGCTGGATACTGAGACAATGGAGACTGTGACAATGAAGCTGGATACTGGAACAATGGAGATTGTGAAAATGGAGCTAGATACTGGAACAATGGAGATTGTGAAAATGGAGCTAGATACTGGAACAATGGAGATTGTGAGAATGGAGCTGGATACTGGAACAATGGAGACTGTGACAAGGAAGCTGGATACTGGAACAATGGAGACTGAAAATGAAGCTGGATACTGGAACAATGGAGACTGTGAAAATGGAGCTGGATACTGGAACAATGGAGACTGTGACAATGAAGCTGGTTACTGGAACAATAGAGACTGTGACAATGAAGCTGGATACTGGAACAATGGAGACTGAAAATTAAGCTGGATACTGGAACAATGGAGACTGTGACAATGAAGCTGGATACTGGAACAATGGAGACTGTGACAATGAAGCTGGTTACTGGAACAATAGAGACTGTGACAATGGTACTTTGCAGTATGTTTAAAAAGAGAATCTAGAGAAGGGAAAGATTAAGGGAACTTTATGTAGATTGCAAAAAAAAAAAAAGACAGAGAGAGAAATGATACATAAATGTAAAATTAGCCCATCAATTTTCACCATCCCAAATGGTGTTATTTCTTACATAAGTGCTAGTAATGTCAGTTCAAGTGCAATTTCTTAATGATTTGTGCTGCCGTGTGTATAATTTGTGATCTCATTACAGCAGGAAAATGTTCAATGTTGAAAGACATTATCTATTACTGACATTTAACAGGTTCATTAAAAACTATCAGTCAAAGGTATACATTGTACATTAATTAAATTGTCATTAAAGAAAGGTAAATCGCCTAGATCATCCCATTTAATAAGGGAATAAATATATACAGAATCTGTATCTTTAACATGAGTCCAAGTGTTGGTAATAACAGCATTTACATGGCTGAGAATCACTTTATTCATGGCCTTGTTCTGAATTCTGCATTTTATGGCATTTACTTTTCTAAAGAAACACAATTTTTTATTAGTTACTTAAATGATTTTCTACTTCCCGTTGGTCTTTATGTGAGACCGTCTGTTGAAGTAAAGTCAGATTATAGAGCTTACTATTCTAAATCAAATATCCACTGCGTCTTGTCCTTTATTATATCATGTCTTAAACATCGATATTTACAGCTATACAGGGAAACAAACAGGCTCTTAGTAAAGTCACTTCTACCTGAAGTACAGATTGCTTAAGTGTTCTTTTGTTTCATTTTGGAGCCATGCTTTATTTTAATAGAAGTAGTATGTCATTGTTCAGTATTATGTACATAAAATAAATCTGTCAGATTTTATTGCCATATCCAAGGCAATGAATTTTGTTTTAAAACAATATTCCATCCTTTAAATAAAATCCCATTTCAAAAGCTTTATCACTATATCACACATATCACTATATCATATATGCATTGTATAATATCTTACATTTTACAACCTTTACAACCTTACAACCTTTAATATGCCAAATTAACTTGGATGTGTACTGTGTTGTGAAACATAAACAGCCAACAATATAAATGTTACCACATTCTTTCCCACCTTCCCTCTGCTCAGAGGAGGCAGCTTGGGAATAGCATTCATTTATTGGCTGTGACGTCAATTGTCATTTCCATGACTTATTGTTGCTAACTTGAAGAACCTGGAAGCAGAATAACGGATAATAAAACATTGTGCAGCATTTTAGGTTAGTCTTTTACCTATGTACAATTTTTCATTTGAGAGGTGATCTTGCTCTTTAATGTAAGGTAATTACCCTTTTAATTTATGTACAAAGATTATACATTGCAAATGGCTTTTTACAAATATAAACAGTTTAAAATATTCCTGTTGACTAGTAGGGCTACTTCCAATCTGGGTTTTTCGGAGAGGAGACTGGAAGGAGTTTCACAAGCAGATCAGTCACTGTCTGGGGTGCCAATAATGTGTACCCCAGCCTGGAGAAGGTTTGGCATCCATGCTCTAAACAATGGGGTTTATAACTGACATGCCACCATGCCCGATTCAAAGCCAGTACTGCTTCCATATAAAGTTTGCCTGCACTCTTGGAGCTTCCCTGCACAATGGGGGCTGCTACTGTAGCTTATCTATACATGAAAGTAGGTGGGAGCTTCCTTTTATGGAAATTAAGCTTGCTTAAGTGAACCTGTCCTTCCATGAAAAAGACATGTAATGTAACTTGTTTTCAGCTAATAGCAATGCAACACTAAGTTTGCATTAAAATATGTGAACATATTTTATAAAAAGGAAAGATTACTCCTTTGGTGTGCATTAATGCTAGATTTCATCCCTTTCCCCTAGAAACTTTGCCTTCAACGGCATACCCATCTCTATGCACCTCAAATCATTTTCCCTACACCCTTACTTAAAGAAAGTAAAACTACAACTTGATTACAAAGCTGTTCGTAAGGATGCCATCTATATAAAGGATCTTGACTACAGAAAAAGAACTCCACCATGACAGGTATTTAAAAAGCATTCAGGGAGATGCAATAAAAATTCTTATTATTAAAATTTTTTTAACAATAAGAACTTTTATTGAATAACCCTGAAGATTGCTTGTGAAGGTTCTCATTCATCCAGGTCATGGTATATCTGTTGTATTCAATTAGATCAACTGGACTTTAGTTTAGTTCTTGAAGACGTTTTGCTAGTCATCCGACTGGCTTTCTCAATTCAGAATGACTTGTACAAGAATCTGTGGCAATTATCAGGGCCACATCTACCATTAGGCAGTGTGAGGCAGTTGTCTCAGGCGGCACCCTGGCACTGAAAAAGAAAGGCGGCACACAGGCAGTTGTAAAAAAAAATGTTCCTTGACCAGTCAAAAAAAAAAAAAGAATTTTCCCTAGTAACAGATATGATGTTGTTAAAATCCTTTAATATGGTTAGGTTAGCTTTGATAAGTTTGTTAGACTGGCTAGGTTAGTTAGGCCCTGCTGAAAGAGTCTACCTTAACATGGTGGAAGGCTTACAAATCATTTGGCTAAAATATTTTATACTACAGAAAGTATGTCATTTCTAATGTACTGTAACAGTTGTTGAACCAACATGTATAGCACAGGCTATAAAATAAGTTAATCTGATTTGAGCAACAAAAACCTGAAAGGAGCAATATGGTAGGGGCAACACAAGCTGTTTGAGAAAGGGATGTAATATCTGTTTCTAGTAATTAACATTATTGCTAATTGACTGTCTGAGGAACTGTTTAAATACCTATGTGATAGAAAGTTAAAAATCATAAAACTTTAGCCATGCCCATTTACAAAGCCACACCCATTCTAACATGGCGGCGGTGCACAAAAAGGCAGCAATAAAGTTTGGCTTAGGCAGCAAAAACCCTAGAACTGCCACTGGCAATTATGTACCCTGGAAAATCCCAATTAGCATACCACAGCCAGGTGTTAAGGGCGTGATTGGATAGTGGCTAAGAGGTGTTATATATATACTTAGGTGGTGTGCCCATTTATATCCACTACTGTGCTTTTTATGTATTCAATTAGATCAACTGGACTTGAAGTTTAGTTCTTGAAGACGTTTCGCTAGTCATCCGACTGGATCTCTCAATTCAGAATGACTTGTACAAGAATCTGGGGCAATTATGTACCCTGGAAAGTCCCAATTAGCATATCACAGCCAGGTGTTAAGGGCGTGATTGGATAGTGGCTAAGAGGTGTTATAGGAACGCCCAGGGTAAGGTGTCAAAACAGCATTGTACATGGCAGACAGTTGGTGTCTACCCTGTATGTCCTTTATCCTTAAGATGCAGGTACACTTACTGGACTTGTGCCTGAATACCACCTATTTCAAATACAGGGATAAGTTATAAAAGCAAAAACATGGATGTACTATGGGATCTCCAGTTTCACCCATTGTGGCCAACCTTTACATGGAGGAGGGAGAAAAACAGGCGCTTAATACCTTTAAGGACATAGCACCCAGCCACTGGTTCAGATATGTGGATGACACCTGGGTTAAAATCCACCAGAAGGAAGTACAAGCTTTCACAGAACACATTAATGCGGTAGACCAAAACATTAAATTCACAAGGGAAGATACAAAACAACAAATTGGCTTTCTTGGACTGCTTGATAGAAGTTAAGGAGAATGGTAAACTGGAAGTAGAGGTTTACAGAAAACCAACACACACAGATGGTCTCTGAGAAGCGGAAGTTCCGCGAAACACGTCAGGCCACATACTCCCATCCTTCCCCATTCCCCCCCTTTTAGTAGTGTCCGATAGTATACATTGAAGATGTCTAAATAAAGTGTTTGCAATTACGGCTGAGTTCGGTTTGATCCTCGCCCATCTACATATCTGTTTTTTATTAATTTGGCTTGAAGAGCAAATTCCTGTTCTTTCTATTACTCTTCTTCCATTTATTCTTCCGCTTTTTTGGACTGTATCCCCCCCAGTTTTGAGTAGAGACATAAATTCGCTACGGCGTGGGGGCGTATAGGAGAAGAAGAATCTTCTAGCTAAGGAATCTGCGGAAGGGTTATAGTGTTATCGGCAAATTTTCGGGACATTTTTTCCCGTAGACTATAATGGTAACAATCCTCAAATGTGGATATTTCAAACAGTTTGTTTCATGGTCATAAATACAAACGATGAACCCCCAACCCACACACAGACACAGGTACACCCACCTACTGACCTACTTTTCCATTCCCATGGAAGCCATGGAAAACTTAAAGGGTAACTATAGTCAAAAAACGAATTTTGATCAATCATCAATAAAGTTAGTAATATGGTCATACATACCAAAACACATACCCCCAACCTCACATGGGTACACACACCTACTGTCCTAACACTGTATTTTTGGCGGCCATACTTAAGGGTAACTATAGTAAAAAACTAATTTTGATCAATATCAATGAAAGTTAGTTTATATAGTCATACATGCAAAACACATACTCCCAACCGCACACAGGTACACACACCTACTGACCTAGCCTTCAATTCCTGTGGCAGCCATACTTAAAGGGTAAATAAAGTATAAAACTAATTTTGATATATCCTCAATGAAAGTTAGTTTTATGGTTGTAAACACAAAAAGACGTACCCCCTAAACCAGACCCAGGTACAACAAACTTACTTATCTACTTATCCATTACTGTGGCAGCCACACTTAAAGTGTAACTAAAGTCAAAAAAAGTTTTTAGTTGTAAACACAAAAGACATACCCCCTCAACCAGACCCAGGTACACACACCTACTGATTTACTTATCCATTACTGCGGCAGCCTACTTAAGGATAACAACTAAAGTAAAAAAACTAATTTTGACCAATAATCAAAAATGTTTGTTTTTTTAACTTCCAACCTGATCCAGGTACACACCCTACTCACTTACCCTTTCATTTAAATGGCAGACATATTTAAAGGGTAACTATAGTCATCTATAATCATTGACTAATCATCAAAAGTTTATTTTTTTAACCCCCACAGGACTCAGGTACACACACCTACTGACCCCCCCTCCATTACTGTTGCAGCCACACTTTAAGGGTAACTAAGTTAAAAAAAACAAATTTCCTTCCATTTTCATGGCGCACATATTTAAAGGGTAACTATAGTCAAAAAAACCTATTTTGACTAATCATCATTGCTCTATAAAGTATTTTAGGTTTACTTTCTAGTGCCAAGCCTGTTGTTGTTCTCAAAATATGCCTCTATTTTTTAAGAATGTATTCATTATCTCTGGGCCAGGAACAAGCAGCACAAAAAATAGAATACAAAGCCAAACAAGATTTAATGGCAGATTTTTATACTGCTGTTATAACTTAGTAATAGAAAACAAGTTTCATAGTAGTAAGTAGTTTTTGAAAAAGAAATACATAATAACGTTTATACATGAGTTTGGGAAAGAAAAATCATTTTAAGAAGAAAAATAAACACAATAATTCAGAAATTCAGTACAACCGCCCCCCCCCCCCCAAGAAATGGCTGTGCTGGGTGTCTAAAATATTCTGTATCTAAGAACAATCTTAGTGTAGTGTATGCTTGGCATTTCAGTTTCAATGAATCCAAGTGAAAGATGATTGCTAATCCAAGAGAAAACATTGCATCTAAATGAACCTTAAAATGTTGGTAAATTTAACAAATTCCATCAACTGGCCTTCTATATGTCAAGGTTCCCAGAAGAAAGTTCATTATCAATAGGTCAACAAAGAGAGAAAAATTACTTTTTGGGGACAGATACAAAGGGCATATATAGTTACAGCAGCTTTCAAACGGAGAAATAGTAGAACAGCTGACAAAGGATGAACACTTACCATGACCTGTTCATAGTAATTCACCTTGTGAGCTTTCTGCTATTGTACATCAAGATTTCAACAGCAATATAATAGCTTTATATGTCTCTAACAAGAATACTTTCAAAAATACTTCTTTTATATGGCAATGCGTTTTCTAGACACACATGGCCAACTGCCACCACCTGAACAAATTGATTACCAAACATTTTTCATGCAAGGAAAATGTTATTAAATATTTTACAACTTCCAGTGTTAAACTGCATCAATTTTGGCAAAAGTAATGTCAATTCCTTAATTTCCTAACAAGTTTTTTTATTTTTATTAAGAGTAGGAGAACCATAAGAAGGTTATGGAAGAGAATATTTCTCTCTTTTAGTATTTATTTCCTTTGATAAATAAACCAAACTAAAATGTTGCTCTCACCTCTTTATCCATTCTCTGTATCAGGGGTTTACTTGGATTATAATGACATTTGCCTACCTCAAGTAAGACAACACTCGTCCCTTGCTATTGCTCAATATTCTACCACTCTCTGCAAATGTCAGGTTGCATTTTATACATACAGAAACAGATTGAGTTTTAATGTTTGGTTTTTATTCTGGTAGGGGCAATGCAATATTTTCGTTATTGTCCGAAACCCTTACTAACCCTCTGTGGCAATGTTATATTGAGATTCATAGGTTAAAATAGCACTAGGGATAAACGCAGCAGATTTGAAACTTTTCTTTATCTAATGAGCACAAGAGATTTGTATATATAACTTAAGACAAAGTAGCAGCATGAGTTAGTCACCAATTATTGAGTTAGTCACACCTATTTATTATTACTTGAACTATAAAGGTAAATAGGAGGATGATAGAACCAAGTCAATATTTCTATATTAAGCATACTCATTATTGTAGGTTTCTTTAAAGGTGAAGAACCTAGAGGTGGCATCTTAAATCCTTACCAATGTATTAAGTGTTAGCAGGTGTTTAAGATGGTTTGCCCCTTTAAAAAAATCTTTTATTGTATTGTGGCTGTTCAAGTGAAAAAAGCAGGGCGAAAAATCTGATACAACAATAAATGTTAGTTGCACTTTCAGAAACTTTGGCAGTAAGGATATGTGACATGTATCAAGTGTGTCAATAACCAAAATTCTGCTTTACACAAATGTTCAACTGATGAACCTATGCCAGTGCCCAGTGGATATTACTCTTGTGAAAGAGAACCTTGTAATAAGAGGTTTTCTCTAGACTTTTGCCTAAAGCACATTCTAATGGTTCACTAAGCAAGCATTGTCTTAGCTGCTTCAGTGCTTCGTGCTCTTTCTATTCACTATTCTAATACAAAATGAAGAAGGAATTGTATCAATAGATCATTATTGATCCGTACTTAGTCACAAAGGCTTAAAAACTGTTAGCACAATATCACAATTACTGGAACTTGGAGAACTTTGGAGATAAGCAACACATCTTTTGAGTTAAATACAAAACAAACCAAGAACTAGAAAACCACAACACAAACCACTGACAACGACACATTTTTGTGCCTCTCATCAACTTCCCCAGTCTTTGCAACTACCAATCCTTCTTCTGAAAGTTAGCACAGCTATCACAAACATATAGTTTCAATACCTGTAGTCATGAATGTCTGAAACTTTACCCTTCCTTACCATACATAGCATGTATGCCAGCTGATGCCTAAGCGCACAGCAACAGAAGTTTCCTTTTCACAGGCGTGCTTCAAAGCTCTATCAAGGCCGCAATGTTCTCACTGGTCATCTCAGTACTGCTACTTCAAAGACTTTAAAAATTGCAGAAACAGAAGAGACACTTCTAACTTTAGAAATGAACCAATTGTATAATAAGTTTATGCAATACCTTTCAGTACAATTTCTCTCTGAAACCATTTGCCACCAGTTCATCTCCTTAGCAATACTTTGTCATAATGGCGAAATGGTCGTAACACAGGTTAACCCATTGATTCCAGGCCACAAAGGTATGATTCTGAAGGATCTACAAGCAGAGTTTGGATAACCCTGATATTTGGACCATATGTTATATACGTATACAATATGTTACAACACTTAAAATGTTTGCAAAAGCTCTGAATATTGCTATGCGAATAAAGACATGGGCTGGAATAATAAAGGAAAAGTACACTCGAAAACAAATTAGTTTAAATGAAAGCTGTATCCCTAACTAACCTTTTCCCTTTTTTTTAGGTCCCTTCAGGCCTACCTGTGCCCCAGTTAAAGTGCTGGCCATCTGATAATGCCTGCAGTCAGGTAAGCTCCACCTCCGAGACTTGCTGGACCTCGTTGCAGACTTGTGTCAAATATCCAGTGGCAGTTCCATCCATGCGCACGTCGGTGGGTGGCCTGTGCGCATGACTCGTGACGCGCGCAACATGACTTCAGCGCGCGCATGGAGTTGTGCGCATGGGCATCATAATGGATGGAACTGCCACTGGATATTTGGACACAAGTCTGCAACGAGGTCCAGCAAGACTCGGGGGGCGGAGCTTACCCTACTGCAGACATTATCAAGATGGCCACACTTACTGGGGCACAGGTAGGCTCTGAAGGGACGTAAAAAAGGAGGGGGGAAGGTTAGTAGGGACACAGCTTTCATTTAAAACTTAATTTGTTTTTGCGTGTACTTATCCTTTAAGCAGATCGAGAAATATTTAGGAGCATTTAAAGGTATAGTGAAAAGAAGAATGATGAAAGACCTCTGAAACATTGTTACATCCTTGAAAATATCTCCTTTAACTTAAAAATCGATGTACATATTTATAATTAGAGAACTGGTGTTTATGAATTAGATTGTATGATTGGCCTGCATTGGAAAACAGTACATTATTCATGTATGAAAGTACCCACATAATTAATAATTCATTTGATTCTCATTATTGCATCTCTGCTAGGTATTGTCATTGTGCCAACATTCAAGCTGTAAAATTTTATGTATTTGCTTCTCTCACAAAATTCGCTACTATCCGAACAAATAATTTCATTCAAAAGGATAAGTGTGTTGTTTGATATAATATTGATGTGGAATGTGTGATGACAGTTTCATGTTAAACTATTTTTTGTCAAGTTCTTTTAATATTTAGTATTCTAGAGCACACACAATATTTGGATGCATTTTATTGTTCCAATAATTATTATATTAAGTATATAGTTTCTCTCTGTTGAACTCATACGTCCTGGTATTTTAATGTGGTGCTCAGAACAGCAGAATACAAAAGGGGCCATTTAATATTTACTTTGTCATTTCATCGCAACATCAACAAAGATAAATACACAACGAATAGTAGAAAAGGGGAAAGTAAAAGTGAAAAGGGCAAAGAGACAAATAAAAAAGAAACTAGACAACACAAATGCTAAGGTGACAATACATTACCAGGCTCATTTACCAGAGCCACTATCGCTCTGGGTAAATGTCCTGATTGCGATACAATATCAGGCTTGCGAAGGGGATAAATCCCGAAAAGGATAAAAAGCACTAAAATAGTGTAAAAAGCGATATTGAATCGTGAGCGTCTTTTGCATAACCCGGTGCATCAGATGCTAATATGAAGTAAAGTCAAGCTAACCAGTAGTGAACATAAATTTGTCCAGCAGCTCTGGGTAAATCGGCCCCAAAGTATTCGAAACACATTGCAACAGATTTGTTTTGGCAAGACTCCTTTGTATCACCACACAAAGGATAAAGTGGTCTTGCCAATAAACCCTTAGCTATCCCATGCTACTATAGGAGTTATCTTTCATTTCTTGATGGTTAGATTAGTATGGGAAATATCTCCCTTGCCTTATAATAAATTAAATTAGAGTTAATTGATTAAATGGAAACAGTGTATGAGAATGTTTTAATTATCTAGGTCATTGTTTATCAAATAATATCATGTCAGTTCAACAAGATTGTTTCCTAAACATTCCCCACTACCAACTTAACAGTTTACACAATATGTTTTGCCAAGAGAAACATAAGGAAATGAAGAGATAAACATGCTTCAAGTATCTTTTATATTTAAAGCAACTTTTATTCTAACAAACAGTGCTCAAATTTTGATGGGAAATTCCCTTTTGCCAGATGCACTTGTCCTTGTGGTTAACGTCTGAGAGATAGGACCACATATAAAAAGTGCCAGGTACATCTTATTTGCCTCACTTTGTCAAGCAGCACCTTCAGCATAATGAGCTATTCACAATGCTATTTGGTGGATGAAAGGGGTATACCCTGTCAGATTATAAACATAATTGTAAATAAACCATTGGCTTGCACCCAATCATTGTGCACAAACATATCACAATAAACAGCATTCAGCTTTAAGTGTGTGGTGCGTCTTTCCTTTCTATCTGTAACTATATACCCTGCATGTGGTTAGCAGCTTCAAGGCCACAACACTACAAACAATAGAAACACAGAATGTGCAGGGATATTTTAATATTGTACTGAACAAAAATCAATCCCTGGTTTTAAACGTGTTTGAGCAGTAGACTGAGGCAAGATGAGACTTTGACCACAAGCAGGAATATTCATTAGCTGCCCAGGGCCCAGTAAACATCAGGGGCCCACTCAGTACTACAGCCATAAAATACAAGAACAAGGTGGCCCCAAATATCAGCCCTTGCCTGGTGCCCAATTTGATCTTAATCCATCTGTGCTGGTGGCTAAGTAAAATATAAGTAATAAATATTACATAAAATGGTTGGTGCCCAGACAAAAAAGCTTCCTTAAAAGAGATTAAAAAGAGACAGGGGGGGTTATGGTTAGATACAAGTCTTGTATGATACAAAAGTTTTTCCACCCAACAAAATAATTGAACATACTTGACAAAACTGATGTGTGAGAAGTTTCTTAAAACAAAAGAAAGACAGCAGCAAAAAAAGTCAGACAGAAATAGACAGTAAACATATGAGGCACACAGTAAATAATGTATATTTCTTAGCAACGCAATCTTTAAAGACCTTTATTTTAGTTTAGTGTGGTAATTTGGAGGTATTTTACGCTTTGCATTATAAATGAGAAATAAATCAAAGGCACAAAAAAGGCAGTTCGTTACGTTGTATGGAACAGACAATTTAATCAAAGTCATGAATTAACATTTTCTTGTTGCTAAGGAAAGTCACCTCTAACATCTGACACAACTAGCAGCACAAAGTTGTTGTCAGAGACAAAGACATATTAGAGGAAGGTTAATTTGATTCTGGGCACTAGCCAATAAGATTGAAACCATCTATATGAACATGTCTATCGTAGAAGAAACATTTTATATAGAACTGATCTGTTACTCCCACATTTTCGTGTCAAGTTGCACAGTATTGCTTTGTTGTTTGTGATTTAAACAGTCTAAATCTTCTACATTTTTATTGCCAAATGAAGATTTCTTCTTATTAAAATGATAAACTATGGTCTTTTTTGTTTTTTTAATGTTATGCATAAGGTTTATATAGGTAAAGTTGTCCTGAAACTTTATGTGATACTTATCATTCAATGATGCTCGAAGGGGAACAGATGAGTTGAATGCCTCCTCTGCCACCACTGCTCTCTTTACGGATATGTGCTCACAAGTCGGGAGTGCACCACCATTGGCTGTTTATTGTCAGGGGTGCTGATGTCCCTGTTAACAATTGATAAAATGGTTCTGAATTTATACAGAAAAAAGACCTAAATCCATATTTGTAAATTCCAAATTAACACTTTAAAGGGAACTGTGGGTCTTCAAACAAGTTGAGTTTAAATTAAAGGTCAGTTTCCTACCTTAAACGAGCCATCAACCACCTCTCTACGTGCTCCACAGCCCAAGATATAAGAAATTACTGACCAGAAAGTTAATGGGTGAGAGGCTGACATGTGAATTCCTAAAACTTCTCCTGCACAGTTGCTCAGACTCCCTCAGTTTGTGAGGGAGACAGGAAGTCCCTCTCCCTCCTTCTGTGTGAAGGACTGCAGCTGCAGAGAAGGTAAGCCCTTCTCTCTCACTATGTGAAAACAGCCTTTTTAGGCAGAGTTCTCACTCTGCCAAAAGGCTTGTTTCCACAGAGTTACTTGGGGGGGTCAGAGTGGCCCAGCACCCGTGAGTGGGTGGGGCTTAGACACACAGTGGTGGGCAGGCTTAGGCACCCATGAGTGGGCCGGGCCACGGCACTGCTGTAAGGGAATGGGCCGAGGGGGCCTACAAATGGAGGGACCATGGGTCCATGAGTGGAGGGACCAGGGGGGGCCGCAAGGGGAGGAAACACAGGGCAGATTAACTGACTGGTTTCAGAGCAGGAAGCAGGAAGACAGGGACCTCTGTGATGCTGCTGCCATATCACACACAAAAATGTAAATATCTTCAAACTATGTAAGTAAACAATGAAATAAATAAATTGCAAAATTTCTAAGGAGGCAATTCCTATCAATTTACCTGAAGTCATTTTGGACCACAGTTTCCCTTTAATTAATGCTATCCACAAACCCTGTAATACAAATATTCATCTCTAGGCTTTAAATAAATCTTTATCCTAAAAACATTAATCCCAAATAGAGAGCTAAAAAAGTTGCTTAACATGATCTCACCATTGGCCTCTCTACATTATATGGTTCATTAATAAAAGCAGGGAACATTTTGTTTAGAATAAACTGTCATGTCCACATGCAAATCTTGCCTAAGTTTGCATCCTATCATAGTTTGGATAACATCCCCTTTTCACTTTGCAAAGTCATTAAATCTGATTATTAAAACAGATGAGAAAATCCTATAGCCAGAACAATATACAACAGTGGTAGTGGGGAATGCATAGAATTATATAAAAAAGTGTGCATTGGAAAATAAGAGAATTGTTTTAATACTGCCCTAACTCAGTTGGAATAGAGTACAGGGAAGACTCACGTTTAGTCAGCAGTAGGAAACTGGCCAACACATGAGCAGGACTCTGTAACAAGAAGAGGAGTAGGTTGTACAATGGAGCTGGATACTGGAACAATAGAGACTGTGACAATGAAGCTGGTTACTGTAACAATAGAGACTGTGACAATGAAGCTGGATACTGGAACAATAGAGACTGTGACAATGAAGCTGGTTACTGGAACAATAGAGACTGTGACAATGAAGCTGAATACTGGAACAATAGAGACTGGGACAATGAAGCTGGTTACTGGAATAATGGAGACTGGACAATGAAGCTGGTTACTGGAACAATGGAGACTGTGACAATGAATGAAGCTGGTATTGGAAAAATGGAGACTGTGAAAATGGAGCTGGATACTGGAACAATGGAGACTGTGACAATGAAGCTGGATACTGGAATAATAGAGACTGTGACAAATGAAGCTGGTTACTGAAACAATAGAGACTGTGACAATGAGCTGGATACTGGAACAATGGAGACTGTGAAATGAAGCTGGGATACTGGAACAATAGAGACTGTGACAATAAAGCTGGTTACTGGAACAATAGAGACTGTGACAATGAAGCAGATGATACTGGAAACATAGAGACTGTGACAATGAAGCTGGTTACGGAACAATGGAGACTGTGACATGAAGCTGGATACTGGAACAATAGAGACTGTGACAATGAAGCTGGTTACTGGAACAATGGAGACTGTGAATGAAGCTGGATACTGGAACAATGAGACTGTGACAATGAAGCTGGTTACTGGAACAATAGAGACGTGACAATTGAAGCTGGATACTGGAACATAGAGACTGTGACAATGAAGCTGGTATAGGAACAATGGAGACTGTGACAATGAAGCTGGTTACTGGAACAATGGAGACTGTGACAATGAATGAAGCTGGTTATTGGAACAATGGAGACTGTGAAAATGGAGCTGGATACTGGAACAATGGAGACTGTGACAATTAAGCTGGTTACTGGACAATGGAGACTGTGACAATGAATGAAGCTGGTATTGGAACAATGGAGACTGAAAATGGTGGGATACTGGAACAATGGAGACTGTGACAATGAAGCTGGATACTGGAACATATAGATTGTGACAATGAAGCTGAGCTGGTTACTGGAACAATAGAGACTGTGACAATGAAGCTGGATACTGAACAATAGAGACTGTGAAATGGAGCTGGTTAGGAACAATAGAGACTGTCACAATGAAGCTGGTTACTGGACAATGGAGACTGTGACATGAAGCTAATACTGGAACAATGGAGACTGTGACAATGAAGTGCTTGTTACTGAAATGGAGACTGTGACAATGAATGAAGCTGGTTATTGGAACAATGGAGACTGTGAAAATGGAGCTGGATACTGGAACAATGGAGACTGTGACAATGAAGTGGTTACTGGAACAATGGAGACTGTGACAATGAGCTGGATACTGGAACAATGGAGTTGCGACAATGAAGCTGGTTACGGAACAATGGAGACTGTGACAATGAAGCTGGATACTGGGTCATGGAGACTGTGACAATGAAGTGTGATACGGACAATGGAGATTGTGAGATGGAGCTGGATACGGACAATGGAGATGTGACAATGAAGCTGGATACTGGAACAATGGAGACTGTGACAATGGAGCTGGATACTGGAACAATAGAGACTGTGACAATGGAAGCTGGATATGGAACAATGGAGACTGTGCACAAGAAGCTGGTTACTGGAAACAATAGAGACTGTGACAATGGAGCTGGATACTGGAAAAATGGAGACTATGACAATGGAGCTGGAACTGGAACAATGGAGATGTGAGAATGGAGCTGGATACTGGACAATGGAGACTGTGACAATGAGCTGGATACTGGGTCAATGGAGACTGTGACAATGAAGCTGGATACTGGAACAATGGAGAATGAAAATGAAGCTGGATACTGGAACAATGGAGACTGTGACCATGAAGCTGGTTACTGGAACAATAGAGACTGTGACAATGGAGCTGGATACGGAACAATGGAGACGTGACAATGGAGCTGGTTATGGAACAATAGGAGACTGTGACAAGAGCTGGATGGATACTGGAACAATGGGAGCTATGATAATGGAGCTGGATACTGAGACAATGGAGACTGTGACAATGAAGCTGGATACTGGAACAATGGAGGTTGTGAAAATGGAAAAGCTGGATACTGGAACAATGGAGATTGTGAGAATGGAGCTGGATACTGAAACAATGGAGACTTGACAATGAGCTGGATACTGGAACAATGGAGACTGAAAATGAGCTGGATACTGGAACAATGGAGACGTTGAAAAGGAGGGATTACTGGAACATGGACTGTGACAAAATGAAGTGGGACTGGAACAATAGAGGACTGTGACAAGAAGCTGGTTATGGACAATGGAGACTGTGAAAATGGAGCTGGATACTGGAAAATGGACTGTGACATGAAGCTGGTACTGGAACAATAGAGACTGTGACATGAAGCGGATACTGGAACAATGGAGATTGTGAAAAAAGGAGCTGGATACTGGAACAATGGAGATTGTGAGATAGAGCTGGATACTGGAACATGGAGACTGTGACAATGAAGCTGGATACTGAGACAATGGAGACTGTGACAATGAAGCTGGATACTGGAACAATGGAGATTGTGAAAATGGAGCTGGATACTGGAACAATGGAGATTGTGAGAATGGAGCTGGATACTGGAACAATGGAGACTGTGACAATGAAGCTGGATACTGGAACAATAGAGACTGTGACAATGAAGCTGGATACTGGAACAATGGAGACTGTGACAATGAAGCTGGTACTGAACAGGAGAACTGAACTGAACTAATGGAACAAGGAGACTGTGAAAATGGAGCTGGATACTGGAACAAGGAGACTGTGACAATGAAGCTGGGTTACTGGAACAATAGAGACTGTGACAATGAAGCTGGTTATTGGAACAATGAGGACTGTGAAATGGAGCTGGATACTGGAACAATGGAGACTGTGACAATGAAGCTGGTTACTGGAACAATAGAGACTGTGACAATGAAGCTGGATACTGGAACAATGGAGACTGAAAATGAAGCTGGATACTGGAAAAAATGTAGACTGTGACAATGAAGCTGGTACTGGAACAATAGAGACTGTGAGAATGGAGCGGATACTGGAACAATGGAGACTGTGACAATGAAGCTGGATACTGGAACAATGGAGACTGTGACAATGAAGCTGGTTACTGGAACAATAGAGACTGTGACAATGAAGCTGGATACTGGAACAAGGAGACTATGATAATGAAGCTGGTTACTGGAACAATGGAGACTGTGACAATGAAGCTGGATACTGGAAACAATGGTGAAGACTGCTGACAAGCAATACAGAACACTAGAACCCTAGAACACTAGAACCCTAGACGCCAAAACAACTGACAAGTGGGCGTCTAGGGAAGAGAGGAGGAGCTATTTCAAGCTTTCGCCAGCCGCGCACCCTGGTGTGACGTCATGACGGTGCTCGCGCAAGAGTCAGAGTCACTGGGACCGGAGCGCCGCCTAGCGGATTGTCGCTGGAGCAGATGCACAGGTAAGTACCTTACAATTGTTTATTATTGTTATTATGGAGAAAACTAACCAAATATTAGATGAAAATACTATTAAGTTGCATAAAGGTATCATTGTGGCTAGCATCTATGTTACTGGTGTCCAATCCTGAGGTGTCATCCTCCTCTTTGTTCACTCAGGTCTTTGACTTTTCCAGTGATGCACACAGTCTCAGTATACACTGGCATCTAAGGATCTTCCTACAGTATACCACTTTGTAGCTGCTGCTTGTTGTGTGGCTGAGAGGTGAGGTTGTGACTGGCTATCACTTGATGTTCTCTCCACTTCTACCTTGCTATTGGCTCCTGAAAGTTTAAATTTCCCCTTGTCTTTTATTTAGCTCATGGTGTGTTTTTGTTTACTTCATTACCATTGCCGATTATTTGCCTGTTTTTCTGACTATGATCATTGTCACCTGAATTGACCTGTTGGCAACTGTGTCAGGTGATGACACGGCCAGACACAGGGATATATAGCAAATATGCTTAAGGCAAATCAAGTGGTGAAATTGTGGTATTTGGACAAAAGAGGACTCACATATATAGATAATATGTCAAACAATATCAACACATCCCTTGATAATAAATGAAGTACACACAGTGTCATATTAGAAAATATCCCTGGGTCCCCTATATTGTATATCCAATTAGCGCTTTAGAACTAATAATTAATAGTAACAGTATTCAAAATTGTCATTTGCTCTTTTTTCCCTTGTCTTTTGTAGTTTTGTAGTTAGACTTTCAGTTCCCGGTTATATTGTTATTGATCCATATTATGTATAGCTTCTATGGCCTTTTTATATTAAATCAAAATGATTACTTGGTTACTTTGCAGTATGTTTAAAAAGAGAATCTAGAGAAGGGAAAGATTAAGGGAACTTTATGTAGATTGCAAAAAAAAAAAAAGACAGAGAGAGAAATGATACATAAATGTAAAATTAGCCCATCAATTTTCAACCAAATGGTGTTATTTCTTACATAAGTGCTAGTAATGTCAGTTCAAGTGCAATTTTCTAATGATTTGTGTGCCGTGTGGATAATTTGTGATCTCATTACAGCAGGAAAATGTTCAATGTTGAAAGACATTATTAACTGAATTTAACAGGTTCATTAAAAACTATCAGTCAAAGGTATACATTGTACATTAATTAAATTGTCATTAAAGAAAGGTAAATCGCCTAGATCATCCCATTTAATAGGGAATAAATATACAGAATCTGTATCTTAACATGAGTCAAGTGTTGTAATAACAGCATTTACATGGTGAGAATCACTTTATTCATGGCCTTGTTCTGAGTTCTGCATTTTATGGCATTTACTTTTCTAAAGAAACACAATTTTTTATTAGTTACTTAAATGATTTTCTACTTCCCGTTGGTCTTATGTGAGACCGTTCTTGAAGTAAAGTCAGATTATAGAGCTTACTATTCTAAATCAAATATCCACTGGTCTTGTCCTTTATTATATATGTCTTAAACATCGATATTTACAGCTAACAGGGAAACAAACAGGTCTCTTAGTAAAGTCACTTCTACCTGAAGTAAGATTGCTTAAGTGTTCTTTTGTTTCATTTTGGAGCCATGCTTTATTTTAATAGAAGTAGTATGTCATTGTTCAGTATATGTTACAAAATAAATCTGTCAGATTTTATTGCCATATCCAAGGCAATGAATTTTGTTTTAAAACAATATTCCATCCTTTAAATAAAATCCCATTTCAAAAGCTTATCACTATATCACACATATCACTATATCATATAGCATTGTATAATATCTTACATTTTACAACCTTTACAACCTTACAACCTTTAATATGCCAAATTAAACTTGGATGTGTACTGTGTTGTGAAACATAAACAGCAACAATATAAATGTTACCACATTCTTTCCCACCTTCCCTCTGCTCAGAGGAGGCAGCTTGGGAATAGCATTCATTTATTGGCTGTGACGTCAATTGTCATTTCCATGACTTATGTTGCTAACTTGAAGAACCTGGAAGAGAATAACGGATAATAAAACATTGTGCAGCATTTCAGGTTAGTCTTTTACCTATGTACAATTTTTCATTTGAGAGGGATCTTGCTCTTTAATGTAAGGTAATTACCCTTTTAATTTATGTCAAAGATTATACATTGCAAAGGCTTTTTACAAATATAAACAGTTTAAAATATTCCTGTTGACTAGTAGGGCTACTTCCAATCTGGGTTTTTCGGAGAGGAGACTGGAAGGAGTTTCACAAGCAGATCAGTCACTGTCGGGGTGCCAATATGTGTACCCCAGCCTGGAGAAGGTTTGGCATCCATGCTCTAAACAATGGGGTTTATAACTGACATGCCACCATGCCGATTCAAAGCCAGTACTGCTTCCATATAAAGTTGCCTGCACTCTTGGAGCTTCCTGCACAATGGGGGCTGCTACTGTAGCTTATCTATACATGAAAGTAGGTGGGAGCTTCCTTTATGGAAATTAAGCTTGCTTAAGTGAACCTGTCCTTCCATGAAAAAGACATGTAATGTAACTTGTTTTCAGCTAATAGCAATGCAACACTAATTTGCATTAAAATTGTGAACATATTTTATAAAAAGGAAAATTACTCCTTTGGTGTGCATTAATGCTAGATTTCATCCCTTTCCCCTAGAAACTTTGCCTTCAACGGCATACCCATCTCTATGCACCTCAAATCATTTTCCCACACCCTTACTTAAAGAAAGTAAAACTACAACTTGATTACGAAGCTGTTCGTAGGATGCCATCTATATAAAGGATCTTGACTACAGAAAAAGAACTCCACCATGACAGGTATTTAAAAAGCATTCAGGGAGATGCAATAAAAATTCTTATTATTAAAATTTTTTTTAACAATAAGAACTTTTATTGAATAACCCTGAAGATAGCTTGTGAAGGTTTCTCTTCATCCAGGTATGGTATATTTGTTGTATTCAATTAGATCAACTGGAATTTAGTTTAGTTCTTGAAGACGTTTTGCTAGTCATCTGACTGGCTTTCTAATTCAGAATGATTGTACAAGAATCTGTGGCAATTATCAGGGCCACATCTACATTAGGCAGTGTGAGGCAGCTGTCTCAGGCGGCACCCTGGCACTGAAGAAGAAAGGCGGCACACAGGCAGTTGTAAAAAAAAATGTTCCTTGACCATCAAAAAAAAAAAAAGAATTTTCCCTAGTAACAGATATGATGTTGTTAAAATCCTTTAATATGGTTAGGTTAGCTTTGATAAGTTTGTTAGACTGGCTAGGTTAGTTAGGCCCTGCTGAAAGAGTCTACCTTAACATGGGGGAAGGCTTACAAATCATTTGGCTAAAATATTTTATACTACAGAAAGTATGTCATTTCTAATGTACTGTAACAGTTGAACCACATGTTAGCACAGGCTAAATAAGTTAATCTGATTTGAGCAACAAAAAACTGGTAGGGGCAACACAAGCTGTTTGAGAAAGGGATGTAATATCTGTTTCTAGTAATTAACATTATTGCTAATTGACTGTATGAGGAACTGTTTAATACCTATGTGATAGAAAGTTAAAAATCATAAAACTTTAGCCATGCCATTCACAAAGCCACACCCATTCTAACATGGCGGCGGTGCACAAAAAGGCAGCAATAAAGTTTGGCTTAGGCAGCAAAAACCCTAGAACTGCCCCTGGCAATTATGTACCCTGGAAAATCCCAATTAGCATACCACAGCCAGGTGTTAAGGGGTGATTGGATAGTGGCTAAGAGGTGTGATTAGGAACGCCCAGGGTAAGGTGTCAAAACAGCATTGTACATGGCAGACAGTTGGTGTCTAACCCTCCCACCTCGATTTAGGCTTGGTTTCTTTATTTTCACATAAATGGCCTCCTTAACACCTCTCTTGAACCAGTCACGTTCCTTTGCCAATATGTTAACATTACAATCTTCAAAGGCATACCTTTGGCAGACACCAACTGTCTGCCATGTACAATGCTGTTTTGACACCTTACCCTGGGCATTCCTATAACACATCTTAGCCACTATGCAATCACGCCCTTAACACTTGGCTGTGATATGCTAATTGGGATTTTCCAGGGTACAGAATTGCCACAGATTCTTGTACAAGTCATTCTGAATTGAGAAAGTCAGTCAGATGACTAGCGAAACGTCTTCAAGAACTAAACTTCAAGTCCAGTTGATCTAAATGAATACAACAGATAAACCCTGAAGATTCCTTAACTAAATTGTACATTTATATTTAACAATGTAATATATAAATATATATATAAAGAGAGAGAGGGTGAGCGAGAAGGGGAGCAAGAGAATATATATAAATGTATGTACATAGTAACTCCCATCTATCCAACTTAAATCAGGATTTTAACTGCTCATCCAAAACATCTTTTTTCATCTTGGCTTAAAGTGTTTATATGACTTTTTCATTTTAAGTCTTTGTTAAATATCATGGTTGACTAAAATAAATATCTGCTTTGATTTTCAAAATAAGAAACAGAAAAGGTAAACTACATCTGACATTTACAGTTTTGCAGTGGGGAGAATAATGAAATAATATTCCATTGATGCTATCGCTTTTAGTAATGACTTTTGATCATTTCATTTACTGTGGTATAAAAAAAAGCGCAGGGTCTTGTTTTTTTGTATGATGCCGTAAATGTTTGTATTTTTGCTGTTTGCTCGTGTGAGGCGGTAGTGAAATGGGGTTACTTAATTGCTCCAAAGACTGTCAGCCTTCTTATGCAAATTCTATGCATAAGATTCTTATTTATCAGGACTAGGCCCTCAAATATGTTGGAGGCAGGGTGTTGCTGAACTACCACTCTAGGAAGAATGCAATAAATGGGCGCCAGTGGTTCTTAAACTTAAACAGTATCTTATTTATTAATAGAACACTATTAATGAGGCATTGCAAGAAACACAATAGAGGTGACATAGCATGGCACAGATATCACATAAATACTCACAACCCAGAGTAATCAGAAACAACATAAATAACAATCAGCTTGTTAGTGCCACCCCAACTCTCAGGTCACTGTAGTGGAATCTTCAACCCCTTTGTCTGGCATTATGTCCCTATTCTTGGGTAGTATACCACTCTAGTCCTTACTAAATCTCTTTGTTGGAGCTAGGGCAATTACTACCTGCTTCCTTTTTTTCTTATTCTTTTCTTGGATTTTCTAATGCAGATTTAGCAGAAAAAATGTTTTCAAAATCATTACCTGTTAACCCAACACTAATCATATAACATAATTACCAGTAATATGTGATCATTAGCAGCACAGAAATAACTTAAAAGTTTCATTTAGTCAGGGACAACTTTAGGGTTTTTGCTGCCTGAGCCAAACTTGTGAATGCCGCCTTTGTTTATTTCCACCATGTTAATGTGTGAGTGGCTTTGTTGGTGGGCGTGGTTTTGTCGATGGGTCTGGGTAAAATTTTACAATTCTGATCTTCCTATTACGTAGGTATTTAAACGGTTCCTTAGACAGTCAATTAGCAATAATGTAAATTACCAGAAACTGATATTACTTCCCTTTCTCAAACAGTTTGTGTTGTCACTACCATAGTGCTCCAATCTAGGGATGGCCGGTTCGCGGATCCAAACCCGGATCCGTCGCGGATTTATCCCGTCAGCGAACGGCGGATTATTCTGGATTTTCCGGATTTTCCGCCTTCTGAACTTTCGAAACCGCGGATTTCTCGTATTTTCTAAAATTTTTGAAATTACGAGGATCTCCGTATTTTCGAAATACGGGAAAACGGAGATCCTCATAATTTCGAAAATGCTTGTATTTTCAAAAATACAGGAAAATACGAGAAATTCTTGTAAATTCGTGGAATTTCCGCATTTTGGGGATTATTTTCAAGACGGAGCAAGCCACATGTCCCAAATTATCCAATGGCAGCTAACATGATTATTGCCAGCCCCCTGGGTATAAAAGGCTGCTTCACAGGCGCCATTTGTCTTTGTTGGAGTGTGTTTAGGGAGACCTGACAGTGTAGGAGTTGGAGAGAGTTTTTTGTGCTTTTTGAGCTTTTTTTGAGCTTTCTGTGTGTGAATTTCAGTGTGATGGTTTATCACTTGTTGTTAACCACCCCTGTATTCACACATCTTGAGACCCAACAGTCCTTTTAAGGACTAACCTTCCTTGTGAGACCCAAAAGTCCTTTTAAGGACTAACCCCCCTATAAGTCCTTTGGACAAATTTTGTGTTAGACCTTTTAGAGGTCTAGGTGTCCTGTTTTTTTGTTTGTCTTTCTGTATCTGTGTGTCAGTGTCTGTGTGTTTTTTGTAGCTGACAGTGCTGCCTTTAGCAGCAATCAGCAGCTTTTGCTGTCTGATATGCTGTTTGCTGTCAGTTGTGTCCTATTTGTGCTTTTAGTGTAAAAAAAAAAACAAAAAAAACTTTGTGTTTATTTGTTTGCTTCTGTGTTGTTTTGTTGCTTTGTCTTTTGTGTTTGTGTGTATATATACGTATAATATATATATATAGACTGTATGACACAGATGTCGGATGTCAAATAAAAATTTTTTTATCTGCAATATTTGTGCTGCTGCAATGTTGGAGAAAAATACATACTTGATTTGATACAGCTTTGCACTAAGATACATGGATTTGAGGTGCTGGAGCTGGGTGGAGCCGGGTAGCACGACTACTAGCGATACACCCCTACGAGAGACTAAAAAGTTCGGGGAACAGTCAGTCGCAAGACACTTTAGACTTTTAAAACATCCCAGTGCTACCTTTAAATGGATGGCTATAGACTTCGAACCTTCTAGGGAAGGCCGTGATCGCAAACGAGCCCTCCTACAACGAGAAGCCCGGAGGATTAAGAGATTGTGTACATTATCGCCCAGGGGATTGAATGAACTATATACTTTAAATTGTTTTTTATAAGCTATATTAGTCCACACTCTTGCAGTGGATGCTTAACATCATGATCATCCCCATCTGCCCAATGTATCTACTACTTCTGATTGTTACCCTGCTTTTACTATGGGACCGACCCAGCCCGGGACACCTTTAATACATTATCCCTGTTTTATTCTAGTCCCACGTTTTTTCCTATATGTTTGCCCCCCTAATATCGACAGAGTGGTTATGATTCGTTATATGTTTTACTGTATGTTTTATGATTCGTACTTATCTGACTCCATTGGTTTTATGCATGGCATGCCGCACTTTATTATATTAAGCACTTTACCTGTATATCTAGCCTCACTGCGTTCAGCTCTTTCTGCAGCTACTTTGTATTTATATACCCAGCACAGTTTTTAGTACTTGTAACTTTTTACTCTTCTTTTTTTATCTTAGCACCGGCACTTTAGGTGGATTCCTCATACATGTTAAGCCCATGTTTTACACTATACTCACCTCTGGGCCTCGGGGCTTCCGGTTGGTCGCCTGGCGCGGCATCTGTACTTGTTGCTTCACTGTTTGGTGTCCGTGACCGGGCTCCACCGTACACGCACAGATTACCTATGGGTTTTTACGACTAGGGGATATTCGTCTAGGTGTGTATCACTTCCGCGTAGTCCTGTCATTCACTGTCACGTGGGGGGCGGGTTGGGGGTGTGTAGTTGGGAGTGTACGTTGTTTTAAAAGTTGAGTTATGCCATTGGTTTGTAACCCTGATGACGGCCCTGTAGCTTTGGGCTGAAACGCGTAGGTTGCTTTGGCCTACCATTTTTTACTTATTAAAGATTTAACAAGCCCGTGGATTGCGCCTGACTTACTATAATATTTGGGAGGGGGAAATGCCTGGCAGGGCAAGAGGGAGAGCCTGGAGCAGGGGTGCTTCTACACGTGGAGGGAGAGGCAGAGGAGAGCCTACTGAAGGCTCTGGCCAGGAGCTACCTGGCCCTTCGCAGGGCAGCCGGGTAACCGTACCCAATATGTTTAGGGGTAGCCGTGCTAGGGCTATCCCTTCTGATCAAGAAAGGCGGGTAGTAGACTGGATTACCCAGCCTTCCTCATCCACCTCTTCACAGGCACAGAGCAGTAAGCTGCCATTGTAGATACTGTGCCTGCTCCTTCCTCACCTGAGACTCCTACTGTGGGCATGAACCCTGATCCTCTCTATCAGGAGTTCATTGCCCACATGGCCCGTACCTTCTGGGATCCAGAGTCTCAGGATCTGTTTTCACACACTATGTGTGGGGCTTGAGGAGTAGTCGTGCACTGATGCACAATCTTTCCTGTCGCCCGAGGCGGAGGAAAGTGCTCAGTGCACAGGGGGACATGAGGCTGACGATGTCACACAGCAGTCTGTGAGCAGCCAGGGAACTAATGCAGGGGTTGAGGTTCCAGATGCTGCTGCTGTTAGTGACGCAGCCTCCAGTATTGAGGAGGTGGAAGTGGACAATGAGGTCACCGATCGTCCATGGGTGCCCTCTGTGAGAGAGGAGGAGGATAGTGTCTCTGAGGGATGTCCCTCAGAGCATGAGCACGATCCTGAACCCAGAGGCAGGACTGGGGGCAGGGGCCGGGGCAGAGGCAGTGCACCTAGTGGTAGACAGTGCAGCGTTCAGGGAGTTTGTGGCCATTGGCACACCACAGTGGCAGGTCCCTGGCCGTAGGTACTTTGCCCAGAAGGCAGTACCAGCCCTGCACGACCATCTGCAGGGCAATATATTTGCTTTGCTGGACCACAGTGTGAGCAAGTGTGTCCACATTACTATGGACGCGTGGTCCAGCAAGCATGGCCAGGGGCGGTATGTGTCATTTACCGCCCAATGGGTCACTCTGCTAGCTGGCAGAGACGCGGCACGGAATGCAAGTGGGGAGATGGTGGTACCACCACGCATTGGTGATACGCCAGTCTCCACCCCCCCCCTCCTCATCCAGTGAGCCCTCTTGCCGGACAGCTCCGTGCCCCCCCAGAGCCTATGCTTCGTGCCAGGCGAGACGGTGCCATGCAGTGTTGCAGCTTGTGTGCCTTGGTGATAGGAGCCACACCGGGGCAGAGTTGCTCGCAGCACTGCAAGGGCAGGTTGAGAGGTGGCTGACCCCACACCACCTCTCAATAGGCAAGGTCGTGTGTGACAATGCCACCAACACCATGAGTCACACATGTTCCTTGCTTGGCACACGTTCTCAACCTGGTCGTCCAGCGGTTCCTCACCAAGTACCCTGGTCTCCAGGAGGTACTGAGGATGGTTAGGAGGGTGTCCAGTCACTTCAGGCGGTCATACACAGCCACAGCTCGTCTGGTTGAGTTTCAGCAGCAGAATGGTCTGCCGCAGAACTGCCTGATTTGTGACACCCCCACCTGCTGGAACTCTAGTCTTATGATCTGCTGAGGCTGCTCCACAGAGGCGAGCCATCATAGACTACTTGTACGAGTATGAGGCAAGATCAGGCTCTGGGGACCTGGGTTTGCTGTTACCCAGGCAGCGGCTGCTGATTAGCGATGCCTGACGTGTGCTCGCGCCATTTGAGGAGGCCACCAGGATGGTAAGCCGCAATGATGCCACCATCGGATACCATCCCACTGGTGTTCCTCCTTAAGCTCACTCTGCCAGCATACTGACAGGGCACTCGCTGTCGAGCGCAGCTACGGAAGAGAGGACGCCCGACACCGTGATGCTTTCCGAGCCCGAACATCACGGTGCAGAGCAGCCGTCCGATGATGAGGAGGGGGATTTAGGTGACCTGGACCAAGGGGAAATGGGGCATTCCTCTAGGGGGACATCTCAACCCTCCCAAGTACCACATGTCATTTGTGGTTGGGGAGAGGTTGAGCCCGACACTATTGTCCTCAGTGACATCGAGGACATGGGGTCCTCTGTGGCAGGCAGTTTGCGGCGCATGGGTTCGTTCATGCTGCAATGCCTGCGCAAGGACCCCAGGATTAAGGCCATCAAAGAGAAGGAGCAGTACTGGGTGGCCACCCTTATAGATCCCCGCTATAAGGGTAAAGTGTCGGAGTTTATCCCCGCATCACAGAGGGAAGGTAGAATGCAGCACTATGAGGCAACACTGCTACGTTGCCTCTGTTCTGCCTTCTCAGGTGCTGGCAGGCCTACAGCACCTGATGTTGGGGATCAACAGGGCTCACGTCTCCCTGTGCCTGACAGGAGGAGCAGCATTACTGGAGGCGGCCTCGCGGCCAACTTCAGGCTGTTCTTCCAGCCACAGTTACCAGGCCCATCTACTGGCAACTCCACCAGGCAACACCTCAGTCACCAGGTCACCGACTACATTGGATCCAGGGCCGGTGTAGCCACATCAGAGACTGAGGATCCACTGGACTACTGGGTGGCGAGGCTTGATATCTGGCCCGAGTTGGCACAGTATGCCATTGAGGTCCTTTCATGCGGCAGGGGGGGGTTGTAACGGAGAGGAGGACCCGTCTCTCCACTGAGAAAGTGGACCGCCTTACATTCATCAAGATGAATGAGGTGTGAATCAGCACCCCTATTGCTGATGCCTGTGACTGAAGGCCTCCTGCCCTGGCCACCCGTACTGCTCCTTCTGCCTCATTTTCCACCTAGAGGCTTAGCTGATGCCAGCTTAGCTAGCTGGCAAATGGCAAATTTTTCTTATTGGCAGGGCCATATATGGTCCTACCTTGCTCTACTGCATTCAAGTTGTGAAATAACAAATGCTCTGCAACAACAGCTACTCTGTGGCTAATTTTTCTAAGATTGGGTCGATCCTACTTGGCCTGAGAGCAGTACTCCATATTTGTTCTTCCTTCTCTCTCCACGAGGCACCTTTGTGGTGTCACCTACTCTGACCATCTCATACAGCCACAACAGCTACTCTGTGGCTAATGTTTTCAGCTCTGGGTCAATCCTGCCTGGCCCGAGAGCAGTACTCCATATTTGTTCTTCCTTCTCTCTCCAGGAGGCACCTTTGTGGTGTCACCTACTCTGACACGGTGTTCTCTGCACCGTGATGTTCGGGCTCGGAAAGATCACGGTGTCGGCGTCCTCTCTTCCAGTAGCTGCTGCTCGACAGCGAGTGCCCTGTCAGTATGCTGCGCAGAGTGAGCTTAAGGAGGAACACCAGTGGGATGGTATCCGCGATGGTGGCATCATTGCGGCTTACCATCCTGGTGGCCTCCTCAAATGGCGCGAGCACACGTCAGGCATCGCTAATCAGCAGCCGCTGCCTGGGTAACAGCAAACCCAGGTCCCCAGAGCCTGATCTTGCCTCATACTCGTACAAGTAGTCTATGATGGCTCGCCTCTGCTGGAGCAGCCTCAGCAGCATCATAAGACTAGAGTTCCAGCAGGTGGGGGTGTCACAAATCAGGCAGTTCTGCGGCAGACCATTCTGCTGCTGAAACTCGACCAGATGAGCTGTGGCTGTGTATGACCGCCTGAAGTGACTGGACACCCTCCTAACCATCCTCAGTACCTCCTGGAGACCAGGGTACTTGGTGAGGAACCGCTGGACGACCAGGTTGAGAACGTGTGCCAGGCAAGGAACATGTGTGACTCATGGTGTTGGTGGCATTGTCACACACGACCTTGCCTATTGAGAGGTGGTGTGGGGTCAGCCACCTCTAACCTGCCTTGCAGTGCTGCGAGCAACTCTGCCCCGGTGTGGCTCCTATCACCAAGGCCAAAGCTGCAACACTGCATGGCACCTTCTCGCCTGGCACGAAGCATAGGCTCTGGGGGGGCACGGAGCTGTCCGGCAAGAGGGCTCACTGGATGAGGAGGGGGGGGGTGGAGACTGGCGTATCACCAATGCGTGGTGGTACCACCATCTCCCCACTTGCATTCCGTGCCGCGTCTCTGCCAGCTAGCAGAGTGACCCATTGGGCGGTAAATGACACATACCGCCCCTGGCCATGCTTGCTGGCCACGCGTCCATAGTAATGTGGACACACTTGCTCACACTGTGGTCCAGCAAAGCAAAATATTGCCCTGCAGATGGTCGTGCAGGGCTGGTACTGCCTTCTGGCAAAGTACCTACGGCCAGGGACCTGCCACTGTGGTGTGCCAATGGCCACAAACTCCCTGAACGCTGCACTGTCTACCACTAGGTGCACTGCCTCTGCCCCGGCCCCTGCCCCCAGTCCTGCCTCTGGGTTCAGGATCGTGCTCATGCTCTGAGGGACATCCCTCAGAGACACTATCCTCCTCCTCTCTCACAGAGGGAACCCATGGACGATCGGTGACCTCATTGTCCACTTCCACCTCCTCAATACTGGAGGCTGCGTCACTAACAGCAGAGCATCTGGAACCTCAACCCCTGCATTAGTTCCCTGGCTGCTCACAGATGCTGTGTGACATCGTCAGCCTCATGTCCCCCTGTGCACTGAGCACTTTCCTCCGCCTCGGGCGACAGGAAAGATTGTGCATCAGTGCACGACTACTCCTCAAGCACCACACATAGTGTGTGAAAACAGATCCTGAGACTCTGGATCCCAGAAGGTACGGGCATGTGGGCAATGAACTCCTGATAGAGAGGATCAGGGTTCATGCCCACAGTAGGAGTCTCAGGTGAGGAAGGAGCAGGCACAGTATCTACAATGGCAGCTTACTGCTCTGTGCCTGTGAAGAGGTGGATGAGGAAGGCTGGGTAATCCAGTCTACTACCCGCCTTTCTTGATCAGAAGGGATAGCCCTAGCACGGCTACCCTAAACATATTGGGTACGGTTACCGGCTGCCCTGCGAAGGGCCAGTAGCTCCTGGCCAGAGCCTTCAGTAGGCTCTCCTCTGCCTCTCCCCCACGTGTAGAAGCACCCCTGCTCCAGGCTCTCCCTCTTGCCCTGCCAGGCATTTCCCCCTCCCAAATATTATAGTAAGTCAGGCGCAATCCACGGCTTGTTAAATCTTTAATAAGTAAAAAATGGTAGGCCAAAGAACCTAGCGTTTCAGCCCAAAGCTACAGGGCCGTCATCAGGGTTACAAACCAATGGCATAACTCAACTTTTAAAACAACGTACACTCCCAACTACACACCCCCAACCCGCCCCCCACGTGACAGTGAATGACAGGACTACGCGGAAGTGATACACACCTAGACGAATATCCCCTAGTCGTAAAAACCCATAGGTAATCTGTGCGTGTACGGTGGAGCCCGGTCACGGACACCAAACAGTGAAGCAACAAGTACAGATGCCGCGCCAGGCGACCAACCGGAAGCCCCGAGGCCCAGAGGAGTATAGTGTAAAACATGGGTAACATGTATGAGGAATCCCCTAAAGTGCCGGTGCTAAGATAAAAAAAGAAGAGTAAAAAGTTACAAGTAACTAAAACTGTGCTGGGTATATAAATACAAAGTAGCTGAGAAAGAGCTGAACGCAGTGAGGCTAGATATACAGGTAAAGTGCTTAATAAATAAAGTGCGGCATGCCATGATAAAACCAATGGAGTCAGATAAGTACGAATCATAAAACATACAGTAAAACATATAACGAATCATAACCACTCTGTCGATATTAGGGGGGCAAACATATAGGAAAAACGTGGGACTAGAATAACACAGGGATAATGTATAAAGGTGTCCCGGGCTGGGTCGGTCCCATAGTAAAAGCAGGGTAACAATCAGAAGTAGTAGATACATTGGGCAGATGGGGATGATCATGATGTTAAGCATCCACTGCAAGAGTGTGGACTAATATAGCTTATAAAAAACAATTTAAAGCATATGTTCATTCAATCCCCTGGGCGATAATGTACAATCTCTTAATCCTCCGGGCTTCTCGTTGTAGGAGGGCTCGTTTGCGATCACGGCCTTCCCTAGAAGGTTCGAAGTCTATAGCCATCCATTTAAAGGTAGCACGGGATGTTTTAAAAGTCTAAAGTGTCTTGCGACTGACTGTTCCCGAACTTTTTAGTCTTCGTCGGGGTGTATCGCTAGTAGTCGTGCACCCGGCTCCCACCCAGCTCCAGCACCTCAAATCCATGTATTAGTGCAAAGCTGTATCAAATCAAGTATGTATTTTTCTCCAACATTGCAGCAGCACAAATATTGCAGATAAAAAAATTTTTATTTGACATCCGACATCTGTGTCATACCGTCTATATATATAATTATACGTATATATACACCAAACACAAGACAAAGCAACAAACAACACAGAAGCAAACAAATAAACACAAGTTTTTTTTGTTTTTTTTTTTACACTAAAAGCACAAATAGGACACAACTGACAGCAAACAGCATATCAGACAGCAAAAGCTGCTGATTGCTGCTAAAGGCAGCACTGTCAGCTACAAAAAACACACAGACACTGACACACAGATACAGAAAGACAAACAAAAAAACGGACACCTAGACCTCTAAAGGTCTAACACAAAATTTGTCCAAAGGACTTATAGGGGGGTTAGTCCTTAAAAGGACTTTTGGGTCTCACAAGGAAGGTTAGTCCTTAAAAGGACTGTGGGTCTAAGTGTGTGAATACAGGGGTGGTTAACAACAAGTGATAAACCATCACACTGAAATTCACACACAGAAAGCTCAAAAAAAGCTCAAAAAGCACAAAAAGCACAAAAAACTCTCTCCAACTCCTACACTGTCAGGTCTCCACTAAACACACTCCAACAAACTGACAAATGGCGCCTGTGAAGCAGCCTTTTATACCCAGGGGGCTGGCAATAATCATGTTAGCTGCCATTGGATAATTTGGGACATGTGGCTTGCTCCGTCTTGAAAATAATCCCCAAAATGCGGAAATTCCACGAATTTACAAGAATTTCTCGTATTTTCCTGTATTTTTGAAAATACAAGCATTTTCGAAATTATGAGGATCTCCGTTTCCCGATTTCGAAAATACGGAGATCCTCGTAATTTCAAAAATTTTCGAAAATACGAGAAATCCGCGGTTTCGAAGTTCAGAAGGCGGAAAATCCGGAAAATCCAGAATAATCCGCCGTTCGCTGACGGGATAAATCCGCGACGGATCCGGGTTTGGATCCGCGAACCGGCCATCCCTAGATTGGAGCACTATGGTAGTGACAACACAAACTGTTTGAGAAAGGGAAGTAATATCAGTTTCTGGTAATTTACATTATTGCTAATTGACTGTCTAAGGAACCGTTTAAATACCTACGTAATAGGAAGATCAGAATTGTAAAATTTTACCCAGACCCATCGACAAAACCACGCCCACCAACAAAGCCACTCACACATTAACTGGTGGAAATAAACAAAGGCGGCATTCACAGTTTGGCTCAGGCAGCAAAAACATAAGTTGTCCCTGACTAAATGAAACTTTTAAGTTATTTCTGTGCTGCTAATGATCACATATTACTGTATTATGTTATATGATTAGTGTTGGGTTAACAGGTAATGATTTTGAAAACATTTTTTCTGCTAAATCTGCATTAGAAAATCCAAGAAAAGAATAAGAAAAAAGGAAGCAGGTAGTAATTGCCCTAGCTCCAACAAGAGATTTAGTAAGGACGAGTGGTATACTACCCAAGATAGGGACATAATGCCAGACAAAGGGGTTGAAGATTCCACTACAGTGACCTGAGAGTTGGGGGTGGCACTAACAAGCTGATTGTTATTTATGTGTTTCTGATTACTCTGGGTTGTGAGTATTTATGTGATCTCGTGCCATGCTATGTCACCTCTATTGTGTTTCTTGCAATGCCTCATTAATAGTGTTCTATTAATAAATAAGATACTGTTTAAGTTTAAGAACCACTGGCGCCCATTTATTGCATTCTTCCTAGAGTGGTGTTCAGCAACACCCGCCTCCAACATATTCAGGGCCTAGTCCTGTAAATAAGAATCTTATGCATAGAATTTGCATAGAGGCTGACAGTCTTTGGAGCAATTAAGTAACCCCATTTCACTACCGCCTCACACGAGCAAACAGCAAAAATACAAACATTTACGGATCATACAAAAAAAACAAGACCCTGCGCTTTTTTTTTACCACAGTAAATGAAATGATCAAAAGTCATTACTAAAAGCGATAGCATCAATGGAATATTATTCATTATTCTCCCCACTGCAAAACTGTAAATGTCAGATGTAGTTTACCTTTTCTGTTTCTTATTTTGAAAATCAAAGCAGATATTTATTTTAGTCAACCATGATATTTAACAAAGACTTAAATGAAAAAGTCATATAAACACTTTAAGCCAAGATGAAAAAAGAGTTTTGGATGAGCAGTTAAAATCCTGATTTAAGTTGGATAGATGGGAGTTACTATGTACATCATTTATATATTCTCTTGCTCCCCTTCTCGCTCACCCTCTCTCTTTATATATATATTTATATATTACATGTTAAATATAAATGTACAATTTTAGTTAAGGAATTTCAGGGTTTATCTGCTGTATTCATTTAGATCAACTGGACTTGAAGTTTAGTTCTTGAAGACGTTTGCTAGTCATCCGACTGACTTTCTCAATTCAGAATGACTTGTACAAGAATCTGTGGCAATTCTGTACCCTGGAAAATCCCAATTAGCATACACACGCCAAGTGTTAGGGCGTGATTGCATAGTGGCTAAGAGTGTTATAGGAATGCCCAGGGTAAGGTGTCAAAACAGCATTGTACATGGCAGACAGTTGGTGTCTGCCAAAGGTATGCCTTTGAAGATTGTAATGTTAATATTGGCAAGGAACGTGACTGGTTCAAGAGAGGTGTTAAGGAGGCCATTTATGTGAAAATAAAGAACCAAGCCTAAATAGAGGTGGGGGGGTTAGACACCAACTGTCTGCCATGTACAAATGCTGTTTTGACCCTTACCCTGGGCGTTCCTATAACACCTCTTAGCCACTATCCAATCACGCCCTTAACACCTGGCTGTGGTATGCTAATTGGGATTTTCCAGGGTACATAATTGCCAGGGGCAGTTCTAGGGTTTTTGCTGCCTAAGCCAAACTTTATTGCTGCCTTTTTGTGCACCGCCGCCATGTTAGAATGGGTGTGGCTTTGTGAATTGGGCATGGCTAAAGTTTTATGATTTTAACTTCTATCACATAGGTATTTAAACAGTTCCTCATACAGTCAATTAGCATAATGTAATTACTAGAAACATATATACATCCCTTTCTCAAACAGCTTGTGTTGCCCCTACCAGGTTTTTGTTGCTCAAATCAGATAACTTATTTATAGCCTGTGCTATACATGTGGGTTCAACTGTTACAGTACATTAGAAATGACATACTTCTGTAGTATAAAATATTTTAGCCAAATGATTTGTAAGCCTTCCACCATGTTAAGGTAGACTCTTTCAGCAGGGCCTAACTAACCTAGCCAGTCTAACAAACTTATCAAAGCTAACCTAACCATATTAAGGATTTTAACAACATCATATCTGTTACTAGGGAAAATTTTTTTTTTTTTTGATGGTCAAGGAACATTTTTTTTTACAACTGCCTGTGTGCCGCCTTTCTTCTTCAGTGCCAGATGTTTTTTCTTCTTCTTTGCCGATGATGAGGAGGGGGATTTAGGTGACCTGGACCAAGGGGAAATGGGGCATTCCTCTAGGGGGACATCTCAACCCTCCCAAGTACCACATGTCATTTGTGGTTGGGGAGAGGTTGAGCCCGACACTATTGTCCTCAGTGACATCGAGGACATGGGGTCCTCTGTGGCAGGCAGTTTGCGGCGCATGGGTTCGTTCATGCTGCAATGCCTGCGCAAGGACCCCAGGATTAAGGCCATCAAAGAGAAGGAGCAGTACTGGGTGGCCACCCTTATAGATCCCCGCTATAAGGGTAAAGTGTCGGAGTTTATCCCCGCATCACAGAGGGAAGGTAGAATGCAGCACTATGAGGCAACACTGCTACGTTGCCTCTGTTCTGCCTTCTCAGGTGCTGGCAGGCCTACAGCACCTGATGTTGGGGATCAACAGGGCTCACGTCTCCCTGTGCCTGACAGGAGGAGCAGCATTACTGGAGGCGGCCTCGCGGCCAACTTCAGGCTGTTCTTCCAGCCACAGTTACCAGGCCCATCTACTGGCAACTCCACCAGGCAACACCTCAGTCACCAGGTCACCGACTACATTGGATCCAGGGCCGGTGTAGCCACATCAGAGACTGAGGATCCACTGGACTACTGGGTGGCGAGGCTTGATATCTGGCCCGAGTTGGCACAGTATGCCATTGAGGTCCTTTCATGCGGCAGGGGGGGGTTGTAACGGAGAGGAGGACCCGTCTCTCCACTGAGAAAGTGGACCGCCTTACATTCATCAAGATGAATGAGGTGTGAATCAGCACCCCTATTGCTGATGCCTGTGACTGAAGGCCTCCTGCCCTGGCCACCCGTACTGCTCCTTCTGCCTCATTTTCCACCTAGAGGCTTAGCTGATGCCAGCTTAGCTAGCTGGCAAATGGCAAATTTTTCTTATTGGCAGGGCCATATATGGTCCTACCTTGCTCTACTGCATTCAAGTTGTGAAATAACAAATGCTCTGCAACAACAGCTACTCTGTGGCTAATTTTTCTAAGATTGGGTCGATCCTACTTGGCCTGAGAGCAGTACTCCATATTTGTTCTTCCTTCTCTCTCCACGAGGCACCTTTGTGGTGTCACCTACTCTGACCATCTCATACAGCCACAACAGCTACTCTGTGGCTAATGTTTTCAGCTCTGGGTCAATCCTGCCTGGCCCGAGAGCAGTACTCCATATTTGTTCTTCCTTCTCTCTCCAGGAGGCACCTTTGTGGTGTCACCTACTCTGACAATCTCATACAGCCGCAACAGCTACTCTGTGGCTAATGTTTTCAGCTCTGGGTCAATCCTGCCTGGCCCGAGAGCAGTACTCCATATTTGTTCTTCCTTCTCTCTCCACGAGGCACCTTTGTGGTGTCACCTACTCTGACCATCTCATACAGCCACAACAGCTACTCTGTGGCTAATGTTTTCAGCTCTGGGTCAATCCTGCCTAGCCCATGAGCAGTACTCCATATTTGTTCTTCCTTCTCTCTCCACGAGGCACCTTTTTGGTGTCACCTACTCTGACCATTCATACAGCCACAACAGCTACTCTGTGGCTAATGTTTTCAGCTCTGGGTCAATCCTGCCTGGCCCGAGAGCAGTACACCATATTACAAAGTGTGGGCCTGCTGTAACTCAATGGTGCGGTTCCTACGAAGCCTTACCCTTTCACCTGCTTTCCCTTGCACAAAGCATATTTTGAGGGAGAGAAGCCAATGGGGTGAGGGGTATGTCCAGTGGGGCCAAGCCTGCCTGGCTCTTCAACAATGGTGGCAAACAGCAGTGGGCCTGCTGTAACTCAATGGTGCTGTTCCTACGAAGCCTTACCCTTTCACCCACTTTCCCTTGCACGAAGCATACTCTGAGGGAGAGTTGCCAATGGGGTGAGGGGTATGTCCAGTGGGGCCAAGCCTGCCCGGCTCTTCAAAAATGGTGGCAAACTGCAGTGGGCCTGCTGTAACTCAATGGTGCGGTTCCTACGAAGACTTACCCTTTCACCCGCTTTCCCTTGCACAAAGCATACTCTGAGGGAGAGAAGCCAATGGGGTGAGGGGTATGTCCAGTGGGGCCAAGCCTGCGTGGCTCTTCAACAATGGTGGCAAACTGCAGTGGACATTATGTAACCCAGTACCCCCATCACCTTCTTTCACTTGTTGTGTGCAAACTACTATATAGGGGAATGTGGCCAATGTGGTGTGTTTAATGGCATTAATGGTAAGGTATATACAATTATGATTCCCAGACATAGAGCTAGCTAAATAGATATGTGTATTGTAATTTTTCAAATAAAAATTGATTATGAATCTATCTGAATAATCTGTTATATCGAAAAATAAAGCCCATAAACATTTTTTTGTTATCAAAAAGTTTTATGAGATAGATAACTGTTTTTTTTGTTATTTTTTTTAACTATTTACAACAACAAACAAAAACAAATAAAAAAATATATATATTTTTTGGGGTTACGGGAACGGGATTCCTTCCTCTCCAGTCTGGTCAAGCGGCGGCCGATGCGGCGCATCTCCCGTCGCATGCTCTCAAATTCTGTGGAGGAAGATATTGAGAGAATTGTGTTGAAGATGTTCAAGCACATTTCCTAAAGCACCATGCGGGTGATGCAATTTTGCACCTGACAGCTACTTACACATACATGGTACTGCAATGCAATAATGTTGCAGTACGTCATAAAAAGGAAAGCTCAGTATAAAATATCATTATTTCTAAAATTCTTAGTTTATATTATGCATTCCTAGTTATGGTAACAGTGATATCTACTGATATCTACTGGCCGGTGGATGTGTCACACATGCTCAGATCTCTACTGAGCAACTGAATCAACACAGGGATAGGGTCAAGGGCAAGACCATAATGATCTCTATTAGGGGTCCTGCAAACAGGAAGTCAGTATTTCTTTATACACAGACACAATGCTGATTTGACAGGTTAAGGTCATTCGGAAGGAAAAATACTGCTCTTTTTTCTTAAAAGTTTATGTATTCACTGAACTTCCACTTAAAGCGATATTATTGCATCATGGGGGATCACTGATAAACAGCAGTAGGTAATGCTGGCATAAAACATTACGTTTATTGCGAAATTGTATCAGAACATTTTTGGTTTTGTATCACTAGGACTGTGCTACATACAAAAATTTTTGGAAGTGGTGCAGCCCCCATAAAAGCATTGTCAAACCCACATTACCCATTGTTGCATCATGTAGCGTGGATTTTACACTGGGAAAATACAGATATTAATAGTCTTGTATATAACATTTCATTAACGTTGCATATGATTTACTTACGATTTTGAATCATGGCCTCTAGAGAGACTGGAGAGGCTGGAGGGGCTGGAGGGGTTGGAGCTGCTGGAGGGGCTGTAGAGGGTGGAGGGCCTGGAGGGGCTGGAGAGGGTGGAGGGCCTGGAGAGGGTGGAGGGCCTGGAGAGGGTGGAAGGCCTGGAGAGGCTGGTCCTGCTTCTAGAAAAAAAAAAGTTTTATTTCAACAATCACTGTCCAAGCCATTAGTAATATTACATGTATAAGAACATTTCCTAAAAGGTTACATAGTGAACATTTCTTGGATAATTTTTGAACCACAAAAATGCAATGAAAAACTGGTTTAATGAAAGATTTTAAAAAACATTAACTTCACTAGGATGCACTTACGTTGTTGGCTGCAGGAGGGACCCTCATCCTCCCACGCTGGCGTCTCATGCAGGGGTAGGGGTGTGGGGGTGGAAGAGTCATCATCATCTGAAGGTTTAAATAAAAAAAAGACAATGATATATCTGAAGGTATTTCTTCAGACCAAAAAAATGAAAGGGAATGTTGGGAGGTTTGGGTGTAGGAGGATATCAGTAGTTGTGTTGTGTTTACCTGTATCTGTTTAGGTTTAGTGGGTATAATTTACCATTTATAAAAAAACAACATTTCATTTTCACTTTAGTTGCCCCAGTAGGTGTGAATAGCTGTGTGGGGTTCATGGGTATGTGTTTGTCGGACAATGTTGAAAAGGATACTTAAGATAATCGCACACTTGTACTGCACGTTTGGACCGAATTTCGTGACTTAAGCTCAAAAACTGAGGGACAAGATACAGCCCAAACAATAGGGAGTCGGGGACAATAAATGGGAATGAGAAATGAGAAGAACTGTGATCTGTCTCTCAAGCCAAATTAATAGATTTGTTGCATTTTTTTTTAGAAAATTTTTTATCAGTGAAATAATAAAATTCCCTTAATTATCACTGATAATTTCACTAATTATTTGCTGACAATCAAGGTCAATAAAAAGATAAAAAAATTGCTTAGGATGCACTTACGTGTCTGGCTGATGCCAGGTGCCTCCACTTGGGGCGGTGGACTGCCCGGTGGGGGCAATGGACTGCCCGGAGGGCTAGTTGGTGGTAGTGCTAAAAAAAAGGAAATTTATTTTAACTCTCACTGTCATTAAATGTTCGAATACATTTCCTTAAACAATTCTTGGAGAAGTTGTCAAAAAATATGCAAACATTTGGATAAAGGGCTTGGACACATCAACGTGTTAAAAAGCACACAATAGTGTGGCACAATTAATGTGATCCTCAATTTTTGCACAATTGTGCAATCGTACTGCACTCGCACGGCAATACACATGAGCGCACCGGAAACACGCGCTTGTATGCTTGTTTCTGGAGCGCTCGTGTGCGCTGTAATGTGGCCTTGGACAAATGAAACATTTTGAAAAAAATAGGCTGCACTTACATTCTTCCTCTGGCGGTGACGGTGGTGGGGTGTCCGAGGATGATTCAGCTGCAAATTAAAATAAAAAAATACATAATAAATGATATATCTAAAGGATATATTTAATTATATGCTTTGAATTCTGCTTGAAAATACAGATTAAATAAGGCAATATGTTATAGTTTCTTTAAAAGTCAATCATATTTTACTTATAAGTACTTATATTTTTATTGTGTGTATTGTAGCCATGGAAAGGGAAAAGTTGGTTGGGTGTAGGGGAGCATCAGTATCTGTGTGTACTTGTATCTGTATAGATTTTGTGGGTAACACCACATTTTTAATTTTGGAGTGTAAAAATAAATTTTTAATAATTGATCAAAATTTCATTTTTGACTTTATTTTCCCTTTAAATAGGGCTGCCATGTAACTAAAAGCGTAGGTCAGTAAAGTGTGTTTAACTTTGTCTATGTGTGGGTATCAGTGTGCATTTATAAGGTAAAAAGAAATCAATTTTTAATGATCGATTTCATTTTTAACTTTACTTAGCCTTTAAATAAGGCTGCCATGGAAATGGAAGGGTGGGCCACCAAGTGTGTTTACCTGTGTCTATGTGTGGGTATCATTTTGAATTTATAGGTGTTATGTTAAATAAAGTCACTTTTCAGTGATTTCTTTTTTGACTTTTCTTACCCTTTAAATAGGACTGATAAGAATAATAATAATGTAATAATGTAAAAATAACCAGTGAATGAGAAATACAAAGAACTTGGATCTCTCTCTCTCTCTCTCTCTCTCTCTCTCAAGCCAAATTTATGGATTATTGATGTTTTTAAAAATATATATATAAATATGTTTTTGTCAGAAGTGAATTAAAATATTTTACTACTTATTACAATACAGTAATATAATAAAAAGTATACTTGCCTTCCATAAGTTGCCGTATGGCTTCCACATAATGAGGCCTTTGCCTCTTAAGATCAGACCACTGTCTCTGGAGAGTAGAGACAGTGGTCTGGAAGCCAAAGCGGCGCGCCAGCCGGCACTGCAGGCCCTCCATTATAGTGCGCTTCCTGCGCACTTTCCCTGGGGGGAAATTATCATACCCCCTAGCCAGGAGGTATTTGGTGGCATAGAGCTGCCTGACAGAGCTCGACATTTTGCAGGCAGGATCAGGATGTAGTAAAAAGCAATGAATCATCGAAATTCCGGAAAGCCTCGTTTTTATGGGAATCCTCGTTTTTACGGGAATCCTTGTTTTTACAGAAAACCTCGTATTTACGAAAAATACAGTTTTTTGAAATTCACGCTAGCGGACTGTAATTTTTAGGTATTGTAGGCATTGATACGTGTTTCCAAGTTCATTACCCAGGTCCCTGAGTGATTTAGTGTACATTACCAAGGCTATTTAGACCACTTTTAATGCTGGTCAAGGAAAAAATGGCTCACTCTGCCTCATGGTAGATGGGGTCATGCATTTAGTTTCTCTCCCAGAATGTTAAATCTGATTTAGGCATAGTCAACTGCCAACAGCTTGGATATCAGCACCACACATATTTTCTAAATTGAACAAAACAGGGCAGATTCATTGAAATAAGAAGCATAATAAGGACAGAGCTTTAGGGTTTATATAATATATAATATTTTCTGTAAGGATTACTGCTATAACTGTAAAAACAAAGGTGTATAATTATGTTCTGACAATGGATTACCATTTAATTTTTTAAATATTCCCTGATGTATTAAATTGGAAACAGTGCATATTGAATTATTACCTCGCAAAATACCAGACAGTATTCCACTGGTATTGTGCAAATGTCATTGATTATTTTGGAGAGTAATCGGTCAAAATGTGTGGTACTCTAATAATAATGGAATATTACACAGGCACAAAATGCACTGCCAATAGAATTCTACAAAAACCCTTTTTATAGTAGGTAGTATTCCTCAATCAATGCATTAAAGGAATAGTTTACTTTTTCAGTGAACTATTCCTTTAAGAAAAGTAATAAGATGGTTTTGTTAATTAATCTCCTGAACGCAATTCAATAACATGTGTTCGCCTCATGGTGAATGCAGAAATGGTGTTGGCAATTGCATGACTTTTTATGGCAGCTATTAACTGGTGTTAAAAAGTTGCGCAAAAAAATGTTGCACACTTGATATTGAATTGCTTGCACCAGCTGCGTGGGTGTCTTTTGTGATACCCGTGCAGGCAGCGCAAATAAGAAGCCATGCTAACCAATATTAAATGTAGTGATTGTGAGTACAGATCATGTAATAAAGTAAATTCTCTGGGTTGCTAAACCAACAAGAAAAGGAACTCGTTGGGGCTATTTCCACCATTACGTTAACGCTGAGCTTCACAATGGCAAATAGCATTACCAAATAGCAGCCCTATTTATTGCGTTAAAGAAGTTCAGTGTAAATACATATGCTTTTCAGAAAAAAGAGCAGAATTTTACCATCCTATTGACCTTAACCTGCCCATTCAGCATTGTGTCTGTGTATAAATAAATGCAAATGAAATTCGGACTTCCTGTTTGCAGGACCCCTAGTTGAGACCGTTATGGTCTTGCCCTTGACCCAGTGCCTGGGTTGATTCAGTTGCTCAGTAGAGATCTGAGCATCTTTGAACCATCCAACAGCCAATCAGTAGAAATTACTGTTAGGAACATTCCAAGGAAGTGGTGCATCCTGGGAAGCAGAAGGACCGTTAGAACCTGAAATGTCAGCTAACTAATGTCAACAGCAGGGAACAGCAAAAGGTATGAAATCAACTGATTTTTCAAAATGGGAGAGAATATGTAGAATAACTAGGTAAATATTGATATTTTCCACTGAACTGTCCATTTAAGTCCTGTATATCTGAATATTGAGAAACATCACCAAAACCAGACCAGGGCTGTAACTGAGAATAATAAGGCAACATTACAAGGGGTCTTCAGCAGTTAAAGCACTCTTGGGACAATACTGTACATGTAGAAATAACACATAGTAACATAGTAACATAGTAACATAGTAATTAAGGTTGAATAAAGACATTCGTCCATCAAGTCCAACCTATTCCCTTTTTTTTTTTTTTTTTTTAACCTTACCTAACAGTTGATCCAGAGGAAGGCAAAAAAACCCAGCTAAAAAAGGGGGGGGGAAAATCCTTCCTGACTCCAAACGGCAATCGGAAAGAATCCCTGGATCAACCAGACCTATATGCATTAACACCAGTAATTCTCAATATTTTTTAGTTTTAGAAACTTATCCAGGCCTTTTTTAAAGTTATTCAATGAACTTGCCATTACCACCTCTGCTGGAAGACAGTTCCACAGTTTCACCGTTCTTACTGTAAAGAAACCTCTCCTAACTTGAAGATGAAACTTCTTTTCTTCCAACCTTAAAGGATGTCCACGAGTCCTCTGATATGACCTATTAGTGAACAATGCACCAGAGAGTTCACTGTATGGGCCATTAATATATTTGTATAAGGTTATCATGTCCCCACGCAACCGCCGCTTCTCCAATGTAAACAGCCCTAACTTGTCTAATCTGCCTGCATATTCAAGCCCCTCCATTCCCCTTATTAATTTAGTTGCCCTTCTCTGAACTGCCTCAATTTCCAAGATGTCCCTTTTGTATATGGGATTCCAAAACTGCACCGCATATTCCAAATGTGGCCTTACCAGTGCCTTGTAAAGAGGGAGAATAATATTTTTCTCTCTTGATTCCATTCCCCTCTTTATACAAGACAATATCTTGCTAGCTCTAGCTGTTGCTACCTGGCATTGTTTGCTACAGCTAAGTCTGTTATCTACCAGAACCCCCAAATCTTTTTCCATTTCAGATGCACTTAACACAGAGTTATTTATGGTGTAGGTGGCACAGGGATTATTAAATCCCAAATGCATCACCTTACATTTATCAACATTGAATCTCATCTGCCATTCTGCTGCCCATTTTGATAATCTATCTAGGTCTGCTTGCAGCACTTGCACATCATTGGAAGTTTCCAAAGCTCTGCATAATTTAGTGTCATCAGCAAACACAGAGACCTTGCTCTCAATGCCCCCTTCTAAGTCATTTATAAACAGATTAAACAGAAGCGGCCCCAGTACAGAACCCTGAGGAACTCCGCTTAGAACTTTAGCCCACATAGATGTAGCTCCATTAACCACCACTCTCTGTTTGCGGTCCAATAACCAGTTCTCTATCCATGAACAAATGTTTTCTTCAAGGCCAACAGTCCTCAGTTTATACATTAGTCGCCTATGTGGCACAGTATCAAAGGCTTTTGCAAAATCCAAATATACCACATCCACAGCTGTGCCTGAATCTAACTTCTTACTCACTTCTTCATAAAAACCAATTAAATTTGTCTGGCATGATCTATTTCTCATAAATCCATGCTGACTACTACTAATAAGATGATCTCTGGAGACAAAGTCAAGGATATGATCCCTTAACAAAGTTTCCATCACCTTCCCTACCACTGATGTTAGGCTTACAGGTCTATAGTTACCAGGCTGTGAACGACTACCTTTTTTGAATATTGGTATTACATTGGCTTTTTTCCAATCCAGCGGCACATCCCCAGACAAAAGCGAATCTGAAAAGATGAGACACAGTGGTCTTGCTAGAACTGAACTAAGCTCTTTTAAAATCCTAGGATGCAATCCATCTGGTCCTGGCGCTTTATTGATATTAACTTTGTCTAATTGATTCCGTACCATATCCTCCGTTATCCAATGTGAAAACTCTTCATTTCCTTCCTCCCTGTACATTGTTACAATCCCTACTGTAGGATTCTCAACAGTAAAAACCGATGTAAAAACGGTTTAGCAGATTAGCCTTTTCGGCATCCTACAACCACCTCATCTCCATTATTTAATGGTCCCACATTCTCAGTCCTCATTTTTTTATCATTTAATACTTAAAAAACATCTTGAGGCTGGACTTGCTTTGTTCGGCAATCCGTATTTCATTTTCTATTTTAGCTAGTTTAATTGCTTTCTTGCACTCTTTATTACAGCTTTTGTACTCCCTGTGAGCCTGTTCTGTGCCTTCTGCTTTCAAAATTTTAAAAGCCCTTTTCTTTTTTTCCATTTCCCTTTTTACCTGAGCATTAAGCCATGCAGGAGTGGACCTAATTTTTTTACACTTGTTTCCTAAAGGTACTGATTTACACGCCAAGTTTTTTTGAAATAACGAAAATCAAAAACTAGATGATCGCATTTCCTTAAATTAATTACACTAGTCTAACACCTCCCTTAATTGTATTGGGAAACCAACCATAATGTACTGATACCTTCCAGTGACCAATTTCCAGGCTAGAAATGTGCCTACAGATGTTTAATGGCCACCTCAGACCTGGCATTTTTAAAGGTTTAACTAAACACCACAAAACACTTTTCGCCAGTTTATATCTATATCCTGCCTATTCTATAAAATAATTCATACATTTATAAGAAATTGCATTAAGTTTTTGGGAGCTTACAATGAGAATGAGGGCTAATAAAGTTTAGTATGAATTATATTAGCTAGTTTTTAATCCAACTTATTTTCCCTCCCCACCCCCTGCAAAGTTTAACTTTTTCAGTGCTTTTTAAAAATACTCTCCTGCATTTATTATATAGCATTAGAGTGATATGATTTTTATTCTGGGGAAGTGGATGGTTGACACATATTTACATAACCTCCCGATACATACGTGAATTTAATGTTCTCTACCCATATATACTGTAAAAACCTCTACTAATGATGTCTACAAATACCTCCATACTGTAAATAACACACAAACAAGTACAAATGTATACATCCAAATGTAAATATCTTTTGTAATAGTGTCATATAATGTCCCAGAAATTACAAAGGGTGCAAATAATGATGTTTGGTGTTGTGTAACTGTAACAACATACCAATTCAGTAATAGAAACACAAGTTTAAATAACTAGATTCGGGGTTCTGCAGTTCAGGTAACCAAGTGCCTCCATAATAAATCTAGCCTATACACAATTTTATTAATAATAAACATTGTCCACATATCAACATCCCCTCTACAGACACTTACAAATGTCACTACTCATAAGTACAATATCAACATTTGGTTTTTGCAACTGTAATAGAATGCTCAGTCCAGTTTAGTAATATAAATATTAGCAAAATAATTATCCCCAGTATTAATATTTATAAAAACTGTACACATACCCACATAGCCCCATACCCCTTTACACAACTCCAAATATCTCTGCCCATAAATATTTTTATTTAATGCTGTCTTATAATGTCACATACAGTTCATTACAGAGTGTACCCAAGTACAATAGTAATAATGTTTGGTGTTGTGAAACTATAACAAGATTCCAATTCAGTAATATGTTGAAATACTTAGCTTCAGGGCCTTACTGGTGCCCATACATTAGTGAACATTTCTCCTGATATTTGTATTAATAGTGGGCACAACTTGCCAAGTCCATATACTTTAGCAAACTGATAGACTTATCCAAAAACAAAGTGCTGTAATAAAAGTGTTCAGAAAAGTATTAGATTAGGATATCTGACACTTATAGAACCAGTATTTGTTAGGATTTCTTTATTAAGTTTTTCTCATTGCTATTTAAAGGGTCACTATACTCACTGAAATAACATACATTTTCTTAAAGGGCATGTCCACCCTATTTTGCAAAATTTGACCATTAGTAGCTTCCCCTACCCCAGCCTCAATCGCCATAAATGATTTTACTAGAACTCCCCCGATCTTTACTTACCTTACCTCTTTCCCACGGCGTACTAAATCGTCCCTCAGCTTGCATGGAACTGCAAGCAGGGGGCGGGACCAGCAAGCCGCGTCCGTGATTGGCTGAGAGGCAGCCAATCACGGACGCGGCTGCTGGCTGCACAGAACGCCGGGGGAGAGAGGTAAGGTAAGTAAAGTTTGTGGGAATTCCAGTAAAATCTTTTATAGCGGTTGGGGCTTGGGAAAGGATAGCTAATATTGGGCAAAGGGGTTTAACACTAGGGGGAGGGATTGCAAACGGGTGGGAGAGGGAGGGAGAGGGAGGCCTGCAGTGCGCATGCCAAACTTCTCCCGGAGGGGAGACAGGAGGCAGAGTCCTATATGGACTCTGCTATCCTCCTGGTGGACAGTTTTTGGGACTTTGGGGGGGGGGGATTCCAGGAGAACCATTTGGAGCTGGGATGTAAGGTAAGGATTATATTGCACTACATGGTGGGGCCAGTGGTGGGGGGAATTATAGTTTTGGGGGTGGACATGCCCTTTAAACTACAATTTTAGACATGTAAAATGGTGGTACTCACATATCTTTCTGTGCTTGCTTTGTCATTAAATTATTAATGTTTATTGAGTTCTCCTAATTCCCCCCACCCTCCCTTACTCACTGCTTCTTGTAGTGTCTTCGACACTTAGAAGTTCTGCACTGCCTCACCATGGACACTGCTATACTTACACATCTCTCCCTCCCTCCCCCCCCTTTTTTTTTCTCTTCTCAGCTGATTGTCTTAAATGTTGCAGAAAGTGTGCTGGCAGGCAGGCAAAGAGGTCAGGCATCGGTCACAATTTATCATTTCTACTTCTGGAGTGACAGGTCTTTCCCTGTAAATGCTGTGTTTTCAAATGAGGATTTCTCAGAATCTACAGCCCAGATTTAAAATCTGAAAAAGTTTTGGAAAATTTTAAAAGATACCCTTTAACTTTTTGCCTTGTTTTTTTTATTGTACTAAACCCACATTATTTATTTCATAACTTGCCATTGTGGCCTCTACCAAAAAAACGGTCATTAGTTTTCAGGAATGGATGGCCAATCATCTGGCCTCCATCAGGGCGCATTAACTACAGGTGCAAACAGTGTGGCAGGAGGTGAAAGGAAGACAGGACCGAAGAACTGAGATCTACCTGTTGCACAACACTTTAAAAAGGCAATTCACAATTCATCAATGATGAAATGTAGGATTTTTGACCATATACCTGTTTGAGGGGCAGAATGAGATTTTTTATTTTTTTTTTAAATAAAGTTTATGTACTTTAAAACTCCTCGTGGACTGAATGAGACAATCAATATGATCTGCTATTTATAAAAATGCCCGTCTGTTTGTTCTACGTGCTGCTTCCTTGTTTGTATTATCTTTTCTACTAAGGTGATGTTATGTTTTTAAATAGTTGTTTTAATTGAATGCACTACGGTATGTTGCTTTTTGAATGGGAGCTGATCACTAATACCCACAGGCTAGTTTCATAAATCACCCAGCAGCAACAGCAAAGGGATAGGTGAGACACAACTTGTATGTTTGTGCTGTTAGGGTTTCCTGTGGTTCTGGTTTCCTCCTGTTGGTGGCAGTGCTCCTCTGTTCCTATTTCTGCATTCCTGAACTTCTATTTACCACCAACACTGGGGCATCTCAAGCTACCGGATGATCATTACCAAATCACCTTCACCTTTAAACTGTTTTACCAATTTAAGGACCCCACCCATTTGCTTTAATGCCACGTTGTCAGATGTACTTGGCTCCTCTTGTCAGTTCTTATCCTGATCTTCAGTTTCAGCCTCAGTTCATAGTCATGTTCTTGGGTCCTCTTCCTTTGTCCCTATTCTAGTTTCCTGGATTCCTGCTTTCATCTAATCCCAGTTATTAAGTTCCTAGCCCATTCCTTCTCCTGCTCTCTTTGTTTATCATGATCCTTGTTCTTGTCTTTTGCCTTTCTTATCCTGTGTTGGTCTTCTCATCTGTATTTAGTCTTGTTTCATTTCATATCTAGTTAGTTAGTTAAGGTTCTGTTTGTGGGGTTTAGTTCACTCGCTGTTGTCATATTTTGTTTGTTTTGCTTTTTGTTAATAAACTGGTTGTACTACATGGATCTCTGTTTGCAGCTTTCAGTCATTCCCTCCTTCCAGCTGCTTGGCAGCCTGGAGTCCTGTCTATTGGGACAATGTTGTCTGGGAACTTTAGTTCCCCTTTAAGTACCTACAGTATCAGGATAATACTTACTTTGAACACATAACGGTGTGTTGACTGTAAATGTTATGATGTTTGTTATTTCAAAGAAATGTAAAAGGATTTTAAGGAAAGAAATGTTTTTTTAAAATGTTTGTATATTGTTCATTGTGCGTTTGTATTCATCACATGGGTGCGGTTTATGCTGTGGGGGTGTTATTAGTTTGCTCCTGAGGACAGTTTGTCCATGCCGAAACGCGTTGAGTGTAATATAAATATACTTTGATGATCAAAGAAAAAAGAAATCAAATACCTTTTTCCCCTTTTATGTGTGCAGTCATAGTCAGCAGCAAAAACAAGATGCAAAATTACATTTACTCTTTGCAGGATACAAAATGCAATGTTAAATATCACAGTTTCTATAGAAACCCTGCACTGATAAACTATCACAATAAATCACACCTTACCAACTGCTAGACTAAATATATCCATGCTCATTCTAAAAATATTTTGTTTCCATATATAATGGTAAGTGCAGTTTAAACCTGCAATATATATTATAAATTGCTTTTAATTTAAAACATGCGAACAGTTGAATGGGTTCTAAATGTTTCTTGTATTTGCTCATTTCTAAACAGAAATTGCATATTTTAATTTCTCTGATGTTAGGAGTCTGATTGTCCCAATGATAGAACAAAGGAGACCACCGTGATTTAATAACCTCATACATAAGTGCAAGTAGATGATTGACCCCATCCAATGGCATTTAACACTATGTAGGTTACATTTAAATGCCTGACATAGGATGGCAAGAGACATCTAACATGTTGATGTTTATTTCATCTGCCTGAATAATTCTTTTTTCCCCCCCTTAATCTACTGTAAGGTATGTTTATGCATATGCTGGTAAAAATAATAATTGTTTTGTCGTAGTCCAATATATGTAGTAAAAAGCAGAGTACTGTGATACTTTTAATGGACTAACAGTTTATTTTAGTAGACAAGCTTTCGAGGGATCTACCCTCTTCCTCTGGTCAAAGCAGTACTGTGAGAGTATGCTTTTCAGTCCTACCTTAAAGGACAACTATGGTCTCAAAACAAGTTAGGGTTAAATGAAAGCCTGCAGTATTTCCTTTAAAATGAGCCGACAATCACATCTCTGGCTGGAGCCTGTGAGACATTACATTGGGGTGAATGTTCAAACTTCCTGCTTCCAGTAGGTTGAGTGACATCACTTGACCTCTGCCCTGCCTGTCCACCCCAGGGGAGAAGCATGCTCAGTTAAGTACCAGGGAAAAAACTGACAGTTGAGAAGGAGAGCCTATTAATGCAGGCTGAGGCTGGTCACATGAATACAAGCGGGTCACATGGCTGAAAACAGAAAGTTTTTAAGCAGGAAGTATAATATAATATGTATATGTGTAATATATATGTGTAATACAATATGTATAGTGGGTCACATTTCTGAAAACAGGAAGTGTTCAAGTAGTAAGTATAATATAATATGTATATGTTCTTACACAATGTGTAACATATGGAGAATGCTAAGGTCTCTTTATCCAGCCATGAACACTCTTCTTGGTTCAGTTTTTTTTACTTTACATCCATTCAGGGACTTACATCACATAGGCCATAAAAGGGATAACATCAGTTAGGTCTCAGGTAGGTTAAAACAGGCAGATATAGTCCACAAAGTAATTAAACCTTCATAAAGGAACAAATACAAGTCATAGAAATGCATATATGTCATAATCTTGATTCATACCACTGGCATAAGGTGGGTAGGGCGTCTTTAGTTATAGCGAGTTCATAAGGGGCATTGCAGGAAACCCTTTAAACTTACCCGTGACCACAATCCTCCACTGCTTACTCTAACAGGTGGCAACTATATCCATGCTTCCTTATACACGCATGCACGTATATTGTAAGGCAACTATTTCTCGAAGCGCACCTGTTTTCTTTATGTTGAATTAAAAGTTGTAATTACCCACAATACAAGGATTGTGGAAGAACTCCAATTAGGCTAATTTACAACTACATTTAGCAGAAGTGCTACTGATCTGGTTAAACATTTATACAAACATAGAAAAGATAATTAATGCACATTCCTAGGCCCCATACAATATCATATTATCTGCAAACTGGCATACTTTATAAACTGTTTATATATTGTATTCAAATCAATTTACCTGTACACTATGTTCACTATGTTGAAATGTTATTATTACATAAATTTTATGTTACAAAATAACAAAAACGTAAGTTATACTGGTGAAAATATTCAACTTCAAGACACTGGAAAGTTTGATACAGGAACATATTCTAAAGTATGTTTTAAGGATATATCTGTTGTATTCAATTAGATCAACTGGACTTGAAATGTAGTTCTTGAAGACGTTTCGCTAGTCATCCGACTGGCTTTCTCAATTCAGAATGACTTGTACAAGAATCTGTGGCAATTATGTACCCTGGAAAATCCCAATTAGCATATCACAGCCAGGTGTTAAGGGTGTGATTAGATAGTGGCTAAGAGGTGTTATAGGAACGCCCAGAGTAAGGTGTTAAAACAGCATTGTACATGGCCATGGCAGACAGTTGGTGTCGAACCCCCCCACCTCTATTTAGGCTTGGTTCTTTATTTTCACATAAATGCCTCCTTAACACACCCTCTCTTGAACCAGTCACGTTCCTTCGCCAGTATGTTAACATTACAATCTTCAAAGGTATGTCCTTTATCCTTAAGATGCAATACAGGCTGAGTCCTGACCCGAGAATTGGCTCTTCTGTGCTGGGCCATACGTTGTATGCAGTTGCTGTTTGGTTCCCCCACATACAATCAGAGCATTCTCACTCACTGCAACCGCATATATGATGTCGCTTTTCTTGTGTTTTGGTATTGGGTCTTTTGGATGTACCAATGCTGCCTCAGTGTGTTGTTCGGTTTAAAGCAGAGACAGGGATACGATGTTTTTTGAAAATTCTTCTTAATTTCTCAGAGACCCCTGCTACATGGGATGCCATGTTCTTCCTCCTGTCTTGCTTTTCCCCTTCACTGTTGGTATTTGTGGTTCTTTTCTTTCCTTCACTTCTTTTGACAAAGGCCCAGTCTGGTATCCACAAGTTTTAAGGCTCCTCTGAGATTGTTCATTCTTTAGCCTTCGCCTCTGTGCTAGTGGGGATGTTCGGCTCTGTGTTGCAGGGTTCTGATTGACACACAGCTTGTGATTTTTGTTGTAAAGGGTGGTGGGAGTCAAACATCAAATACTGATCTGTGTGTGTTGGTTTTCTGTAAACCTCTACTTCCAGTTTACCACAGGGATAAGTTCTATAAGCAAAAACATGGATGTGCTATGGGATCTCCAGTTTCACCTATTGTGGCCAACCTTTACATGAGGAGGTAGAAACACAGGCGCTTAATACCTTTAAGGGCATAGCACCCAGCCACTGGTTCAGATATGTTGATGAACCTGGGTTAAAATCCACCAGAAGGAAGTACAAGCTTTCACAGAACACATTATGCGGTGGACCAAAACATTAAATTCACAAGGAAGAGGTACAAAACAACAAACTGGCTTTCTTGGACTGCTTGGTAGAAGTTAAGGAAAATGGTAAACTGGAAGTAGAGGTTTACAGAAACCAACACACACAGATCAGTATTTGATGTTTGACTCCCCCACCCTTTACATCACAAGCTGGGTGTCATCAGAACCCTGCAACACAGAGCCGAGAACATCCCCACTAGCACAGAGGCGAAGGCTAAGAAATGAACATCTCAAGGAGCCCTTAAAACTTGTGGATATCCAGACTGGCCTTTGTCAAAAGAAGTAGAAGGAAAGAAAAGAACACAAATACCACAGTGAAGGGAAAAGCAAGACAGGAGGAAGAACATGGTCATCCCATATGTAGCAGGGGTCTCTGAGAAATTAGAAGAAGATATTTTCAAAAAACATCGTATCCTGTCTCTTAAACCGAACAACACACTGAGGCAGCAATTGGTACATCCAAAAGACCCAATACACAAACAAAGAAAAGCGACATCATATATGCGGTGCAGTGCAGTGAAAATGCTCTGATTTGTATGTGGGGGAGACCAAACAGCAACTGCATCAACGTATGGCCCAGCACAGAAGAGCCAATTCCTCGGGTCAGGACTCAGCCGTGTATCTGCATCTTAAGGATAAAGGACATACCTTTGAAGATTGTATGTTAAATACTGGCGAAGGAACGTGACTGGTTCAAGAGAGGTGTTAAGGAGGCCATTTATGTGAAAATAAAGAAACCAAGCCTAAATAGAGGTGGGGGGGTTCGACACCAACTGTCTGCCATGTACAATGCTGTTTTAACACCTTACTCTGGCGTTCCTATAACACCTCTTAGCCACTATCTATCACACCCTTAACACTGGGCTGTGATATGCTAATTGGGATTTTCCAGGGTACATAATTGCCACAGATTCTTGTACAAGTCATTCTGAATTGAGAAAGCCGTCGGATGACTAGCGAAACGTCTTCAAGAAACTACATTTCAAGTCCAGTTGATCTAATTGAATACAACAGATATACCATGACCTGGATGAATGAGAACCTTCACAAGCATATGTTTTAAGGACTTACCTTAGTAGTAATTAACATGGATTTATGAGGAACACATCTTGTCAAACAAGGAAGTGAGTAGATAGAGAATATGGATTCTGACATAGCGGTAGATGTAGTAAGATACTTGCATTTTGCTGAGGCTTTTGATACAGCCCCCATAGGTGACTTATGTACAGTATAAAATAAGCTCTTTGGGCTTGGGTGTACCATTTGTACATGGATAGAAAGTTGGTTGATGAATTGGATGCAGATAATAGTTGTTAATGGTGCTTCATCAAGTGGACTGGTGTGCCATAGTGTTCTGTGTTGGAGCCACTTCTATTTACGGTAATCGTTTATTAATCATTAATAAGCTAGTTAGCAAGGGGTCCATGATTGCTGACGACACAAACTTTTGACAACCATTAAAATCTGCATGTGCAATCATTGCAGGTGGATCTAGATAGATTGTCACATTGGGCTGCTAAGTGGCAGAGTGATTCAATGTGATAAATGTAATGTAATCCATTTTGGACTTAGAAATCCTTGTGCTGCTATACTATAATGGGTCTGTATTAAGTGAATCTCTGTTGGAAAAGGATCTTGGAGTTTTCGTGGATAACAAACTTAAAGGAGCAAGCAGTGCCAGGCGGCAACAGCCAGAGCCAGAATGGTATTTATTGTCTTGTATAAGAGAGGTATGGATTCAGAGAGAAAAGTATTATTCTCCTCTTTACAAAGTATTGGTAGGCCTCATTTGGAATGCAGTCCACCGCACTCCGTCCAAACACAGCTGCCTGGGGCAAGATGTTAAAAAAAGAAATCCTATGAAATCCTGGTCTATTAGTGTCACATCCCCTAAATAATATTAACAATATACAGAGGCAGAAGGGAACAATATGGGTGTACCTCAATAGGTATTAGAGGGGACTTATATGCACACACATCTTTTGGTTGTACTGGAAGTGTTAGTGCTTTAGAAATATGTAAATATACATAAAGTACAGCCTAACATGTGATAGACAGACATTATCCATCTTATATTGCATAAACATTCACAATTTTTCTGTTTTGTTTATTGATTTGTTTAGATAAATCTATACAGGAAGATTTAAATCCAGGGTTTTGAGAGATGGACGAAACTGCTAAAATCCGTTCCGCCTGTGGACCTGGAAAATGGTCTGGGAAAAACGTACATACATCCAGAAGTGTAAAAAAAAACCTTTCCTCACAATCGAACTGTTTTTCGAGATTACACATTCTGTTTTCGAGGAGCACTGAAATTTTTAGAAAATTTGAAGTTTAAAGGAATTTTCGAAAATTTTACAAAAAATATTAGATACAGTAACATACTGTAAATGGCTCAGAGACCTGGGAAATGGTCTAGGGAACAGATAATCAGATTTTTCAAATCAGAATTGGTTACAATTAAATAGAACTATTAAGTTTAGTTCTTGAAGCCGTTTCGCTAGTCATCCGAGCTGGCTTTCTCACTTCAGAATGACTTGTACAGAATCTTTGGCATTATGTACCCTGGAAAATCCCAATTAGCAATCACAGCCAAGTGTTAAGGGCATGATTGGATAGTATTAGTGGCTAAGAGGTGTTATAGGAACGCCAAGAGTCAGGTGTCAAAACAGCTTTGTACATTGCGACAGTTGGTGTGAACCCCCCCATCTCTATTAGGCTTGGTTTCATTTTCACATAAATGGCCTCTTAACACCTCTCTTGAACCAGTCACGTTCCTTTGCCAATATGTTAACATTACAATTTCAAGGTATGTCTTTATCCTTAAGATGCAGGTACACGGCTGTGTCCTGACCTGAGGAATTGGCTCTCTTTGTGCTGGGCCATACTTTGTTGCAGTTGCTGTTGGTCTCCCCACATACAAATCAGAGCATTCTTCACGCACTGCACTGCATATATAATGTCGCTTTTCTGTGTTTGAGGTATTGGGTCTTTCAGATGTACCAATTGCTGCCTCAGTGTGTTGTTTTGTTTTAAAGCAGACAGGATATGGTGTTTTTTGAAAATTTTCGTAATTTTCGGAGACCCCTGCTACATATGGGATGACCATGTTCTTTCTCCTGTCTTGCTTTTCCCCTAAGGGCTTGAATTTTGCCATCACTCCTAAAGCCATCCCGTGGTGGATATTATAGCAATCAATTCAGATGACTTGTACAAGAATCTGTGACTTGTACAAGAATCTGTGGCAATTATGTACCCTGGAAAATCCCAATTAGCATATCACAGCCAATGTTAAGGGGTGATTGATAGTGGCTAAGGGTGTTATAGGAACGCCCAGAGTAAGGTGTCAAAACAAGCATTGTGAATTGGGGAAAGCCAGTCGGATGACTAGCGAAACGTCTTCAAGAACTAAAACTTCAAGTCCAGTTGATCTAATTGAAACAACAGAATACCATGACCTGGATGAATGAGACATTCACAAGCATATTACAATTAGATACTTTCAATTCTTATTGGAAAATAATCTGATTGGTTAGTATAGCAATCAGATACTTCCTGAAAGAACCTGATTGTATCTAATTAGAATTGGTTACAATCAGATACGTTTAGAATAATCTTATTGGATCGCTTTCTGGAGAATCTGATTATAACCAATTTTGATTGGAAAATAACCTGATTGGTATAGCAATAACATTCTTTTAAAAAAAAAGAAAAGCTGATGTAAACAATCAGAATTGGTTACTCAGATTCTTTCAGAAAGAATTAATTGGTATGCTTTCTGGAAGAATGGTAATTGTTAAATTAGAGATGTCCGAACTTGCCAAAATCCGGTCCACTCGAGGATCCGCGAATTTTCGGAAAAAATTAGAAAATTCGAAAATCCGCAAGCGGACCCATATTAAAGCCCATTAAAATAAAAAAAAATCTCGAAAATAGTGAAATCCTGTAATTTCGAAAATTTTCGAAAATAAGTTTTTTCATGCATTTTCAAAAATACGAAATCGTGGTTCGATCCGCGAACTGGCCATCACTAGTTACAATCAGATTATTTTAGAAATAATCTGATTGGTTTAGTAAACAATCAGATTCTTTTCTAATAGAATTAATCATGGCGGGATTTACACCTCAGGAGCCTGTAGGCCAAGAGCCTGGCGCCCTAGCCCCACCCCTAACACAGACACACCCCCCAACAACACCCATTTTCTCTTTTTGTGGAAGAAAATAAACTATAAAGGGGTTGGATTGGTGGGAGGAAATTGACAGGCGCCCCTAGGCGAATTGGTTACAATCAGATTCTTTCAGAAAGAATTTATTGTCTTTTTCCCCAGACCATTTTCCAGGTCCCAAAACTATTTACAGTAAGTTACTGATTAATTTTTACAAAATTTTCAAAAATTCCTTGAAATTTTCTTCGAATTTTCGAACGCATCTCGAAAAGTCTGCAAAGCAGAATTCCGTGAAATCACGGAAATCCGTTGCGGAACTGGGTTCAGAACCTACAGTGAAATACAACGTTGTGCAGAGCTTGATCAATCTTCCCCCTTAAATTCCAACCAATAATAGATCAATAGGAGATCATTGGATCATTCTATAATTAAAGTTATCATCTGTGTTTCAATACTCACCTTCCCCATTAAGGTGAGGCCACACTACAATACACCAAATTGCAAACACAATTGCGAGCGTAATTGAGGCGATTTGTGCGTGATTCTTGTGCATTTTTGCTGCATTTTGCGCATGCAATTTGCCATTTTCCATTATGTTAACGCACCAAAAATGATGAACGCATGCATTACCAAATCACAAACGCATGCGCAATCGAATGCGATCGGAAATGCGGGATTTTCGCGTTCCGGCGATTTCCATTTCCATTCAAAACGGTGCGCAAACGCACAAAAAAGTGCTAGTATGGCCTAGCCCTAACTCACAGCTGTCACCAGGGATTCTGTTACAGAGGGATTACTATTGGAAATGTGTTACAGAGGGAATCACTATTGGTCAATGTGTTACAGAGGGATCACAATTGGTAAATGTGTTACGGGGATACTATGGTAAATGTGTTACAGAGGGATCACTATTGGTCAATGTGTTACAGAGGGATCACAATTGGTAATGTGTTACAGAGGGATCACTATTGGTAAATGTGTTACAGAGGGATCACTATTGGTCAATTGTTACAGAGGGATCACAATTGGTAAATGTGTTACAGAGGATCACTATTGGTAAATGTGTTACAGAGGGATCACTATTGGTCAATGTGTTACAAAGGATCACTATTGGTAAATCTGAGGTCCTATAAGAACCCAGACTATCCTGTCATGTTTCAATCTTATTTGATTTTATCAGTTCAGGACACAGGTTTTATTATAATGTAATAACAATTAATAAATCTCACTTCATTGTCTCAGAGAAATGGGCATGGAGATGTTTTATTTTAGTCACCTATCATATGAGAGCAGGGATAAGCAACCAGTAGATCTCCAGATGTTTGAAAACACACTCAATCCAGCATTCCTCTACAAGCACTCTGTTGTTAGGGAATTCTGGGGGTTGTAGTTTCCAAAACATCTGGAGATCTTCTAGTCCCTGAATATAGATATCTTACTGTCCAGCAAACAGCAGCTCTCCTTTGTTTCTATTGAGAGGGTGGGGTGAGGTGAGAACTGTCACAGTTTTTACAAAGGAAGTGACATATAAATCTTGCAACTTCCACTAACACTTCCTACTTCCTACTAACACCTGTTTTGATTGGCTAACACTGTGTTTAATCTAATATTAAGCACTTGGATACAGCACTAAAATAAAAGTGAGAAATATGTTATCACCCATGAAATTAAACATTTATTATATAAGGGATTTACCTACAACCAAATATAGTATAATTTGAGGATGAATAAAGACATACTTCCATCCAGTCCAATCCATCTAGCAATCCCCATTTCTGCCTAACTGTGATCCAGAGGAAGGCAAAAAAACCCCACCAAATTTATGAAGGGCAAAAAAATTCAATTGGAAATTTCTGGATCAACTCTACTTTATGTATTAATACCAGTAACCTGAACATTCCTTTTTGCAGAAACATGTCCAACATTTTTGAAAATGACCAATGAAACTGCCATAACAACATCCACTGGAAGACATCCATAGCTTTACCGTTTGGGGGGAGTGAGAGAGCCTGTTATATGGATCCAGTGTGTAAGAATGAGAAATGCAGTTTGCTAATGGTAATTGTAAAAGTAAAAGTAATTAAAGGGCAACTAAAGCCACAGAACAATACTTAACCAGAGCAGGAAACACCTTGATATAAAACCAGTAATCTGTGTGTCTTACCTCTCATTTTGATATGGGTACTGGGAAATTTACCTAAATAACATATTGTTTGTGCTTTACTTCTCAGCATTCTAGTATCACACAGTTTGGTCAACGACTATATGTTCTGCTCATGCTCAGTCCTTAGCTATGGCACAAACTTTACAGTTGGTCACACCCATTAATAATCTCTAGCCAATCCTTTTTAACAGGACGATAAGCAAGGAAGCATGTGATGAGGTCAGGAGGTGTGGTCTGACACTGCAATACACACAGATACTCATCAGTTCTTCACATGCTTACCTTTACTTTAACAGAGTTTTCTAAAGTGGCATTTTATAGTTATTGGTGTTTTAGGGGGGTTGTTTTCGATTCTGGAGTATAAAAAATTGGGTTTAGTTCTCCTTTAAAAGGGTTAGAAGTTAGGACTTCCAGACTGGGGTTACCTGACGTGGTTGGAAGGCTTTCATTCATGTGATCACAGTAATGTATACTAAAACCCCTTTGTTTATAAAGTATTGCAGATAATATGATATTGTATGGGGCCTAGGAATGTGCATTGATTATCTTTTCTATGTTTGTATATAATTACCGTGGTGGTGCCAGGTGTTAAATAGAGCTATACCTGTATTCGGTAAGATTAACTAGACTTAGTACTTAAGATGTTTCGCTAGTCATCAAATGTCTTTTGATTTTAGAAGACTTGTACCCCTCATTCTGTGGGCAATAAATATCCTGTAAGCGTCTCACTATGCATATAACAGCAATGTGACAGGACCACCTGAATGCAGGTGCAGATTGCATCGTAGCTTAGAAGTGTTATAAACTGCCCAGGGTAAGGCATCTAACAGAAAGTGTGGCAGATAATTTGTGTTGAAGATCCCTACTCTCTATTAGTTGTTGAAGATCTCATTCCTGTTTGGTTTTTATTATTTCGACATAAATTGCCTCTTGACACCTCTTTGTCCAATATGGTGAATTAGCTCTTCTCTGTTGGCAATTCGTTGGTGCAGCTGCTATTTAGCTCTTCACATACAAATCAATCAGAACTAGAAAGGGAAACTCTGAGTATAAACTTTGAATTTGACTTGAAAGACCACATTTTGGAGGGAATGTGTGTGGTTGGTGCTGCAGATTTTGAAACTCAATAATGCCAATGATGAGGACATTGTGTTTTTACTTACCCTTTAAATATGTCACATGAATTAAAGTCGTCAGGTCGTGGGTGTGTACCTGTCAGGTTGGGGGATAAAAGACTAACTTTTTGATGATTGGTCAAATGTTGTTTTTTTTTTTTACTATACTTAGCCTTAATATGATTGACTACATGAATGAATGGGTACCTCAGTTGGGTATGTACCTGTGTCAGGTTGGAAGTAAACTTTTGGATACTGATCAAAATTTATTTTGACTATAATTACCCTTTAAGTATGTCTGCCACATAAATAATCAGTAGGTATGTGTACCTGGGTCTGGTAGAGGGGGTATGTCTTTTTTTGTGTTTACAACCAATAAAACTATCTTTTATTAGAGGAAAAATCAAATTGTTGTTTTTTTTACTTTATTTACCTTTTAAGTATGGCTGCCAAAGGAATAAAATGTTAGTACAGTAGGTGTGTGTACTCGTGTGAGGTGGGGGGGTATATGTTTTTGCATGTATGACCATATAACTAACCTTTATTGATGATTGATCATGTAGCTTCTGTACCCATATGATTGATCATGTAGCTTCTGTACCCATATGCTACGGACGTCATATTAGGGATAGTGAAAATGTGAAAAGGTACGATATCAAACAGTATATCAACTCTAAGGGGCATATTATAAAGCTTTGTTAAGTTTTCGCGGCCGTTTTCCCGACATTTCCGCATTAATCGCGTTTAACGCGATTTATTAATGTCCGGAAACGGCCACGAAAAGTTATCGAGGCGTTAACTCTTATGCCGATACTTACTGTTACCACCGTTCTATTTATAAAAGCGGCGGAAATGTTTGCATGCTAGTAGGCTGTTTTGCTTCGCCACCTTGAAGGTGGCGAAAGCAGCCGATACTAGCCTCCCTGCGGTGGGTATGGGCAGGCAACCCGCGGGGGTGGCACACCCACCCCGGGGGCACGCCCACCCCGCCCTCAACCCCCACCGGGTGGCGGCGACCACTCGCCGCGCCGTTCCCAGCAGCCCCTCCCAACCCCTCCCCCGCTCGCGGCAATCGGAACAGGGGCTAGGAGGGGCTGCTGGAAGGGGCTGCAGCGGGTGGTCACGACCCCTCCTTAAAAGAGCCTTGGCGACGTCTTCGGGCTGGCGACACCAACCCCACTCTGGTCGCCGATGCCCAGGCAGATCACTGCGGCGCGCAGTGAGCCGCTGGCACACCGGCCTCAGCAGAGCCAATGTTGCCAGCCGCTTCTTTCTTCTATCTTCAGCATCTACTCCGATGGCATCTGAGTTCCGCAGCGGAGTGCACCTCTTTATAAGGTTTGCAGAAAACCCCTAATCCGTTTGATTGGTAAATTTTTTAATGCTTGGTTTACATGCTTTACATTAACCATCAGATTTTGGAAAGTTCTGAGGCGGCGGTGCCAGCGGGCTCACTGGCAGCCGCAGTGAGTCTGCCTGGCATCGGCGACCTGAGTGGGGTTGGTGTCGCCAGCCCGAAGACGTCGCCAAGGGCTCTTTTAAGAGCCGCACACTGGGGGTCCGGTTCAAGCTACGGGACCCCCGCCAAAGGCACTTGTCAGTGGCCGCCAAGGGCCCTTACAAGGGCCGGGGAGTGGGGTGCCGGTTCGACGCGCGACCCTAAGCCCCAAAGGGTTCTTGTCAGAGCCGCAAGGGCACTTGTAAGTGCGCAAAGGCCCTGATAGGGCCGGGGGAGGGGGGTCCTGGTTCAAGGTCGGAGGTGACTCCTTAAGCCCCAAAAAAGGCCCTTCTCCGGGCCCCGCTGGAGGGTGCCTCCACCCCTCACAGTGGGCCCTTCCCTTCACCTCTGCCAGCGGGGGGCAGGGGGCTTGGAGGAGGCTGTGGGGAGGGGGTGATGGCGGGTGCATTCCCGGCAGCCCCTCCTAGCCTCCTGGTCGAGATTGCGCAGAGAGGGGAAGAGGTTGGAGGGGCTGCTGGAAGCGCTGCCCCCTTAGCGCCGCCGCAGCGGGGGGGTCGAGGGCGGGGGGGCGTAAAGCCACACCTCTGGCTCCAAAGGCAACCCTGTAAGCTCTCTAAATGCACACTTCTGACTCTCCAAACCCACAACTTGGCTCTCTAAAGCCACACTCTGGCTCTGTAAAGGCACACCTTGAGAACAGAAAACCTGAATAGTAATATACAATTTTATGACTAAGAATAGAACTGAAAATTGCAATTCCTGTTTAGAGGACCTGTTCGATTAGCATTAAATATGAATGACAGTTATCTTGTAATATACATATACATTTGAAATACAACCGTGTTATATTAAGATAAAATAAAATGAAACAGGAATTTTGGTTATCTTTAATTAACACACCACCACACACAAACACAATCTTCTTCAAAATGTAATTTTATTTAATGCAAGGGTTTTTATGTAAAAAATACATACTGACATTTATGTGTTTACGGTTTTTCTACGTGTTCATATACAAATATTAATTCTTATAATATAACAGGAATCTACACTATATAACCAACAAAAATTTGAGAATGCGCAAAGGGCAAAGGCTTATGAAATGAGTCTAATGTATTATTTCTATGTACCAATACGTACTCTATTATTACCAACAAGCTTCTCTTAGACCTCCTTCCATTAACCTTTACTGACCATGCCCAGAATCCAGTTTAGTTTCACAGATCAGCAGCAAACAATACATTTTTTGCATTGCTTACTATTAAAGGGGCCCTATTCATTTTCAAAGGGGCATTCTACAGTTAGAAAGGGACAGTCTCAATATATTTCAGGCTGAGCCTTAAGATAAAAAAAAGCTCTGTGTCTGTGAAGTAATCTTCATTCCTGAATTGTGAAAAGTAGCTTAGTACTAATTTTAAGATATTTTGAAAATATTGCCTTAAAGGGCATGTCCACACCCCAAACAAAAAATTGAATGTTGGTTGAGACCCCCCCAAAATCTAAGACCACGTAGCTTTAAACTTTTGAAATCAGTTCCTGGACATACTTACTGTACCAGCCCTCTTCCTTGTCTCTGCCATGGCTTTTCTCCCTTGCCTTTCCATGCTTGGAAGAAGCAGAAGGGGACAGATTGGCTAAGAAGCGAGTCCAGAGGGTGGGTGTACTCACTTTTGTGAGATATTGTGTGTATATATATATATATATATTTATATATATATATATTATATATACTGTTATACATTATCTCTTGTAGCACCCAGAGAGTGGAGAGTTTCAAACAAGTGCCGAGTCTTTGGGTGGATATATATATCTCCTTCCTATTCTATAAAATTAAATTTATTTTGCATTAGAGATGGGGCTATATATTATTAGTTTTAGGATAGGTGTATATTTATGACATGTATATGAGTATAACTAAGTGTCTATTAAGAATAGTAGTGAGTTATTACTTGTATTAAGTACAACAAAAATATTATAGTTGTAAAACTACTTACTGATCTAGGTACATAAAGTCAATAGAGGAGACTCAGGCAACCGGCTGAGTTATTGCGTGTGAACACACAACATTTTTCGAGCCTTACAGGGCCCTTTCTCATACTTGATAACATAGTCTATTGAATTTATGTACCTAGATATGTAACATGCTGTTGGATGGAAGCATGAAATAGAAGGAGCTGGTCTGTATATTACTAGTATTGTGGATAATCCGCCCAGTACTTACTGAGTGCTACGACTACTATTTAAATAGAATATCTAAAATGAAAGGTCATAATCCCACCCTCCAGTAAGTGAAAACCACTGATGTGGTTTTAAATAATGTTAGGAAACTTTAAGGTATATTTGGTGCATCATTACAAGCAGTTATGTTCTTTGTTTAAAAACACACATGCTTTAGTCAATCATAAAAATGTATGTATGCTATTCAGAGGGTATGTTCCAAGGCCTGATATTATTAGAAGTAATCGCATGGATTTAGAGGAACAAAGATCTTGTCAACACACTTGCTGGCTTTTATGAGGAAGTATTTGGACTCTGGTTCTGTGTTGGGACCACTTTTATTTAATCTTTTTATTAAATTTGGAAAGTAGGTATTGTCAGGAAGGTATTGTGTTTGCAGACATTAAAGATAACATGATGTGCAATTGTTGCAGGCAGATGTATATGATTGTCACATTGGACTGCTAAGTGGCAGAGTAGATTCAATGTTCTTAAGTAGGGTTGTGCAGTTTTGGAATCCATGTACATAAAGGACATCTTGCAAATAGAAATGGTCAGAGAAGGGCAACTAAATTAATAAGGGGACTGGGAGCTTCACATATGGACAAATTAAATAGTTACAATCATAACACATAAGAGAAAAGGCACACATACATTATTGGGCCATACAATAAACTATCTGGGTATTGTTCACCAATAGAACATGTCAGAGGACACGCGGACATCCCTTAAAAACTGGAAGAAAGAAGTAAGTATTTAAGTATCGAGTTTCTAAAAAATAAGAATGTTGCTATTAATGGTATTGAACATAAAAGTTGGAGTTGATTTCCAGTTGTCACCGGTTTAATGCCAGTAATGAGCTCTGGATAATCCTGTGAGATGGAGATATGGATGCCAGAGAGTATCATAATCGAACTGGAAATCCTTTACAGGTAAAATTTGATTTCCCTCTACTAAAGTAAATGTGTCTCTACTCAGTTTGATCGTTTTTTCACTCCCACTTCTCCAACCTCCCAATGGTAACTTTTTCTGTGCTCCTGAAAAGTGCTCTGAAAGGTGGATGGGGGACTGTGGTTTAACTGTACAGGGAGTTACAGGGGCAAATATATTACAAACATACATACAAGGCATAGCTTTGCTACCGAGAGCCGTTATCGGCTATTGTGTCTTAAAGTCACGTTAACCATGTACTTAGACACATCTAACGATGGCGGCGACGTTAGCAAAATTTGAGTTGCGCAACTGCCACAACCAATGTAATGGGGTAATTAGCTGGTTGTTAACGACTGAAAAGGCAAACTCCATTGCAATGCACTGAGAGCCACAATCAGCTCAGTGCATTGCCTAAAGGGGGCAATAGAAAGTGATAGTGACTCTCGGAACATAACCCCTATAGTAATATCAGCAGATAATGAAACAAATCAAGTGCCTTGATTTATGATCTTGATGACGGACGAAATGGTGTGTCTGAAACCCGTTTGATTGTTTCCACTTCGTGGCCCAAAGTTTCCTGTTTCCTTCTTATCATCTCCTAATCTCTCTCTCTCGCTATCCGGGGCCATCCCGCCGGCCCCTTGCCTGCCCCCTCCCGCTATACCATGACCTGGATGAATGAGAACCTTCACAAGCATATGTTTTAAGGACTTACCTTAGTAGTAATTAACATGGATTTATGAGGAACACATCTTGTCAAACAAGGAAGTGAGTAGAAATATGGATTCTGACATAGCGGTAGATGTAGTAAGTATACTTGCATTTTGCTGAGGCTTTTGATACAGTCCCCCATAGGTGACTTATGTACAGTATAAAATAAGCTCTTTTGGGCTTGGGTGTCACATTTGTACATGGATAGAAAGTTGGTTGATGAATTGGATGCAGATAATAGTTGTTAATGGTGCTTCATCAATGTGGACTGGTGTGCCATAGTGTTCTGTGTTGGAGCCACTTCTATTTACGGTAATCTGTTTATTAATCATTAATAAGCTAGTTAGCAAGGGGTCCATGATTGCTGACGACACAAACTTTTGACAACCATTAAAATCTGCATGTGCAATCATTGCAGGTGGATCTAGATAGATTGTCACATTGGGCTGCTAAGTGGCAGATGTGATTCAATGTTGATAAATGTAATGTAATCCATTTTGGACTTAGAAATCCTTGTGCTGCTTATACTATAAATGGGTCTGTATTAAGTGAATCTCTGTTGGAAAAGGATCTTGGAGTTTTCGTGGATAACAAACTTAAAGGTAGCAAGCAGTGCCAGGCGGCAACAGCCAGAGCCAGAATGGTATTTATTGTCTTGTATAAAGAGAGGTATGGATTCAAGAGAGAAAAGTATTATTCTCCCTCTTTACAAAGTATTGGTAAGGCCTCATTTGGAATAAGCAGTCCACCGCACTCCGTCCAAACACAGCTGCCTGGGGGCAAGATGTTAAAAAAAGAAATCCTATGAATCCTGGTTCATTTGGTCACATCCCCTAAATTAATTTTTACACAATATACAGAGGCAGAAGGGAACATATTGGGTGTACCTCAATAGGTATTAGAGGGGACTTATATGCACACACATCTTTTGGATTGTACTGGAAGTGTTAGTGCTTTAGAATACATGTTAAATATCATAAAGTACAGCCTAACAGTAGATAAGACAGACATTATCCATCTTATATTTGCTATATACACTTTCAATTTTTCTGTTTTGTTTATTGATTTGTTAGATAATCTAACAGGAAGATATTTAAATCCAGGGTTTTGAGATGGACGAAACTGCTAAAATCCGTTCCGCCTGTGGACCTGGAAAATGGTCTGGGGAAAAACGTACATACATCCAGAAGTGTAAAAAAAAAACTTTCCTCACACCGAACTGTTTTTCGAATTACAATTCTGTTTTCGAGGAGCACTGAAATTTTTAGAAAATTTGAAGTTTAAAAAGATTTCGAAAATTTTACAAAAATATTAGATACAGTAACATACTGTAAATGGCTCAGAGACCTGGGAAATGGTCTAGGGAACAGATAATCAGATTCTTTCAAATCAAATTGTTTACAATTAAATAGAACTATTAAGTTAGTTCTTGAAGCCGTTTCGCTAGTCATCCGACTGGCTTTCTCACTTCAGAATGACTTGTACAAGAATCTTTGGCAATTATGTACCCTGGAAAATCCCAATTAGCATATCACAGCCAAGTGTTAAGGGCATGATTGGATAGTATTAGTGGCTAAGAGGTGTTATAGGAACGCCAAGAGTCAGGTGTCAAAACAGCTTTGTACATTGCAGACAGTTGGTGTCGAACCCCCCCATCTCTATTTAGGCTTGGTTTCATTTTCACATAAATGGCCTCCTTAACACCTCTCTTGAACCAGTCACGTTCCTTTGCCAATATGTTAACATTACAATCTTCAAAGGTATGTCCTTTATCCTTAAGATGCAGGTACACGGCTGTGTCCTGACCTGAGGAATTGGCTCTTCTGTGCTGGGCCATACTTTGTTGCAGTTGCTGTTTGGTCTCCCCCACATACAAATCAGAGCATTCTTCACTGCACTGCACTGCATATATAATGTCGCTTTTCTTGTGTTTGAGGTATTGGGTCTTTCAGATGTACCAATTGCTGCCTCAGTGTGTTGTTTTGTTTAAAGCAGACAGGGATATGGTGTTTTTTGAAAATTCTTCGTAATTTTCGGAGACCCCTGCTACATATGGGATGACCATGTTCTTTCTCCTGTCTTGCTTTTCCCCTAAGGGCTTGAATTTTGCCATCACTCCTAAAGCCATCCCTGTGGTGGATATTATAGCAATCAATTCAGAATGACTTGTACAAGAATCTGTGACTTGTACAAGAATCTGTGGCAATTATGTACCCTGGAAAATCCCAATTAGCATATCACAGCCAAGTGTTAAGGGCGTGATTGGATAGTGGCTAAGAGGTGTTATAGGAACGCCCAGAGTAAGGTGTCAAAACAGCATTGTGAATTGGGAAAGCCAGTCGGATGACTAGCGAAACGTCTTCAAGAACTAAACTTCAAGTCCAGTTGATCTAATTGAATACAACAGATATACCATGACCTGGATGAATGAGAACCTTCACAAGCATATTACAATTAGATACTTTCAATTCTTATTGGAAAATAATCTGATTGGTTAGTATAGCAATCAGATACTTCCTGAAAGAACCTGATTGTATCTAATTAGAATTGGTTACAATCAGATACGTTTAGAAATAATCTTATTGGATCGCTTTCTGGAAGAATCTGATTATAACCAATTTTGATTGGAAAATAACCTGATTGGTATAGCAATAACATTCTTTTAAAAAAAAAGAAAAGCTGATTGTAAACAATCAGAATTGGTTACTCAGATTCTTTCAGAAAGAATTTAATTGGTATGCTTTCTGGAAGAATGTAATTAGTTACAATTAGAGATGTCCGAACTTCGCAAAATCCGGTCCACTCGAGGATCCGCGAATTTTCGGAAAAAATTAGAAAATTCGAAAATCCGCAAGCGGACCCATTAAAGCCCATTAAAATAAAAAAAATCCTCGAAAATATGTGAAATCCTCGTAATTTCGAAAATTTTCGAAAATAAGTTTTTTCATGCATTTTCAAAAATACGAAATCGGGTTCGGATCCGCGAACTGGGCCATCACTAGTTACAATCAGATTATTTTAGAAATAATCTGATTGGTTTAGTAAACAATCAGATTCTTTTCTAATCAGAATTAATCATGGCGGGATTTACACCTCAGGAGCCTGTAGGCCCAAAGAGCCTGGCGCCCTTAGCCCCACCCCTAAACACAGACCACACCCCCAAACCACACCCATTTTCTCTTTTTGGGAAGAAAATAAACTATAAAGGGGTTGGATTGGTGGGAGGAAATTGACAGGCGCCCCTAGGCGAATTGGTTACAATCAGATTCTTTCAGAAAGAATTTAATTGTCTTTTCCCCAGACCATTTTCCAGGTCCCAAAACTATTTACAGTAAGTTACTGTATAATTTTTACAAAATTTTCAAAAATTCCTTGAAATTTTCTTCGAATTTTCGAACGCATCTCGAAAAGTCTGCAAAGCAGAATTCCGTGAAATCACGGAAATCCGTTGCGGAACTGGGTTCAGAACCTACAGTGAAATACAACGTTTGTGCGAGCTTGAATCAATCTTCCCCCTTAAATTTCCAACCAATAATAGATCAATAGGAGATCCATTGGATCATTCTATAATTAAAGTTATCATCTGTGTTTCAATACTCACCTTCCCCATTAAGGCTGAGGCCACACTACAAACACCAAATTGCAACACACATTGCAAGCGTAATTGCAGGCATTTGTGCGTGATTCTTGTGCATTTTTGCTTGCATTTTGCATGCAATTTGTGCCATTTTCCATTATGTTAACGCACCAAAAATGATGAACACGCATGCATTACCAAATCACAAACGCATGCGCAATCGAATGCGCATCGGAAATTGCGGGATTTTCGCGTTCCGGCGATTTCCATTTCCATTCCAAAACGCGTGCGCAAACGCACAAAAAAGTGCTAGTATGGCCTAGCCCTAACTCACACTGTCACCAGGATTCTGTTACAAGGGATTACTATTGGTAAATGTGTTACAGAGGGATCACTATTGGTCAATGTGTTACAGAGGGATCCACATTGGTAAATGTGTTTACAGAGGGATCACTATTGGTAAATGTGTTACACGAGGGATCACTATTGGTCAATGTGTTACAGAGGATCACAATTGTAAATGTGTTACAGAGGGATCACTATTGGAATTGTACAGAGGGATCACTATGTAATGTGTTACAGAGGGATCACAATTGGTAAATGTGTTACAGAGGGATCACTTGGTAAATGTGTTACAGAGGGATCACTATTGTTCAATGTGTTACAAAGGGATCACTATTGGTAAATCTGAGGTCCTATAAAGAACCCGACTATCTGTCATGTTTCAATCTTATTTGATTTTATCAGTTCAGGACACGGGTTATTATAATTTAATAACAATTAATAAACCACTTCATTGTCTCAGAGAATGGGCATGGAGATGTTTTATTTTCATTCCACTATCATATATGAGCAGGGATCAAACCAGTAGATCTCCAATGTTTGAAACTACACTCCCAGCATCCTCTACAAGCACTCTGTTGTTAGGGATTCTGGGGTTGTAGTTTCCAAAACATCTGGAGATCTTCTAGTCCCTGATTATAGATATCTCTTACTTGTCCAGCAAACGCAGCTCTCCTTTGTTTCTATTGAGAGGGTGGGGTGAGTGAGAGAACTGTCACATGTTTTACAAAGAGTGACATATAAATCTTGCAACTTCCTACTACACTTCCTACTTCCTACTACACTGTTTTGATTGGCTAACACTGCTGTTAATCTAATATAAGCACATTGGATACAGCACTAAAATAATGAAATATGTATTACCCATGAAATTAAACATTTATTTATATAAGGGATATACAACACACAAATATATAGTATAGTATTTGAGGGATGATAAAGACATACTTCCATCCATCCAATCCATCTAGCAATCCCTCATTTCCTGCCTAACTGTTGATCCAGAGGAAGGCAAAAAACCCCACCAAATTTATGAAGGGCAAAAAAATTCAATTGGAAATTTCTCTGGATCAACTCTACTTTATGTATTAATACCAGTAACCTGCAACTTCCTTGTTTGCAGAAACATGTCCAACTTTTTTTTTGAAAATGACCAATGAACCTGCCATAACAACATCCACTGAGACAGTTCCATAGCGTTTACCGTTCTGGGGGAAGTGAGAGAGCCTGTTATATGGATCCAGTGTGTAAGAATGAGAAATGCAAAGTTTGCTAATGGTAATTGTAAAAGTAAAGTAATTTAAAGGGCAACTAAAGCCACAGAACAATACTTAACCAGAAGGCAGAACACCTGATATAAAACCATAATCTGTGTCTTACCTCTCATTTTGATATGGGTACTGGGAAATTTACCTAAATAACATATTGTTTGTGCTTTACTTCTCAGCATCTAGTATCACCCAGTTTGGTCAACGACTATTATGTTCTGCTCATGCTCGATCCTTAGCTATGGCACAAACTTTTACAGTGGTCACACCCATTAATAATCTCTAGCCAATCCTTTACAGGACAGATAAAGCAAGGAAGCAGTGACTGAGGTCAGAGGTGTGGTCTGACACTGCACATACACACAGATACTTCATCCAGTTCTAACATGCTTACATTTACTTTAACAGAGTTTACTAAAGTGGCATTTTATAGTTTATTGGTGTTTTTAGGGGGGTTGTTTTCAGATTCTGGAGTATAAAAAATTGGGTTTAGTTCTCCTTTAAAAGGTTTAGAAGTTAGGACCTTCCAGACTGGGGTTACCTTGACGTGGTTGGAAGGCTTTCATTCATGTGATCACATAATGTATACTAAAACCCTTTGTTTATAAAGTATTGCAGATAATATGATATTGTATGGGGCCTAGGAATGTGCATTGATTATCTTTTCTATGTTTGTATATATTACCTGTGTGCCAGGTGTTAATAGAGCTATACCTTTGGTATTCGGTAAGATTAACTAGACTTTAGTACTTAAGATGTTTCGCTAGTCATCAAACTGTCTTTCTGATTTAGAATGACTTGTACACCTCATTCTGTGGGCAATAAATATCCTGTAATGGCGTCTCACTATGCATATACAGCAATGTGACCAGGACCCCTAATGCAAGGTGCAGATTGCATTGTAGCTTAGAAGTGTTATTAAACTGCCCAGGTAAGGATCTAACAGCAAAGTATGTGGCAGATAATTTGTGTTGAAGATCCCTACTCTCTATTAGTGTTGAAGATCTCCATTCATGTTTGGTTTATTTATTTCGACATAAATTGCCTCCTTGACACCTCTTTGTCCAATATGGTGAATTAGCTCTTCTCTGTTTGGCAATTCGTTGGTGCAGCTGCTATTTAGCCTTCTTCACATACAAATCAAATCAGAACTAGAAAGGGAAACTCTGAGTATAAACTTTGAATTTGACTTAAAGACCACATTTTGGAAGGGAATGTGTGTGTTTGTGCTGCAGATTTTGAAACTCAATAATGCCAATGATGAGGACATTGCTGTTTTTTACTTACCCTTTAAATATGTCACATGAATTAAAGGCAGGTCAGTTGGTGTGTGTACTCTGTCAGGTTGGGGGATAAAAGACTAACTTTTTGATGATTGGTCAAAATGTTGTTTTTTTTTTTTTTACTATACTTAGCCTTTAAATATGATTGCTACATGAATGAATGGGTACCTCAGTTGGTGTATGTACCTGTGTCAGGTTGGAAGTTAAACTTTTTGGATTACTGATCAAAATTTATTTTTGACTATAATTACCCTTTAAGTAGGTCTGCCACATAAATAATCAGTAGGTATGTGTACCTGGGTCTGTAGAGGGGGTATGTCTTTTTTTGTTTACAACCATAAAACTATCTTTTATTAGAGGAAAATCAATTGTTGTTTTTTTTTACTTTATTTACCTTTTAAGTATGGCTCCAAAGGAATAAAAGTGAGTACAGTAGGGTGTGTGTACTCGTGTGAGGTGGGGGGGTTATGTTTTTGCATGTATGACATATAACTAACCTTTATTGATGATTGATCAAGTACTTCTGTACCCATATGATTGATCATGTAGCTCTGTACCCATATGCACGGACAGATCATATTAGGGATAGTGAAAATGTGAAAAGGTACGATATCAAACAGTATATACAACTCTAAGGGGCATATTTATAAGCTTGTTAAGTTTTTCGCGGCCGTTTTCCCCTGACATTTCCGCATTAATCGCGTTTAACGCGATTTATTAATGTCCAAACGGCCACAAAAGTTATCGAGGCTTAACCTTCATGCCGATACTTACCTGTACCACCGCTTCTATTTATAAGCGGCGGTAAATGTTTTGCACTGCTAGTATTGGCTGTTTGCTTCGCCACCTTGAAGGTGGCGAAAGCAGACCGATACTACCTCCCTGCGGTGGTTATGGCAGGCAACCCGCGGCGGTGGTCGCACCCACCCGGGGGGCACGCCCACCCCGCCCTCAACCCCCCGAGTTGGCGGCGACCACTCGCCGCCGCTTCCCAGCAGCCCCTCCCAACCCCTTCCCCCCTCGCGGCAATCTCGGAACAGGGGGCTAGGAGGGGCTGCTGGGAAGGGGCTGCAGCGGGTGGTCACGACCCCCTCCTTAAAAGAGCCCTTGGGCGACGTCTTCGGGCTGGCGACCAACCCCACTCTGGTCGCCGATGCCAGGCAGACTCACCTGCGGCCGCCAGTGAGCCCCGCTGCACCGCCGGCCTCAGCAGAGCCAATGTTGCCAGCCGCTTCTTTCTTCTATCTTCACCATCTACTCCGATGGCATCTGAGTTCCGCAGCGGAGTGCACCTCTTTAAAAAGTTTGCAAAAAACCCTAATCCGTTTCTGATTGGTAAATTTTTTAATGCTTGGTTTACATGCTTTACATTAACCAATCAGATTTCTGGAAAGTTTCGGAGGCCGGCGGTGCCAGCGGGCTCACTGGCAGCCGCAGTGAGTCTCCTGGCATCGGCGACCTGAGTGGGGTTGGTGTCGCAGCCCGAAGACGTCGCCCAAGGGCTCTTTTAAGAGCCGCACACTGGGGGTCCTGGTTCAAGCTACGGGACCCCCCGCCAAAGGCACTTGTCAGTGGCCGCAAGGGCCCTTACAAGGGCCGGGGAGTGGTTGCCGGTTCGAGCTGCGGGCCCCTAAGCCCCAAAGGGTTCTTGTCAGAGCCGCAAGGGCACTTGTAAGTGCCGCAAAGGCCCTGATAGGGCCGGGAGGGGGGTCCTGGTTCAAGTGCTGGACTCCTTAAGCCCCAAAAGGCCCTTCTCAGGGCCCCGCTGGAGGGTGCCTCCACCCCTCACAGTGGGCCCTTCCTTCACCTCCTTGCCAGCGGCGGGCAGGGGGCTTGGAGGGGCTGCTGGGAGGGGGGTGCATGGCGGGTGCATTCCCCAGCCCTCCTAGCCTCCTGTTCCGAGATTGCCGCGAGAGGGAAGGTTGGGAGGGGCTGCTGGAACGCTGCCCCCTTAGCGCCCGCAGCGGGGGGGTCAGGGCGGGGTGGGCGTAAAGCCACACCCTGGCTTTCCAAAGGCAACACTGTAGCTCTCTAATGCACACTTCTGACTCTCCAAACCCACAACTCTGGCCCTCTAAAGCCAACCTCTGGCTCTGTAAAGGCACACCCTTTGAGAAACCTCATATATGTAATATACAATTTTATGACTAAGAATAGAACTGAAAATTGCAATTCCTGTTTAGAGGACCTGTTCTGATTAGCATCTAAATATGAATGACGTTATCTTGTAATATCACTATACATTTTGAATATACACACGTTTATATATTAAGATAAAATTAAAATGAAACAGGAATTATTGTTTATCTTTAATTAACACAACACACACACAACAACAATCTTCTTCAAAATGTAATTTTATTTAATGCAAAGGGTTTTTATGTAAAAAATACACCTGACATTTATGTTGTTTTACGGTTTTCTACGTGTTCATATACAATATTTAAATTCTTTTAATATACAGGGAATCTACACTATATAACCAACAAAATTTGAGGAATGCGAAGGGCAAAGGCTTATGTAATGAGTTCTACTGTTATCTTTCTATGTACCAAGTAACGTCATCTTTATTACCACAAGCTTCTCTTAGACCTCCTTCCTTACATACACTTTCTGGACCATGCCCAGAATCCAGTTTTTAGTTTTCACAGATCAGCAGAACAATACATTTTTTGCATTGCTTACTATTAAAGTGGCCCTATTCATTTTCAAAGGGCATTCTACAAGTTAGAAGGGACAGTTCTCATAATATATTCTCAGGCTGCACTTAAGATAAAAAAAAGCTCTGTGTCTGTGAAGTAATCTTCATTCCTGAATTGTGAAAAGTAGCTTAAGTACTAATTTTAAGAATCTTTTGAAAATATTGCATTAAAGGGCATGTCCACACCCAAACAAAAAATTGACTGTTGGTTGAGACCCCCCCAAAATCTAAGACCACGCTAGCTTTAAACTTTTGAAATCAGTTCCTGGACATACTTACTGTACCAGCCCTCTTTCCTTCGTCTCTGCCTTCGTCTTTCTCCCTTGCCTTTTCCATGCTTGGAAGCAAGCAGAAGGGAACAGATGGGCTAAGCGAGTCCAGATGGGTGTACTCACTTTTGTGAGATATTGTGTGTATATATATATATATATATAATATATATATATATATATATATACTGTTATACATTACTTCTTTGTAGCACCCAGGAGAGTGGAGAAGTTTCAAACAAGGCCCGAGTCTTTGGGTGGATATATATATCTCCTTCCTATTCTATAAAATTATATTTATTTTTTGCATTAGAGATGGGGGCTATATATTATTAGTTTTAGGATAGGTGTATATTTATACATGTATATGAAAGTTACTAAGTGTCTATTAAGAAGTAGTGAGTTTATACTTGTATTAGTACAACAAAAATATATAGTTAAAACTACTTACTGATCTAGGTACATAAAGTCAATAGAGGAGACTCAGGCAACCGGCTGATTATTGCGTGTGAACACACAACATTTTTCGAGCCTTACAGGGCCCTTTCTCATACTTGATAACATAGTCTATTGAATTTATGTACCTAGATATGTAACATGCTGTTGGATGGAAGCATGAAATAGAAGGAGCTGGTCTGTATAATTACTAGTATTGTGGATAATCCTGCCCGTACTTACTGAGTTGCTACGACTTTTTAATAGAATATCTAAAATGAAAGGTCATAATCCCACCCTCCAGTAAGTGAAAACCACTGTATGTGTTTTAACTAATGTTAGGAAACTTTAAGGTATTTTGGTTGCATCATTACAAGCAGTTATGTTCTTTGTTTAAAACACACACTGCTTTTAGTCAATCATAAATGTATTGTATGCTATTCAGAGAGTATGTTCCAAGGCCTGATATTATTAGAGTAATCCGCATGGATTTATGAGGAACAGATCTTGTCACACACACTTGCTTGGCTTTTATGAGGAAGTATTTGGACTCTGGTTCTGTGTTGGGACCACTTTTATTTAATCTTTTTTTAATAATTTGGAAGTAGGTTTGTCAGGAAGGTATCTGTGTTTGCAGACATTAAAGATACACTATGGTGCAATTGTTGCAGGCAGATGTATACTGATTGTCACATTGGACTGCTAAGTGGCAGTAGATATCAATGTTCTTAATGTAGTTGTGCAGTTTTGGAATCCCATTGTACATAAAGGACATCTTGCAAATAGAAATGGTTCAGAGAAGGGCAACTAAATTAATAAGGGGACTGGGGAGCTTTCACATATGGACAAATTAGATAATTACAATCATACACACTAGAGAAAAGGCACACATACATTATTGGGCCATACAATAAACTATCTGGGTATTGTTCACCAATAGAACATGTCAGAGGACACCGGACATCCCTTAAAAACTGGAAGAAAGAAGTTATTTAAGTATCGAGTTTCTAAAATAAAGATGTTGCATATTACTGGTATTGATACATAAAGTTGGAGTGATTTCCAGTTGTCACCGGTAATGCCAGTAATGAGCTCTGGATAATCTGTGAGATTTGGAGATATGGATGCCAGAGAGATTATCATAAACTGGAAATCCTTTACAGGTAATTTGCATTTCCCTCTACTAAGTAAATGTGTCTCTACTCAGTTTTATCGTTTTCACTCCCACTTCTCCAACCTCCCAATGTGTAACTTTTTCTGTGCTCCTGAAAAGTGCTCTGAAAGGTGGATGGGTGACTGTTTAACGTACAGGGAGTACAGGGGCAAATATATTACACATACATACAAGGCATAGCTACCGAAGCCGTTATCGCTATTTGTGTCTTAAAGTCACGTTAACCAATGTACTTTAAGACACATCTAACGATGGCTGCGACGTTACGCAAAATTTGAGTGGCGCAACTGCCACAACCAATGTACTGGGTAATTAGCTGGTGTTAAACCTTGCAAAAGGCAAACTCCATTCGACAATGCACTGAGAGCCACAATCAGCTCAGTGATTGCCTAAAGGGGGCAATAGAAAGTGATAGTGACTCGCGACATAACCCCTATAGTATATCAACAGATAATGAAACAAATCAAGTGCCTTGATTTATGATCTTGATGACGGACGAAATGGTGTCTGAAACACTTTGATTGTTCCAATTAAAAGTGCTCCAAAGTTTCCTGTTTCATTATATATAATATATATCTATCTATATAGATATCAGGGATAAAGAGGCACTTGCACTGAAACATAACATTTATCAGAAACCTATCGATGCGTTTCAGCCCTGCACGAGCCGTCCTCAGGATGTTTCATAATTAAACCAGTGTCTTTAAATAGGAGCTGGTTGCAACATAGGAAACACATCAAAGAGATAAAATCAGACATGATATTAAGTTAAAATATGAACAATCGTATTCAACATTTAAAAGTTTCTTGTCTGTAATGGGAGGAAATAACCATACGGCAAATGCAAAGAATTTGGAGGAGCACATTATTTCCTCAGGACTGAGGAGGGGAATTTGTATCCCTCGAAACGTTGTATGTCTTTTTTTGCTGAAATAACACTGGAAACGAAATAGTGTGCTCCTCCAACTTCTTTGCATTTGCCGTATTGCTGTGGCTCTTGAGGTGGAGGACTGGAGGATTACCGAAGTTTGGCATTACCAAGGGTAGATGTTTATCATACGCGATAATTCCCAAGCCTGTTCGACTCTTCTCTAATCTTTCCACTCATCGGAGTTACGTAGAACAAAAATCTATCGTGTTGTAGCCTTTCATTAAAGTGGGCATGCCAGGTTTATGGGACTCCAAATATATTGACATGCCCGTTCTAATTGTGGGAGAGCATTTTGGCAGGGTAATTTCTGGCCCATAAGCGTTTGTGCATTTCTCTTATTGTGGCTCTGCCAATTGTGTGTCCGTATTTCAACCCTGAAGAAAACACGCACACCAGTGGGAAAACATTTCTTTAATAATAAACCCACAGTACCACCCTTAATGGATGGTATTTGAGAAAGTGCTGTTGCCAATGAGAGGATTAGGAATCCAAAGGAATTAAAGTGGATAGACAAACTGAATACAATGGAGCCCCATGGCCTTAATGATGCATACAGCATAAAATGCTTATGAATATTTGTCTATTATTTATGCTTGCTTTTTCTCTTTCCATATAGGAGTTGTGAATTACCTATAAGGACTTTTTCCTATCAGCAAAGGGAGCAGGGGGAGTAATGTACTCTACCTGACTTACCTTAGCTGTTTTTCTACAGGTTTAAACCACCTGAACTATGTTATTCCATGGAGGACTTTAGATGGTGCCACTTATTCAAACAGACATGTGTATGTAGTATTTGATATGTATGGTTTTTTGTACCAGTGTTCTACAACTGGCAAAATGCATGCAAGGGGCACACTTAAAGTGTAAATGAATATTTATTAAATCACATCAAACACTACAACGTTTCAGGGATCACCTTGTCTCGTTTCATCATACCTGATGAAAGGGAGAAGGTGATCCCTGAAATGTTGTAGTTTGATGTGATTTAATAAATATTCACTTACACTTTAAGTGTGCCCCTTGCCTCCATTTTGCTTGTACTATAGCGAAGGGTCATTAGTAGTGGACCTGGCAAGGAAGCACCTTCTGAAACATGTCTAATAGCCACAAAAGAGATTCCTAGGCCCGAAACCCAAGTTTGCTGTTCTACAACTGGCTACTACATGGAGCTGGTGTTCATGAGTGTTCAGTTTGTTCACTTTGTTAATTGTGTATATATGGTGGTGGGATCAGTATGTCTGTAAATGCACCTGATGAAGGACCTACTTATGGTCTGAAACATGTTGTACTCCTTCTAAAAAATTGACTTCAGGATGGGTTTATAATTGACTGCAGTTTCTTTTTGATTTGATGTATTTTAGTTTTGTTGGGCAGTGGGTGAGGCCCTAGCTGGATTGCAGGTGACTATATTATGTAGACACAGAGGCAGCAAACCTTATCTAGGTGTATATCGATTCCCCCATCCCAGAATTTACAGTGTGTATATCTATTCCCCCATCCCAGAATTTACAGTGTATATATCGATTCCCCCATCCCAGAATTTACAGTGTATATATCAATTCCCCCACCCCAGAATTTACAGTGTATATATCGATTCCCCCACCCCAGAATTTACAGTGTATATATCGATTCCCCCACCCCAGAATTTACAGTGTATTACTATTCTTCCACCCCCCAGAATTTACAGTTTATATCGATCCCCACCCCAGAATTTACAGTGTATATATCGATTCCCCCACCCCAGAATTTACAGTATACTCTATCTATTCCCCCTTCCCAGAAATTACAGTGTATATATCGATTCCCCTCCCCAGAATTTACATGTATAATCGATTCCCCCTCCCCAAATTTTACATGTTAATATCTATCCCCCTTCCAAATTTACAGTGTATAATCGATTCCCCACCCACAGAATTTACAGTGTTATATTGATTCCCCACCCCAGAATTTACAGTGTATATATCGATTCCCCCACCCCAGAATTTACAGTGTATGTATCGATTCCCCCACCCCAGAATTTACAGTGTTTATATTGATTCCCCACCCCAGAATTTACAGTGTGTATATCAATTCCCCCACCCCAGAATTTACAGTGTATATATCGATTCCCCACCCCAGAATTTTCACAGTGTATATATCGATTCCCCCACCCCAGAATTTACAGTGTTTATTTTGATTCCCCACCCCAGAATTTACAGTGTATATATCGATTCCCCCACCCCAGAATTTACAGTGGATAATCTTTTCCCCACCCCCCAGAATTTACAGTGTATATATCGATTCCCATCCATTTACAGATATTCATCCCCATTCCTTCTCCCTCCACCCCCCCTCCTCCCCCCCCCTCCCTTCCCCCTCAGGACAGAGATTTAGGGTTTATATAGATAAATATATACTATTTTCTGTAAGGATTACTGCTATAACTGTAAAACAAAGGTGTAAATTATGTTCTGAAATGGATTACCATTTATTTTTTAAATATTCCCTGATGTATTAATTGGAAACAGTTGCATTGAATATTACCCCGCTCGCAATACCAGACAGTATTCCACTGGTATTGTGCAAATGTCATTGATATTTTGGAGAGTAATCGGTCAAAATGTGTGGTTACCTCTAATAATAATGGAATATTACACAGGCAAACAAAATGCACTGCCAATAGAATTCTAAAAACACAAAAACCCTTTTATAGTAGGTAGTATTCCTCAATCAATGCATTACAGGAATAGTTTACTTTTTTCAGTGAACTATTCCTTTAAGAAAAGTAATAAGATGGTTTTGTTAATTAATCTCCTGAACGCAATTCAATAACATGGTGTTCGCCTCATGGTGAATGCAGAAATGTGTTGGCAATTGCATGACTTTTTTATGGCAGCTATTAACTGGTGTTAAAAAGTTGCGCAAAAAAATGTTGCACACTTGATATTGAATTGCTTTGCACCAGCTGCGTGTGGTGTCTTTTGTGATACCCGTGCAGGCAGCGCAATAAGAGCCCATGCTAACCAATATTAAATGTAGTGATTGTGAGTACAGATCATGTAATAAAGTAAATTCTCTGGGTTGCTAAACAACAAGAAAAGAACTCGTGGGGCTATTTCACCATTACGTTAACGCTGAGCTTCACAATGGCAAATAGGCATTACCAAATGCAGCCCATTATGCGTTAAGAAGTTCAGTGTAAATACATATGCTTTTCAGAAAAAAGAGCAGAATTTTACCTCCTATTGACCTTAACCTGCCCATTCAGCATTGTGGTCTGTGTATAAATAATGCAAATGAAATTCGGACTTCCTGTTTGCAGGACCCCTAGTTGAGACCGTTATGGTCTTGCCCTTACCCTGCCTGGGTTGATTCAGTTGCTCAGTAGAGATACTGAGCCTACCTTTGAACCATCCAACAGCCAATCAGTAGAAATTACTGTTAGAACATTCCAAGGAAGTGGTGCAATCCTGGGAAGCAGAAGGACCGTTAGAACCTGAAATGTCAGCTAATAAATGTCAACAGCAGGAACAGCAAAAGGTATTGAAATCAACTGATTTTTCAAATGGGAGAGAATATGTAGAATAACTAGGTAAATATTGATATTTTCCACTGACTGTCCATTTAAGTCCTGTATATTGATATTGAGAAACCTCACCAAACCAGACCAGGGCTTAACTGAGAATAATAAGGCAACATTACAAGGGGTCTTCAGCAGTTTAAAGCACTTTGGGACAATACTGTACATGTAGAAAAACACATGTAAATAGTAACATAGTAACATAGTAATTAGGTGAATAAAGACATTCGTCCATCAGTCCACCTATTCCCTTTTTTTTTTTTTTTTTTTAACCTTACCTAACAGTTGATCCAGAGGACGGCAAAAAACCCAGCTAAAAGGGGGGGAAAAAATCCTTCCTGACTCCAAACGGCAATCGGAAAAGAATCCCTGGATCAACCATACCTATATGCATTAACAACCAGTATTCTCAATATTTTTTAGTTTTAGAAAACTTATCAGGCCTTTTTTAAAGTTATTCAATGAACTTGCCATTACCCCTCGCTGAAGACAGTTCCACAGTATTCATTCAACCGTTCTTACTGTAAAGAACCCTCTCCTAACTGAGATGATGAAACTCTTTTCTTCCACCTTAAAGGATGTCCCGAGTCCTCTGATATGACCTATTAGTGAACAATGCACCAGAGAGTTCACTGTATGGGCCATTAATATATTTGTTATAAGGTTCATGTCCCACGCAACCGCCGCTTCTCCAATGTAAACAGCCCTAACTTGTCTAATCTGCCTGCAATTCAAGCCCCTCCATTCCCCTATAATTTAGTTGCCCCTCTCTGAACTGCTCAATTCCAAGATGTCCCTTTTGTATATGGGATTCCAAAACTGCACCGCATTCCAAATGTGGCCTTACCAGTGCCTTGTAAGAGGGAGAATAATATTTTCTCTCTTGATTCCATTCCCCTCTTTATACAAGACAATATCTTGCTAGCTCTAGCTGTTGCTACCTGGCATTGTTTGCTACAGCTAAGTCTGTTATCTCTACCAGAACCCCAAATCTTTTTTCCATTTCAGATGCCTTAACACAGAGTTTTTATGTGTAGGTGGCACAGGTTATTATTAATCCCAAATGCATCACCTTACATTTATCAACATTGAATCTCATCTCTTCCATTCTGCTGCCCATTTTGATAAATCTATCTAGGTCTGCTTGCAGCACTTGCACATCATTGGAAGTTTCAAAGCTCTGCTAATTTAGTGTCATCCAGCAAACACAGAGACCTTGCTCTCAATGCCCCCTTCTAAGTCATTTATAAACAGATTTAACAGAAGCGGCCCCAGTACAGAACCCTGAGGAACTCCGCTTAGAACTTAGTAGCCCACATAGATGTAGCTCATAACCACCACTCTCTGTTTGCGGCCAATAACCAGTTCTCTCCATGAACAAATGTTTTCTTCAAGGCCAACAGTCCTCAGTTATACATTAGTCGCCTATTGGACAGTATCAAAGGCTTTGTGCAAATCACAATATACCACATCCACAGCGGTGCCTGAATCTAACTTCTTATCCTTCTTCATAAAACCAATTAAATTTGTCTGCATGATCTATTTCTCATAAATCCATGTGACTACTACTAATAAGATGATCTCTGGAGACAAGTCAAGGATATGATCCCTTAACAAAGTTTCCATCACCTTCCCTACCACTGATGTTAGGCTTACAGGTCTATAGTTACCAGGCTGTGAACGACTCCTTTTTTGAATATTGGGTATTACATTGGCTTTTTTTCCAATCACAGCGGCACATCCCCAGACAAAAGCGAATCTGAAAGATGAGACACAGTGTCTTGCTAGAACTGAACTAGCTCTTTTAAATCCTGATGACAATCCATCTGGTCCTGGCGCTTTATTGATTTAACTTTGTCTAATTGATTCCGTACCATATCCTCAGTTATCCAATGTGAAAACTCCTTCATTTCCTCCCTGTACATTGTTACAATCCTACTGTAAGGATTCTCACAGTAAAAACCGATGTAAAAAAACGGTTAGCAGATTAGCCTTTTCGGATCCTCTACAACCACCTCATCTCCATTATTTAATGGTCCCACATTCTCAGAGTCTCATTTTTTTATCATTTATATACTTAAAAAACATCTTGATGCTGGACTTGCTTTGTTCGGCAATCCGTATTTCATTTTCTATTTTAGCTAGTTTAATTTGCTTTCTTGCACTCTTTATTACAGCTTTTGTACTCCCTGTGAGCCTGTTTTGCCTTCTGCTTTCAAAATTTTAAAAAGCCCTTTTCTTTTTTCCATTTCCCTTTTACCTGAGCATTAAGCCATGCAGGAGTGGACCTAATTTTTTTACACTGTTTCCTAAAGGTACTGATTTACATTCGCCAAGTTTTTTTGAAATAACGAAAATCAAAAAACTAGATGATCGCATTTCCTTAAATTAATTACACTAGTTCTAACACCTTCCCTTAATTGTATTGGGAAACCAACACCATAATGTACTGATACTTCCAGTGACCAATTTCCAGGCTAGAAATGTGCCTACAGATGTTTATGGCCACCTCAGACCTGGCATTTTTAAAGGTTTACATAAAACCACAAACACTTTTCGCCAGTTATATCTATACCTGCCTATCTATAAAAATATTCATACATTTATAAGAAATTGCATTAAGTTTTTGGGAGCTACAATGAGAATGAGGCTAATAAAGTTTAGTATGAATATATAGCTAGTTTTAATCCAACTTAGTTTCCCCCTCCCACCCTCCTGCAAAGTTTATAACTTTTCAGTGCTTTTTAAAATACTCTCCTGCATTTATTATATAGCATTAGAGTGATATGATTTTTATTCTGGGGAAGTGGATGGTTGACACATATTTACATAACCTCCCGATACATACGTGATTTAATGTTCTCATACCCATATATACTGTAAAAACCTCTATAATGATGTCTACAAATACCTCCATACTGTAAATACAACACAAACAAGTACAAATGTATACATCCAAATGTAAATATCTTTTGTAATAGTGTCATAATGTCCAGAAATTACAAAGGTGCAATAATGATGTTTGGTGTTGTGTAACTGTAACAACATACAATTCAGTAATGAGAAACACAAGTTAAATAACTAGATTCGGGGTTTCTGCAGTTCAGGTAACCAGTGCCTCCATAATAAATCTAGCCTATACACATTTTATATAATAAAAATTGTCCACATATCAACATCCCCTCTACAGACACTTACAAATGTCACTACTCATAGTACACAATAACATTTGGTTTTTGCAACTGTAATAGAATGCCAGTCCAGTTTAGTAATTAAATATTAGCAAATAATTATCCCAGTATTAATATTTATAAAAACTGTACACATACCCACATAGCCCCCATACCCCTTTACACACTCCAAATATCTACTGCCCAAAAATTTTTTTTAATGCTGTCTTATAATGTCACATACAGTTCATTACAGAGTGTTACCCAAGTACAATAGTAATAATGTTTGGTGTTGTGAAACTATAACAAGATTCCAATTCGTAACTATGTTGAAATACTAGCTTCAGGGCCTTACTGGTGCCCATACATTAGTGAACATTTCTCCTGATATTTGTATTAATAGTGGGCACAACTTGCCAAGTCGCTATACTTTAGCAAACTGATAGACTTATCCAAAAACAAAGTGCTGTATAAAAGTGTTCAGAAAAGTATTAGATTAGGATATCTGACACTTATAGAACCAGTATTTGTTAGGATTTCTTTATTAAGTTTTTCTCATTGCTATTTAAAGGGTCACTATACTCACTGAAATAACATACATTTTCTTAAAGGAGCTCCACCCTATTTTGCAAAATTTGACCATTAGTAGCTTTCCCCTACCCCAGCCTCATCGCCATAAATGATTTTACTAGAACTCCCCCGATCTTTACTTACCTACCTCTTTCCCACGGCGTACTAAATCGTCCCTCAGCTTGCATGGAACTGCAAGCAGGGGCGGGACCAGCAAGCCGCGTCCGTGATTGGCTGAGAGGCAGCCAATCACGGACGCGGCTGCTGGCTGCACAGAACGCCGGGGGAGAGAGGTAAGGTAAGTAAGTTTGTGGGAATTCCAGTAAAATCTTTTATAGCGGTTGGGGCTTGGGAAAGAAAGGTAGCTAATATGGGCAAAGGGGTTTAACCTAGGGGAGGGATTGCAAACGGGTGGGAGAGGGAGGGAGAGGGGCCTGCAGTGCGCATGCCAAACTTCTCCCGGAGGGGAGACAGGAGGCAGAGTCCTATATGGACTCTGCTATCCTCCTGGTGGCAGTTTTTGGACTTTGGGGGGGGGGATTCCAGGAGAACCATTTGGAGCTGTGATGTAAGAGCGATATATTGCACTACATGGTGGGGCCAGTGTGGGGGGGAATTATAGTTTTGGGGGTGGACATGCCCTTTAAACTACAATTTTAGACATGTAAAGTGGGTACTCACATATCTTTCGTGTGCTTGCTTTGTCATTAAATTATTAATGTTATTGAGTTCTCCTAATTCCCCCCACCCTCCTTACTCACTGCTTCTTGTAGTGTCTTCGACACTTAGAAGTTCTGCACTGCCTCACCATGGACACTGCTATACTTAAACATCTCTCCCTCCCTCCCCCCCCCCCTTTTTTTTTCTCTTCTCAGCTGATTGTCTTAATGTTGCAGAAGTGTGCTGGGCAGGCAGGCAAGAGGTCAGGCATCGGTCACAATTTATCATTTCTACTTCTGGAGTGACAGGTCTTTCCCTGTAAATGCTGTGTTTTCAAATGAGGATTTCTCAGAATATCACAGCCCAGATTTAAAATCTAAAAAGTTTTGGAAATTTTAAAAGATACCCTTAAACTTTTTGCCTTGTTTTTTTTATTGTACTAAACCCACATTATTTATTCATAACTTGCCATTGTGGCCTCTACCAAAAAAACGGTCATTAGTTTTCAGGAATGGATGGCCAATCATCTGGCCTCCATCAGGGCGATTAACTACAGGTGCAAACAGTGTGGCAGAGTGAAAGGAAGACAGGACCGAAGAACTGAGATCTACCTGTTGCACAACACTTTAAAAAGGCAATTCACAATTCATCAATGATGAAATGTAGGATTTTTTGACCATAAACCTGTTTGAGGGGAGAATGAGATTTTTTATTTTTTTTTTAAATAAAGTTTATGTACTTTAAAACTCCTCGTGGATGAGACAATCAATATGATCTGCTATTTATAAAAATGCCGTCTGTTTGTTCTACGTGCTGCTTCTTTTTGTATTATCTTTTCTACTAAGGTGATGTTATGTTTTAAATAGTTGTTTTAATTGAATGCACTACGGTATGTTGCTTTTTGAATGGGAGCTGATCACTAATACCCACTGGCTAGTTTCATAAATCACCCAGCAGCAACAGCAAGGATAGGTGAGACACAACTTGTATGTTTGTGCTGTTAGGGTTTCCTGTGGTTCTGGTTTCCTCCTGTTGGTGGCAGTGCTCCTCTGTTCCTATTTCTGCGTTTCCTGAACTTCTATTTACCACCAAACTGGCGGCATCTCAAGCTACCGGATGATCATTACCAATCACCTTCACCTTTAAAACTGTTTTACCAATTTAAGGACCCCACCATTTGCTTTAATGCCACGTTGTCAGATGTACTTGGCTCCTCTTGTCAGTTCGTATCCTGATCTTCAGTTTCAGCCTCAGTTCATAGTCATGTTCTTGGGTCCTCTTCCTTTGTCCCTATTCTAGTTTCCTGGATTCCTGCTTTCATCTCATAACCCAGAGTTAAGTTCCTAGCCCATTCTTCTCTGTCTCTTTGTTGATCATGATCCTTGTTCTTGTCTTTTGCCTTTCTTATCCTGTGTTGGTCTTCTCATCTGTATTAGTCTCTGTTTCATTCATATCTAGTTAGTTAGTTAAGGTTGTTTTGTGGGGTTTGTTCACTCGCTGTTGTCATATTTGTTTGTTTTGCTTTTTGTTAAAACTGGTTGTACTACATGGATCTCTGTTTGCAGCTTTCAGTCATTCCCCTCCTTCCATCTGCTTGGCAGCCTGGTCCTGTCTATTGGGACATGTTGTCTGGGAACTTTAGTTCCCCTTTAAGTACCTCAGTATCAGGATAATACTTACTTTGAACACATAACGGTGTTGACTGTAAATGTTATGATGTTTGTTATTTCAAAGAATGTAAAAGGATTTAAGGAAAGAAATGTTTTTTTAAAATGTTTGTATATTGTTCATTGTGCGTTTGTATTCATCACATGGGTGCGGTTTATGCTGTGGGGGTGTTATAGTTTGCTCCTGAGGACAGTTTGTCCATGCCGAAACGCGTTGAGGTAATATAATATACTTTGATGATCAAAGAAAAAGAAATCAAATACCTTTTTCCCCTTTTATGTGTGCAGTCATAGTCCGCAGCAAAAACAAGATGCAAAATTACATTACTCTTTGCAGGATACAAAATGCAATGTTAAATATCACAGTTTCTATAGAAACCCTGCACTGTAAACTATCACAAAAATCACACCTTACCAACTGCTAGACTAAATATATCCATGTCATTCTAAAAATTTGTTTCATATATAATGGTAAGTGCAGTTTAAACCTGCAATATATATTATAAATTGCTTTTAATTTAAAACTGCGAACAGTTAATGGGTTCTCTAATGTTTCTTGATATTTCTAATGCCTCATATTCTTTAGAGGCGATGTTTGCACCGTTGAATGATAGAACAAAGGAGACCACCGTGATTTAATAACCTCATACTAATGTGAACGTAGATGATTGAACCCCATCCAATGGCATTTAACACTATGTAGGTTACATTTAAATGCCTGACATAGGATGGCAAGAGACATCTAACATGTTGATGTTTATTTCATCTGCCTGAATAATTCTTTTTTCCCCCCCTTAATCTACTGTAAGGTATGTTTATGATATGCTGGTAAAAATAATAATTGTTTTGTCGTAGTCCAATATATGTATAAAAAGCAGAGTACTGTGATACTTTTAATGGACTAACAGTTTATTTTAGTAGACAAGCTTTCGAGGGATCTACCCTCTTCCTCTGGTCAAAGCAGTACTGTGAGCGTATGCTTTTCAGTCCTACCTTAAAGGACAACTATGGTCTCAAAACAAGTTAGGGTTAAATGAAAGCCTGCAGTATTTCCTTTAAAATGAGCCGACAATCCACATCTCTGGCTGGAGCCTGTGAGACATTACATTGGGGTGAATGTTCAACTTCCTGCTTCCAGTAGGTTGAGTGACATCACTTGACCTCTGCCCTGCCTGTCCACCCCAGGGGAGAAGCAGCTCAGTTAAGTACCAGGGAAAAAACTGACAGTTGAGAAGGAGAGCCTATTAATGCAGGCTGAGGCTGGTCACATGAATACAAGCAGGGTCACATGGCCTGAAAACAGAAAGTTTTTAAGCAGGAAGTATAATATAATATGTATATTGTAATATATAGTGTAATACAATATGTATAGTGGGTCACATTTCTGAAAACAGGAAGTGTTCAATAGTAAGTAATAATATAATATGTATATGTTCTTACACAATGTGTAACATATGGAGAATGCTAAGTCTCTTTATCCAGCCATGAACACTCTTCTTGGTTCATGTTTTTTTACTTTACATCCATTCAGGACTTACATCACATAGGCCATAAAAGGGATAACATCAGTTAGTCGTCAGGTAGGTTAAACAGGCAGATATAGTCCCAAAGTAATTAAACCTCATAAAGGAACAAATACAGTCATAGAAATGCATATATGTCATAATCTTGATTCATACCACTGGCATAAGGTGGGTAGGGCGTCTTTAGTTATGCGAGTTCATAAGGGGCATTGCAGGAAACCCTTTAAACTTACCCGTGACCACAATCCTCCACTGTTACTCTAACAGTGGAACTATATCATGCTTCCTTATACAACGCATGCACGTATATGTAAGGCAACTATTTCTCGAAGCCGCACCTGTTTTCTTATGTTGAATTAAAAGTTGTAATTACCCACAATACGGATTGTGGAAGAACTCCAATTAGGCTAATTTACAACTACATTTAGCAGAAGTGCTACTGATCTGGTTAACATATACAAAAACTAGAAAAGATAATTAATGCACATTCCTAGGCCCCATACAATATTCATTATCTGCAAACTGGCATACTTTATAACTTTTATATATTATTCAAATCAATTTACCTGTACACTATGTTCACTATGTTGAAATGTTATTATTACTAAATTTATGGTACAAATAACAAAAACGTAAGTATACTGGTGAAAATATTCAACTTCAAGACACTTTTATTTTTTATTCTAAGTAGTGTTTAAGGACTTACCTTAGTAGTAATTAAATGATTTATGAGGAAAACATTTGTCAAACAAGGAAGTGAGTAGAAATATGGTTCTGACCATAGCGGGAGATGTAGTAAGTATACTTGCATTTTGCTGAGGCTTTTGATACAGTCCCCCATAGGTGACTTAGTACAGTATAAAATAGCTCTTTTGGGCTTGGTGTCACATTGTACATGGATAGAAAGTTGGTTGATGAATTGGATGCAGATAATAGTTGTTAATGGTGCTTCATCAATGTGGACTGGTGTGCCATAGTGTTCTGTGTTGGAGCACTTCATACGGATCGTTTATTAATCATAATAAGCTAGTTAGGCAAGGGGGGTCATGATTGCTGACGACACAAACTTTGACAACCATTAAAATCTGCATGTGCATCATTGCAGGTGGATCTAGATAGATTGTCACATTGGGCTGCTAAGTGGCCGATGTGATTCAATGTTGATAAATGTAATGTAATCCATTTTGGACTTAGAAATCCTTGTGCGGTTATACGATAAATGGGTCTGTATTAAGTGAATCTCTGTTGGAAAAGGATCTTGGAGTTTTCGTGGATAACAAACTTAAAGGTAGCAAGCACGTGCCAGGCGGCAACAGCCAGAGCCACAGAATGGGTTATATTGTCTTGTATAAAGAGAGGTAGGATTCAGAGAGAAAGTATTATCTCCCTCTTTACAAAGGATTGGTAAGGGCCTCATTTGGAATAGCAGTCCACCGCACTCCGTCCAAACACAGCTGCCTGGGGCAAGATGTTAAAAAAAGAAATCTATGAAATCCTGGTTCTATTAGGGTACATCCCTAAATTAATATTTTACAAAAATATACAGAGGCAGAAGGGAACTAATTGGGTGTACTCAATAGGTATTAGAGGGGACTTATATGCACACACATCTTTTGATTGTACTGGAAGTGTTAGTGCTTTAGAAATACATGTTAATATACATAAAGTACAGCCTAACAGTAGAATAGACACGACATTATCCATCTATATTTGCTATATAACACTTCACATTTTCTGTTTGTTTATTGATTGTTTAGATAAATCTATACAGGAGATATTTAAAATCCAGGGTTTTGAGAGATGGAGAAACTGCTAAAATCCGTCCGCCTGTGGACCTGGAAAATGGTCTGGGGAAAAACGTACATACATCCAGAAGTGTAAAAAAAAAACATTCCTCACAATCGAACTGTTTTTCGAGATTACACATTCGTTTTCGGGAGCATGAATTTTAGAAAATTTGAAGTTTAAAGGAATTTTCGAAAATTTACAAAAATATTAGATACAGTAACACTTGTAAATGGCTCAGAGACCTGGGAATGGTCTAGGGAACAGTAATCAGATAATCTTTTCAAATTCAAATTGTTACAATTAAATAGAACTATTAAGTTTAGTTTTGAAGCCGTTTCGCTAGTCATCCGACTGGCTTTCTCACTTCAGAATGACTTGTACAAGAATCTTTGGCATTATGTACCCTGGAAAATCCAATTAGCATATCACAGCCAAGTGTTAAGGGCATGATTGGATAGTTATTAGTGGGCTAAGAGGTGTTATAGGAACACCCAGAGTCAGGTGTCAAAACAGCTTTGTACATGCAGACAGTTGGTGTCGAACCCCCCCATCTCTCTTTAGGCTTGGTTTCATTTTCACATAATGGCCTCCTTAACACCTCTCCTGAACCAGTCACGTTCCTTGCCAATATGTTAACATACATCTTCAAAGGTATGTCCTTTATCCTTAAGATGCAGGTACACGGCTGTGTCTGACTGAGGAATTGGCTCTTCTGTGCTGGGCCATACTTGGTTTGCAGTTGCTGTTTGGTCTCCCCCACATACAAATCAGAGCATTCTTCACTGCACTGCACTGCATATATAAGATCGCTTTCTTGTGTTTTGGTATTGGGTCTTTCAGATGTACCAATTGCTGCCAGTGTTGTTTTGTGAAAGCAGACAGGGATATGGTGTTTTTTTGAAAATTCTTCGTATTTTCGGAGGACCCGCTACCTAGGGATGACCATGTTCTTTCTCCTGTCTTGCTTTTCCCCTAAGGGCTTGATTTGCCATCACTCCTAAAGCATCCCTGTGGTGGATATTATAGCAATCAATTCAGAATGACTTGTACAAGAATCTGTGACTGTGACAAGAATCTGTGGCCAATTATGTAACCTGGAAAATCCCATTAGCATATCCAGCAAGTGTTAAGGGCGTGATTGGATAGTGGCTAAGAGGGTGTATAGGAACGCCAGAGTAAGGTGTCAAAACAGCATTGTGAATTGGGAAAGCCAGTCGGATATGACTAGCGAAACGTCTTCAAGAACTAAACTTCAAGTCCAGTTGATCAATTGAATAAAAACAGATATACAATGACCTGGATGAATGAGAACCTTCACAAGCATATTACAATAGATACTTTCAATTCTTATTGGAAAATAATCTGATTGGTTAGTATAGCAATCAGATACTTCTGAAAGAACCTGATTGTATTAATTGAATTGGTTACATCAGATACGTTAGAAATAATCTTATTGGATCGCTTTCTGGAAGAATCTGATTATAACCAATTTTGATTGGAAAAATAACCTGATTGGTATAGCAAAACATTCTTTTTAAAAAAAAGAAAAGCTGATTGTAAACAATCAGAATTGGTACTCAGATTCTTCAGAAAAGAATTAATTGGTATGCTTTCTGAAGAATGTAATTAGTTACAATTAGAGATGTCCGAACTTCGCAAAATCGGTCCACTCGAGGATCCGCGAATTTTCGGAAAAATTAGAAATTCGAAAATCGCAAGCGGACCATTTAAAGCCCATTAAAATAAAAAAAATCCTCGAAATATGTGAAATCCTCGTAATTTCGAAAATTTTCGAAATAAGTTTTTTCATGCATTTTCAAAAATACGAAATCGGGTTCGGATCCGCGAACTGGGCCATCATAGTTACAATCAGATTATTTTAGAAATAATCTGATGGTTTAGTAAAAAATCAGATTCTTTCTAATCAGAATTAATCATGGCGGGATACCTCAGGAGCCTGTAGGCCCAAAGAGCCTGGCGCCTTAGCCCAACCCAAACACAGACCACAACCCCCAACACCCCCACCATTTTCTCTTTTGGGAAGAAAATAAACATAAAAGGGGTTGGATTGGTGGGAGGAAATTGACAGGCGCCCCTAGGCGAATTGGTACAATCAGATTCTTTCAGAAAGAATTTAATTGTCTTTCCCCAGACCATTTTCCAGGTCCAAAACTATTACAGTAAGTTACTGTATAATTTTTACAAAATTTTCAAAAATTCCTTGAAATTTTCTTCGAATTTTCGAACGCATCTCGAAAAAGTCTGCAAAGCAGAATTCCGTGAAATCACGGAAATCCGTGCGGAAATGGGTTCAGAACCTACAGTGAATACACAATGTTGTGCAGAGCTTGAATCAATCTTCCCCCTTAAAATTCCAACCAATAATAGATCAATAGGAGATCCATTGGATCATTCTATAATTAAAGTTATCGATCTGGTTTCAATACTCACCTTCCCATTAAGGTGAGGCCAAAACACAAATACACCAAATTGCACACACATTGCGAGCGTAATTGCAGGCGATTTTGTGCGTGATTCTTGTGCATTTTTGCTTGCATTTTGCGCATGCAATTTGCCATTTTCCATTATGTTAACGCACCAAAAATGATGAACGCATGCATTACCAAAATCACAAACGATGCGCAAATCGAAATGCGCATCGGAAATTGCGGGATTTTCGCGTTTCCGGCGATTTCCATTTCATCCAAAACGCGTGCGCAAACGCACGAAAAAGTGCTAGTATGGCCTAGCCCTAACTCACAGCTGTCACCAGGGATTCTGTTCCAGACGAGGGATTTACTATTGGTGAAATGGTTACAGAGGGAATCACTATTGGTCAATGTGTTACAGAGGGATCACAATTGGTAAATGTGTTACAGCGGGATCACTATTGTAAAATGTGTTACGAGGGATCACTATGGTATGTGTTCGGGATCATTGTTAATGACAGAGGGACACTAATGGTAAATGGTTACAGAGGGAATCACTAATATTGGTAAATGTGTTAGAGAGGGATCAATATTTGTAAATGTGTTAGAGAGGGATCACTATTGGTAAATGTGTTACAGAGGGATCACTATTGGTAAATGTGTTACAGAGGGATCACTATTGGTCAATGTGTTAGAGAGGGATCACTATTGGTAAATGTGTTAGAGAGGGATCACTATTGGTAAATGTGTTAGAGAGAGATCACTATTGGTTAATGTGTTACAGAATCACTATTGGTCAATGTTACAGAGGATCACAATTGGTAAATGTGTTACAGAGGGATCACTATGGTAAATGTGTTACAGAGGGATCACTATTGGTCAATGTGTACAAAGGGATCACTATTGGTAAATCTGAGGTCCTATAAAGAACCCAGACTATCCTGTCATTTTTCAATCTTATTTGTTTTATCAGTTCGACACAGGTTTATTATAATGTATAAACAATTAAAACTCACTTCATTGTCTCAGAGAAATGGGCATGGAGAGTTTTATTTTCATCCACCTATCATATAGAGCAGGGATAGCAACCAGTAGACTCCAGATGTTTGACAACTACAACTCCCAGCATTCCTCTACAAGCACTCTGTTGTTAGGGAATTCTGGGGGTTGTAGTTTCCAAAACATCTGGAGATCTTCTAGTCCCTGATATATAGATATCTCTTACTGTCCAGCAAACAGCAGCTCTCCTTTGTTTCTATTGAGAGGGTGGGGTGAGGTGAGAGACTGTCACATGTTTTACAAAGGAAGTGACATATAAATCTTGCAACTTCCTACTAACACTTCCTACTTCCTACTAACACTGTTTTGATTGGCTAACACTGCTGTTAATCTAATATTAAGCACATTGGATACAGCACTAAAATAAAAGTGAGAAATATGTATTACCCATGAAATTAAACATTTATTTATATAAGGGATTTACATACACACAAATATATAGTATAGTATTTGAGGATGAATAAAGACATACTTCCATCCAGTCCAATCCATCTAGCAATCCCTCATTTCCTGCCTAACTGTTGATCCAGAGGAAGGCAAAAAACCCCACCAAATTTATGAAGGGCAAAAAAATTCAATTGGAAATTTCTCTGGATCAACTCTACTTTATGTATTAATACCAGTAACCTGCAACATTCCTTGTTTGCAGAAACATGTCCAACATTTTTTGAAAATGACCAATGAACCTGCCATAACAACATCCACTGGAAGACAGTTCCATAGCTTTACCGTTCTGGGGGGAAGTGAGAGAGCCTGTTATATGGATCCAGTGTGTAAGAATGAGAAATGCAAAGTTTGCTAATGGTAATTGTAAAAGTAAAAGTAATTTAAAGGGCAACTAAAGCCACAGAACAATACTTAACCAGAAGGCAGAACACCTTGATATAAAACCAGTAATCTGTGTCTTACCTCTCATTTTGATATGGGTACTGGGAAATTTACCTAAATAACATATTGTTTGTGCTTTACTTCTCAGCATTCTAGTATCACACAGTTTGGTCAACGACTATTATGTTCTGCTCATGCTCAGTCCTTAGCTATGATGGCCCAAACTTTTACCGTGTGGGATCACAGCCCCATTAGTAGGGTCCGGTGGTGTGCGCAACGCTTTTACGGCCGATAAGCAAGGAACGCATGTGACTGAGGTCAGGCGGTCTGGTCTGACACTGCACATACACCAATCCTTCACCTTCTTAACATGCTTACGATAATTTACTATCCTTAACAGAGTTTCTAAAGTCCGTAGACATATTTATAGTGTTTGGTCCTTTTTTTAGGGGGTTGTTTTCACGATTCTAGGAGATATAAAAAAATGGATGTTTAAGTACTCCTGTTCAAAACTGGGCGTTAGAATTCTTAGGACAATTACATATGTCCAGACTGGGGTTAACCAAATTGTTACGTGGGTTGCGAAGGCTTATTACATAATCATATGATCACAGTAATTGATTTCATAAAACCACTTTGTTTGAATAAGTCATTAGTCAGATATATATCTATATTCGTATGGGGCCTAGGAATAGTTCGCATTGACCTTATCTTTCTATGTTTGTATATAACTATACTGCCGTGGTGCCCAGGTGTTAAATAGAGTCTATACCCCATCTTGGGTATTCGTAAGATTAATAACTAGACTTTAGTACTTCGCATGCCCTTCGCAGTATCCTCAAACTGTTCATTCTCTGATTTCCAAGTGACTTCTACCCTCATTCTGTCGGGCACTACACATCCAACATAGTATCGCGTCTCACCCTATGCTACTACCGCAATGTTATACCAGGACACCTGAATGCAAGGTGGCAAGTGTCCATTGTACTTGAAGTGTATTAAACTGCCCAGGGAAGGCATCTAAACGCAAAGTATGTGGCAGATATATTTGTGTTGAAGATCCCTACTCTCTATTAGTGTTTAAGATCTCCCATTCATGTTTGGATTTATTTATGTTCGACAAATATGTGCCTCCTTGACATATCCCTCTTTGTCCCAATATGTGAATAGCTCTCATGAATGGTCATAGTGACGTTCCGGTGCTTTTGGAGACTGCGGCAGTCAGGTCTGAGGAGTCGCTTCTTCACATAACAACAATCAGAACTAGAAAGGGAACTCCTTGAGTATAAACTTGAATTTGACTTGAGAAGACCAATTTGGAAGGGAATGGTGTGTGTTTGTGCTGCAGATTTTGTAAACTCAATAATGCCCAATGACTGAGGACATTGCTTTTTTTTACTTACCCTTTAAATATGTCACATGATTAAAGCAGGCAGTTAGGTGTGTGTATCGTGTAGGTTGGTGATAAAGACTAACTTTTTGAATGATTGGTCAATTTTTTTTTTTTTTTTTTACTATACTAGCCTTTAAATATGTTGCTACATGAATGAATGGGTACCTCAGTGGTGTATGTACCTTGTGTCAGGTTGGAAAGTTACAACTTTTTGGACTTACTGATCAAATTTATTTTTGACTATAATTACACTTTACGCTACAGGTCGCCCCATAAAATAATCCAGTAGGTTGTTAACTGGGCTAGGTAGAGGGGGTATGTTCTTTTTTGTGTTTTACAACCATTAAAACTACTCTTTTAATTAGAGGAAAAATCTAAATTGTGTTTTTTTTACTTTATTTACCTTTTAAGTCATGGCTGCCAAGGAAATAAAATGTTAGTAAGTAGGTGGGTTGTACTCGTGTGAGGTGGGGGGGTAATGTTTTTTGCATTGTAATGAACCAATATACTACCCTTTATATGATTGATTGTTTTAATCATCGAGCTTCGTACCATATGATTGATCATCGTAGCTTATGTACCCATATGCTACGGACAGATCATATTGGGCTAGTGAAAAATGTGAAAAGTTACGATATCCACAGTATATTCAAACTCTAAGGGGCATATTTAAAAAGCTTCGTTAAGTTTTCGCGGCCGTTTTCCCTGACATTTCCCGCATAATCGCTTTAACGCGATTAATTACTGTCCGGAAACGGCCACAAAGGTACAGGCGGTAACTCTCAATGCCGATACTTCCTGTTACCACCCGCTTTCTATTTAAAGCTGCGTGCAAATGTTTTGACTGCTAGTATTGGCTGTTTTGCTTCGCCAACTTTGAAGGGGCGAAGCAGCCGATACTAGCCTCCCGCGGTGGTATGGTCAGGCAACCGCGGCGGTGTGTCGCACCCACCCCGGGTGGCACGCCTCCCCCCCAAGACCCCCCAGCGTCCGAGTGTGGCGGACGACCATCGCCGCCGCTTCCCAGCAGCCCTCCAACCTTCCCCGACTCGCGGCAATCTCGGAACAGGGGGCTTAGAGGGGCGCTCTGGGAAGGGGCGCGCAGCGGGTGGTCACGACCCCCTCCTTAAAAGTAGCCCTTTGGGCGACGTCTTTCCGGCTGGCGACCACCAACCCCACTCTGGTCGCCGATGCCCAGCAGGACTCACTGCGCAGCCAGTGAGCCCGCTGGCAACCGCCGCCTCAGCAGAGCCCAATGTTGCCAGCGCTTCTTTCTTCTATCTTCAGCCATCTACTCCGATGGCATCTGAGTCCGCAGGCGGAGTGCACCTCTTTAGTAAAGGTTATGCAAAAACCTAATCCGTTTTGATTGGTAAATTTTTTAAGCTCGGGTTTACATGCTTTACATTAACCAATCAGATTTCTTAACGTTTCTCGAGGCCGGCGGTGTCCAGCGTTGGACTCACTGGCCAGCCGCAGTGAGTCTGCTGGCACGGCGACTAGTGGTGGTGTCGCCCAGCCGTAAACGTCGCCCAAGGCTCTTTTCGAGCCGCAACTGGGGGTCACTGGTTCAAGCTACGGACCCACCCCAAAGGCAACTTGTCAGTGGCCGCAGGGCCCTACAAGGGCCGGGGAGTGGGGTGCCGTTTGAGCAGGCCGTGACCCTAAGACAGACCAAAGGGTGTCTGTCAGAGCCGCAGGGCACTTGAAGTGCCGCAAGGCCCTGATAGGGCCGGGGAGGGGGGTCCTGTTCAAGTGCGGGGGACTCCTCCCCAAAGGCCCTTCTCAGGGCCCGACTGGAGGGGTGCCTTCACCCTGTAACAGTGGGCCTCCCTTACACCTCCTTGCCGCGGCGGGGCAGGGGGCTGAGGGTGCTGCTGGGGAGGTGTGTGTGAATGGCGGGTGCATTCCCGGCAGCCCCTCCTATCTAGCCCTCCTGTTCCGAGATGGCCGCGAGGGGGAAGAGGTTGGTAGGGGCGGCGGTAGCGTGCCCCCTTAGCGCGCCGCCGAGCGGGGGGTGTCGATGGGCGGGGTGGGAGTAAGCCACACCTCTGGCTTTCCAAAGGACACTGTAGCTCATCTAAATGCACACTTCTGACTCTCAAGCAACCCCAACTCTGGCTCTCAAAGCCACCTCTGAGCTCTGTACAGCGCACACCCTTTGTGAGAACCCCTGATATAGTAATATACAATTTTATACGACTAAAGAATAAACTGAAAATTGCAATTCGCTGTTAGTAGGACCTGTTCGTTGTAGTCATCTAATTAGAATGACAGTTATCTTTAGTCCTATACTATACCATTTTGAAATACACAGTTAATTAATATAAATTAAAATGAAACAGGAATTATTGTTTATCTTATCTAACACTACACACACAACACACACAATCTTTCTTTCTTCACAAATGTAATTTTATTAATGCAAAGGGTTTTTATGTACATAAAATTACCCTACTGAAATTTTGTGTTGTTACGGTTTTCTACGTGTTCATACTACAAATATTTAAATTCTTATTAATATACAGGATCTACACTATATAACCAACAAAATTTGAGAAGCGCAAAGGGCAAAGCTTTGAAAATGAGTCCTACTGCTTATCTTCATGTACAAGTAACGATTCCCATTACCAACAGCTTGCTCTTAGACCTCCTTCATTACAACCTTTACTGGACCATGCCAGAATCCAGTTAGTTTCCCACAGATCAGCAGACAATACCATTTTGTTGCATTGCTTTACTATTAAATGGCCCATATTCATTTTCAAAGGGCATTCTACAGTTAGAAGGTACAGTTCTCAATAATATTCTCAGGCTGCACTAAGATAAAAAAAAAGCTCTGTGTCTGTGAAGTAATCTCATTCCTGAATTGTGTGAAAGTAGCTTAAGTACATTTTAAGAATCTTTGAAAAGATTGCATAAAGGGCATGTCACTACCAACCCAACACAAAAATTGACTGGTGGTTTGAGACCCCCCCAAAATCTAAGACCACGCTAAGCTTTAATAAACTTTGAAATCAGTTTCCTGTAAATACTTCTGTACCTAGCCCTCTTCCTTCTCTTCTGCCTTCGCTTTTCTCCCTTGCACTTTTCCAGGCTTGGAAAGCAAGCAGAAGGGGACAGATTGGCCAAGAGCGAGTCCAGAGGTGTCCTCACCTGTTGTGAGATATTGTTGTGTATATATATATATATATATATATATACTAATATAATATATATAACTGTTTACATTACTTCTTACTTCCTTTTGTAGCACCCAGGAGAGTGGGAGTTTCAAACAGTGCCGCGAGTCTTTGGGTGGATATTTATTATATCTCCTTCCTATTCTATAAACATTTATATTTGATTTTTGCTTAGAGATGGGGGTATATAATTATTAGTTTTAGGATAGGTGTATATCTGATGACCATTGTATATGAGTATAACTAATGTGCTATTAAGCATGTAATGAGTTTATTCCTTTTATAAGTCAACAAAAATATATAGTTGTAAAACTCTTTACTGATCTAGGTACCTCAAGTCACTAGAGGAGACTCAGGCAACCGGCGATTTATTGCGTGTGCCCACACATTTGTTCGAGCTTCCCGGGCCCCTTTCTCATACTTGATAACATAGTCTATTGATTTTATGTACCTGATATAGTCACATGCTGTTGGCATGGAGCATGAATAGAAGGGCTGTCCTTTATAATTACTATATTGTGGATAATTCCCTGCCCAGTACTTACTGAGAATTCTACGACTATTTTAAATAGAAATCTACAAATACAGGTCATAATCCTCCCACCCTCCAGTAAGTGAAAACCCACTGTATTTTTTTTAACTACTAATGTTAGGAAACTTTTAAGGTATATTTGGTTGCATCATTACAAGCATGTTTGTTTCTTTGTTAAACCACACACTGCTTTTAGTCAATCATAAAATGTATTTGTATGCTTTCAGAGGGTATGTTCAGGGCTGAATTTATTAGAAGTAATCCTCATGTTTTATGAGAACAGTTCTGTCAAACACCTGCTTGGCTTTTATGAGGAAGTATTTAACTCTGTTTTCTGTGTTGGACCACTTTTCTTTAATCTTTTTATTAATAATTTGGAAGTCGGTATTGTCAGGAATGTAAGCTGTGTTTTTGCAGACATTAAAGATAAACTGATGTGCAATTGTTGCAGGCCAGATATACTGATTGTCACATTGGACTGCTAATTGGGCAGTAGATTCCAATTTCTTAATGTAGGTTGTGGCAGTTTTGGAATCCCATTGTACTCAAGGACATCTTCAAATAGAATGGTTCAAGAAGGGCAACTAAATAATAAGGGGACGGGGACTTTTCACAATTGGACAAATTAAGATAAATTACAATACATAACACACTAGAGAAAAGGCACACATACATTTATTGGGCATAACAATAAACTATCTGGGTTATTGTTCACCAATAGACATGTCAGAGGACACGGCGCCTCCCTTAAAACTGGAAGAAAGAGTTAAGTATTTAAGTATCGAGTTTTTAAAAATAAGAATTTTGCATATTCCTGGTATTGATACATAGAAGTTGGAGTTGATTTCCAGTTTGTCACCGGTCACCAGTAATGAGCTCTGGATAATCCTGTTGGATTTGGAGATATGGATGGCCAGAGAGATTATCCTCAACTGGAAATCCTTTACAGGTAAATTTGCATTGCCTCTACTAAGTACAATGTGGTCTCTACTCAGTTTTATCGTTTTCAACTCCCACTTCTCAACTCCCAATGTGGTTACTTGTCTGTGCTCCTGAAAAGTGCTCTTGAAAGGTGGATGGGTGACTGTTTAAACTGGACAGGGAGTACAGGGGCAAAATATAATTACAACCTACAATACAAGCATATCTCCCTATAGCCGTTTCGGCTATTTTGTGTCTTAAAGTCACGTTAACCAAGTACTTTAAAGCACATCTAACGATTGCTGCGACGTTACTCAAATTTTAGTTTCGCCACATGCCAAAACAATTGTACTGGTAATTAGCTGGTTGTTACGACTTGCAAAGGCCAAACTCCATTCGCAATGCCTGGATCCACATCAGCTCAGTGCTTGCCTAAGGGGGCAATAGAAAGTGATATGAACTCTCAGGAACATAACCCCTCATAGGTATAAAATCAAGCCGATAATGAAACAAATCAGTGCCATTATTTAATGATCTTGATGAGGACGAAATGGTGTCTGCAACACGTTGATTGTTTTCCAATTAAAAGGCTCCAAAGTTTCCTTTTCTTATAATATATATATCTTCTATAATAGATATCGGGGATACAGGTAGGCACTTGCCTGACACCTCACATTTATCAGAAAAACCTATCGATGCGTTCAGCGCTGCCCTTGCACGAGCCCGTCCTCAGGATGTTCATAATTAGAACAGGTGCTTTTAAATAGGAGCTGGTTGCAACAGAGTAAACACCTCAAAGAGATAAAATCAGACATGAATTAATTTAAAAATTGAATCAATCGTATTCAACATATTAAAAAGTTTCTCAAAGTTTCTTGTCTGTATATGGGGAGGAATAAATCCATCCGGCAAATGCAAAGAAGTTGGAGGAGCACATTATTCCTCAGGACTGAGGAAGGTGGGGGATTTGTATTCCCCTGAACGTGTATGGTCTTTTTTGCTGAATAACCTGGAAACGAATAGTTGTGCTCCTCCAACTTCTTTGCATTTCCGTATTGCTGTGGGCTTTGAGGTGGAGGACTGGGAGGATTACCGAAGTTTGGCATACCCAAGGGTAAATGTTTATCATCCCGGATAAATTCCAAGCCTGTTTCGACATTTCTTCTCTAATCTTTTCCACTCAATCGGAGTCATACGTAGACACAAAAATCTATCGTTTGTAGCCTTTCATTAAGTGGGCATGCCAGGTTTTATCGGGACTCCAAATTAATTTAACATGCACGTTCTAATTGTGGGATAGCATTTTGGCAGGGTAATTTTCTGGCCATAAGCGTTTGTGCATTTCTCTTATTGTGTCTCTGCCAAATTGTGTGTCGTTTTCAACCCTTAAGAAAACACGCACCAGTTGGGAAACCATTTCCTTTAATAATGAAACACACAGTAGCCAGCCTTAAATGTATGGTTTTTGAGAAAGTTGCTGTTGCCCTGATGGAATTGGAATTCCAAAGAATTAAGTGGATATCGACAACTGATCAATGGAGCCCCATTCGGCCTTAATGATGCATACATCATAAATGCCTATGAATATTTGTTCATTATTTATCTTGCTTTTTTCTCTTTCCATTGGAGTTTGTAAATACCTATAAGGACTTTTTTTTTTCCTATCAGCAAAGGAGCAGGGGGAGTAATGTACTCTCCTGACTTACCTTAGCGTTTTCTACAGGTTTGAAACCATGCCTGAACTAGTTAGTCCTGGGGACTTTAGATGGTGCTACTTATTCAAACAGACATGTGTATGTTCGTAATTTGATATGTATGGTTTTTTGTCCATGTTTCTACAACTGGCAAATGCCATGCAAGGGCACACTAAAGTGTAAATGAATATTTAATTAAATCACATCCAACTACACTACCACGTTTCAGGGATCACCCTTGTCTCGTTTCATCATACCTGATAAAGGGACAGGTGATCCCTGAAACGTTGTAGTTTTGATTGATTTATAAATATTCATTTACACTTTAAGTGTGTCCCCTTGCATCCGATTTTGCTTGTGCTATAGCGAAGGGTCAGTAGTATGGACCTTGCAAGGAATCATCAGCCTTCTGAAACATTGTCTAATAGCCACAAAAGATAGTGCCTAGTCCCGAAAACCACGTTTGCTTTCTAACAACTGGCTCCTACATGGAGCTGTGGTGTTCATGAGTGTCAGTTTTGTTCACTTGTTATTGTGTATCATCATGGTGGTAGGGATCAGTCTGTCTGTTAAAATGCACCTGTGAAGGACTACTTTGGTCTGAAACATGTGTACTCCTTCTAAAATAAATTGACCTTCATGGATTGGTTAAATTGACTGCAGTTTCTTTTTTGCTTTGATGTAATTTTAGTTGTTGGGTCGAGTGTGATCCCTAGCTGGATGCAAGAGTCGCATTATATTTATGAGGACACAGAGGCAGCAACCTTATCAGGTGTATATCGATTCCACTCCATCCCAGAATTTAACAGGTGTGTTATCTATTCCCCCATCCCGAAGTTACGTGTAGATATCGATTCCCCCAGCCAGAATTCCAGGTGTATATTCAATTCCCCCCACCCCAGATTTACAGTTGTATCTATCGATCCCACCCCAGAATTTCACATTGTATAATCGATTACCCGCCACCCCAATTTACATGTATATATCTTTCTTCCCCCCCAGATTTACAGTGTATATATCGATTCCCCCACCCCAGATTTACAGTGTATATACATCCCCCACCCCAGAATTTCAGTATTATATCTATTCCCCCTTCCCATAATTTTACAGTGTATATACGCTTCCCCCTCCCCAGCATTCCGTGTATATATCGATTCCCCCCTCCCCAGAATTTACAGTTGTAATATATCTATTCCCCCTTCCCAGAATTTACAGTGGTATATATCGATTCCCCCACCCCAGAATTTACAGTGATTTTTATATTGATCCCACCCCCGAATTACAGTGGGTATTAGCGATTCCCCCCCCACCCAGAAAATTTACAGTGTATGCTATCCGATTCCACCACCCAGAATTTACGTGTTTATATTGATTCCCCACCACGAATTTACAGTGTGTATATCACTATCTCAATTCCCCCACCCCATAATTTACCAGTGTATATATCGATTCCCCACCCCAGAATTTTTCAGTGTATATATCGATTCCCCCCACCCCAGAATTTACCTTGTTTTATTTTGATTCCCCACCCCAGAAGTTAAACAGTGATCTAGATCGATTCCCCCACCCCAGAATTTTACAGTGTGTATATCTTTTTCCCCACCCCAGAATTTCCAGTGTATATATCGATTCCCCCATCCCAGACGTTACGTGATATATCGATTCCCCCACCCCAGAATTTACCGTGGTATATCTATCTATTCCCCCACCCCCGAATTTACAGTGTTTCTATTGTTCCCCAGCCATAATTTACAGTGTATATATCGGTCCACCTCCCAAATTGACAGTGTATATATCGATTTCCCCACCACGCGCAGAATTTACAGTGTTAGATTGAGTTCCCCACCCCCAGGAGTTACGTAAAAAATAGAGATCGATGCCCCCACCCAGAATTTACAGTTTGTTATATCATTCATTTTCCCCCACCCCATAATTTACAGTGTAATATCGATTCCCCCTCCCCAGAATTTAACAGTTATACGTCTATTCCCCCACCCACAGAATTTAACAGTGTATATATCGATTCCCCACCCCAGATGTTAAGTGTATATATCTATTCCCCCACCCCAAATTTGCAGTGTTATATCGATTCCCCCTCCCCAAAATTTACAGTGTATATTCTATCTCCCACCCCAGACTCTAAAACAGTTATTCTCTATTCCCCAACCCCAGAATTAACATGTGTAGATCTATTCCCCACACCAGAATTAACAGTGTATATATCGATTCCCCCTCCCCAGAATTTACAGTGTAAATATCCGATTCCCCACCCCATCATTTACATTGTATATATCGCTATTTTTTGATTCCCCCACCCCAGAATTTCAGGTGTATATCATTCCCCCACCCAGATTTACAGTTATTATCTATTCCCCCACCCATAATTTAGCGTGTGTATATCGCTTCCCCCCCGAATTTAAAGTGTAATTATCGAGCCCCCACCCCCCCACCCCCAGAATTTACAGTGTATCTAATCTATTCCCCCCGCCCAGAATTTACAGTGTGTATAATCGTATTCCCCCACCCAGAATTTACATGTATATATTCGATTCCCCCCCCCAGAATTTACAGTGTATTATCGATTCGCCACCCAGAATTACAGTGTATATATCTATTATTCCCCCAACCCCAGATTTACAGTGGTATATATCGATTCCCCCACCCCAGCATTTCGTGTATATATCGATTCCCCCACCCAAATTTAGTGTGTAGATCTATTCCCCCACCCTAGAATTTACAGTGTCTCTATCTATTCCCCACCCCAGAATTAAACATTGTGTAATATCTATTCCCCCACCCCAGAATTTACAGTGTATATATCGATTCCCCCTCCACAGAATTCAGTTATATCGCTCTTCCCCCACCCCAGAATTACAGTGTATATATCTATGCCCCCACCCAGAATTACAGTGTGTAATATCTATTCCCCCTCCCCAAATTTACAGTGTATATATCTATTCCCCCTCCCCAGAATTCACAGTGTATATATCTATTCCCCCACCCCAGCATTTTACAGTGTATTATCGATATCGATTCCCCCTCCCCAGAATTTACAGTGTATATATCGCTTCCCCCTCCCCAGAACTTTACATGTCATATTCGATTCCCCCCTCCCCGAATTTTACAGTGTATTATCTATCCCCCATCCCAGAATTTACAGTGTATATATCTATTTTCCCCCCTCCAAATTCAGTGTAATATCTATTCCCCCACCCCAGAATTAACAGTGTGTATATCTATCCCCCCCCACCCCAGAATTTACAGTGTATTATCGATTCCCCCCCTCCCCAGAATTTACAGTGTATATATCTAATCTCCCCACCAGAATTTACAGTGTATATATCTATTCCTTTCCCCACCCCAGAATTAACAGTGTGTATATCTATTCCCCACCCCAGAATTTACAGTGTATATAATCGCTCTCCCCCTCCCCAGAATTCCACAGTGTAACTCGATTCCCCCACCCCAGATTACAGTGTGATAGCTATTCCCCCACACAAGAATTTACGTGTATTATCGATTCCCCCCCCCGAATTTAAGTGTTATAGCTATTCCCACCACCCAGAATTTCCAGTGTGTATCATCTATTCCCCCACCCCAGAATTTACAGTGTCTTAATCTTTCCCCCACCCCATAATTTACAGTGTGTATATCGATTCCCCCCGACCCCAGAATTTCAACCAGTTTGTATATCTATTCCCTCGATTCCCCCTCCCCAGAATTTACAGTGGGTAATCGATTCCCCCTCCCACAGATTTCAGCAGTGTATATAGCTATTCTCCCACCTCCAGAAGTTACAGTGTCTATATCTATTACCCCCCCCCATAATTTTACAGTGTATATATCGACTTCCCCCACCCAAGAATTACAGTTTGTATATCTATTCCCCCACCCCCAGAATTTACGTGTTTATAGCGATTCCCCCTCCCCAGAATTTTACAGTGTATTATTTATTCTCCCACCCAGAATTTACAGTGTTTATAATCTTCCCCCACCAAGAATTTCCGTGTGTATATCTATTCCCCCACCACAGAATTTACATGGGGGTATATCTATTCCCTTTCCCCCACCCAGAAGTTCAGTGTATATTCATTCCCCCTCCCCAGAATAGCCTGTGTGTAGATCGATTTTCCCCCCCTCCCCAAATTTACAGTGGTCATATATCGATTTCCCTTCCCCGCCTCACAGAATTTACAGTGTATATATCGATTCCCCCACCCAAGAATTTACAGTGTGTATCTCGATTCCCCCCCACCCAGAATTTACAGTGTTCGATTATCGAGTCCCCCACCCCGGCAGAATTTACAGGTATTATCGATTTCCCCACCCCAGAATTGTACAGTCCTATATATCGATTTCCCCACCCCAGAATTTTACATGTGTGTATTTTTATTCCCTCCCCCGCCCCAGATTTTATAGTTATGGTATATGGATGTGTTGATTTTTTGGGAATTCAGTCCCCAATAAAGCATTGGAGATCAGTTTGCCCTCTCTTTTTAGCTAATTAGTATGTGGTTTACACTCGCACACTTGTTTTTATGAAGACAAATATTTCTTACAGGCTTGTAAGATGGTCCCAGTGGCCAACCGGATCATATTTTAAGTGTTTCCAATTTGCTAGGAAGTGCTGAACAATTGGAAAATACCTCTCGGCCATATAAGTGCCCTTACAGTTCCCCAATTTCATTGAAATTTAATGCACTTTTTTTTCCACATGGTTGGTTTTTTTCTTTTAAAGAAATAAACAACATTGTGCATTATCACGTTGCAGTACATAACATAAACTAATGTAAATCTATTTCATAATAATGTGAATAGAAAAACATGAATGATGAAATCTGAAATTGTATTGACCTGTTTACTAATGAAGGCCATATTAGCATAATAAAGCAAAAAGGTACCATGCCCCCATATCATAGCGAGCACCAAGCACTTTATTATATTGTAACCTGTTCAGTGCCTGCAAGCCTGATTGCTATCTAGTTCTATTGTTTATTGGTACCGTTTCAGCTATTTAATGTGATCTATGACCTTTTAACCGTATATCTCGTAGTATAAGATGTTCGCTTAAACATATGGGATGGACCTAGAACTCGAACAAGAGTTTGAGCCGAACTTATATTTTGGATGAAACTCCGAACTATTCACTGTTCGTGTTCGAACTGTTGCTTTTCTGACTCTCAGGAACCTATGTTCGAAATTATCAAAACCGGGACCCCATCCCTGGTCCTTACAAGACGATTTGGCCGCTGACAAGGCCATTTGGGCTTAAGGGGTCCCGCAGCTTGAAAGCGGGTTCCCCCCTCCCGGCAACGATCAGGGCCCTTGCGGCACCAAGTGCCCTTGCTGCCCTGACAAGGCAAGGGCCTTTGGGCTTACGTGGTCCCGCCACTCGAACCCGGGCGTCTTCTGTCTTCCATCCGGTGACACCATCTCCATGAGGCCACCGAACCAGAGAATACAAAGGCCCCCAAACGGCCGGAGAATTCCCCCAAAACAGCCGCTTGCGGATTGGCCGAACGGCCAACAATCCCGCGGCCGGACCGTTCGTGGGTTCTGCAGCTCAAAACCGGGACCCCTCCCGGTCCTTCACAAGACCAGTGGCGGCCACTGAAAGGGCCCTTTGAGGGCTTAAGGTGGGGTCCTGCAGCTCAGAACCAAGACCCCCCTCCTTAGCACGGATTAAGTGCCCTTGTGGCCCTGACAAGGGCCCTTTTTGGGCTTAAGTGGTCCACAACTGAACCGGGCATCTTCTGTCTTCTGTCATATGGCTGCTAGTTTAAATGACAGCTTGAAACACAAGAGCCTTTACTATATTGGGGCCAGAAGTGCCCTTTACTGTATGGGGGCCCGAGTGTGCCTTTACCATATGGGATTCAAGTGCCCTTTACCATAATGGGGGGTCAGAGTGCCCTTTACTTATGAGGGTCAGAGTGCCCTTTTTATATGGGGTCAAATTGCTCTTTACTATAGGGGTCAGAGTGCTCTTTACTATATGGGGGCCGAAGTGCCCTTTACTATACGGGGGCCAGAGTGCCCTTTACTAATACCAGGGGCCAGAGTGCCCCTTTAACTATATGAGAGCGAATTGTAAATAATTTCTAAAGCTTATTAAACATGTTTATTGAACCTTGCCACTCCACATGTTTAGAATTACACTCCACAACCACGCTGCTTGGGAGTTGTAGTGTCCCACATCTGAAGGCCAATGAATTGGGGGTTACGTTGTAACTGGATTTGGCTGTTACTGTAATGGTGATTAATGTATGGGAATTCTGCTGTCCATTTAAAGAGCACTTAGCCACTAAACAAGCACAGAATCGGAAGCAGTAGTGGTCTAATTTCCTAGCAATCGGCTTATACTCGAGTCAATCAGCTTTACTAATTTTCATGTAAAAATAGGTAACAAAATCGGCTTATACTCGGATGCAACTTAACTCAAGTATATAATGGTCGTTGTTTTTTCTGTCTAGAATATTCCAGGCTACAATAGAGTAACTAATATTGGAGGGGGATTTTATGTGTTAAACATGATAAAAGAAAGGTTTTATTAATATGAAAGGGGAAAATAGTCCCAATGCTGTGGTTTTGCTCAATTAATTTGTCTTGAAAGCCAAATTAACTGTTATTTCATTTCTTTCTCTTCTTAACGTTTTCTTCTTCTGCTTTTTTGGATTGTATCACTCCCTCCCCACAGGTTTTGAGCTAGAGACTGAACTTCAAGTACAGACGTGGGGGCATATAGTAAAGTGTTTATACCGAGCTTCGAATTTCAGGTGATTTTTCCATAGATTTCTAATGACAACAATGCTCAAATGGGGATATTTTGAGGTTTAGGGGCATGAGCTCAAAACATTTGTTGCATAGTCACAAAACATAAACTGTACCGTCAACTCACACAGTTACACCCACCTCCTTAAGGGTAGCTATAGTCAAAAAAATATTTTCATCATCAATCAAATTTAGTTATAATGGTCATACATGAAAACACATACCCCCAACCTCCACGGTACCACACTTACTGACCACCCTTCTATTCCTGTGCGCATACTTAAAGGGAAATCAGTTATAAAAACTAATTTGATATCTCCTCCATAAAGTTAGTTTTTATGGTTGTAACACAAAAGGCTACCCCCTCAACCAGACCCAGGTAACCCACACCCATTGACCTACCCTTCATTTCCGTTGTAGCCATACTTAACAGGGTAAACGATAGTAAAAAGAAAATTTTGACTAATCCTTAAACAGTACTGTTTTTTTAACCCCCAAGCTGAAACAGATACGCATCATCTACTTGACCTACCTACCCCTTCACTACTGGTGGCAGCCATACTTTAAGGTTAACATCAGTAAAAAAAAATTGACGAATCACCAAAAAAGTTGTTTTTTAATCCCAACCCTGACACAGGTACCGACCTACTGCATCTACATTATCCATTTCTGTGGCTTCCATACTGAAAGGTAAACTATTTAGAAAAAAAAATAATTGAATCACTAATCAAAGTTGGGGTTTTTTAAAACCCCCCCTGACTCAGTACCATCGACTGCCCTACCCTTCCATTCAATCAGTTGGCAGTATCATAAAGGGTAAATATAGTCAAAAAATGAATTTTTACCACTAATCAAAAAGTTCTTTTTTACCCCCAACCTGACACAGGTACACACACCAAGTACCTACCCATTCTTCATGGACAGACACTGGATATTTAAATGGTAAGTTAAAAAACAACAATGTCCTTATATTGCCATTGTTGAGTTTTAAACTCTGCAGCAACAAACACATATTCCACACATTCCCTTTCCAATATGTGGCCTTTCAAGCCAAATTCAAAGTTTTTATACTTAAGGCGTTCCTTCTAGTTTGTATCTTTAGTATAACCATTAAATGTGCAGTGGTCACAGAAAAAAGGATTCGCTCAGGACTTAAAAAAAAAATCCACAGTGGTTATTGTATCCAATCTTTCGGCTGTTACCCACGCTTTTCTCAAGGGAAAAATGAAACTATAAACCAACTGAATGTATGGAACACTGCACCCAGCAGGCAATTACTTTTTGATGCACGTGAGTATCGGTATTATTTATTGTAATGAATGTGCTGTGGGTAAGTTGCTGGAATCTGCACTGCCTTCGTTACAGCTAGAATCATAAAACCGAATAAAAATAAAGTTGCTTTTTTGCCTAGTTTGGTATTTTTTACTTTTATATTATGTGGATTTTAATCAGTAATGTACTAATGTATTTAAAAAACGCTCCAGAGTTTTTTAATGCCCATATAAACTAATGGCAAGAAAAATTCTTTTTTATTTTTTAGGCTTTTGACAAACGGAATCCTGGAAGAAAATGTGTTTAAAGTTTTACATGGCTTAATTACATGTTTTTTCATTACCAAACCTCAACTCAAACCTTAATACATTTTAATTAGAAACTCCCCCACATAGTTTATTAATATAATTTATTGATTTTCTCATTAAGCTTGTTAAACCCACGATGGTTTAACTTTGCTTCTTTGACAATATACGGTTTGCTTACAAGTTATTTTTTTTTAATTCACTCATTTTGCTAATCGGTTAGTTCTATATTTAGATAAATAACGGTATGTGATATTTAAAAATACGTCCTGGACCAGAGCACCCAATTAAAATTTAAACAAAATAAACCTTACGTATCAAATCAGAAAGTAATGCCGCATCTGCACCCATCTAACTCATCATGCTTTTTCTCTGACCAGGTGTGTTCAGAGTACAGGAACCCCCCTCTTATTCACACACACATAAAGGAATTGTTCTCGCACTCTGGATTTTTTGGGGCAAAAAAACTTTATTATATCACGTTTCAGTCTGCCAGAGACTCCAGGGTGCCAGTGGCAATTTTAAGTTCATCTAAGTAATGTAAATGTTCTGTTGTTATGTATATACTGTACTGCAATCTTGGCCGGGTCATTAAATGTTTGAGCCCATGGTTCCCACTGTTACACTGTCCCTCAAAACTTAACCACCTCCTTGCTAAATCCCTTCTGTACAAGTGTAATTTCCCTTAACTTCAGAATTTTTTTGGGTGCTTGGATGTTCCCTTATAGGGGCAGGGAAGGTTAAAGGTAGAAGTTCGTGTCAAATACATATGCTTTTTCAGAAAAAAAGAGCAGTATTTTCATCCCACTTAACTTAATCTGCCAATTCGCATTTTGTCTGTGTATAAATAAAGGTCAAACCGAAATCTGACTTCCTGTTTGCAGGACCCTATAGAGACCGTTATGGTCTGTACCTTGCCATCTCCTGGATTGATTCATTGCTCAGTAGAGAATCTGAGCATGTTTGAACCATCCAACAGCCAATAGTAGAAATTACTGTTAGGAACATTCCAGGATGTGGTGTCATCCTGGGAAGAAGCGGAACCTTAACCTGAAATGTCAGCTCACTAATTTAAACAGAAGGGAACAGTAAGGGTATGAAATCAACTGATTTTTCAAATGAAGACGAATATGTAAAATAACTAAGTAGCATTTCCCAAACTAAACAATTTACAAATCTTAATAATTTCCACTGAACTGTCCTTTAAATTATTTTTTTTAAGAAATGGTCGAGCAAACTCATGCAAATAAGCTTTCAAGACTGCAAACTTTACTGTCTTGCCCTGTCTTCTATTTATTTTCTATACAGAAGTCCTCCACATCAGTATGGAAGCTCTCTCTTGCTACCCTGCAGTTTATTAACCAGCCAGCATAGTGGCACAAAAAACAGACATATCTGGACAATACAAATAGTCAACTGGTTGTTGCCTTTTTTTAGCAAATGTTACTTTTTTTTTTTTTAGGACTGTGTAATTTTAAAGCATAGTGGTGTTAGAAATAACTTTTCAAAAACACTACACTGAAAATGCCTGTTCTGTGTCTGTGAGGGAAAGATATTTGAGCTGTAACATGAATGGCTTTCAGCCCTAGGGTGCAGGACCAGGCTTAAGCATCCTTATTTTGATTCTGGCTGTAGCACTAGAGAGCAATGTTTTGTGTACGGTGTACACTTTGACTTCCCCTCAAAAACATAGATTGGAATTATGGGAGCTCATCTCGTTTGCCCACAGTTTAATTTCATAAATCATCCCGCAGCCAGAAGAAAAGGGAGGGGTGAGACCTTGTCATTGTGCTCTGTATATTGGGCACATGTTTTTGGGGACTTAGTTCTCGTAAATGCTGATTGCATCTCCCAAAAAATATAGTTGCCTCGCTAAGGTGATGTAGGATTCTGCTCACTTTCCAAGGATGTTTCCTTCTGCTTTGTCGCCCCCCACAGCCTGTCAAGAAGTCTGCGGAAACTCACTAATGTAGCAGTGTGGGGGCACCCATTTCCATTGTCCCTTTTGGTTAGCAAGTCAATCGGGGAGATTTCCATACCAAATGCCCCGCGCTACTTATTATCCCTATCCCGCGATACAATACCTTACGTAAAGAGCTTACTTACAGATAGTGATCGCGGGATGGGCATGACTATAAAGCCCTCATTCAAAGTCCCATTAAGTTTCGTGCTACGAAAGTAGCTGCAAAACTTAACAGCAGGGGTTTTGGATCACTATCACAGTGCTATTTCCCAAAAACATTTGGAAATGGCGCTGTTCTTTAAAATCTGTCTAAAACTCACATTACCCAAATTTCATGGATTAACGTGGGTTTACACAGGGGTTTTTTCTTGGGCCATATGAATCTCCCCCATAGTATCATAAAATGACTAAAACAGGCAACAGCTTTAAGAAGAATTGGAAATCATCACAAGGTACGCCATAGAGGAGTTAGGCTGTGTCCATCTATAAACCCGATGTTATGGTTAACTCCCCTTGGTGTAGAGTGTAAGTGACGCTGGTCCTTTGCCAGAGCCCCTGATGGTGGGGATGTTTGTACCACAGGCAGATAAAGTAACAGTCAACAATCAGGAGGAAAGATTGGCACAGGAAGTTGATGGTACAAACTTTTGACAGCAAAGATTGGGAGCTTTCATTACCGCAAAAAAAATGGCGATATCAACGATGGAATCTTCAAACAGATTGTAGCCATAACATGGAACAATGGCTTTTGGGTGGCCATTTTAAACTTTGAAATGAGTTTTTCAAATGAAGGAACAATACATATGAAGGGTTTACACAGCATGCTTATTAATGTGAACGTTAATTATTTTTATTGGTTCATAGTTTTCATTTCACCATTCATGTTCGCTTTATTTTGCCTATCTTCCCATCTCTGATTTGGATCCCCCTAAACCACACCGAGAAGAATGCATTCCCTGCTATTGGTAGATCCACTTTGGCCTGATGTAATGTTGCATCATGGTCGGTTTTTGAGATCATTTTTACAAGCGGCACCATTTCAATATTTGTAGAGCGTGTAACTTGTCTAGGTTAGGCCTGTGAAATTTAAAGGGGCCTTTCTAGGGTTTTAGCTGCCTGAGCCAAACTTTTGTATGCTGCCCTTGATTATTCCTCAATGCAGCCTTAAAGTGGTGTGGCTTTGTTGGTGGTCCGCAGTTTTGTCAATTGGGCGTGGCTATAATTTTTAACGTCCTATCCTTAGGTAATTTAAACAGTTCCTCAGCGTCAATTAGCAATAATTTAAATTACTAAAACAGATATTGCATCCTTTTTCAAACAGCTTGTAGTCTTGCCACTACCATATAACCAATATCAACAGGTTTTTCAAAATGAAAAAATATGTAAATCACTAGGTATTTTGCTTAGAACAAGAATTGAATAAATTATTTTTTTCATTGAGGCTGTCTGTCTTTCTTAATATGAAGGTAGGTCTTCAGCTTCTTTTTTAATTAAAGGGCACTAAAGCCTCAGAATTTGAATCAGAAGAAGAGTACCTTTCTTATATGGGGGGTTTTGTGTTTTATTTTCCCGCATTCCAGTAGCGCACAGTGTGGTCCACTGACCACTGTTTTCTTTGCACATTCCAAAACTACACTACTGCATGAAACCGAGAACTACTGCAGAAACTGTTAAGCAGGTTGTGCATACTAGTAATCTCTAGTCGCACACTGTTCATCTAATTCAGTTCTTTTAAGGGATTACATTTAATTTTGATTTCTGAACTAAGTGGGTAATTTACAGTTTATTGGTATTCTTGGGGGCATGCTTTCAGCTATGGAGTAATAACATTTCATTTTTAGTTCCCTTTAAACTTATAATTTTCTGTGCATCTAATAGAGTAAGACCTCTCACTTTTGGTCAAGTATAACATCCATGGACAATATTTAAGGACCGCTCTTTGGTTTGAGTTGTCCCACACTTCTGGTTTGACTTAATGGGTCTCTACTCCCATCTGTGCCCTGGTCCCATCGTAAGTTACAGCAGCCGAATAGGATTGGAAGGAACTCCCACACAGTAGGCCACTCCAAACAACTGTTAACACAAACCCAAACAATCCTCTCATGGCTTCCTACAAACAATGTATCAAGATCTTCCATGTTGTATTCCAATTAGATCACTGACTTCAAGTTTGCATTGTGGCTAGAGTGTTTATAGAACTCCAGGGTAAGGTGTCAAAACAGCATTGTACAATGGGTAGACAGTTTGTGTCGAACCCCCCCACACACACACCACTGTCTGCTATGTACAATGCGATTTTGACACCTTAACCCTGGTCGTTCCTATAACCCCTTTAGCCACTATGTCAATAACGCCCTTCACACCTGGCTTTGATATCCTCATTGTGATTTTTCCTCCAGGGTACATAATTGCCAAATATTCCTGTACAAGTCATTCTGAATTGGGAGGCCATTCGGATGACTAACGAAAGTCTCAAGAACAAAACTAATTCAGTCCAGTTGAATTAACTGAATACAACAGATATACCATGACCTGGATCAATGCGACCTTCCACAAGCATATCTAAAAAGAAAGCTTCACCTCTATGCCACAAGGGCGATGGGTTAATATATGGTCAGGTAGAGTCTTTATTTTTGCTAGATACATAATAAAAACAAAAGGGAGCCATTGGGAATGGAACCTGTGTCACACAGTCTGATTTTCCTAACCTCGCATTTTAGCAAAATGCACCCCCAGTGACTTACAAAATAAGAAGAACATTTCAGTAAATGTAAGTACAATTAAGTTTACTATTTTTGTATGCTTCTGAGCTTGTCAGGCCAATTCTGGCTGATAAATTAATAACAGCTGCTATATATAAAGTTTGTAATCACAGTTACTGTACCTTTAGAAACGTTCTTTCGTAAGAAAGAGAAGCTACAACGTGTCATAAGAGTGAATCTCTTCTCGTGTTATCTTTTCGTGAGAAGTAGAACTACAACTCTTGTTCTAGAGATGAATCTGGGGTCCTGGGGCGTTGCCTCTTTAAGCCAACATGGCTATGATTGTACTGTCAACAACATTGAAGTCTTCCTTGTTACAGAATCCTATTACTTTATCTACTCAATGCAAATAACGAAGAAGAATCTTTCACTGTTGTATTCTGGGGAAAAAACTTTTCACATTCTTATTAAACATTAAGTTTCAGTTCTACTTTAAATCACCAATCATACTAGAAGGAACAAGGTGGAATTGTGTGTTCAATGGAAGCGATAAAACCCCGCAAAAACCCTTTAACACCTACTGTGAAGATTTTTTAAAGAAGCAGCTAGCAATTTTTTTTAGATAAGGTCTCATGTTTTGGCTCTATATTTTGTTTTTGTGTATTTCTACTATGTGGCTTTCAATTGTAACCAGATTATATGAATATTTGCATTTATGCTTTTAAACAGATCATTTTAAAAAGGGCCGGATTAGCTGCAAGATCTGACACTTCTTAAATGCCACATACAATTGGTCAAGCATTTTTTATTTTAATGTAAGTAATGTACAGTACCCTCGGGGGATGATGGGAATATTTTTTACCTGTATTATTGTAATTATGTGATTTCATGTAACAAATACTGCTTGTTCATGATGGTCAAGTGAAAATGCTTCTATTTATGTTTTAAACTCTTCCTGCAAAAAAGTAAAACACAAGCACAATCTATACCATAGTATTCATGATTAGGGCAGGAATTGTGGTTTTTAGTCATTTTTAAGTAATGCGTATGATTTTGATATGATTGTAAACAGTTTAGGTTTCTTGGTAGCAAAGTACAATTTGTATGGTCTTTTTTTTGATAGCAAAATGCGTGTGTGTGGGGCCGGGCCTGGGTCGGGGTGGGTGTCGCTGCGCATTCGCTCTTTGTGTATCCCTCCTTTTGATCAGACTTGTTAGAGCTACAGACCTCCTCTCGTGGCCTGTGTGTGAGGAGGTGGGGAGTTGGGGGTGGACACAGTCAATACCACACTCACCTGTGTGTTTCTTTGTGGGCACACATAGCCTAAGAATACACGCGAACACACTAACTAGCAACAAACTCGAACTAACCGATTTACTCAAATCAGTCCATACCAATATACAAATCAAACAACTTGAACAAAACCCGACACACCTACATCTCCTAAAAAGCAATATTTAACATACATCTACATATTATAACACACACAATCTCAAAATTAAAAAAGAAAAAAAAAAAAACAAAATAAAACACAGATAAAAAAAGGAGAAAGGAATGTTTAGGAAATCGCCCACTAATCATAACAAACAACTTTCTCCAGCACCAGTTTTCTATTTTCATATAATTATATTTAAAAAAGTCTATTTATAAAATAAAAACCATTTTACATTTCCGAAACAATCAAAAACATTGGCAAACTCCTTCATATCCAATGCCACACCTCCACAAAATCAATCACTCCACAACTTTTAGCATACATAAATACTAATTAGTCTTCTGAGACAACGCCTTCTCCTCATATTTCAAATTTCATTCACTCACTCAATTTCTTTCCTACAATAAACTTCACCATCCTTTTGTTCTTTATACCTCCCTCCCCATCACTTTCAAAATATCAATTTAATTAAAAATAAATTTTTATTAATAAATAATAATAAACAATAATAAATAATAAAAAATAATTTAAATATTTTATTTTTTCATTTACTAACTTTACTACATAACTACATTCATTTACAATACTAACCAACTAACATTAATTTCTATCCCACTATCTCTTTTTTTTCTCACTTTCTCCTCACGCTTTCACAATGTAATTTCTAACTCTCAAACTCCCGATTTTCCTAATTTACTGCTATTTCTCTCCGTCTATCGCTTTTTTTTTAACACCTTCTTTCACCATTTCTGTGCGTACGCATGCGTTTCCATAACACAAAAGGCTAAAAAGCATGCGCAAAACTCAACTCAAAACACACAAGATCGTGCACACAATCAATCGTTTTCTTTACGCTCGCGATTTGGTGCGCGATTCCTGTGCGTTGCAGTGTGCCCACCCCTTCTAACATTAAAAATTATATACTTTTGATCGTTATGACAAAAGAGCTTCAAAATCTTTATTATAATTACATAGTGTAAATATTTTTCGTGTGTATTGTCCTTTAACTACACTACTAACATTCATCGTTAACATTAACATTTGCTAACACTAATTAACACTAACATATGCACTTTGAGTCCTTAAGGAGAAAAGCCCTAAGGCCCGCCATCGTTTGTGGCGGTTGCAAAATTGCAAACTCGCTATCCGGGCCAATCACAAAGTGCTATCAAAGTAACAAGAAAGTGCAGTAACTTCGTATGTGGTTATACTTGACATAGCTTGTCCGAAAGCTTCTGCCGCCTGATTAGTGGTGGCAAAAGTGATTTTTATACAACTCAATCACAGATAAATTTATATATAACTGTTATACTTGCCCTTGGAACATTCCGCTGATGTCCTGGGCGTAGTTCCGTCTCTGCCTTTTGAGGTCTGACCACCTCTTTGGAGCTGAGAGGTCCAGTCACTGCGTCTGCAGTTTCGCCTGCAGGTGGAGCATTATACGCTTTTTGGCGGCACTTCAATGTTGGGGGTGCCAATTGCATCCCGCCATAACCAGCCGGGTGAGATATTCCACCATCAGACGCTGCCATTGCCATGGGGGCCATAGCTTTCGGTGGGGAAGTAATTGGTGGGAATGACTACAAATCCAATTTCCAGTCCAGGCTCGATTTTAGATCCTGAATTGCATATAGAAGTCAATGAGAAGAAGGGATTATAATCGAATGTCAATCGAATCCGCAAGTAAAAATTACAGGTATCTAGCGCGAGCATCAATCCGCAAGTAAAGTGTCCTCATTAAAGCCTAATACGCGAGCATCGAATCCGCGAGTAAAGGTACATGGTATCTAGGCGCGAGCTCGAATCCGCGATAAAGTGTCCATTAAACCTATACGCGAGCACGAATCCAGCGAGTAAAATTCCATTTATCTGGTTGTATCATTTAGATACTGGACTTGAAGTTTAGTTCTTGAGACGTTTTTCGCTAGTCTCCCGACTGCTCTTCTCATTCAAATGACTTGTCCAGAATTGTTGCACTTATGTAACCTGGAAAATCCCAATTAGCTATCACAGCCAGGTGTTAAGGGCGTGATTAATATGGCTAAGAGGTGTTATAGGAACGCCCAGAGTAAGGGTGTCAAAACTCTGCTGTACAGGCAGACATATGTGTCGAACCCCCCCGACCCTATTTAGGCGTGGTTTCATTTCTTTTCCCACATCAATGGCCTCCTTCACCCCTCTCTTGACCCAGTCACGTTCCTTGCAATAGGTTTATCATTCAATCTCAAAGGTAGTCCTTTATCCTTAAGAGGCGGTACACGCTGATCCTGACCTCCGATGTATTTGCTCTTCTTGTCTGGGCCCATACGTTTTGATGCAGTTGTTTTTTGGTCTCCCCCACATACAAATAGAGCATTCTTCCCTTCACTGCACTGCGTATCTGATGTCCCGCTTTTCTTGTGTTTCGGTATTGGTCTTCGATGTACCATTGCCTTCTCAGACCATTTCCATCCAGGTCCCACAAGCCTTTACATTAAGTTACCATTGATATTTTATTGTATTTGACTCGAACTTTCGAACTATTTGCCTCCCATAGACTTTAATGGGTCCATTTTCTAACTTTCGAACTTTCCAATAGTTCGCAAGTTCGAAAACGAACCGAACTTTCAATAGTTCAACCATCTCTAGTTATTTGTTGTCAGGAATTCCTTCAGCCTAAAGTTGGCTGTCTCCTGGGGCTAGTGTTGCATGTGGTGGCTCGGGTGAAATATTATTGGGAAAGGATGGGCATGGCCCAGCTGTCTTTAGTAAATATTGTATAATGCAAAGTGAATGGTAGATAGAGAACCTAAAACGGTGAGTTCAGGTTTAAGACTAAATTAGGGCAGGTCTTCCAATTGATTTTTTCTAAAATGTACCCTGGCCCACAGAACCTGGGGGAACACATGAGATATGCTATATTGAGGGGTTTTTGTGCACTTTTTTTTATTTTATTTTATGTTTGCGTGGTACTTTCTTTATGCATTTGTTTGTAGTATGTCCATTAATTTATGTACAATAAAGACGTTATAGTCCTGTTACCCCATTCAACGGTCCCTATTTGCACTATCCACATTTGTAAGGTCTCAACATTCCGTTTTGCACCTGTATAAACTAGGAACCACTGGGCCCTTGCCAAAACTGATGGGGCCCCTATTCGTGCTTCATCCACAGTGTTTTCTGGGAGGAGGCTATATTTTTCATAGGAAACTAAGAAGAGGGGGCCCCTTTGGCTTTCTCTCCTCTAACCCCAGCTTCCCTGGTAGTTACACCCTTAGTTAACTTGAACTTATCATAAACCAAAAGACATAAAAACCATTAAAAAAATCATTTTTAGCAGGAGCCATCATTTACCATCCTGATTACATTTTACAAGCCTATGCCACAAAGTGCATGAGTTTAGTTAGCAGGATATTTCTGTTTTGTTACCAACATAAAATGGTTTCCACTGGCACTAGTTTCCTATTCCAATCCCTTGACATGCAGCTTATTTTTGTACTATTGGAGGACAATACCTTTTCCATTGTTACACTGAACCTTAATGTCAGATCTCACATATTTGTGGCAGACGTGTCGCTGGGAATATTTGAGAGGGATAAAATCTAATAAAAAGTTGTTCAAAGAAATTAAAATCATCACTTTACAGATATAAGAAAAGTAAAAACTGACTATTATTACAACAAAAACAAATAAAACATTGCTAAATATCTAAACAACCTTTTTTCATTGAGGTACTGTGAAGGTCCCAGCACCTACATTTCCTAAGAACAGTGCAGAGTTTCTTATTGCTCCTTATTATTGCCCTTCTTCTGTCAATATACTTTGCTTCCATTCTGCAGTATATTGTTTATTTTTACTTACAATGGTGCGCCATCCTGAATGCATATATGGCTTGAAGGGATTAAATGTATAACATGGTGACTGTAACCGTCAATATGACTAGAACCCTTTTGTTGATCACTTTCGAAAATCGAGAAAAAAGTTCCAACGTTCAGTCGATTTTAAAACCGGCATTTCCGATATTTACATTTTGAAACTTTGAACCCTCTCTATCAATCTACCGTTTATTGAAATGTTATTTAGCTGGCAATAAATACCTCAAAGTGTTCCAAAGCATACTACAGAATGTGTTAGGACTTGCTTAATGCCCTTTGTTGATTTTGCATTGTAGTTAAGAAGCCAATACAAAGTATCTGTTTGGTTTGTCGAAACCTATTTAAAATCTCTAGAACAATTGGACATGGGTAATATAACTGAAATTGATGTGTAATAGGTTTCAGCACTATAGGGTTCTTTCATAAAAGTTCTTATCGTTAAAGGACTGAAATGGGTAACCAAATGGTGCTAAATTGCCCCAACTAATCAGATGTTAGATTATCCAATGTTAAATAATATCTGATTGGCAAAATTAGCATCATTTTTAACAATAAGAACTTTATTGAATCCCCTGTATATATTTAAAAAGCTTTTTATTTTATTTATTGCTTGCACACACACTACCATTTTCGGGGTGGGGGGTAATTTTAAACTCTTGTGGATTTATAAAGGAAATACAAACCTTCTTTAATTGGACCACAACCATCCCTCCACACCGCATGTTTTATGTTTGACCTACTCTTTTGTTGTACATTGTCACACTAACTTTTATGTGTCAGAGGCGTTAAGCAAAGTCTTCTGAGGGCCCAACACTCAATAGGGATATTTTTGTCTAAAATCGAAAGGGACAAGAAAACAAATTGTAAAAGAGACAAACCTAAGATCTTCACTAAATCATGCCCACACTGGAAAACATTAGTAATGTTATTACTGTTAATTGACATTATTCAGCCAAGAACACTTTTGGCAGCAACCAGTATTAAGGAAAACTATAGAATTTAAGAGGTCACACATTTAAATGGCATCTTAGTACGTATTGAATTTAGGAAAACAGTTTCAACAGCTTGTTTACCAAGATATACTGTCACACAAAAACAAGCTAATTAAATTGTTTTGCTTAGGTTTGACTACCACACATGTACACAAAAATAATCCCCACTGTACAACCACTACTGGGCACACTATATTCCCCTTGTAGTGGGGCACTGCTCTCTCACCATATAAAACTGTACAGACCCCCCAGATAGTAGACAAGAAATTCCATGATAAGGTGCACTCACAGGTCTTGACAAAAGGTCTGAGGTGTAGACCGAAACGTTGCCTGACTGCACATTCTTATAAATAATAAAAATATTTGGGGAACAGACTCATGAGTGCCCTTTCATCATGGACATTTCGTGTATATACTAGCAATGTGCCCGTTGGAGCCACAGTAGAAATTATTGATTGTTCGATCTTTATTTTCATAGTAATTTTGAAATTTCAATTAAACCTATTTATGGGAATTTTACGGAATTCCAAGACTTCCCACCAGCTCTGCAGTTTTCAAAACCAGTAGTTCTAAAAATTGGAACCAGATCATTTTCACAAACCTGACAAGCACATTTGTTCCATTAAAAATGACAGAGTGATGGCAGAAGGGTAAGCATTTTGATAAAAGGAAACAAGGCTCCATCCTTACAAAAGGAAACTTTATAAAAGATTATCTCTGTTAGAATGCTTAATATACAGAGAGGAACTCAATTAATTGACTGGAGTTTAAATATTCCCGGCCTACTCACTAGAGCTTCTGTGGCCACTTGTGGCCAAAGTGCAACATGTCTTATAATGCTCAGTTACATGGTGACTTGATTATAAATACACTTTGACTTAGAATGCTAATAAGCTTGTAGGGCCATCATCAATGTAAGTGCAGGCCACTGGTTTTTGCAGTGGTGAAGCGCCTATAGAACCAATGTCACCAATAAATTAAATAGGTGATGGTGGAAGGCTTAATGTCTTTTTAAAGACAATAGCTTTCCTACAAGCTTCCATTGAAACAGGTAAAATACCAGAACCTTTGTTCCTTATTTGTATATTACTGAAAAGGGAGTTTTCAAGCCTTTATTTTCTCTCATCTGTCCTATTTAATTAATTATTGGTGACGGCTTGGGTTAGAAGACGCTATCACACTGCAAAACCGAGGCCTGCCGACAACTGATGAGGGCTCAATAAAGCCAATAATTAATATTGCTCAAAAATATCCTATTTAATTTATTGATGACGTTCGCATTAATGTGACATCCAAGTAGTCTTTACTTCCTTCTATCACGCAAGATTTTCATGGGGTGGGGGGGGGGGGGGGGGGGGGGGGAAAGTATTAGGCATCTTTCATTAAGTCATTTAATTCGGCAACATATTCCCTGCCAAATAATCAAAATGTCACGATAAATCTAAAATAGTGTAAAATTATGGTTAATCTTTCCAGATAAAAAGTTTGTTTCTCCAGTGCCTGCACAATATATTGGTGAATGAGAAGAGCTGTGGCTGTACCCATAGGGAGCTTGTGTCTGAAAATAGAAAGTCTCTTCATAACTACTAGTCAATTTAGTAAGTAGTAAAAGTAGTAAAAGTAATTTGTATTAACGCCCATGTTCAGACAGTCCTAAAAAGTAGATCAAATCAGATTTAAATCCGTTTCAACTAGGCTTCTCTATCCTTTTCAAATCTTCTTCCTGAGGTTATTGGGTTAACAGACTTGGTTATAAAATTTTGGCAAAATTATTTTAGGCTCAGGCAAAGTCATACCTTTTTAAGAATGCCCGTAGTATCCCTTAGACATGTAGTTATTTTAGTGACTATGGGTTGGAGGTAAAGGCACCATTTGGCGAGGGGTTCAAAATAGAATTAACTCTGAGACAATCTGTCTCCCTGGGGTACCGGAGAGGGACAGTGCATCCCGAAAAACCCCATCGTTAGTTGTTTTAAATAAACACATTTTTTGGATTCGACCTGATTAGTGTGTTCCCGCCATTAAATCATTTTTTGCCTTTGTCTATAGAAACTCTTTTGGGACCTTGGAGGTGGAGGGCTAGGAGATAGCGCCTACTTACTGTCTGGCATACAGCCAACATCGGTGTGCTGGAGGATAGTCCTGAACCATGATATTCCTTAGCCAATGCTTTGTATAGAGTGGAGACTTACATTTTCCTCCCTTGATCCATACCTCTCTTTATACAAGACAATACCATGCTGGCCTCTGGCTGTTGCCGCCTGCACCGCTTGCTACATTTCAAGTTTGTTAAAACCCAAGATCCCTTTCCCACAGGGATCACTTAACCAGAGCCTATTATAGTATAAGCAGCACAAGGATTTCTAAGTCCAAAAATGCATCACGAGGTTCCTTTACACATTGCATTTCATCTGCCACTTAGCATGCGCAGCCCAATGTGATCTCTATCCTAGATCCCCTTGCAACGTTCAACTCCTCTGATTTTTAATGGTCCAACAAGTTTTGTGGTCGTCACAAACTACAGAAACCCTGGCTGACAATACCCACTTCCAACCATTAATAAATAGATTGAACTAGACCGCCCCAGCACAGACCCAGTAGGCAAGAACCGGAGGGGCAGCTAACTAGCCCTTTATTCGGCATATGCTGAAGCCGGCGATTAACACCTACTCTCTGCATCTTTTCTCTTTAACGAATTTTTGCTATCCATTGGGTACGATGATGTGACTCCCTCAACCACCAGACCTTAGGTTATCATTAAGTCCCTAGTGGGGAACTGTATCAAAGCCTTTGGCAAAGATCCAAGTAAACTCATCTCTGGCTATCCTAGAGTTCTAATTTCTACTTACGTCCTCCTCAAAGCCAGCAAGTTTAGTTTTTGGACAAGCTTCTTGTTCCGGCGGTAATCTATCTGGTTACTACTGATAGAGGATTCAGTCTTGTAAACCATAAGGATCTGAGAACAGTGAGTCCCTGTGTGTTTATTAAAGCTTTCCATATATCTTCCCCACCGAGCTTATTAAAGTACATGTGGCCTGTGACTTACGGCCGGGCGGGTGACGTGGGGGGGCGGAAAAGAGCACAGAGCCGGGGGGCTCATGGTCCGCACTTGGGCCGATTGTTTGGTTATGCTTCATCCATTGTTTAGTTCTTTCGGGTGGTGGGTTTCGTCACTCTGTGGTCGAGTGTTGAAAACGTGTGACGGGCACGTGTAGACCAGGTAAGATTGGGGTGAAGGAGAAAGTGGGTGGTTACACGAGCCGAAAGGGGCCGGGGAGGGGGGGGGGGCTCCACAGTGTTGACGACGTGGTTGGGTGTCTTGCGGGTGACGGTGGGGGGCGTGCGGGGGAGTATCTGCTAATTTTGGTCGGGATAAGGTACAAGGGGAAAAGTGAGGCACACTGGGCCGACTATCTGTTGATGTTGGTGGGATTAGGGGGTTGACGGAGGTGTGGGTCGCGATAGGGTGTGGTTGTTGTGTGGTTGTGTGTTTGCTAAGGACGGGGTGCGAGAACGGGAGGACAAAAGCAGGAAGGAGTGCGCAAGCGAGGACAGATAGAACACACAACGGAGCAGGTTCCGTGGATATAAGTGGTGTGTTATGAGGGAAAAGTGAATGAGGACAGGAAGGCAGAGGCGCGCGCATTGTACACGGGGAAAGCGGGGTGTTAGTATGGTCGGGATTGGCGGGGTGGAGTGTTGCGTGGGGGAGTTGTGATGGTCGAGTGAGGGGTCAGTTAAGGGAGATCCAAGAGTCACACCGGGCAAGGCACACGGAGAAACGAAGAAAAAAGAAGGCCGGCCGGGAAGCACGCTAGGGGAAAAGGGGGGGTCCCCACTACCAAGCGGCGCCGCCTTGTTGCCACCGTCACATGAATAAGAAAGACGGGGAGGAAGGAAAGTTAAAAGGTAAATTTTCATAGTCAGCCCCCTGACATATAGGTAGAAGAACAGATTATGCGGAGGCACTGACCCATGCATGCTACAGTCATGCCCACTGGTCTCTCGCTATCGACTGTGTGTACTGCCTTTACATTCACCTTTCGCATTACAGTATTCCAGATAGTATGTAGTCAAATCAAAAGTGAGAGCCTTCAGATTCAGGGGTAGGGGGATTGTCGTTCAACGGCATAGCTGGGGTGGGGCAGTGTGTGGATATCATTTGTTTGTAGGCTCCAGCGGCTCGCGTTTTACTTTCAGAGGCGACACAAATACACATCATTAAAATTCTGTTTTTGTGGCCGGACTGTGTTGTCACCGAAATGTTGTGGTGTGGGGGGTGGTTCGGGGGTGGTTTTTTGGTTTTGCACATAATTTTCCTTATCCGATCAGATACGTCTTCTTTAGTCAACTTATCTTCTCGGCAATATAGCTTAGCGTAACCCGTCTCTGCCTGTCTGCATTTGTGTGAGGGCGTATGCGACCAATGATCAGGCAAAGGGTGAACGGCGGGACGTGGACATGTGCACAGGCGAACAGGACAGCCGCGTGGCGGTGCCAGCCAGGGGGAGGAGAGGGGAAGGACCCTAGAAATCAAGGTGATAACATAGACGGGAATGCGGGGTGGTGGGCGACTCACTGGGCTCGGCGTCGGTGGTGGGTGCGGCAGTGGTTCTGGGTACTTGGTCGAGCATTGGAGGAAGGGGAGAGGGAAGGGATGGAAGGAAGACAGCAGGACAGAGGGAAAAGGAGAGCATGAGCGAACGAAGCAGGAAGCAGGGGCAAGAGAAGAAAAGAGGGGAGGGGAGGGAGATAGGGGAGGGGGAATGGAGGGATTTATGCTGAGATGTTAACCAGATTCTCAGACTGCGTGAAGCCTGACGGAACGGCACAGAGGACTAGGGCGCGGCGTGGAGAGGACGGCCCTAGGAGAGTGCGGCGCGGAGGAGCAGCACTTCTGGGGATTGCAAACATATTGCATCTCCCTACAAGGGTATTTTTTAAAACAAGTGAGAGTGAGACTTTTTCTTTTCCACCCACCTAGGGTTCCAAACACAAAAATGAGAAACTTGTGTTCCATTCTGACTAAGCAGATATGTTGTCAAGCCTCTGTGCAGATCTGAGAAGCTATAAAAATGTAACTTCATGCCTGTTGTCAAATTCTACTTTTATTTTATTCTTAATTGTTGATGTGTCAGTTCTGCTTTACAAATACAGCCATGATCATAGGCTGAACCTGGTACGACCAGAGTACTCTGTGCTAAAGAAGACTTTAATGGGGATTTCAGCTGCTTTCCTAGTTAAACAAGACCTACACTTTCTGCACAGTCCAAGCCTCCATTCCCCTTATAAATTTTAGTTTGCATTTCTCTGAACTTCCGTTTTCCAAATAGCCCTTTTAACATGGGATTCCAAACGCACAACATAATTCCATTTCATTGCTACACCTATAGAAGGCGTTCATAGTGTTTCACTTTTTTTTCAATTTTCTTTAGCTTGGTGACTTGCTAGCTAGGTGCCATTAAAAAAAAATTTCTTTTAGGTTTTGTTAATATAACGCTGGATTCTCTGGGTGTAATTTGTGGTAAATCTCCTGTTTGAGCATGCCCCAATTGTTTTCTAATAATTTTGCAGGTATTTTGTTTATCTATATTAATATTTTGTATGTTTAATGAACAGATTCATTTTTTAATTTACTTTTAGTGTTAGGGGTCGGTCCCTTTATTAGATCTTTCTGGTCTTTTTGTTTAAGCAAATATATAAGGGTACTGGCCTCTGCTGAACGTAATACGGCAGCTGTATTCTTCTTATTCAAATGCTCATGATGAAAGAAATCCAAAATGTATGTTTGAATTCCACAAACCTCAATGTGTTGGAATTCAGTTCTGTGAATTCCAACACGTTCTGCTGATGCTGATGGAATTTTACATTTTTGACTGATCAGGTTATTTAGAAAGATTTCTAGTTTGAATCTGTTTTCATTTGTATTTCAGTAATTCCTACTAAAAGTGCCAATTCTATGAAGGAACTACTCCTGGAATTCAGCATGTATGTATGAGAGAATAGGCATGTTTTGTAGCTGAAGTGTGTAGGTTTTCAAACTATATAGGTTTGGGAGGTATTTACTTCTAAAATTCACGTGAACCCATTTACCAGAGGTTACATGACTTAAAGAGGAACTTTACCCCTACTCCGAAATCTGAAATACATCACCCTACTAAAACATCATAAGCTATAAAATCACGCTTCAGCAAATTGTTTAAAGTAATGTAGCCTGTTGAGACTCAATGAGTTCTGTGTGTAGGGCAGTGTCGACAACACCTCATGACCTTAGTTACATGCTTCCTTGCTTGTAGAAGTATTGGCTAGAGATTATTAATGGGTGTGACCAACTGTAAAAAGTTTCTCCCATAGCTACGGACTGAGCATTTAAGACCCTAATGATCAATTGACCAACCTGTGTGATACTAGAAGGCTATGAAATAAAGCACAAAACATAGTTAGCCATATTCTTCTTTAGTGGTGCATTTAGTATACATGTGAAAAATAGTTCTGTCAATTAGAAGGTTTAACCCGTGTTCCATGGGCATGTGTTTCAGAGTATTTATGATCTGGTTTCAAAATCAAACTGTAATGTTAATTGCAACTGTGCACAGCTTCTATAGGAATATATGTTGGTTAAAATATGTAACATTTGATCAGCTGCGGTGCTATAGTCGATTGGGGCTTCCAAGCACAAAGCTATAAGTTCCAGTTAGCTACACACTCCAGTCTACCATTGCTCTGGAAAAAGTATATGAATAGACATAATATACCGTGTAGGCTACCATAGCCCACAGACTATGGCTTGTGAAATTAAGTTTTTATTGACAAAACATGTGTGCTAGGTCCTGTTGGACTTTTGGCTCCAAAACATGTAGCACACAGGGTTTTTTTATAAAAAACTTTATTTTTCACAGCATAGTGCTGTGGCTATGTATGCTACACTGTATAATTCATGTCTATTAGCTTCAGGTGTGACCCAGGTTGGTTTCCCCCTTCTACCAAGATGTTTAATTTTTATGACTGTAGTTCCCCTTTAAGTTTAGGGACATGTAAAAGAATCTGTGCTTAGTACATGCACCCCCAACATGATTTTTGCTTTAAATAAATCACTGTATCTCCCACAAGCGGTTGGATAATCATTGGAGGCAGCTAACAATGGCAATCATTTTTTTAAATGTTGCATTCTAGAAGTATTACCCCTTGGGTATTCAATACTTTGAGTAAAACTAGAATCCTCAAGCAAATCTGTCATTTTCTCTTCCCATAGATCAGACTTATATTTCCATTAAATCTATGCATTTTTCATTCTAACCTTTAAAGGTTGTGTATAAAAAATTAATTGAAATCGTTATTGTGCAAATGGAAAAATGTGTGGTTTCCCTTTCCGTCACAGTCCTCGCAGACATTTAACCAAAAATTAGACCTACATAATGCTCAATAGTATTATGTTTAAATCGGAAATGAGGTTATTTTTACTACTGTTTACTCTTAATTACACATCTATCCCTACACTGGGTTGGTAACCCCTAGATAGTATAATCACACTGTTGTCTAAGGCATAGAACTGAATGCTGATGTTCCTAGCAGTAAACTCATCTGTCTAGTAACATATTTAAAAAACAGCAAACAAAGAAAAACTCCCGGCTGCCAGAAATCCTAAACACAATCTTTCCTATAATACAACCATTAACTGAAATTCTTATCTTTCACTTGCTCTTTCATTATTTCTGTCTCTTCATCATTTCAGTTTTTTTAATTAAGTTTTTAATAATGAATAAATAAATCCATTACAACACAAATGTCATATATAGAAATAAGTACATACAGTATAAAACATTTGCTCAAATGTAAATACTTGCGTAAAACAGTATACCATGAAAACACCCAAAAAACCAGTGAAAGGACATTTCAAACCCCTAACAAACCCTACCAGGACCTCCCTTCCCCATAATCTATAAAGATATTTTGCAATATATTTTATATATATACCAGTTAAGTCCAGTGCCACTGGGATTTGCATTGGCAACTTTGGCTTTAATAATTGGCTGACGTAGCAGCTTGTCCCAACGTTTCTGCCCTTTATCAAGCCAAAAGGCGTTTTGCATTTACTCTTTCACATGCAAATAGGTATAAGAATGGACAGCAACTCACTAAATTCTTCTTTCACGGAATTCAATTGAAGTGTCAGTCACAGTATTCCCTCAAGACCCAGCGTATAGAAATATTTTTCATCTAACATCAACATCCAATTTTAAAAAACATTTACCAGGAAATACTTCATCATTATGGTATTTATCCATTAATAAACGTAACAGTTTATTACCAACCTATGGTATAAGACATGCCACACCACTTATATCAATCAACCAAGTACAAATATATACAATATCTTAGTGTCAGTATACTTATAATGCAAACAGACCCATTGACCCTGGGGCCATGTATTTAAAACCCTTATGATATGGATTAAATGATATATATTACTCATTATATATTATTAAATAGTCATATGATGATGTATGTCCTGTTCCGTGTTTAAAATGAGGAAACTTACTGTCTCTTTGCTCATTCTGATTCAAGGGTGAAAAAAAAAAAGAAAAAAGGCAGACTGCAACACTTCTAGAGAAATGTATCAATAAATCGTCCTTTTTAGTCTCTATTAAAGGGAAATAACTTACATTTTGGGATGCCGAATTTATGAAGTGCTGCAACATTATTATATATATATATATATTATATGGGATATATATATACTATATAAATATCAACAGCTAGGATTGTGCACTGGGAAATTTTTCTGCGTGAATGGACTGGGGTCCAGATCATGCACCTGGGCAGGAGCATTAGCTAAAGGAGTGACATATTACATAGTCAACCGATTCACTTTTTATTTTTTTTTAACCCTGCCGCTAACAGTTTGATCCATAGGAGCAAACACCCAGCTAAAAAAAGGGGGGGATTCCTCCTGCCGATCCAAACAGCAATCGGAAATATCCTGGATCAACCAGGATCTACCGACATTATTAAGTCCCAATATTCTCATATTTTTTAGTTTTAAGAACGTATCTAGGCCATTTTTCAAAGCTTTCAATGCCTTGGTCCATTCCACAGTTGCTGGAAGACATTTCCACATTTCACCTGCTCTCACTGAAGAAACTTTCGAACCTGAAGATGAAACTTCTTTGGTCTTCCAACGCTTAAGGATGTCCGGTGTCCTCTGATATGACGCTATCGTGGAACATGCACCAGAGAGTTAGGTACTATATGGCCCATTAATATATTTGTATAGAGGGTTATCAAGTTGGTCCCCGGATACAAACGTTTGCTCATCCAATGTAAACAGGGGGGCCCTACTGTTCTAGTCTTCCTGTGGCATAGTAGACCCTCATTCCCCTTATTAATTTAGTATACCTTTGGGGCTGCGGTTGCTATCTGTCTGCGTGTCCGCTTTGCGCATATGATGTCCCTTTTGTATATGTGGTGTGTTCAACTGCTGCTGAGTTGCTATATTTCCTCATTGAGGCCCTTACGCAGTGGCCTTGGGGGGAAAGAAGAATCATCTGGCTCTCTTGAAGCTATGCCTCCTTGACAATAATCGAGCGCTAACCGTTGCTACCGGTGCATTGTTTTGCTCGGCTAAGTGTGTGATCGACCAGGAACCCCCCAAGCGGTGGCATTTGACCAGAGTCATTTGCCGACAGTTAGGTATGTGTGGAGTAGGCTGTGTGAGCGGCGAATAGGAGCTGGGGTGGGTGAAGTCTGCCATTCGCGCCACATTTTGGAGTCTTCAGGGCTGCTACAGCACTGCACATCATTTTGAAGTTTTCCAAGCTTCTTGCATTAGTTGAGTTATTATACAACACCTTTCTCTCAATGCCCCCTCTAAGTATTTATAACGATTAAAAGAAGCGGCCCATGTACAAGAACCGCTAAGTGCACGTCCGCTGACAACGGGAGGCCCACATAGAGGTAAGCTCCGTGACCACCACTCTCTTTGCGATCCGGTAACCATGAGTCTGTACATTACAATGTTTGCCTGCTAGCGAACAGTCCTCATTTTATACATTAGTCGCGGAGGTGGCACGTATCAAAAGCTTTTGTCAAACATCCATTTCACATCCACTGCGGGCGGGATCTAAATGCGAACTCGCTGATTCTCAAAAACCATGAAATTTTTCTGGCAGATCTATTTCTCAGTAAGTCATGCTGACTACTACTAATAAAGGGGAGCAGTTTCTGGAGACAAGTCAAGGATAGATCCGTAACAAAGTTTTTCCGCACCTTCCTACGACTGAGTGTTAGGTTTACAGGTCCTATAGTAACCAGGCTGTTGAACCGACTAACTTTTTTGAATTTGTATTTGACATTGTCTTTTTTTCCAATCCAGCCTGCACTCCCCAGACCAAGCGAATCTGACAGATGAGAAACAGTGTCTCAGAGGATAGAACTGAACTAAGCTCTTTTAAAATCCGAGGATGCCAATCCTCTGGTCCTGGGGCTTTCTTTGAATATTAAACTTTGTCTACTTGTTTCCATACCCTCATCCCTGTGTATCCATGTTGAATACTTCTCCATTTAAAAGGGCGACGGTTTCGGTAGTATCCACTACCTTTCTCGAAGCCATCTTTGAATAATGTAGATTACCTATTCAGGTTAGTTATCCCCCTAAAAAAAAAAAAGTAAAAAAGGGGGGGGGGAAAATAAAAAAAAAAAAAAAAGGATACAAGCGAAAGTTAGTACAGGTGAAAGGTAGTGGTGATACTAGGTCCGAAACGTCGCCCTTTTCCCTGAAAATGAGATTTAAAGAAAATATTCAAACGGTGTTTGCCCTTTGTTTCGTTCTATGTTACTGGAGAGTACAGGTGGTATCGGGGGCACCTTGCGGTGCACCAACTCTTATAATTCCTTTTATAAAGGTGAGTGCTGTTGTTACGACTTACGCTTTGTCTATATATATATATATATATATATAATTATGTCCCACTTATTTTGTATTAGTCATAGATTTTGGAGTAGTTCTAAGAGCACACTACAGTTTTTCTTAAAGAAATTGAATGTTCCAATACAATGGGTTCTATACGAGCATGGAGGGCAATGTAGGTAATAAGACTCTGCCCTTTCTTTTCCTCCTGGAGTATATGTGGTGCTGTGGAGCCTCCTCCCCTCTCCATCCCACCATCGGGATCATTGTACTCGGGTGCGTTCAGTAAATTTTGAATATTAGGGGGTGCGAGGGAGGGGGTGCTGCACAGATTGATGGCCCAGTCCCTCTAGAGATTAAGTGGGGAGCTGTACCCTTTGCGACTGTAGTTTGTTTTGGCCTGACCTAGCCATCCACAATACCAAGAGTTTTAACATGGAGTTTTGTGCTATACGTTATTGTTAAGGAAAACCCTTTATGATATTATTGAATGGGTACATGAATCCTCCCTTATACAAAACTGGTCACTCCAGTTCCTCTGCTTCAGTATGATTTACGTATAAGTAAAAGTGAAGCTCACCAGGCCCACAGAATAAATATATGGCAGTTCAGAAACTGTGTACACTTGTGAAACCACCACCACCCCCCAGCACTAGCTCCTTTTTTGTATAATGAAAAGGAAAAATGTAACACTGCCTGTTTATGGAGGGGGATCAGTATTGTTTTTTATATACTTACTTTTTTGGTCTGATTACTTAATACAATAAAACTAAAATAGTTTTAAACAAGGAAGAACTGATCTCATCCTTTGACTCTGCATATCATTTATATCACAAGGATTTAGAAAACCTGCATCTCTTTGGTTGATGTGCAATAATGTGGCAAGTGCTAAATCTACAGTAATGCTGTTATACATTCTGCGTTTCCTCTAGGATAACTAGCAACTTTTTCTTTGCTCAAATGACAGGGTGGTTGTAAATTAAAAATTATTAAACAGTATATCAGTAGAAAGGCCTAATATTTCTTCCACTACATTTGTTGCTAAATGTATATCTATAGTAGATCTAGGCCACCTTTTCACCATTATACATTTCTCCTCTATGTTCCTTTACTCATACTGGGTTAACTTATTAATTGTTGAACCACATTATTTTCTATTATACTATAATCACAAAAAATGTAATCTGGAATTGAATACTTATACTTATTGAGCAAAAGCATTTTTAATGAATTATGTTTATGAGAGAAATGACTGTTGAGAGTGACTACATGCCTACGACCACTTGCATCTATACTGAGATTATTTTCTTGGAAACTATATCAGTCACTCTGCCTGAAGTGTTCATGGCAAGGGTCAATTCTGTGATGAGGAGTTGGAAATGACATTTTGAGGCCTTTGGGTTGCAGTAGATAGGGTTTATTGATTGGACCTAAGTTTATGTGACATTTACAACACAGGTTGTCTTGTAAAAAAATATATGAAAGCCTTAGAATATGCTTCTTTGTAATTATTGAGGTTGAATAAGTAACACTTGCAATGATATATACCACAATGTGTAATGAACCTCTCATGTCATTATGAGGCAATACTGGTGCTATCTCATAGACTAACAGTTTGAGATTGCAAAGGAAAAAAGGCTGATTTTATTGCGAGCTTATAAAAAGCATCACATTTAGTACCTATAAAAACAGGCACATTTATTGTATTAACTTAAGTAACATTCTAATACCTGTTTTGTTTTATTAATCTTTTTTTAGTATAAGTATTATAATTTGAAGGTTGAATTATAATATATCCCATTCAGTCCACCGACATAGCATACCCACATTTCCTGTCTAACTGTTAATCCAGGGGAAGGGAAAAATCCTTCCGACTCCAAGTGGCAATCGTAAATTTAACTGGATCACTCTACTTTATGTATCAATCCAGAACCCCCACCATTCCTGTTTCAGAAAACTCATCCAGCTTTCTTTTGAATCTATCCAATGACTGCATCACAATATCCCAGAAAGCAGTTACATTCTCACATTGAAAAACTCTTTCCGAACTTGAAGACTAAACTTCTTTCTTCAATTCTTAAAGGGAACACTAAATAAACAACAGCTTTCCTTATCCTTTTCTATCTTTTTTTGTGCTGCGAGTAATTGATCCCTTTTGCTCTTGGTGCTCCGTCACTAGATCCCTCATGTCGTTCAGCTCACGCCTAGTTAGTCTGCATTCTCATCTCTATGTATCCACCCCTCCAAAAACAAGGCACAAATGGCGTGGAGCATGTTCAGTGGAGATATCTGTGCCCCACTACAGCCAATGACGCATTCACAGGCCAGTGATTTGTGTTATAGTGAAAGTGAAAGTAAAACTGCTTTGTTATGGAAGATAAGCACGCGGGAGATTTTGATAACTACTTGAATCAAGTATAGATTTTCTTTTAGCTGTAGGAGTTTGAAGGTGTGGGGGGCCTTTGTAATTGATTTCTTTTAGTTACATAGTGCTACATTGGGACTTTAATCAACACAGACACAACGCTAACCACCAACTATCCAACCAAAACCCCAAGATCCTTCCCAACCGGGTTCACTTAACACAGAGCCATTTATAAGTATAATTACAAAGGATTTTTAAGTCCAAACCACTTCACTTTACAATTATCCACATTGATCACCCCGTTCCACTTAGTAGCCCAAGATGACAATCTATCTAGATCTGCAACGATTGCACATCGTCTTAAGATTTTTTAATTGTCGACAAGTTTTGTGGTTGTCAGCACACATACAGAAACCTTGCTGACATACCCATCATCTAAATTTTAAAAATAACAGATTAAATAGAATGGCACCAACCAGAACCCTGTGGCACCCACTTAGCACTTTAGTCCCTAATGATGACGCCCCATTAACACCAACTCTCTGCATTCCTATTCCATAACCAATTTTCCCGATCCATGTACAACATGTGCCTCCCAGACCAACAGACCCTTAGTTTTATACTTTAGATCAGCCCCTATGGACTGTAGCAACATTCAAGTATCAACATCTACTGCTCTGCGAGAGTCTAAATTCCTACTCCTTCCTTCATCTGTGTTCTATGATAATTGTGATGTTACAGTTTATACAATTCTTTGCTTCATTTAGTTACATTAGGAGACTAACAAGGAATATATAAGAGAGCTAAATGAATTCCATTATTCCTTTAATAACCTATAGCTTTATCAAGCCTCCTCCTCATCGGTGCACCACTTATTATCGACCTACTGGTTTCTGAGCAAACCCACTAACCTCACTTCTATTTCCTCATTGCCAGTTAATATTATTGAGAATCTGTTATAAAAAAATTTTTAAAAAGTGTTTGCTAGAGCTGGCAAAAGGAACGTCGAATGATGAGATCGGAAGGCCTGGAAAACAAAACTGCATAAGACCGGGCGATGTCGTTTGTTGCCGTCAATCATATAAATTGTCACAGAAAATGGGGCGGGTGCTAATGGAAAATGAATGTTAATGTTGATAAGTAGGTGAGGCAGATTGGTCCAGGTGACTTGCTTATACGGTGTATTGGCCACGTAATAGAAACACAATTTCATAGGATGTCTCGAACTGCGCAGCCCTCTCGAAACCTGCCTGCGGCTATCCGGAACAGTTGCGGTTGTTGTTTTATCTGAGTGGTTGTAGTAGGGATAGGTGGTCTCTTGGCTGTTTAATGTGAGCTGGATGTCCTCTGCGTGCCTCTATTGCTGGCCCGACCGCTATTTTCTGTTTCTGGTTTTACCTAATAACAAGGTGCTAGACTTTCGCACCCGCAGGTATGGTTGATAGAGACAGGTAGCGCATAGGTCTCTGTGTATTCATTAATGATCACTGGACTGTGAATGTAGTGTCTTGAAGGTGAACTTCCGCTAGTCAGGGTGGGAGGGCCCGGTGCGGGCGGGCTCATCAAAATGATCGTTTATCAGACTGCGTGGGCAGAGTGTAGGGGTACCGGCTGTGTCCTGAATCACAGTGTAGCCGTCCGGTGTGGTTTCGATAGGTGCTAGCGAGCGCAGCGCCGGGCCTAAGACCTCCCTGTGGTGGATATTAATAGCCCCCACGAACCTCTATCCAATAAAAGGGCACAGAGGAGGCCAGAACACTTCGCCGTAAGGGATCGGCAACCTTAGCCAGTCTAAAACTCCAGGCATCTAACCTGACTACAACAGAAAAAGAAGCCTTAACCTCCCTCAGAAGATTTGCCAGTATCACCATCTAACCGCAGATAAGAGAGGCACAATGGTACTCAACACGCTTTCAGACTACATGATAAGGTGACCATGCTCTGGCCGATAAGCAACACATATGAGGCTTTAACAGGGATCCCCCAGCCGTTACAGAAGACATAGACTACTACAAAAGCTCAAAGGATAAAGCCATGACCGAGCAATGTATCATCGCCTCTACCACCACCTGGTGCGCACATCCATCGCTATATATGGACTCCCAAGATACATCGAAGGGGCCCACTAAGACCTATATCCCATCATCACTACTCGGTAACATACAGGTTGGCAAAATATCTAGCTACACATCTTAGACCTTTGTGGGAAGTTCTAAGCATCACAGCCAGAACTCTCACGGATTTCAACCAACCGATTGAAATAAGTTACTCAGTTAGAAGAAACTATGGTGTCCTATGATGTGACATCTCTCTTCACTTGTTAACCCCCAAGAGGCTTTGACATGTGCGAAAACGGCTGGGCCAAGACGCACTCTTACCAGCAGAACTGATCTGCGCAACCCCGAACAGTATTGTGTTCCTTGTGGCCTTGTCCGGGAATCCACCTAGTTCAAATACAGGTAATAAGTTTCTATAAGCAAAAACATGGATGTGCTATGGGTCGTCGTTTCACTCCCATTGTCCAACCTTAACATGGAGGAGTACGAAACCACAAGGCGCTTTAATCAATTTAAGGCATATCACCAGCCACTGGTTCAGATATGTTGATGCACCTGGGTTAAAATCCACCATAAGGAAGTACCAAAGCTTCAACAGAACACATTAATGCGGGGACCAAACATTAAACTTCCCACAGGGAAGAGTACAAAACAACAAACCGGCTTTCCTTTGGACTGCTTGGTAAAGTTAAGGAAAATGGTAAACTGGACAGTAGGAGGTTTACATAAAACCAACACACACAGATAATATTTAATGTTTTGACTCACACCCTTGATCACAACCAGCTGGGGGTCATCAGCACCCTGCAACACGAGCCGAGACCATCCCACTAGCCAGAGGCGAAGGCTCAACAGAAATGAAAAACTCTACAGAGGACCATTACCTTGTGGATACCGACTTGGCCTTTGTCAAAAGAAGTATAAGGAAAGAAAAGAACACGACGAATACCAACAGTGAATGTGGAAAAGCACGACATGATGAAGAACATGGTCATGCCACATAATGTGAGCAATGGGTCTCCATGAGAAAATTAGCGAGAATTTTCACAAAACACCTCGATACCATCCTGTCTGCTTTAAACCGTAACAACACACTGAGGCAGCAATTGAACATCCCGAAAGACCCAACTAACCAACACCAGAAAGCGACATCATATTGCAGTGCAGTGCGTGAAGAATGCTTGATTTGTATGTGGGGGACGACCAAACCGCAACTGCTCAACGATGGCCCCGCCCAGACAAGAGCCACTTCCTCGGGTCACGGACATCAGCCGTGTATCTGCAATCTTACAGTATAGGGCATAAGGCGAGGAAGCGGAGGAAGAAGGCGAAGAAATAACGCAAAAGCAAGAGAAAGGGAAACCAAGAACCTTTGAAGATTGTAGAATGTTAACATACTGGGCGCAAGGTCAACTTGACTGAGTTCAAGAGAGGTGTATAAGGAGGGCCTTTATTCGAAAATCAAGAAGAACCAAGCCTAAATGAGGTGGGGGGGTTCGACACACAAACTGTCTGCCAGATGTAACAGGATTGCCTGTTTTAGGACAACCTTCCTCCGGCATTCCTATAACACCTCTTAGCCCTATCTAATCACACCCTTATCACCTGGCTGGGATAATGCTAATTGGGATTTTTCCAGGGTACATATTGCCACAATTCTTGACAAGTCATTCTACTTGAGAAAGCCATCGGATGAACTAGCGAAACGTCTTCACAGAACTGAACCTTCAGGTCCGTTGATTATTGAAAGATAACACAGATATACCATGACCTGGGGAATACTGAGAACCATTCCAAGCGTAGCCATAGAGCATTAGATACCTGTCTGCTGTTAGGCTCTGTGTAAACTAACAGGGTGCAAATCTAGACTTTGCATAGTCTGAGTGTATGTAGGTTATTTATAAGCACCAGTGTCAGCAAGTGAAGTTTAAGGAGTGTTTTGATTACTTTTATACCATACATTCCTGTTGTACCAGTCTTGATTAGTGATAGTCCAACATGTAGGCAAGAGAGGGTACAAGTGTATTCATAACTAGTGATATGGTCCAGAATGTTTATTTATAGATAAACTATCTGTAGTTTGTTATGTTATGTTATGTGTCTTTTAAAAAGCTAAGGGTGGCTGGAATTCCCCCAAAAAACAACCCCAGCTGTAAAAAAGTTAAAAAAGGTGCAACTGATGTAGTCAGGGAGACTCTGAAGTCGGCTAGCGATCAGTCTGAACTGCCGTTTGACAACAACCCTGTTGTGTTGGGAAGTTTAGCACACTCGGTCAATAATGTGATCTGCGTTTCTTTTTCTTATATTTTGCTTTTCCCTAGTAAACTAAAACCTAGCAACCAGCAACCCAACACTGAGTGAAGAGACATCATTTATTTTTGATACCAACCACGTCCTAACCTGAGAACATCCTTTCTTCCAACCTGGTGAGAAAGGCAGGGTTAATTGCATAGCGTCGACCGCAGATAAGTCCGTATATTTTGGGTGGCACTCTTACCTCTTTACCAATTAGTTGCTTCATAATATGTCAGTTGATTGCGGGAGAGCTAGCAGTAATTCGAGACACTGAAGACAAAGCCACATCATCCTCATGCCCTGTGGAGTGGCAGAGCAATACAGTAATTCTGCGGAGCAATGCAGACAGCCCACCCGAGGAGTCTCTGCCCCTTAGAGGACTGATACAAGGTAGTGGAGGGGGGTGGGATATATGGAAGATAGAGGGATGAGGTAGAGACATTGACTAGTTTGTTAACTTCTGGGAGCGAACAGAAACCAAAAAACACTGCAATGAGGAGACCAACAGGACTTGATCGGCACATCCAGCTAAGAGAGAAGCTGCTCAATGTGGGGAGATTGGAGAGACTTGGCGGACTTGAGGCGGAAGAGGTAAGGTGTGCGTGACTTCCTGCCCATTGGATTGATTGGCCATTAATTCCAAAGAGAGACATGGACAACTACCTAAGGAGTACATGAGGAATCCTCTTAATCCAGACACTTGAAAAGGCAACTGTGATCACAACATCGTTAGGTGGATTACTATACAGGTACTTCACTAATTTAATAATACAAATACTCCCATATTAGGGGATTTGACGTAAATCTCCACGAACACCTAAACACACCTAAAGGGGCCCCACGCCCCAGAGTCTGTATAAGTGACCTCCTCTGGCCAGAAACAGGAAGGAAGAGAATAAAAGACAGACGGTACGGGGGTAAAAGTGATAAGCCGTTAAGGATGGAATATATAATAAACCCTGTGAAATAACTAGAGTTACAAGCTTATTACAGACCTTGATGAGGGTTTTTAGACAGTGTGCAAAAAAAGTATATTTACTTGCATCCGACACGTTATACTGGTTGCGTGTAGCAAATAGTAGCCCATGCCTGAAATATAGTTATCTTGAAACAGTTTTATTCACTAGAGGGATGTTTGGGGGAGTTTAACGTAACCTTACTGTTTGTTTCTGGAATAAATGTTTTTGTTTTTCTTCTTATATCCCCGCAGTGTTATTAAGCTTACAGCCCTCAATGGGGGTGGGGTCACACGCCGGGCAAGGCAGAGGAATCCATAAGACAAACTCAGCCCGCCCTTTGGGGGCTAGTGCTACAATAGTTTTTAAAAAAAAAAAAAGCTGGCTGAGTTCTAAAAACAAAGAAATTGCACATACTAGTATTGATACTACGTTAGAGTTGATCCTGTATATGTCCGATATGTTGCCCTTGGGTCAAAGAATTTTTCCCCTTTATAATTCTGTTTTTTTTGCCTTTCTCTGGATCAGCAGTTAGGCCTGAAATCTGGGTATTGCTTGTGGGTTGGAATGTGTTTCTTTATTCAACCACATAGTTTACTATATAACATAGGGAAACTCAACTAAGCAGTGGACATGAATGTTGGTTTATTGTGGCTGTGACGCAATAGGGAAAACAGGCTTTATGAGATCAAGACAAGATTATAGCTCCACTATGTCATTAGTATGATAAAAGCTTTACTGTAGTTTTTCTACTGTTTATGTTAAAGGCTCCACAATACTTAAGTTTTGTCTATTGTCTATTTTTAATTGTCACTTTGTTTATATGGTTATATAGAATGGAATGTTCACTTGCATTATTTTCCAAAAATAAGAGTATGCCCCCGGTAGAAGATCCCCCAAAAACCTAGGATCCATCATACCTACCCTGTTAATTCTACTCTTGAATGCTGTGAAATACTACAGTTTCAACAGCAGTGTCGCTGGGCATTCATAGCATGTCGTAGTTGAAGAACTTGGCTGTAAGGGGGGTTGCGATGACTAGGTGCAGTGTGCAACACGAAAGAGCTGGAATTAAGCAAGATTGACACAACCATTCTGCAACAGATATCGCCTTTGTAGAATAGATCGAACAAAGTAAGTTAATGGATCCTATGTTTAGGCGGAGTCTTCAACCACTGCACCAATTTTGATATTGGAGGGTGGGCATGCCTAATTGTAGTGCACCAGTACTATGCTATTTAGATAAGGTGCTAGTAGGTTGCAATAATACCACTTAGTTTCAACACTTCAATTTGAAGGTGAAATTGTATCATCCATCTAACAAACATAAATTTTTTTTGTCTTTAAATCTAATTTGTCATCATAGAATTTGATTTCTCAACAATTTTTTTTTTGTTAAAGCATCGAAATTCGAAAGCAAAATTTTGGCATCAAACTTTATTTTTGCCACAACAACGATGCGACAATTCTTATGATAATGTTTTTTTATTACGATATTCCGATTACATTAATGTCATAAACGATGAACATAAGCTTTAGAACATATCTACCTGAAAAATCTCAGGTCTTACAAATGTGGAATAGAAAATGCAATCCCTGGCCCCTTTGTCTACTAATTAGTTCCTTTAAATTTCCATTGATTTGAAACAATTTCTTTATTCATTGCAATTGATCAAGCACTAAATACAAGTCTGTATAGTTTATATGAAATCATAACATATGTATCCTTTGTGCTCGCTGTCTTTTCCTCTTCTTTCCACTCAAATATTTTTCTTATTGTCAATGAGTTGACAGAACCCGTGGTTTTTCCTCCTGCCCTCACAGGTCTCCCACTCTCTACTTCTACTTTATTACTTGCCTGTCTCTGACTACTGTAAATAGGTTTCACTTCGAAGAAATCAGCATTATTTTCTATGAAAACATATTATATTTTACAGGCAATTCAAGACAGAAAGACAAAGTCTAGCCGCATCGTACACACATTTCTCCCTTAGAAACAGACTAAACCTCCCAAGCACACTTGTAATGCTGTGCAAGCCCATCCAAGTCTCAACAGCACATCCAAGGTTCACACTTTATAGCACTGCCTCGATAATGTTGGTTCTATTTCTATTCTATTTTTTAGAGCATATCTTAAACTCAGGTAAAAAAACACCGAAGCGCTGATTTCAATAGATCCTCTTAAACGTGTTTATCACTCATGTTTTGAGGAATTCTGAATACAATGGTATTTCACATTTAAAAAAAGTGCTGGACCGTTATTGACAAGAAATATTTGTTAATATTTGAATTTACAACAAAGATTTGAATGCATAAATATTTTTAAATGCTGGGGCTAGGATTTATCATAATGATCCTGCAGCACAATGCACTTCTTTCAGCTATATTTTATACTCCTACTGTCCTCTGTTCGTCGTGATGTCCTACAAATTATACCAATAAATGTGGAAAAAGGAACAAGTTTGTCTAATGTGGCTTGAATGTCTAGTTTACCCAAACTGTCCATTTCTGAGTTAAAAACTTTGGTGGCAGTTTAAGCAATTACTATACATTTATCAGGACATGTGCCAATACAATTGAATGAGGAAAACGAACTTTGAGATGTCTAAAAATGAATAAATAAAAGTGTATCCAACATAGAACAGATATCTAATCAATGTACACACTTCCATAAAGGCCAAAGCCCTACGCAACGCTCACTACCGATATCCTAATTATCGTGCACAGCCTGGCCTACTTTAGAACACAGGCTGTGTTGATTATAACTTCTGATGATCACATGAATGTAAAGCCTTCCAACCACAGTCACGGTCTACCCCAATTCTGGAGTGATCCTAACGTCCTAACCTTTTTTCAATTCTTTTTACTCATATACGATTAGCAAACTTTTTGCATTTCTCAATTCTTCCACATGATCCATAGAACAGGCGCTCTCCCTAGTCCCCCTCAGCCCTTAGTGCCGTTTAAATGAGGGAAATAGGCCATCCAGTGCTTTAAATATTAAAGGCAAATGACGCCCAAGCTGTTTAGTTGCATTAAATGGAACGGCGTGTTTGGGGTGCTATTCCCGACTGGAGGCTTGAAGCCAAGCCTCCCAATACACTAGCATACAATACAAGAAATTGTGGACGCCTCCAATTAGGCTAATTTACCAAACTCCGTTTAGACAGAAGTTGCTAACTGATCTGGTCAAACATTTATCAGAACATAAGAAAAAGTTAGATCAATCTTCCGATGTTAACGAGCGCAGCTGCCCTAGGTCCACTCAGCCCCTACCATATCAATATCTGCAACTGGCATATACTTTATAACAAAGGGTATTTGAGTATACATTACTGTGGATCAACATTATGAAAGCCTTCCAACCACGTCAGGTAACCCCAAGATCTGGAAGTCCTAACGTCTATACCTTTCATTTCTTTTACTTCAAATTACACGGGATTAGCAACTGTTTGGCATTTTCTCAATCTTACACACTGTACGCCATAAACAGGCTCTCTCCCTTGAAAAAGTGTTAGTTTAGAAACTTTACAGGCTTAATTTAATAAGAAGCGTGGCCTAAATGCCTGTGCTGTTAATTTGCGCACCCATCCTGATATTTTTCACTGATTGAGGCATTGGAAACAATTGATCACAATCGGACAGGTTGCTGCAGAAAACCAGCACAGGCAAAATGTTGTGCACCTCTATTGAATAGCCCAGAATCTATAACTCCTATCTAGTCCAGAAACAATTATGTACCTCGCAGGGATTTTATCATTATAGTAATATCTATTAAAATCATTCAATGTGTGTCCGCTTTAAACAATCTGTTCCTCAATTTCTAAACATTGATCGCAGGGCATTGTACCGAGAGCTGCTAATCATCTCAAATGCACCGAACTCTATTGTGCTCTGGTGTACGCTAATCACGCAAATACACATATAGAATTGAGAAGGGCCAACTAATCATTACACTGTTCTGTGGATTCTTTTCTCAAAGGTTGTAAAAGCTATACAGTGCATTATGAAGGGACACTACTGTAATGGATAAGTAGATCAGTAGGTGTGTGTACCTGGGTCTGGTAGAGGGGGTATGTCTTTTTTGTGTTTACAACCATAAAACTATCTTTTTGTGTGAGGTGGGGGGGTATATGTTTTTGCATGTATGACCATATAACTAACCTTTATTGATGATTGATCATGTAGCTTCTGTACCCATATGATTGATCATGTAGCTTCTGTACCCATATGCTACGGACAGATCATATTAGGGATAGTGAAAATGTGAAAAGGTACGATATCAAACAGTATATCAACTCTAAGGGGCATATTTATAAAGCTTCGTTAAGTTTTCGCGGCCGTTTTCCCTGACATTTCCGCATTAATCGCGTTTAACGCGATTTATTAATGTCCGGAAACGGCCACGAAAAGTTATCGAGGCGTTAACTCTTCATGCCGATACTTACCTGTTACCACCGCTTCTATTTATAAAGCGGCGGTAAATGTTTTGCACTGCTAGTATTGGCTGTTTTGCTTCGCCACCTTGAAGGTGGCGAAAGCAGCCGATACTAGCCTCCCTGCGGTGGGTATGGGCAGGCAACCGCGGCGGTGGTCGCACCACCCGGGGGGCACGCCCCACCCCCTAAACCCCCGACAGTGAGGTGGCGGGACATCGCCGCCGCTTCCCAGCGCCCTCCAACCCCTTCCCCCTCGCGGCAATCTCGGAACAGGGGGCTTGGAGGGGCGCTGGGAAGGGGCGCAGCGGGTGGTCACGACCCCCTCCTTAAAAGAGCCCTTGGGCGACGTCTTCGGGCTGGCGACACCAACCCCACTCTGGTCGCCGATGCCAGGCAGACTCACTGCGGCGCCAGTGAGCCCGCTGGCACCGCCGGCCTCAGCAGAGCCCAATGTTGCCAGCCGCTTCTTTCTTCTATCTTCAGCCATCTACTCCGATGGCATCTGAGTTCCGCAGCGGAGTGCACCTCTTTAAAGTGTTTGCAGAAAACCTAATCCGTTTTTGATTGGTAAATTTTTTAATGCTTGGTTTACATGCTTTACATTAACCAATCAGATTTCTGGAAAGTTCTGAGGCCGGCGGTGCCAGCGGGCTCACTGGCAGCCGCAGTGAGTCTGCCTGGCATCGGCGACCTGAGTGGGGTTGGTGTCGCCAGCCCGAAGACGTCGCCCAAGGGCTCTTTTAAGAGCCGCACACTGGGGGTCCTGGTTCAAGCTACGGGACCCCCGCCAAAGGCACTTGTCAGTGGCCGCAAGGGCCCTTACAAGGGCCGGGGAGTGGGGTGCCGGTTCGAGCTGCGGGACCCTAAGCCCCAAAGGGTTCTTGTCAGAGCCGCAAGGGCACTTGTAAGTGCCGCAAAGGCCCTGATAGGGCCGGGGAGGGGGGTCCTGGTTCAAGGTGCGGGACTCCTTAAGCCCCAAAAGGCCCTTCTCAGGGCCCCGCTGGAGGGTGCCTCCACCCCTCACAGTGGGCCCTTCCCTTCACCTCCTTGCCAGCGGCGGGGCAGGGGGCTTGGAGGGGCTGCTGGGGAGGGGGTGCATGGCGGGTGCATTCCCGGCAGCCCCTCCTAGCCTCCTGTTCCGAGATTGCCGCGAGAGGGGAAGAGGTTGGGAGGGGCTGCTGGGAAGCGCTGCCCCCTTAGCGCAGCCGCAGCGGGGGGGTCGAGGGCGGGGTGGGCGTAAAGCCACACCTCTGGCTTTCCAAAGGCACACCTGTAGCTCTCTAAATGCACACTTCTGACTCTCCAAACCCACAACTCTGGCTCTCTAAAGCCACACCTCTGGCTCTGTAAAGGCACACCCTTTGAGAAACCCTGATATATGTAATATACAATTTTATGACTAAAGAATAGAACTGAAAATTGCAATTCCTGTTTAGAGGACCTGTTCTGATTAGCATCTAAATATGAATGACAGTTATCTTGTAATATACATATACATTTTGAAATACACCGTTTATATTAAGATAAAATTAAAATGAAACAGGAATTATTGTTTATCTTTAATTAACACACACACACACAAACACAATCTTTCTTCAAAATGTAATTTTATTTAATGCAAAGGGTTTTTTATGTAAAAAATACACTACTGACATTTATGTTGTTTTACGGTTTTCTACGTGTTCATATACAAATATTTAAATTCTTATTAATATACAGTGAATCTACACTATATAACCAACAAAAATTTGAGAATGCGCAAAGGGCAAAGGCTTATGAAAATGAGTCTACTGTTATCTTTCTATGTACCAAGTAACGTCACTCTTTATTACCAACAAGCTTCTCTTAGACCTCCTTCCATTACACTTTACTGGACCATGCCCAGAATCCAGTTTTAGTTTTCACAGATCAGCAGAACAATACATTTTTTGCATTGCTTTACTATTAAAGTGGCCCTATTCATTTTCAAAGGGCATTCTACAAGTTAGAAGGGACAGTTCTCAATAATATTCTCAGGCTGCACTTAAGATAAAAAAAAGCTCTGTGTCTGTGAAGTAATCTTCATTCCTGAATTGTGAAAAGTAGCTTAAGTACTAATTTTAAGAATCTTTTGAAAATATTGCATTAAAGGGCATGTCCACACCCCAAACAAAAAATTGACTGTTGGTTGAGACCCCCCCAAAATCTAAGACCACGCTAGCTTTAAACTTTTGAAATCAGTTCCTGGACATACTTACTGTACCAGCCCTCTTTCCTTCGTCTCTGCCTTCGGCTTTTCTCCCTTGCCTTTTCCATGCTTGGAAGCAAGCAGAAGGGGACAGATTGGCTAAGAAGCGAGTCCAGAGGGGTGTACTCACTTTTGTGAGATATTGTGTGTATATATATATATACTAGTATAATATATATATATATACTGTTATACATTACTTCTTTGTAGCACCCAGGAGAGTGGAGAAGTTTCAAACAAGTGCCCGAGTCTTTGGGTGGATATATATATATCTCCTTCCTATTCTATAAAATTATATATTTATTTTTGCATTAGAGATGGGGGCTATATATTATTAGTTTTAGGATAGGTGTATATTTATGACATGTATATGAGTATAACTAAGTGTCTATTAAGAATAGTAGTGAGTTTATTACTTGTATTAAGTACAACAAAAAATATATAGTTGTAAAACTACTTACTGATCTAGGTACATAAAGTCAATAGAGGAGACTCAGGCAACCGGCTGATTTATTGCGTGTGAACACACAACATTTTTCGAGCCTTACAGGGCCCTTTCTCATACTTGATAACATAGTCTATTGAATTTATGTACCTAGATATGTAACATGCTGTTGGATGGAAGCATGAAATAGAAGGAGCTGGTCTGTATAATTACTAGTATTGTGGATAATCCTGCCCAGTACTTACTGAGTTGCTACGACTATTTTAAATAGAATATCTAAAATGAAAGGTCATAATCCCACCCTCCAGTAAGTGAAAACCACTGTATGTGTTTTAACTAATGTTAGGAAACTTTAAGGTATATTTGGTTGCATCATTACAAGCAGTTATGTTCTTTGTTTAAAACACACACTGCTTTTAGTCAATCATAAAATGTATTGTATGCTATTCAGAGGAGTATGTTCCAAGGCCTGATATTATTAGAAGTAATCCGCATGGATTTATGAGGAACAGATCTTGTCAAACACACTTGCTTGGCTTTTATGAGGAAGTATTTGGACTCTGGTTCTGTGTTGGGACCACTTTTATTTAATCTTTTTATTAATAATTTGGAAGTAGGTATTGTCAGGAAGGTATCTGTGTTTGCAGACATTAAAGATACACATGATGTGCAATTGTTGCAGGCAGATGTATACTGATTGTCACATTGGACTGCTAAGTGGCAGTAGATTCAATGTTCTTAATGTAAGGTTGTGCAGTTTTGGAATCCCATTGTACATAAAGGACATCTTGCAAATAGAAATGGTTCAGAGAAGGGCAACTAAATTAATAAGGGGACTGGGGAGCTTTCACATATGGACAAATTAGATAAGTTACAATCATACACACTAGAGAAAAGGCACACATACATTATTGGGCCATACAATAAACTATCTGGGGTATTGTTCACCAATAGAACATGTCAGAGGACACGCGGACATCCCTTAAAACTGGAAGAAAGAAGTTAAGTATTTAAGTATCGAGTTTCTAAAAATAAAGAATGTTGCATATTACTGGTATTGATACATAAAGTTGGAGTTGATTTCCAGTTGTCACCGGTAATGCCAGTAATGAGCTCTGGATAATCCTGTGAGATTTGGAGATATGGATGCCAGAGAGATTATCATAAACTGGAAATCCTTTACAGGTAAAATTTGCATTTCCCTCTACTAAAGTAAAATGTGTCTCTACTCAGTTTTATCGTTTTCACTCCCACTTCTCCAACCTCCCAATGTGTAACTTTTTCTGTGCTCCTGAAAAGTGCTCTGAAAGGTGGATGGGTGACTGTTTAACTGTACAGGGAGTACAGGGGCAAATATATTACAACATACATACAAGGCATAGCTACCGAGAGCCGTTATCGGCTATTTGTGTCTTAAAGTCACGTTAACCAATGTACTTTAAGACACATCTAACGATGGCTGCGACGTTACGCAAAATTTGAGTTGCGCAACTGCCACAACCAATGTACTGGGTAATTAGCTGGTGTTAACGACTTGCAAAAGGCAAACTCCATTCGCAATGCACTGAGAGCCACAATCAGCTCAGTGCATTGCCTAAAGGGGGCAATAGAAAGTGATAGTGACTCTCGGAACATAACCCCTATAGTATATCAAGCAGATAATGAAACAAATCAAGTGCCTTGATTTATGATCTTGATGACGGACGAAAATGGTGTCTGAAACACGTTGATTGTTTCCAATTAAAAGTGCTCCAAAGTTTCCTGTTTCATTATATATAATATATATCTATCTATATAGATATCAGGGGATAAAGGAGGCACTTGCACTGAAACATAACATTTATCAGAAAAACCTATCGATGCGTTTCAGCCCTGCACGAGCCGTCCTCAGGATGTTACATAATTAGAACCAGGTGTCTTTAAATAGGAGCTGGTTGCAACATAGGAAACACATCAAAGAGATAAAATCAGACATGATATTAAGTTAAAAATATGAAACAATCGTATTCAACATATTAAAAGTTTCTTGTCTGTATATGGGAGGAAATAACCATACGGCAAATGCAAAGAAGTTGGAGGAGCACATTATTTCCTCAGGACTGAGGAAGGGGAATTTGTATCCCTCGAAACGTTGTATGTCTTTTTTGCTGAAATAAACACTGGAAACGAAATAGTGTGCTCCTCCAACTTCTTTGCATTTGCCGTATTGCTGTGGCTCTTGAGGTGGAGGACTGGGAGGATTACCGAAGTTTGGCATTACCAAAGGGTAGATGTTTATCATACCGGATAAATTCCCAAAGCCTGTTCGACTCTTCTCTAATCTTTCCACTCATCGGAGTATACGTAGAACAAAAATCTATCGTGTTGTAGCCTTTCATTAAAGTGGGCATGCCAGGTTTATGGGACTCCAAAATATATTGACATGCCCGTTCTAATTGTGGGAGAGCATTTTGGCAGGGTAATTTCTGGCCCATAAGCGTTTGTGCATTTCTCTTAATTGTGGCTCTGCCAATTGTGTGTCCGTATTTCAACCCTGAAGAAAACACGCACACCAGTGGGAAAACATTTCTTTAATAATAAACACACAGTAGCCAGCCTTAAATGGATGGTATTTGAGAAAGTGCTGTTGCCAATGAGAGGAATTAGGAATTCCAAAAGGAATTAAAGTGGATAGACAAACTGAATACAATGGAGCCCCATGGCCTTAATGATGCATACAGCATAAAATGCTTATGAATATTTGTCTATTATTTATGCTTGCTTTTTTCTCTTTCCATATAGGAGTTGTGAAATTACCTATAAGGACTTTTTCCTATCAGCAAAGGGAGCAGGGGGAGTAATGTACTCTACCTGACTTACCTTAGCTGTTTTTCTACAGGTTTAAACCATGCCTGAACTATGTTAGTCCATGGAGGACTTTAGATGGTGCCACTTATTCAAACAGACATGTGTATGTAGTATTTGATATGTATGGTTTTTTGTACCAGTGTTCTACAACTGGCAAAATGGATGCAAGGGGCACACTTAAAGTGTAAATGAATATTTATTAAATCACATCAAACTACAACGTTTCAGGGATCACCTTGTCCCTTTCATCAGGTATGATGAAAAGGACAAGGATCCCTGAAACGTTGTAGTTTGATGTGATTTAATAAATATTCATTTACACTTTAAGTGTGCCCCTTGCATCCATTTTGCTTGTGCTATAGCGAAGGGTCATTAGTAGGACCTGGCAAGGGAGCACCTTATGAAACATTGTCTAATAGCCACAAAAGAGAGTGCCTAGGCCCGAAAACCAAGTTTGCTGTTCTACAACTGGCTACTACATGGAGCTGGTGTTCATGAGTGTTCAGTTTGTTCACTTGTTAATTGTGTATATAATGGTGGTGGGATCAGTATGTCTGTAAATGCACCTGATGAAGGACCTACTTATGGTCTGAAACATGTTGTACTCCTTCTAAAATAAATTGACTTCATGGATGGGTTTATAATTGACTGCAGTTTCTTTTTGATTTGATGTATTTTAGTTTTGTTGGGCAGTGGTGAGGCCCTAGCTGGATTGCAGAGTCTGACTATATTTATGTAGGACACAGAGGCAGCAAACCTTATCTAGGTGTATATCGATTCCCCCATCCCAGAATTTACAGTGTGTATATCTATTCCCCCATCCCAGAATTTACAGTGTATATATCGATTCCCACCCACCCAGAATTACAGGGTTATATCGATTCCCCCACCCAGAATTTACAGTATATATATATCTATTCCCCTTCCAGAATTTACAGTGTATATATCGATTCCCCCTCCCAGAAATTTACAGTGTATATATCGATTCCCCCTCCCCAGAATTTACAGTGTATATATCTATTCCCCTTCCCAGAATTTACAGTGTATATATCGATTCCCCCACCCCAGAATTTACAGTGTTTATATTGATTCCCCACCCCAGAATTTACAGTGTATATATCGATTCCCCACCCCAGAATTTACAGTGTATGATCGATTCCCCCACCCAGATTTACAGTGTTTATATTGATTCCACCACCAGAATTTACAGTGGTATATCTATTCCCCCACCCAGAATTTACAGTGTATATATCGATTCCCCCTCCCCAGAATTTACAGTGTATATATCGATTCCCCCACCCCAGAATTTACAGTGTTTATTTTGATTCCCCACCCCAGAATTTACAGTGTATATATCGATTCCCCCACCCCAGAATTTACAGTGTATATTTCCCCCCCCAGAATACAGTGTATATATCGATTCCCCCTCCCCAGAAGTTACAGTGTATATATCGATTCCCCCACCCCAGAATTTACAGTGTATATATATCTATTCCCCCACCCCAGAATTTACAGTGTTATATTGATTCCCCACCCCAGAATTTACAGTGTATATATCGATTCCCCCTCCCAGAATTTACAGTGTATATATCGATTCCCCCACCCCAGAATTTACAGTGTTTATATTGATTCCCCACCCCAGAATTTACAGTGTATATATCGATTCCCCCACCCCCGAATTTACAGTGTGTATATCATTTCCCACCCCAGAATTTACAGTGTTATATCGATTCCCCTCCCAACATTAACAGTGTATATATCGATTCCCCACCCAGAATTTACAGTGTATATATCGATTCCCCCACCCCAGAATTTACAGTGTATATATCTATTCCCCACCCCAGAATTTGCAGTGTATATATCGATTCCCCCTCCCCAGAATTTACAGTGTATATATCTATTCTCCCACCCCAGAATTAACAGTGTATATATCGATTCCCCAACCCAGAATTAACAGTGTGTATATTATTCCCCCACACCAGAATTAACAGTGTATATACGATTCCCCCTCCCCAGAATTTACAGTGTATATATCGATTCCCCCACCCAGAATTTACAGTGTATATATCGATATTTTTGATTCCCCCACCCCAGAATTACAGTGTGTAATTCAATTCCCCCCCAGAATTTACAGTGTATATATCTATTCCCCCACCCCAGAATTTACAGTGTGTATATCGATTCCCCCTCCCCAGAATTTAAAGTGTATATATCGATTCCCCCCCCCCACCCCAGAATTTACAGTGTATATATCTATTCCCCCACCCCAGAATTTCAGGTGTATATCGATTCCCCACCCCAGAATTTACAGTGTATATATCGATTCCCCCACCCAGAATTTACAGTGTATATATCGATTCTCCCACCCCAGAATTTACAGTGTATATATCTATTCCCCCACCCCAGAATTTACAGTGTATATATCGATTCCCCCACCCCAGAATTTACAGTGTATATATCGATTCCCCCACCCAGGAATTTAGTAGTGTGTATATCTATTCCCCCACCCTAATTTACAGTGTATATATCGATTCCCCCTCCCCAGAATTTACAGTGTAATACGATTCCCCCTCCCCAGAATTCAGTGTATATATCGATTCCCCCTCCCAGAATTTACAGTGTATATATCTATTCCCCCATCCCAGAATTTACAGTGTATATATCTATTTCCCCCCCCAGAATTTACAGTGTATATATCTATTCCCCCCCAGAATAACAGGTGTAATCTATCCCACCCCAGAATTTACAGTGTATATATCGATTCCCCCTCCCCAGAATTTACAGTGTATATATCTAATCCCCCACCCCAGAATTTACAGTGTATATATCTATTCCCCTACCCAGAATTACAGTGTGTATATATCTATTCCCCCACCCCAGAATTTACAGTGTATATATCGATTCCCCCTCCCCAGAATTCACAGTGTATATATCGATTCCCCCACCCCAGAATTTACAGTGTGTATATCGATCCCCCACCCCAGAATTTACAGTGTATATATCGATTCCCCCACCCCAGAATTTACAGTGTGTATATCTATTCACACCCAGAATTTACAGTGTGTATATCTATTCCCACCCAGAATACAGTGATATATCTATTCCCCCACCCCAGAATTTACAGTGTGTATATCGATTCCCCACCCCAGAGAATTACAGTTTGTATATCATTCCCCCTCCCAGAATTTACAGTGGGTATATCGATTCCCCTCCCCAGAATTACAGTGTATATATCTATTACTCCCACCCAGAATTTACAGTGTATATATCTATTACCCCACCCAAGAATTTAACAGTGTATAATCGATTCCCCCACCCCATATTTACAGTTGGATTATCTATTCCCCCACCCCAGAATTTACAGTGTATATATCGATTCCCCCACCCCAGAATTTACAGTGTATATATCAATTCCCCCACCCCAGAATTTACAGTGTATATATCGATTCCCCCACCCCAGAATTTACAGTGTATATATCGATTCCCCCACCCCAGAATTTTACAGTGTATATATCTATTCTTCCACCCCAGAATTTACAGTGTATATATCGATTCCCCCACCCAGAATTTACAGGTATAATCGATTTCCCCACCCAGAATTTACAGTATATATATATCTATCCCCCTTCCCAGAATTTACAGTGTATATATCGATTCCCCCACCCCAGAATTTACAGTGTATATATCGATTCCCCCTCCCAGAATTTACAGTGTATATATCTATTCCCCCTTCCCAGAATTTACAGTGTATATATCGATTCCCCCACCCCAGAATTTACAGTGTTTATATTGATTCCCCACCCCAGAATTTACAGTGTATATATCGATTCCCCCACCCCAGAATTTACAGTGTATGTATCGATTCCCCCACCCCAGAATTTACAGTGTTTATATTGATTCCCCACCACAGAATTTACAGTGTGTATATCAATTCCCCCACCCCAGAATTTACAGTGTATATATCGATTCCCCCTCCCCAGAATTTACAGTGTATATATCGATTCCCCCACCCCAGAAATTTACAGTGTATTTTGATTCCCCACCCAGAATTTACAGTGTATTATCGATTCCCCCACCCAGAATTTACAGTGTGTATATCTTTTCCCCCACCCCAGAATTTACAGTGTATATATCGATTCCCCCTCCCCAGAAGTTACAGTGTATATATCGATTCCCCCACCCCAGAATTTACAGTGTATATATCTATTCCCCCACCCCAGAATTTACAGTGTTTATATTGATTCCCCACCCCCGAATTTACAGTGTATATATCGATTCCCCCTCCCCAGAATTTACAGTGTATATATCGATTCCCCCACCCCAGAATTTACAGTGTTTATATTGATTTCCCACCCCAGAATTTACAGTGTATATATCGATTCCCCCACCCCAGAATTTACAGTGTGTATATCATTTCCCCCACCCCAGAATTTACAGTAGATTTTACGATATCATATCCATCCCTCCCCCACTCCACCAGTTTACAGTGTATATATCTATTCCCCCACCCCAGAATTTACAGTGTATATATCGATCCCCCACCCCAGAATTTACAGTGTATATATCTATTCCCCCACCCCAGAATTTGCAGTGTATATATCGATTCCCCCTCCCCAGAAATTACAGTGTATATATCTATTCTCCCACCCCAGAATTAAAAGTGTATATATCGATTCCCCAACCCCAGAATTAACAGTGTGTATATCTATTCCCCCACAGAATTAACAGTGTATATATCGATTCCCCCTCCCCAGAATTTACAGTGTATATATCGATTCCCCCACCCTAGAATTTACAGTGTATATATCGATATTTTTTGATTCCCCACCCCAGAATTTACAGTGTGTATATCAATTCCCCCACCCCAGAATTTACAGTGTATATATCTATTCCCCCACCCAGAATTTACAGTGTGTATATCGATTCCCCCTCCCCAGAATTTAAAGTGTATATATCGATTCCCCCACCCCCCCCACCCCAGAATTTACAGTGTATATATCTATTCCCCCACCCCAGAATTTACAGTGTGTATATCGATTCCCCCACCCCAGAATTTACAGTGTTATATACGAGTCCCCCACCCAGAATTTACAGGTGTATATATCTATTCTCCCACCCCAGAATTTACAGTGTATATATCTATTCCCCACCCCAGAATTTACAGTGTATATATCGATTCCCCCACCCCAGAATTTACAGTTTGTATATCTATTCCCACCCCAGAATTTAGGTGTGGATATCTATTCCCCACCCCTAGAATTACAGTGTATATATCGATTCCCCCTCCCCAGAATTTACAGTGTATATATCGATTCCCCCTCCCCAGAATTTACAGTGTATATATCGATTCCCCCTCCCAGAATTTACAGTGTATATATCTATTCCCCCATCCCAGAATTTACAGTGTATATATCTATTTCCCCCCCCCAGAATTTACAGTGTATATATCTATTCCCCCACCCCAGAATTAACAGGGTGTATATCTATTCCCCACCCCAGAATTTACAGTGTATATATCGATTCCCCCTCCCCAGAATTTACAGTGTATATATCTAATCCCCCACCCCAGAATTTACAGTGTATATATCTATTCCCCCACCCCAGAATTAACAGTGTGTATATTATTCCCCCACCCCAGAATTTACAGTGTATATATCGATTCCCCCTCCCAGAATTCACAGTGTATATATCGATTCCCCCACCCCAGAATTTACAGTGTGTATATCGATTCCCCCACCCCAGAATTTACAGTGTATATTCGATTCCCCCACCCCAGAATTTACAGTGTGTATATCTATTCCACCACCCCAGAATTTACAGTGTGTATATCTATTCCCCCACCCCAGAATTTACAGTGTATATATCTATTCCCCCACCCAGAATTTACAGTGTGTATATCGATTCCCCCACCCCAGAATTTACAGTTTGTATATCTATTCCCCCTCCCCAGAATTTACAGTGGGTATATCGATTCCCCCTCCCCAGAATTTACAGTGTATATATCTATTCTCCCACCCCAGAATTTACAGTGTATATATCTATTACCCCACCCAGAATTTACAGTGTATATATCGATTCCCCCACCACCAGAATTACAGTTGTAATCTATTCCCACCACCCAGAATTTACAGTGTTTATATCGATTCCCCCTCCCCAGAATTTACAGTGTATATATTATTCTCCCACCCCAGAATTTACAGTGTTTATATCGATTCCCCCACCACAGAATTTACAGTGTGTATATCTATTCCCCCCCACAGAATTTACAGTGTGTATATCTATTCCCCCACCCCAGAATTTACAGTGTATATATCAATTCCCCCCCCAGAATATACTGTGTGTATATCGATTCCCCCTCCCCAGAATTTACAGTGTATATATCGATTCCCCCCTCCACAGAATTTACAGTGTATATATCGATTCCCCCACCCCAGAATTTACAGTGTGTATATCGATTCCCCCACCCCAGAATTTACAGTGTATATATCGATTCCCCCACCCCAGAATTTACAGTGTATATATCGATTTCCCCACCCCAGAATTTACAGTCTATATATCGATTTCCCCACCCCAGAATTTACAGTGTGTATTTTTATTCCCCCACCCCAGAATTTATAGTTATGGTATATGGATGTGTTGATTTTTTTGGGATTCAGTACCAATAAAGCATTGGAGATCAGTTTGGCCCTCTCATTTTTAGCTATTTAGTATGTGTTACACTAGCACACTTGTTTTTATGAAGAAAATATTTCTTACAGGCTTGTAGATGTCCCAGTGGCAAAAAAGGATCATATTTTAAGTGTATTTCCAATTTGCTAGGAAGTGCTGAAAAATTGGAAAATAACCTCTCGGGCCATATAAAGTGCCCTTCAGTTCCTCCAATTCATTGAAAGTTTTAATGCACTTTTTTTCCACAATGGTTGTTTTTTTCTTTTAAAGAAATAAACAACATTGTAGCATTATCACTGTTGCAGTACATAACAGAAAATATGTAAATATATTTATGAATAATGTGAATAGGAAAAACATGAAATGATGAAATCTGAAATGTATTGACCTAGTTTACTAAGGAAGGCAATATTAGCATAATAAAGCAAAAAGGTACCATGCACCATATCATAGCGAGAAACAACAGCACTTTATTTAATATATGTAACCTGTTCAGTGCCTGCAAGCCTGATTGCTATCTAGTTCTATTTTATTTGGTACCGTTTCAGTATTTTATGTGATCTATGACATTTACCGTATATACTCGAGTATAAGATTTTCATGCTTTAAAATAGGGATGGACTAGAACTCGAACAAGAGTTTGAGCCGAACTTTATGAGTTTGGATGAACTCGAACTATTCAAACTAGTTCGGGTTCGAACTAGTTCGATTTTCTGGACTCGCAGGACTATTTTCGAAAGTTCTAAACCGGGACCCCATCCCGGGTCCTTACAAGGACCATTGTGGCCCTGACAAGGGCCATTTGGGGCTTAAGGGGTCCCGCAGCTTGAACCGGGTTCCCCCCTCCCCGGCACTATCAGGGCCCTTGCGGCACTAAGAAGTGCCCTTGCGGCCCTGACAAGGGCCCTTTGGGGCTTAAGGGGTCCCGCAGCTCGACCCGGGCGTCTTCTGTCTTCCATCCGGTGACACCAGCTCCACTGAGGCCACCGACCCAGAGAAGTACAAGGCCCCCAAACGGCCGGAGATTCCCCAAAACAGCCGCTTGCGGATTGCCGAACGGCCAACAATCCCGCGGCCGGACGTTCGGGGGTTCTGCAGCTCAAAACCGGGACCCCCTCCCGGGTCCTTACAAGGACCATTGCGGCCCTGACAAGGGCCCTTTGGGGCTTAAGGGGTCCTGCAGCTCGAACCAAGACCCCCCTCCTTAGCACTTATAAGTGCCCTTGTGGCCCTGACAAGGGCCCTTTTGGGCTTAAGTGGTCCCACAGCTCGAACCGGGCATCTTCTGTCTTCTGTCATATGGCTGCTAGTTTAAATGACAGCTTGAAACTACAAGAGCCCTTTACTATATGGGGGCCAGAGTGCCCTTTACTGTATGGGGGCCAGAGTGCCCTTTACCATATGGGAGTTAGAGTGCCCTTTACCATATGGGGGTCAGAGTGCCCTTTACTTTATGAGGGTCAGAGTGCCCTTTATTATATGGGGGTCAAAGTGCTCTTTACTATATGGGGTCAGAGTGCTCTTTACTATATGGGGGCCAGAGTGCCCTTTACTATACGGGGGCCAGAGTGCCCTTTACTATACAGGGGCCAGAGTGCCCTTTACTATATGAGAGAGAATTGTAAATTATTCTAAGCTTAATTAAAAGTTTATTGAACCTTGCCACTCCACATGTTTAGAAATTACAACTCCCAGCAACCAACGCATGCTGGGAGTTGTAGTGTCCAAACATCTGAAGTGCCAAGGAATTGGGGGTTACTTGTACTGGATTTGGCTGTTACTGTATGGGATTAATGTATGGGAATTCTGCTGTCCATTTAAAGAGCAACTTAAGCCACTAAACACATACAGAATCGGAAGGCAGTAGTGGTCATAATTTCTAGCATCGGCTTATACTCGAGTCAATCAGCTTTTACTAATTTGTCAGGTAAAAATAGGTACCTCGGCTTATACTCGGATCAACTTATACTCAAGTATATATGGTAGTTGTTTTTTCTGTCTAGATTATTCAGGCTACATAGAGAAACTAATATTGGAGGAGGGATTTTATTTGTTAAACATGATAAAAGAAAAGGTTTTATTAATATGAAAGGGAAAATAATTCACAATGCTGTGGTTTGCTTAATTAATTTGTCTTGAAGAGCCAAATTACTGTTATTTCTATTTCTTTCTTCTTCTTACGTTTTCTTCTTCTGCTTTTTTGGATTGTATCTCCTCCCACAGGTTTTGAGCTAGAGACATGAAATTCAGTACAGACGTGTGGGCATATAGTAGAAGTGTTCTATTACCTAGCTAAGGAATTTCAGGATGATTTTTCCCATAGATTCTAATGACAACAATGCTCAAATGGGGATATTTTGAGGTTTAGGGGCATGAGATCAAAACAGTTTGTTGCATAGTCATAAACATAAACGCTGGTACCTCCAACTCCACACAGTTACACCCACCTCCTTAAAGGGTAGCTATAGTCAAAAAATATTTTCAATCATCAATAAAATTTAGTTATATGGTCATACATGGAAAACACATACCCCCAACCTCACACGGGTACACACACTTACTGACCTACCCTTCTATTCCTGTGGCAGCCATACTTAAAGGGTAAATACAGTTAAAAAAAACTAATTTTGATATCTCCTCCATAAAAGTTAGTTTTATGGTTGTAAACACAAAAAGGCATACCCCCTCAACCAGACCCAGGTACACACACCCATTGACCTACCCTTCCATTTCCGTGGTAGCCATACTTAAAGGGTAACTATAGTAAAAAAGAAAATTTTGACTAATCATTAAAACATTTTGTTTTTTTAACCCCCAAGCTGAAACAGATACGCATATCTACTGACCTACCCCTTCACTACTGTTGCAGCCATACTTTAAGGGTAACTAAAGTAAAAAAAAATTGACGAATCACCAAAAAAGTTTGTTTTTTTAATCCCCAACCTGACACAGGTACACGGACCTACTGATCTACTTATCCATTTCTGTGGCAGGCATACTGAAAGGGTAACTATTGTAAAAAAAAATAATATGATCAATAATCAAAAAAGTTTGTTTTTTAACCCCCAACCTGACTCAGGTACACACATCTACTGCCCTACCCTTCCATTTCAGTGGCAGTATACATAAAGGGTAACTATAGTCAAAAAATGAATTTTGACCAATAATCAAAAAAGTTCATTTTTTTAACCCCAACCTGACACAGGTACACACACCAAGTGACCTACCCATTCATTCATGTGACAGACATATTTAAAGGGTAAGTAAAAAACAACAATGTCCTTATCATTGCCATTGTTGAGTTTTAAAATCTGCAGCACAAACACATATTCCACACATTCCCTTCCAAAATGTGGCCTTTCAAGCCAAATTCAAAGTTTATACTTAAGCTTTCCCTTTCTAGTTGTATTTGTAGTATACCATGAAATGTGCAGTGGTCACAGAAAAAAGGATTCCGCTCAGGACTTTAAAAAAAAATCCAAAGTGGTTTATTGTATCCAATATTTCGGCTGTTACCCCAGCTTTTCTCAAGGTAAAAATGAATATAAACACAACTGATGTATGGACTGCACCCAGGCCAATTACTTTTGATGCACGTGAGTATCGGTATTATTTATTGTAATTGAATGTGCTGTGGGTAAAGTTGCTGGAATCTGCCTTCGGTACAGCTAAATCAGTAAAACCGAATAAAAAATAAAGTGACTTTTTTTGCCTAGTTATGGTATTTATTTAATTATTATTATTATTGTGGATTTATATCAGTATGTAATAAATGTATTTATAAAAACTCTCCAGAGTTTTTATAAATATGCCCATAGAAACTATGGCAAGAAAATATTCTTTTTATTTTTTAGGCTTTTGACAAACTGAAATCCTAGGAAGAAAAGTGTGTTAAAGTTTTACATGCTTAATTAACATGTGTTTTCATTACAAAACTCATCAAACTCAAACCCAGTAAATACATTTTAATTAGAAACCCCCAACATAGTTATTAGATATAATTTATTGATTTTCTTCATTAAGCTTGTTAAACCCACGCTGGTTTAAACTTTGCTTCTTTGACAATATACGGTTGCTTACAAGTTATTTTTTTTTAATTCAATCATTTTGCTAATCGGTTAGTTTCTATATTAGATAAATACGGTATGTGATATTTAAAAATACAGTCTGGACCAGAGCACCCAATTAAAATTTAAACAAAATAAAACCTTAAAGTAATCAAATCAGAAAGTAATGCCCATCTGCACCCATCCTACTCATCTGCTTTTTCTCTGACCAGGTGTGTTCAGAGTACAGGAACCCACCCTCTTAATTCACACAAACATAAAGGAATTGTTCTCGGCACTCTGGATTTTTTGGGGCAAAAAATACTTTATTATATCAACGTTTCAGTGCTGCACAGAGACTCCAGGGTGCCAGTGGCAATTTCTAATGTTCATCTAAGTAATGTAAAATGTTCTGTTTGTTATGTATATACTGTAACTGCAAATCATTGGCCATGGTCATTAATGTTGAGCACCATGTGTTCCCAATTGTTACACGCCCTCAAAAACTTAACCACCTCTTGCTAAAATCCCTTCTGTACAGTGTATTTCCTTAAATCAGGAAGTTTTTGGGTGACTTGGATGTTCCTTATAGGGGCAGGGAAGGTTAAAGGAGAAGTTCAGTGCAAATACATATGCTTTTCAGAAAAAAGAGCAGTATTTTTTCATCCCAATTACCTTAATCTGCCAATTCAGCATTTTGTCTGTGTATAAATAAATGCAACCGAAATACTGACTTCCTGTTTGCAGGACCCCTAGTAGAGACCGTTATGGTCTGACCTTGACGCAGCGCCTGGATTGATTCAGTTGCTCAGTAGAGATCTGAGCATGTTTGACCCATCCAACAGCCAATTAGTAGAAATTACTGTTAGGAACATTCCAAGGATGTGGTGCATCCTGGGAAGAAGAAGGAACCTTAAAACCTGAAATGTCAGCTCACTAATGTAAACAGAAGGGAACAGTAAAGGGTATGAAATCAACTGATTTTTCAAAATGGAAGAGAATATGTAAAATAACTAAGTATGCATTTCCCAAACTAACAATTTAACAAATATTAATAATTTCCACTGAACTGTCCCTTTAAATTAATTTTTTTTTAGAAATGGTCGAGCAAACTCATGCAAATAAGCTTTAAAGACATGCAGAACTTTACTGTCTATGCACTGTCTTCTATGTATTTTCTATACAGAAGTCTCCACATCAGTATGAAAGCCTCTCTTGCTACCCTGCAGTTTATTAACCAGCCAGCATAGTGGCACAAAAAACAGACTATCTGGAACAATACAAAATAGTCAGCTGGTTTTGTTGCCTTTTTTAGCAAAGGTTACTTTTATTTTTTTAGGAATGTGTAATTTTAAAGCATAGGGGTGTTGAAATAACTTTTCAAAAACACTACACTGAAATGCATGTTCTGTGTCTGTGAGAGGAAAGATATTTGAGCTGTAACATGAATGGCTTTCAGCTCCTAGGGTGCAGGACAGGCTTAAGCATCCTTATTTTGATCTGCTGTACACTAGAGAGCATGTTTTGTGTACGGTGTACACTTAGACTTCCACCAAAACATAGAGGTGGATTATGGGAGCTCATCTCTTGTGCCCACAGGTTAATTTCATAAATCATCCAGCAGCCAGAGAAAAGGGAGGGGTGAGACCTTGTCATTGTGCTCTGTATATTGGGACAATGTTTTCTGGGGACTTTAGTTCCTCTTAAATGCTGATTGCATCTCCCAAAAAATATAGTTGCATTCGCTAAGGTGATGTAGGAATTCTGCTCAACTTTGCAAGGATGTTCCTTCTGCTTTGTCTCCCCCACAGCCTGTTCAAGAAGTACTGCAGGAAACTCACTAATGTTGCAGTGTGAGGGGCACCATTTTCCATTTTCCTTTTTTAGCAAGCAATCGGGGAGATTCAATACCAAATGCCGCGCTACTTACATTAGCCCGATCCCGCGATACAATACCTGACGTAAAAGAGATTACGTCAGATAGTGCATCGCGGGATTGGGCATGACTATAAAGCCCCATTCAAAGTCCCATTAAGTTTCGTGCTACTAAGTAGCGCAAAACTTAACAGAAGGTGTTTTGGATCACTAGCACAGTGCTATTTCCAAAACCATTTGGAAATGGCGCTGTGCTTTAAAATCTGTCTAAAACTCACATTAACCCGAAATTTCATTGGATTAACGTGGGTTTTACACAGGGGTTTTCTGGGCCATATTGAATCTCCCCCATAGTATCATAAAATAGACTAAACAGGCAAACAGCATGTAAGAAGAGGGGGAAATCATCACAGAGGTGACAGCCATAGAGGAGTTAGGCTGTGTCCATCTATAAAACCGATGTTATGGTTAACTCCCCTTGGTGTAGAGTGTAAGTGACTGCTGGTCTTCGCCAGAGCCCCTGATGGTGGGGATGTTGTACCACAGGTCAGATAAAGTAAACAGTCAACAATCAGGAGGAAAGAATTGGCAACAGGAAGTTGATTGGACAAACTTTTGACAGCAAAGATTGAGCTTTCATTACCGCATGACGATATCAACAGATGAATCTTCAAACAGATGGTAAGCCATAACAATGGAACAATGGCTTTTGGGTGGCCATTTTAAACTTTGAAAATGAGTTTTTCAAATGAAAGGAAAAAATAAAATGAGGGTTTACACAGCATGCTATTAATGTGAAAGTTATTATTTTTATTGGTTCATGTTTTCATTTCCATGCAATGTTCGCTTTTTTTTTGCCTATTCTTCCCATCTCTGATTTGGATCCCCTAAACCACACCGAAGAGAGAATGCAATTTCCCCTGCTATTGGTAAGATCCACTTTGCCTGATGTAATGTTGCATCATGGTCGGTTTTGAGATCATTTTACAAGGCCGGCACCATTTCAAATATTTGTAGAGCGTGTACTTGTCTAGTTAAGCATTGTGAAATTTAAAGGGGCACTTCTAGGGTTTTCGCTGCCTGAGCCAAACTTTTGTATGCTGCCCTTGATTATTCCTCCAAAGTGCAGCATTAAAGTAGGTGTGGCTTTGTTGGTGGCCGCAGTTTTGTCAATGGGCGTGGCTAAATTTTGAACTTCCTATCACTTAGGTATTTAAACAGTTCCTCAGTCAATTAGCAATAATTTAAATTACTAAAAACAGATATTGCATCCCTTTTTCAAACAGCTTGTGTTGCCACTACCATATACCAAATATCAACAGGTTTTTCAAAATGAAAAAATATGTAAAATAACTAGGTATTTTGCTTAGAAACAAAGAATTGAATAAATATTTTTCATTGAGCTGCCTCTTTAAGATGAAAGGGTAGGTCTTCAGCTTCTTTTTAAATTAAAGGGCAACTAAAGCCTCAGAACTTTGAATCAGAAGACAGAGTACCTTTCTTATATGGGGTTTGTGTTTTATTTTCCAGCATTCCAGTATCGCACAGTGTGGTCACTGACCACTGTTTTCTTTGCACATGTCCAAACCTAAACTACTGCAGGAAACCTAAACTACTGCAGAAACTTGTTAAAGCAGGTTGTGCATACTAGTAATCTCTAGTCGCACACTGTTATCTAATTCAGTTCTTTAAGGGATTACATTTAATTTGATTTCATGAACTAGAGTGGTAATTTACAGTTTATTGGTATTCTTGGGGGCATGCTTTCAGACTATGGAGTATAACAATTTCAGTTTAGTTCTCCTTTAAACTTATAATTTTCTGTGCATCTAATAGAGGTAAAGACAGCAAGCAAGTATACATCCATGGAGCAATATTTAGGACCGATCTTTGGTTTGGTGTGTCCCACACTTCTGGTTTGACTTAATGGGTCTCTACTCCCATCTGCCCTGGTCCCAGCAGTAGTTACAGCAAGCAGAATAGGATTGGAAGGAAACTCCACACAGTATTCCACTGCAAACAACTTTTATTTCAGTGCTCCTTACAACATGTATCAGATCTTACATGTTGTATTCAATTAGATCAACTGGACTTCAAGTTTGCATTGTGGCTAAGAGGTGTTATAGGAACTTCCCAGGGTAAGGTGTCAAAACAGCATTGTACATGGTAGACAGTTTGTGTCGAACCCCCCCACACACACACCAACTGTCTGCTATGTACAATGCTGATTTGACACCTTACCCTGGGTGTTCCTATAACACCTCTTAGCCACTATGCAATCACGCCCTTAACACCTGGCTGTGATATCCTAATTGTGATTTTCCAGGGTACATAATTGCCAAAGATTCTTGTACAAGTCATTCTGAATTGAGAAAGCCAGTCGGATGACTAACGAAATGTCTTCAAGAACAAAAACTTCAAGTCCAGTTGAATTAACTGAATACAACAGATATACCATGACCTGGATCAATGCGAACCTTCACAAGCATATCTAAAAAGAAAGCTTTCTACCTCTATGCCACAAGGGCTAATGGGTTAATATATGGTACAGGTAGAGTCTTTATCTTTTGCTAGATACATAATAAAAACAAAAAAGGGAGCATGGGGAATGGAACCTGTGTCACAATAGTCTGATTTTTCCTAACCTAGCAATTTAGCAAAATGCACCACCAGTGAACTTACAAAAATAGAGAAGAACATTTCAGTAAATGTAAGTAAAATTAGTTTACTATTTTGTATTGCTTCTGGAAGCTTGTCAGCAATTCATGCTGATAAATTAATAACAGCTGCTATATATAAAGTTTGTAATCACAGGTACTGTACATTTAGAAACGTTATCTTTCGTAAGAAAGAGAAGCTACAAACTTTGTTCATAGAGAGTGAATCTCTTTCTCGTGTTATCTTTCGTGAGAAAGAGAAGCTACAAACTTTGTTCATAGAGAGTGAATCTGGGGGTCAGGGGGCGTGGCTCTTTGAAGCCAACATGGGCTATGAGTTGTACTGGCAACAACATGGAAGTCTCCTTTGTTACAGAATCTATTACTTATATCTACTAAATGCAAATAACTAGAGAAGAATCTTTCACTGTATAGGTATTCTGGGGAGAAAAACTTTCACATTAGGATTAAAAAAAATGAAGTTCAGTTCTCCTTTAAATCACCAATCATACTAAAGGAACAAGGTTGAATTGTGTGTTCAATGGAAGCTATAAAAACCCGCAAAAACCCTTTAACACCTACTGTGAAGATTTTTAAAAGAAGCAGCTAGCAAGTTTTTTTAAGATAAGGTCTCATGGTTTTGGCTCTTATATTTTGTTTTTGTGTATTTCTACTATGTGGCTTTCAATTGTAAACAGATTATAATGAAATATTTGCATTTAGCTTTAAACAGATCATTTTAAAAAGGGCAGGATAGCTGCAAGATCTGACAACTTCTTAAATGCCACATAAAATTGTCAGCATTTTTTATTTTAATGTAATGTAATGTAACAGTACCTCGTGGGGATGATGGAAGATGTTTTTACACTGTATGATTGTATTATAGTGATAAATGTAACAAATACTGCCTTGTTCATGATATGTCAAGTGAAAATGCTTCTATTTATGTTTTACTCTTCCTGCAAAAAAGTAAACAGACAAGCACAAATCTATACCATAGTATTTATGGATTAAGGGCAAGGAATTGTGGTTTTTAGTCATTTTTAGTAATGCGATATGATTTTGATATGATTTTACAGGTGTTAGGTTTCATTGGTAGCAAAGTACAATTTGTATGGGCTTTTTTTTATAGCAAAATGCACAATAAAGCAATGTATACAATGTTCTTAATAGATTGTTAGAAGATCGTGGCAGGAAAATAATTAGAACATGAGATTTGTGTTCTATAAAAAATGGGTAAGCACTTCCAACATAATTAATAGTAGATGGTATTTAGGTTAAAAGTAAAGATAAATTAAGCCTGCAACTTACATTCGGAAAATGGTTCAGCGGATCTGCAAAGTTTCAAAAATTCGAAAATCCAAAAACAAACTCAATTGAAGTCACTGGGAGATGAAGTTCCGAAACTGGAAACGACCTGGGCAATATGTATCAATGCCCAGAAGTAATTCAGTACCGGAAAAACAAACTTTCTCCATGTGCACCCTGTTTTTTCTTTATTTTCATATATTCAGGATTGATTGTAAACGTTTGCAAAGGTCATATTTATCAAGCATCGAAAAAGCATTTTTTTCCGCTTTCTGAAACCATGGCAAAAAATGCAGTGGCAAAAGCTCCTGGTGGCATATCCACTGCGCACACTCCACGAGAAAATGTGCAAGTCACCTCCACACCTTTGTAGGTGTGGAGGTGACTTTGTATACAAAAACGTGTATATAAAAAATGGTATCATTTTTTTTTACTTTTTGCGTAAACCAAATAAATCATTGTGCTTGTGAAGGTTCTCATTCATCCAGGTCATGGTATATCTGTTGTATTCAATTAGATCAACTGGACTTGAAATGTAGTTCTTGAAGACGTTTCGCTAGTCATCCGACTGGCTTTCTCAATTCAGAATGACTTGTAGCATAATCTGTGCGCATTATGTACCCTGGAAAATCCCAATTAGCATATCACAGCCAGGTGTTAAGGGTGTGATTAGATAGTGGCTAAGAGGTGTTATAGGAACGCCCAGAGTAAGGTGTCAAAACAGCAAGCCAACCTTTACATGGAGGAGGTAGAAACACAGGCGCTTAATACCTTTAAGGGCATAGCACCCAGCCACTGGTTCAGATATGTTGATGACACCTGGGTTAAAATCCACACCAGAAGGAAGTACAAGCTTTCACAGAACACATTAATGCGGTGGACCAAAACATTAAATTCACAGGAGAGGTACAAACAAACAAACTGGCTTTCTTGGACTGCTTGGTAGAAGTTAAGGAAAATGGTAACTGGAAGTAGAGGTTTACAGAAAACCAACACACCACAGATCAGTATTTGAGTTTGACTCCCACCACCCTTTAGATCACAAGCTGGGGGTCATCAGAACCCTGCAACACAGAGCCGAGAACATCCCCACTAGCACAGAGGCGAAGGCTAAAGAAATGAAACATCTCAGAGGAGCCCTTAAAACTTGTGGATATCCAACTGGGCCTTTGTCAAAAGTAGAAGAAGAAGAAACACTTATACCAACAGTGAAGGGGAAAGCAAGACAGGAGGAAGAACATGGTCATCCCATATGTAGCAGGGGTCTCCGAGAAATTAAGAAGAATTTTCAAAAAACATCGTATCCCTGTCTGCTTTAAACCAACAACACACTGAGGCAGCAATTGGTACATCCGAAAGACCCAATCCAAAACACAGAAAAGCGACATCATATATGCAGTGCAGTGCAGTGAAGAATGCTCTGATTTGTATGTGGGGGAACCAACACAACTGCATCAACATGGCCCAGCACAGAAGAGCCAATTCCTCGGGTCAGGACTCAGCCGTGTATCTGCATCTTAAGGATAAAGGACATACCTTTGAAGATTGTAATGTTAACATACTGGCGAAGGAACGTGACTGGTTCAAGAGAGGTGTTAAGGAGGCCATTTATGTGAAAATAAAGAAACCAAGCCTAAATAGAGGTGGGGGGGTTCAACACCAACTGTCTGCCATGTACAATGCTGTTTTGACACCTTACTCTGGCTTTTTCTATAACACCTCTAGCCACTATCTAATCACCCCTTAACACCTGGCTGTGATATGCTAATTGGGATTTTCCAGGGTACATAATTGCCACAGATTCTTGAACAGTCATTCTGAATTGAGAAAGCCAGTCGGTGACTAGCGAAACGTCTTCAGAACTACATTTCAAGTCCAGTTGATCTAATTGAATACAACAGATACAATAAATCATTGTCAAAAAGCTTTTGTTTTTACTTTGCATTATGCAAGTTTATATTTTTTGTGAAACACTTCATTTGGATAATTGTCAATAGTGCATTGTGAACCGTCACAAACTTGTGCAGGCCTTTTAACACCAGCCATTAACTGTTAAAGTTAATTAGTGTTAGTTCATATTAATATTTCTATTAGTTAATGTTAGTTAATATAATGCTAGGGCATTAAAAGCCCCAAAAGTTCCCAATACTGGCATCATACTTCAAACAGACTCCATCTCACTAACGTCATCTCCACCACCAGCCTCATCACAATCTCCTCTTGCACCACCTGCATCACTTGCTTCACCAACAGTCTGTCACCCCCCCTCCTCTGCCTCCATTACCATCACCTTCTCTACAAATTGTCTCGCCAGCACTGAATCTCCACTACCACTGTGCTATTACCAGTGCTGGCAGTGTCTTATTACTAGTCTTATTATTTACTACTGCGCCCATAATTAATTAGGTCAAACAATCTACTAAACTTGTAGACCAGACTGGCTTTTTTCCCCACACTACATTGCCTTTTCCCCCCCAGAGAAACACTGGGCAATGGAAAGTGGTTGCAGCACCACAGAGTGCCACAGTAAGCTCATTGTAGTTTGTTACTATAGTTGCAGAGTTAGGCAGATTTGGCCCCCACTGTTGTAACCCACACCACGTTGTGTTATACCCAACAACAATTTGTCCACCTCCCCACAATTTGCATTGTATAAGGAAATGCGTGTTACAGGGCAGTACTATTTTATTGCAGCAGCACTAAGTGAATGAGTAGGAAGTGCAGGGGATCTGGTAAAGCTGCTCACCATATCATCATAAAAAATGTAAATATCTTTAAAAATGTAAAAAAAAAATACTCAGGAAAGCAAACCTTGTCAATTAATTAAGTCAGTTACCCTTTAATCACAGGCTACAGTGGATGTTAGTGCCCCTTCAAAATTTAAAGGTGAGGGCAAAGCTAATTAGTTCAGCAACCAATGAAAACATTGGTGTGTGAATTTGGGTATGATCAGCCAAGAGACCAGTCCTTCTGCAGGTGGGGGGAGGTGAGATGAACCTGGACAGATTTTGGTCATAGGGGACATTATTGTTAGTAAAACAGACAGGGTTATTTGTAGGGATGGCATAGAACTCGAACTGGAACCTGAGTTCGAGCCGAACTTTCGAGTTCCGGACGGACCCAGACTTCTCGAACTATTGCTGTTTGCTGTTTGCTGTCGGTTGTGTGCCTGCCGGCTCCGCAATAATGTTGTCAAATTGCAGTGGGTCTACTGCTACTCAATGGTGCTGTTCCCACAATCCCTATCTCCTCCCCGCTTTCCCTTGCACGAAGCTAGTCTGAGGGAGAGAAGCCAATGGGGTATGGTGTCTGTCCGGAGGGGCCAACCTGCCTGCCCCTCAATAATGTTGTCCAATTGCAGTGGGTCTACTGCTACTCAATGGTGCTGTTCCTACAAACCAATCTCCTTCCCCCCGCTTTCCCTTGCACAATGCATACTCTGAGGGAGAGAAGCCAATGGGGTATGGGGTCTGTCCGGTGGGGCCAAGCCTGCCTGGCTCCTCAATAATGTCAAATTGCAGTGGGTCTACTGCTACTCAATGGTGCTGTTCCTACAAGGGGGGAAACTGCACCTGTAGCCTTGGTGGGGGTGCTGGAGGAGGTGACCCTCCCTCCTCTGCATCACTGGCAGAAATAGCAAATTTATATATTAAAAAAGTAAATTTTAATTATAAATAATAATAAAAAATATTAATAATAAAAAATAATAATGTAAATTTTGTGAATATTTTTCGTGTGTACTAACATTTACTAACATTAACTAACAGTTACATTTACTAATACTAACACTAACTAACATTAAGGGCTAGGCCACACTAGCGCGTTTTTCGCACGTTCGCGCACGCGTTTCACAAAAATGGAAATTGCAGGAACGCTAAAACTCCCGATTTCCGATGTACATGCGATTGCGCGTCCGTTCGCGTTTTGGTAACACATGCGTTCACCATTTCTGGTGCGTTAACGCATGCGTTTCCATAACACAAAAGGCGAAAACGCATGCGCAAAACGCGAACGCAAAACACACAAGAATCGTGCACACAATCGCGTGCGATTACGCTCGCGATTTGGTGCGCGATTCCTGTGCGTTGCAGTGTGGCCTCACCCTTACTAACATTAAAAAATATATACTTTGAGTCGTTTATGAAAAAAGAGCTTTCAAAATCTTTATTATAATTAAATATTGTAAATATTTTTCGTGTGTACTTGTCCTTTAACTAACATCTACTAACATTAACTGTTACATTAAAATTTGCTAACACTAATTAACACTAACATATGCACTTTGAGTCCTATAGGAGAAAAGCACTAAAGGCCCCGCAATCGTTTGTGGCGGTTTGCAAAATTGCAAAGCGCTATCGCCAATCACAAGTGCTATAAAAGTAACAAGAAAAGTGCAGTAACTTCGTATAGTGGTTATACTTAGACAGAGCTTGTCAGAAAGATCTGCCGCCTGATTAGTGGTGCAAAAGGTGATGTTTTATACAACTCAATCACAGATAAAATTTAATATATAAATGTGATACTTGCCTTGGACATTCCGCTGGATGTCCTGGGCGTAGTTCCGTCTCTGCCTTTTGAGGTCTGACCACCTCTTTTGGAGCTGAGAGGTCCACTGCGTCTGCAGTTTCGCCTGCAGGTGGAGCATTATACGCTGTTTGCGCACCTTAATGTGGGGGTGCCAATGGCATCCCGTCAACCAGCCCGGGTGAGATATTCCACCATCAGACGCTGCCATTGCATGGTGGCCATGCTTTCTGGTGGGGAAAGTAATGTGGTGGAATGACTACATCCACTTTCCAGGCTCGATTTTAGATCCTGAATTGCATATAGAAGTCAATGGGAAGAAGGGATTATAATCGAATGTCGAAATCGAATCCGCAAGTAAAATGTACATGGTATCTAGGCGCGAGCATCAAATCCGCAAGTAAAGTGTCCATTAAAGCCTATACACGAGCATCGAATCCGCGAGTAAAATGTACATGGTATCTAGGCGCGAGCACATCGAATCCGCGAGTAGTAAAGTGTCCATTAAAGCCTATACGCGAGCATCGAATCCGCGAGTAAAATGTCCATGTATCGTTGATTCAATTAGATCACTGGACTTGAAGTTTAGTTCTTGAAGACGTTTCGCTAGTCATCCGACTGGTTTCTCAATTCAGAATGACTTGTACAAGAATCTGTGGCACTTATGTACCTGGAAATCCCAATTAGCATATCACAGCCAGGTGTTAAGGGCGTGATTAGATAGTGGCTAAGAGGTGTTATAGGAACGCCCAGAGTAAGGTGTCAAAACGCATTGTACATGGCAGACAGATGGTGTCGAACCCCCCCACCTCTATTTAGGCTTGGTTTCTTTATTTTCACATAAATGGCCTCCTTCACACCTCTCTTGAACCAGGCACGTTCCTTTGCCAATATGTTATCATTACAATCTTCAAAGGTATGTCCTTTATCCTTAAGATGCAGGTACACGGCTGAGTCCTGACCCGAGGAATTGGCTCTTCTGTGCTGGGCCATACGTTGATGCAGTTGTTGTTTGGTCTCCCCCACATACAAATCAGAGCATTCTTCACTGCACTGCACTGCGTTTATGATGTCGCTTTTCTTGTGTTTCGGTATTGGGTCTTTCGGATGTACCAATTGCTTCCTCAGACCATTTCCCAGGTCCCACAGCCATTTACATTAAGTTACCATTGATATTTTAGTTGTATTTGACTCGAACTTTTCGAACTATTTGCCTCCCATAGACTTTAATGGGTCCATTTTCGAACTTTCGAACTTTCCCAATAGTTCGAAAGTTCGAAAACGAACCGAACTTTCAATAGTTCAACCATCTCTAGTTATTTGTTGTCAGGATTTCTTCAGCCTGAAAGTTTGCTGTCTTCCTGGGGCTAGTGTTGGCATGTGGTGGCTCGGGTGAAAATATTATTGGGAAAGGATGGGCATGGCCCAGCTGTCTTAGTAAATATTGGTAATAATGACAAAGTGAATGGTAGATAGAGAACCTAAAACGTGAGTTCAGGTTTTAAGACATAAGATTAAGGGCAGGTCTTCCAATGTGATTTTATTCTAAAATGTTACCTGGCCCACAGAATCAGGGGAACACATGAGATATGCTATATTGAGGGTTTTTGTGCACTTTTTTTTTATTTTAATTATGTTGCGTGGTACTTTTTTATGCATTTGTTTGAGTATGTCATTAATTATGCACATAAAGAAGGTATAGTCTGTACCCCATTCAAACGGTCACTTTTGCACTAATCACTTTGTAGAAGTCTCAACGTTGCAGTTTTGCACCTGTATATAACTAGGAACCACTGGGCCGCCTTGCAAAACTATGATGGGGCCCCTATTCGTGCTTCATCCACAGTGGTTTTCTGGGAGGAGGCTATATTTGTCATAGGAAAAATAAGAAGATGGGGCCCCTTTGTGCTTTCTCCCCCAGCTCCCTGGTAGTTACACCATTAGTTTAAATTGACTTATCATAAACCAAAAAGAATAAAACCATTAAAAAAATCATTTTTTAGCAGGAGCCATGCATTTACCATCCTGATTACATTTTACAGCCTATGCCACAAAGTGCATGCGTTTAGCAGGATATTTCTGTTTGTTACAAACATAAAATTGTTTCCAACTGGCAATAGTTCTATTCCAAAATCCCTTGACATGCAGCTTATTTTGTACTATTGAGGAAAATACCTTTTCCATTGTTACACTGACCTTATGTCAGGATCATCACATAATTTGTGCAGACGTGTCCTGGGAATATTTGAGAGGGAGAAAAATATAATAAAAAGTTGTTCAAAGAAAATGTACAATCAACCTTTACAGAATATAAGAAAAAGTTAAAAACTGACTATTATTACAACAAACAATACAATTGCATTAATATCTAAACAACCTTTTTCAGTGAGGTACTGTGAGGTCCAGCACCTACATTTCATAAGAACAGTGCAGAGTTCTTATTGCTCCTTATTGCCCTTCATTCTGCAATATAATTTTGCCTTCCATTCTGCAGTATATTGTTTATTTTTTACTTAAATGGTGCGCTCTCCTGAATGCATATATGGCTTGATAAGGGATTAAATGTCAATAACATGGTGACTGTAACCGGCATATGACTAGACCATTTTGTGATCACTTTCGAAAAATCGAGAAAAAAGTTCCAACAGTTCAGTCTGATTTTTAAAACCGGCAGTTCCGAGATTTGTTTGAAACTTTGAACCCATCTCTAGTCAATATTAAGTTTATGTGAAAATGTTATTTAGCTGGCAATAAATACCCTGCAAAGTGTTCCAAAAGCATATAACAGTAATGTGTTAGGGACTTGCTTAATGCAAGTTGTTGATTGCATTGTAGTTAAGAAGTCCAATACCAAAGTATCTGTTTGGTTTGTCTGAAATCTATTTAAAATCTCTAGAACAATTGGAACATGGGTAATATAACTGAAATTGATGTGTAATGGTTTCAGCACTATCAGGGTTATTCAATAAAAGTTCTTATCGTTAAAAATGGTGCTAAATTTGCCCCAACTAATCAGATGTTAGATTTCAAATGTTAAATAATATCTGATTGGCAAAATTAGCATCATTTTTAACAATAAGAACTTTTATTGAATCTCCCTGTATATATTTAAAAAGCTTTTATTTATTTATTGCTTGCACACACACTACATTTTCGGGGGGGGGGGGGTAATTTTAACTCTTGGTGGATTTAATAAAGGAAATACAAACCCTTCTTTAATTGGACCACAACCATCTCCACAGCATGTTTTATGTTTGACATACCTTTTGTTGTACAATTGTCACACTAAATTTTATGTGTCAGAGGCAGTTAAGCAAAAGTCTTCTGAGGGCACAACACTCAGATAGGGATAATTTATTGTCTAATCGAAAGGGACAAGAAAACAAATTGTAAAAGAGACAAACATAAGATCTGTCACTAAATATGGACCACACTGGAAAACATTAGTAAATGTTATTACTGTTAATTGACATTATTTCAGCAAAGAACACTTTTTGCAGCAACCAGTATTAAAGGAAAAACTATAGAAGTTAAGAGGTCACACATATTAAATGGCATCTTAGTACGTATTGAATTTAGGAAAACAAGTTCAACAGCTTGTTTACAAAGATATACTGTCACACACAAAACAAGCTAATTAAAGTGTTTGCTTAGGTTTGACTACCACACATGTACACAGAAATAATCCCCACTGTACACCACTACTGGGCACACTATATTCCCCTTGTAGTGGGCACTCTCTCTCACCAGTATAAACTGTACAGGAGCCCCCCAGATAGTAGACAAGAAATTCCAATGATAAGGTGCACTCACAGGTCTTGACAAAGGTCTGAGGTGTTAGACCGAAACGTTGCCTGACTGCACATTCTTATAATAATAAAAATATTGGAAAAGACTCATGAGTGCACCTTCATCATTGGACATTTCGTGTATATACTAGCAAAAGTGTGCCCGTTGGAGCACAGTAGAAATTATTTGTGTTCGATCTTTATTTTCATAGTAATTTTTGAAATTTCAATTAAACCTATTTATGGAATTTTACGGAATTTCCAAGACTTCCACCAGCTCTGCAGATTTTCAAAACCAGTAGTTCCTAATTGAAACCAGATCATTTTCAAAACCTGGACAAGCACATTTGTCATTAAAAATGACAAATAGTGATGGCAAAGAAAGGGTAAGCATTTTAGAAAGGAAACAAGGCTCATCTGTACAAGAAAGGAAACTTTATAAAATATTATCTCTGTTAGAATGCTAATAGACAGAGTAGGAACTCAATTAATTGACTGGAGTTTAAATATTCCCGTGCCTACTCACTAGAGCGTCTGTGCCAATTGTGCAAAGTGCAACATGGTCTTAATGCTCAGTTACATGGGGACTTGATTATAAATACACTTTGACTTAGAATGCTAATAAGCTGAGTAGGGCCATCATCAATGTAGTGCAGGCCACTGGTTTTGCAGTGTGAAGCGCCTATAGACCAATGTCACCAATAAATTAAATAGGTGATGGTGGAATGCTGTAAATGTCTTTTTAAAGACATAGCTTTCCTAAAAGCTTCCATGGAAACATGGTAAATACCCAGAACTCTTTGTTCCTTATTTGTATATTACTGAAAAGGGAGTTTCAAAGCCTTTATTCTCTCTCTGTCCTATTTAATTTATTGGTGACGTCTGTAGATAGACGCTTCACACTGCAAAACCAGAGGCCTGCACTACACTGATGATGGCTCAATAAAGCCAATAATAATAATATTGCTCAAAAATATCCTATTTAATTTATTGATGACGTTCGCATTAATGTGACATCCAAGTAGTCTTTACTTTCCTTCTATCACGCAAGATTTAATCATGGGGTGGAAAGTATTAGCAGCTTTCATTAAGTCATTTAATTCGGCAACAGATCCCTTCCAAATAATCAAAATGTCACCAATAAATCTAAAATAGTGTAAAATGTATGGGTTAAATCTTTCAGATAAAAAAAGTTTGTTCTTCCAGTGCATGCACAAATATATTGGTGAATGAGAGAGCTGTGGCTGTACCCATAGAGGAGCTTTGTGTCTGAAAATAGAAAGTCTCTTCATAACTAATAGTAATTTAGTAGTAGTAAAAGTAGTAAAAGTAATTTGTAGTTAACGCCAAGTTCAGACAGTCCATAAAAAAGTATATCAAATCAGATTTTAAATCAGTTTCAACTAAGGCTGTCTCTATACTTTTCAAATCTTCTTCCTGAGGTATTGGGGTGTAAAGACTTTGTATAAGAATTTTGGCAAAGATTATTTTTAGGCTCAGGCAAAGTCATATCCTTTTTAAGAATGCCCGTAGTATCCCTTAGACATGTATTTATTTTAGTGACTATGGGTTGGAGGTAAAAGTGCACCATTTTGGAGAGGGGTTACAAAATAGAATTAACTCCTGAGACAATCTGTCTCCCTGGAGGTACCTGAGGAAGGGACAGTGCATCCCGAAACATCGTGTATGTTGTTTTAAATAAACACCTTTTTGGATTCACCTGATTAGTGTGCTCCTCCATTATCATTTTTCTTGTGCTATAGAACTATTTGGCCCTTGGAGTGGAGGGCTAGGAGGATAGCGCCTACTTACTTGTCTGGCATACAGCCAACATCGGTGTGCTGGAGTGTAGTCTGAACAGTGATATTCCTTACCAATGCTTTGTAGAGAGGGAGAATTACATTTTCCTCCCTTGAATCCATACCTCTCTTTATACAAGACAATACCATGCTGGCTCTGGCTGTTGCCGCCTGGCACCGCTTGCTACATTTAAGTTTGTTAAAACTCCAAGATCCCTTTCCCACAGGGATTCACTTAACACAGAGCCATTTATAGTATAAGCAGCACAAGGATTTCTAAGTCCAAAATGCATCACCTTACATTTATCAACATTGAATTTCATCTGCCACTTAGCAGCCCAATGTGACAATCTATCTAGATCCCCTTGCAACGATTGCACATTCTCTGAAGTTTTTAATGGTCGACAAAGTTTTGTGTCGTCAGCAAACACAGAAACCTTGCTAACAATACCCACTTCCAAACCATTAATAAATAGATTAAATAGAAGCGGCCCCAGCACAGAACCCAGTGGCACCCTACTTAGCACTTTAGTCCATAATGATGAAGCCCCATTAACAACTACTCTCTGCATCCTATTCATTAACCAATTTTCTATCCATGTACAAATGTGACTCCCCAGACCAACAGACCTTAGCTTATACATTAGTCGCCTATGGGGAACTGTATCAAAAGCCTTTGCAAAATCCAAGTAAACTACATCTACTGCTATGCCAGAGTCTAAATTTCTACTTACTTCCTCATAAAAGCCAAGCAAGTTAGTTTGACAAGATCTGTTCCTCCTAAATCTATGCTGGTTACTACTTATAATGTCAGTCCTTGAAACATAATCTAGAACATGATCCCTTATTAAACTTTCCAGGATCTTCCCCACCACTGAAGTTAAACTTACAGGCCTGTAATTACCCGGCTGTGAACTTTGTTTCTTAAAGATCACAGAATCCTGGGGTGTCACTTGGTCAGCAAAAAATATTCCCAATTGTAACCTTCTAATAAATTAAAACGTGGACCACTTTAATTGTTTATTGTTAATAATAAAAAATATTTTTAGAGGCAAACTGAGCACTGAAAATGTTCCTTTTTATTTTGTTTGTGAAACACAGTGAACTATGTATCTTTGTATTTTACTTATTGCTCTGATATCTATAAGTACTTTGAACTAATTGAAAAAGTTAATACAACTGCCTATTCAGGTAATGAGATTTTAGGTGACTTTTTTCTCTGATTTTATTAAATTACTGTTCTGAATAATCTGTAGACTAAAATATCATTTGAATTAAATAAAACAGCAATCTAATTCCATGATACCCATTCCATTTATCATTTATTGTTAAAAAGGAAACAAGAAAAAAATATCCAATATTGTACTTGCCTTGAGGCTCTGTCTCTATAAATTGTGTTTTATCAATACATGTTTAGGCAATGAAAATGTCTTCTTTACTGTTATGTTTCTGTGGGATTTTTTCTAATATAATTAAATATATATATCACTCCTATGATCTGTTGTGATAAAGCATCCTGTGTGTACAGAGTTCACAATCTTTATGAAAAAGTAAAAATAAAGAAAGAAATAAATTGCACTGAGATGCCATTTAAGCACATACTATTTGCCTATAGATTATTTTTTCCCAGCTAACAATGCTTATCTAGGCCTCCTTTTTGCCACCAAGTTCAGCAATTAAATATATGAAAATTACTTTTAAAGTTAAAGTTAAAAGTTAAAGAGTTAAATTTTCATAGTGCATGGCCCCCATTACTAGATAGATGTAGAAAGATACATAGATTATTCTGGGGAAAATATCCATCTTAAGGTACGTACACATGTGTAATAGCAAGAGCTGACCCATGGCATGCTAACAGTCATGCCTCACTGGTCGTCTCGCGATCAAATGTGTGTACAATGCTTTACAGTATACACTGTCTGCAGGTACAGTATATACAGCAGATTAGTATTTATCAAATCAAAAAATTAGAGCCTTTCAGTTCAGTGTGTAGGAAATTTCAACCAGAAATATTGGATTAAGTTGTAGAATAAAGGGATCCTTTACTTCAGAGGCTACACAAAAATACACAGTCATTAAAAAAGTCTGGTTGATTGTGCCTTGACTGTGCTCACATAAAGTTATTCTGTTTTTTGGTTTTGCAATTAGATTTTCCTTATCCGATCAGATATCTTTCTTCTGTTTATTCAACTTAGTCATTCTCGGCAATATAGCTTATGCGTAACACAGTCATGCCTGTCTGCATTTGTTGACCACCAAATGATCAGTCAGTATTTGAACATTCTGTAATTTATTTCCAACAGCTACAGTACACCTCTTTTCTGTGCCATTCAGGTGAGAGAGTAAACACCTATAATACAAGGTTTATAATATAGACTTTTAACTTTTGCTACTGCACTCAGTTTTCTTCTTCAATTGTTCTTTTACTTATCGACAAATTGATTTAATGTGATAGTAATATTTAATTAAGAACATACAGTACAGATTTAAAAATGATATCATTATCTACAGTAATCATATCAGGGGCAAGAGAGAGAAAGAGGGAGAGGGTAGGGAGAGAGGGGGAGGGGGAAATGTATTTATTTATTTCCTTTTAGATGTTAGACCCAGATTCTCATACTGCATTGAATCATCTGGACTGATACTTCACATAGGATCTAGTTCTCTTCTTTGAGATGACTAGCCCTTATTATATTGCTGCAAAGCGGATTAGCATCACTTCTGGGGATTGCAAACAATATTGCATCTCCCTACAAGGGTATTTTTTTTTTAAAACAAGTGAGAGTGAGACTTTTTCATTGTCACCTCACCTAGGGTCCAAAACACAAACAATGAAGAAACTTGTGTAATTCATTCTGAGAAGCAAGATATGTTGTCAAGCTACTGTGCAGATCTGAGAAGCTATAAAAATGTAACTTCATGCCTGTTGTAAAATTCTACTTTTATTAGTTTTCTTTAATTGGTGATGTGTCAGTTCCTAGCTTACAAATAAAGCAATGATCCATAGGCTGATATACTTGTACTACCAGAGTACTCTGTGCTAAAGAAGACTTTAATGGGGATTTCAGCTGCTTTCCTAGTATAAACAGACCTAACTTGTCTGCACAGTCAAGCCCCTCCATTCCCCTTATAAATTTAGTTGCATTTCTCTGAACTTACGTTTCCAAGATATCCCTTTTAAACATGGGATTCCAAAACTGCACAACATATTCCATTTCATTTGCTACACCTATAGAAGTCTTTATAGTGTTCACTTTTTTCAATTTTACTTTAGCTTGGTGACTTGCTAGCTAGGTGCCATATATTCTTTTAGGTTTTTAATATAAACGCTGGATTCTCTGGGTGTAATTTTGTGAGTAAATCCTCCTGTTTGAGCATGTCCCAATGTTTTCTAATAATGTTGCAGGTCTTTTGTTTATCTATATTATATTTTGTAATGTTTAATGAACAGATTCATTTTTTATTTACTTTTAGTGTTAAGGCGGTCCCATTTATTAAGATCTTTCTGTCTTTTTGTTTAGAGCAAATATATAAGGTAATGCATCTGCTTGAACTGTATAAGGCACTGTATTCTTCTTATTCAATGCTACAGGATGAAAGAAATCAAAAATGTATGTTGAATTCCACAAACCTCAAATTGGTGTTGGAATTTCAGTTCTGTGAATTCCAACACGTTCTGCTGATGCTGATGGAATGTTACATTTTGACTGACCATGGGTTATTTAGAAAGATTTCTAAGTTTGAATCATGTTTTTCATTTGTATTTCAGTAATTCTACTAAAAGTGCCAAATTCTATGAAGAACTACTCCTGGAATTCAGCATGTATGTATGAGAGAATGGCATTGTTTTGTAGCTGAAGGTGTGTAGGTTTCAAAAATATATAGGTTGGAGGTATTTACATCTAAAATTCACGTGAACCCATGTACCAAGGGTTAACATGACTTTAAAGAGGAATTTAACCCAATACTCCAGAATCTGAATACAACCCTACTAAAAACATCAATAAGCTATAAAATCACTCTTCAGCAAATTGTATTAAAGTAAATGTAAGCCTGTTGAGAACTCAATGAAGTATCTGTGTGTATGTGCAGTGTCAGACAACACCTCATGACCTTAGTTACATGCTTCCTTGCTTGTAAAAGTATTGGCTAGAGATTATTAATGGGTGTGACCAACTGTAAAAAGTTTCTGCCATAGCTACGGACTGAGCATGTTAAGAACATAATGATCATTGACCAAACTGTGTGATACTAGAAGGCTATGAAATAAAGCACAAAACATATGTTAGCCATATTCTTCTTTAGTGTTGCATTTAGTACATGTGAAAAATAGATTCTGTAAATAAGAAGGTTTCCGTGTTCCATGCGCATGTGTTTCAGAGTATTTATGATCTGGTTTACAAAAATCAAACTGTAATTTTATTGCAATGTGCACAGCTTCTATAGAATAGATGTTGGTTAAAATATGTAACATTTGATCAGCTGTCAGGTGCTATAGTCGATTGGGGCTTCCAAGCACAAAAGCTATAAGTTCCAGTAGGCTACACACTCCAGTCTCCATTGCTCTGGAAAAGTATCTGAATAGACATAATATACAGTGTAGCATACATAGCCACAGAACTATGGCTGTGAAAAATAAAGTTTTTATTAAAAAAAAACATGTGTGCTACATGTTTTGGAGCCAAAAGTCCAAAACATGGACATAGCACACATGTTTTTTCAATAAAAACTTTAATTTTCACAGCCATAGTTCTGTGGCTATGTATGCTACACTGTATATTATGTCTATTAGCTTTCAGGTGGACCAGGTTTGTTTCCTTTAAAGATTTTAATTTTTAGACTGTAGTTCCCCTTTAAGTTTAGGGACAATGTAAAAAGAATCTGTGCTTAAGTAACATGCACCCCCAACATGATTTTTTGCTTTAAATCACTGTATCTCACAAGCAGGTTGGATAATCATTGGAGTCAGCTAACAATGGGCAAGTCATTTTTTTAAATGTTGCATTCTAGAACGTAGTTACCCTTGGGGTATTCAAATATCTGTTGAGTAAAACTAGAATAATCAAGACAAATCCTGTCAGTTTCTCTGCCATAGAGCAGCTATATTTCCAATTAAATCTATGCATTTTTAATTCTAAACCTTTTAAAAGGTGTGTATAAAAAATTAATTGAAACTGTTATTTTGCAAATGGAAAAATGTGTGGTTCTCCCTTTCCTTCACAGTCTCGCAGACATTTAACAAATTAGCCTACATAATGCTCAATAGTATATGTTTAAATAGGAAATGGGTTATTTTTACATACTGTTACTCTTATTACACATCTATCCCTACACTGGGTATGTGTAACTCCCTAGAGAGTATAATCACACATGTTGCTAGGCAATAGAACTGAATGCTGATGTCTAGCAGGTAAACTTCATCTGTCTATAAAAAATATTTAAACAGCAACAAAGAAACACTCCAGGCTGCCAGAATCCTAAACACATCTTTCCTATAAATACAACCATTAACTGAAATTCTTATCTTTCACTGGCTCTTTCATTATTTCTGTCTCTTTCATCATTTCATTTTTTTTAATTAAAGTTTTTAATAAATGAATAAATAAATCAATTACACACAAATGTCATATAGTAGAAATAAGTACATACAGTATATAAACATTTGCTAAAATGTAAATACTTGCTGATAAAACAGATATACCCCTGAAAACACACAAAAAACAAGTTAAAGGACATTTCAAACCCCTAACAAACCCATAACCAGGACCTCCCTTCCCCATAAATCTATAAAGATATTTTGCAATATATATTTATATATATACCAGTTAAGTCCAGTGCACACGTGGGATTTATTGGCAACTTTGGCTTTAATTGGCTACATAGCAAGCTGTCGACGTTTCTGCCCTTTATCAAGCCAAAAGGCGTTTTGCATTTACTCTTTCACATGCAAATAGGTATAAGAATGGACAGCACTCATAAATTCTGCTTTAAAGGAATTCATTGAAGTGTCATCATCACAGTATTCCCATCAAGACCCAGCGTATAGAAATATGTTTCATCTAACATCAACATCCAATTTTAAACATTTAAACAGGAAATAACTTCATCATGTATGTTATTTAATCCATATATAAACGTACACAAGGTATTACCAACCCTATGTATAAGACATGCCACACACTTATATCAAGCAACCAGAGTACAAATATATACAATATCTTAGTGTCAGTATACTTATAATGAAACAGACCCAGGACCCATTGGGGGCCAGTGTATTTAACCATTAATGATATGGATTAAATGATATATAATTAATCATTATATATGGATTAAATAGTCTATATGATGATGTAATGTCCTGTTCTCGTGTTTAAAAATGATGAAACTTATGTCTATTTGCTCAATTTATGAGTGCTGCAAATTATATATATATATATATATATATATATATATATATATATATATATATATAAAGACCTAGGAGTGCACTGGAGTTTCTGCAGTGAATGTATGGGGTCCAGATCAGTTGCACCTGGGCAGGAGCATTAGCTAAAGGAGTGACATATTAACATAGTAACCTATTCACTTTTCTTTTTTTTTTAACCCTACCTAACAGTTGATCCAGAGGAAGGCAAAACAACCCAGCTAAAAAAAGGGGGGGATTCCTTCCTGACTCCAAACAGCAATCGGAAAGTATCCCTGGATCAACCAGATCTACAGTACATGTATTAATACCAATAATTCTCAATATTTTTTAGTTTTAGAAACTTATCTAGGCCATTTTCAAAGCTATTCAATGAACTTGCCATTACCACATTTGCTGGAAGACAGTTCCACAATTTCACCGCTCTCACTGTAAAGAAACCTTTCCTAACCTGAAGATGAAACTTCTTTTCTTCCAACCTTAAAGGATGTCCGCGTGTCCTCTGATATGACCTATCAGTGAACAATGCACCAGAGAGTTTACTGTATGGCCCATTAATATATTTGTATAAGGTTATCATGTCCCCATACAAACGTTGCTTCTCCAATGTAAACAGCCCTAACTTTTCTAATCTGCCTGCATATTAAGACCCTGCATTCCCCTTATTAATTTAGTTACCCTTCTCTGAACTGCTTCCATTTCCAAGATGTCCCTTTTGTATATGGGATTTCAAAACTGCATTGCATATTCCAATTGAGGCCTTACCAGTGCCTTGTAAAGAAGGAGAATAATATTTTTCTCTCTTGAATCTATTCCTCTCTTTATACAAGATAATATCTAGCTCTAACCGTTGCTACCTAGCATTGTTTGCTACAGCTAAGTTTGTTATCTACCAGAACCCCCAAATCTTTTTCCATTACAGATTCAGTTAACACAGAGTTATTTATGGTGTAGGTGGCATCTGCCATTCTGCTGCCCATTTTGATAATCTATCAAGGTCTGCTAACAGCACTTGCACATCATTTGAAGTTTCCAAAGCTCTGCATAGTTTAGTATTATCAGCAAACACCTTTCTCTCAATGCCCCCTTCTAAGTCATTTATAAACAGATTAAAAAGAAGCGGCCCCAGTACAGAACCCTAAGGCACTCCGCTTACAACTTTAGCCCACATAGATGTAGCTCCTTTTACCACCACTCTCTGTTTGCGATCCAGTAACCAATTTTCTATCCATGTACAAATGTTTTCTTCTAGGCCAACAGTCCTCAGTTTATACATTAGTCGCTTATGTGGCACAGTATCAAAAGCTTTTGCAAAATCCAAGTATACCACATCCACTGCTGCGCTTGAATCTAAATTCTAACTCGCTTATTCATAAAAACCAATGAAATTTGTCTGGCATGATCTATTTCTCATAAATTCATATGATGTTAGGTTTACAGGTCTATAGTAACCAGGCTGTGAACGACTACCTTTTTTGAATATTGGCTTTCCAGTCCAGCGGCACATCCCCAGACCAAAGCGAATCTGAAAAGATGAGAAACAGTGGTCTAGATAGAACTGAACTAAGCTCTTTTAAAATCCGGGGATGCAATCCATCTGGTCCTGGGGCTTTATTGATATTAACTTTGTCTAATTGTTTCCATACCATATCCTCTGTTATCCAATGTGAATACTTCTCATTTAAAAGGGCGACGTTTCGGTAGTATCCACTACCTTTCTCAAGCCATATTAGAATAATGTAGATTATCAGTTCATTAGTTATCCTAAGTAAGGATAAAAAGCGAAAGGTAGTAAAGTGAAAGGTAGTGGATACTACCGAAACGTCGCCCTTTTACCTGAAAATGATGATTTATAAGAAATAAATATTCAACGAGTGCTGCACAAATTTGTTTCTTTTCTATGTTTACTGGAGGAGTACAGGTTATCCTCACCTGTGCGTGCACCAACCTTATAATCTTTATCAAGTGGAGTGCTGTTGTTACACTTACCTTTTGTCTATATATATATATATATATAATTTATGTCCCACTTATTTTGTATTAGTCAAATAGATTTTGGAGTAGTTCTAAGAGCACATACAGTTTTTCTTAAAAGGAAATTGATGTTCCAATACAATGGGTGCTATTACCACATGGAGGCAATGGAGGTAATAAGGAATCTTCCCCTTTCTTGTCCTCCTGGAGTAGAGGTGGTGCTGTGGAGCTCTCTCCCCTCTCCATCCCACCATCTGGATCCATTGTCTCTGCATTAAATTTTGAATAGTAGGGGGGAGGGAGCTGCACAGAGTATGCCAGAGTCCTCTAAGAGGATTTGAGGGTGGAGATACCCTTTAAAATTTGTTTTGGCATGACTTACAATCCACAAATACCAAGACGGTTTTAACATGTAGGTTGTTGTGCATATAACGTTATTGTTAAGGAAAACCCTTTATGATATTATATGATGGGTACATGACATCATCCCTTATACAAAAATGGTCACTCCAGTTTCCTCTAGTTCAGTATGATTTACAGTATAAGTAAAGTGAAGCTCACCAGGCCCACAGATAATATAGGGCAGTTCAGAAACTGTGTACACATTGTGAAGACCACCAGCACACCCCAGACACTAGCTCCTTTTTGTATAAATGAAAGGAAAAATGTAACACTGCCTGTTTATGGAGGGGGATCAGTATTGTTTTTTTTATATACATATACTTTTGTCTGATGTACTTAATACAATAAAACTAAAAATAGTTTTTTAAAAAAGGAAGAAAACTGATCTCATCCTTTGACTCTGCATATCATTTATATCACAAGGATTTAGAAACCTGCATCTCTTTGTTGAATGTGCAATAATGTGCAAGTGCTAAATCTACAGTAATGCTGTGTATACATTGTCTGCGTTTCCTCTAGGATACTAGCAGACTTTGTGTCTTTGCTCAAAAGACAGTGTTTAATAAAAATTATTAAACAGTATCTCAGTAGAAAGGCTAAATATATTTTCACACATTTGTTGCTAAATTTAGTATCTATACAGTAGATCTAGGCCACCTTTTCACACATTATACATTTCCTCTATGTTCCTTTTACTCATACTGGGTTAACTTTATTAATTGGTTGAACCAACATTATTTTCTATTATAACTAATAATCACAAAAAATGTAATCTGGAATTGAATAGCTATCTTATTGAGCAAAAGCATTTTAATGAATTTGTTAATGAGAGAAATGACTGTTGAGAGTGACTACAGGCCTACGACCAATTGGCATCTATACTGAGATGATTTCTTGGAAAACATATTATCAGTCACTCTGCTGAAGTGTTCATGCAGGTCAAATAGCTGTTGATGAGGAGTTGAATAGACATTTTGACCTTGGGGTTGCAGTAGATAGGGTTTATTTGGATTTGACTTAAGCTGTATGTGACAATTTACAAGGTTGTCTTGTAAAAAAATATATGAAAGCCTTAGAATATGCTTCTTTGTAAATTATATGAAGGTTAAAATAAGTAACACTTGCCAATGATATATACCACAAATGTGTAATGAAACCTCTCATTCATTATTAGCAATACTAGGTGCTATCTCATAAGACTAACAGTTTGAGATTTGCAAAGGAAAAAAGGATGAGTTTATTGTGAAGCTTATAAAAAGCATCACATTTATTACCTATAAAAAACAGGCACATTTATGTATATAACTTAAGTACATTCTAATACCTGTATTTGTTTTATTAAGCTTTTTTAGTATAGTATTTAGTATTTGAGGTTGAATTAAGACATATGCCCATCCAGTCCAACCTACATAGCAATACCCACATTTCCTGCCTAACTGTTGATCCAGGGGAAAGGGAAAAAAATCCTTCCTGACTCCAAGTGGCAATCGGAAATTTAACTGGATCAACTCTACTTTATGTATCAATACCAGAAACCCCCACCATTCCTTGTTTTCAGAAACTCATCCAGCTTTTTTTTGAATCTATCCAATGAACCTGCAATCACAATATCCAATGAAAGACAGTTACCATTCTCACAGTGAAAAACTCTTTCCGAACTTGAAGACTAAACTTCTTTTCTTCAATTCTTAAAGGGACACTAAATTAAAAAAAACAGCTTTCCTTTATCCTTTTCTATATTTTTTTGTGCTGCGAGGAACTTGATCCCTTTTTGCTCTTGGTGCTCCCTGTCACTAGATCCCTCATGTCCTGTTCAGCTCACGCCTAGTTAGTATGCATGTCTCATCTCTATGTATCCACCCCTCCCAAAACAGAGGCACAAATGGAGTGTGGAGCATGTGCAGTGGAGATGATCTGTGCCCCACTACAGCCAATAGCATTCACCCAGTGATTTTGTGTTATAGTGAAAGTGAAAGTAAAACTGCTTTGTTATGGGAAGATAAGCAGCGCTGGGAGATTTAATAACTACTTAAATCAAGTAAGATTTTCTTTTAGCTGTAGGAGTTTGAAGGTGTGGGGGGGCCTTTGTAATTGATTTCTTTAGGTACAGTGCTACATTGGGACTTAATCAACACAGACAACAGCTAACCACCAAACTATCCACCAAAACCCCAAGATCCTTTTCCAACAGGGATTCACTTAACACAGAGCCATTTATAGTATAAGTATCACAAGGATTTTTAAGTCCAAAACACTTCACTTTACATTTATCAACATTGAATCACACCTGTCACTTAGCAGCCCAAAGATGACAATCTATCTAGATCTGCAACAATTGCACATCTTCTTAAGTTTTTAATTGTCGACAAAGTTTTGTGTTGTCAGCAAACACAGAAACCTTGCTGACAATACCCACATCTAAATTATTAATAAACAGATTAAATAGAAGTGGCACCAACACAGAACCCTGTGGCACCCCATAATGATGAAGCCCCATTAACAACAACTCTCTGCATCCTATTCATTAACCAATTTTCTATCCATGTACAAATGTGCCTCCCCAGACCAACAGACCTTAGTTTATACTTTAGTCACCTATGGGGGACTGTAGCAAAATCCAAGTATACAACATCTACTGCTATGCGAGAGTCTAAATTCCTACTCACTTCCTTTCATCTGTGTTCTATGTAAATTGTGAATGTATACAGTTTATACAATTATTTGCTTCATTTAGTTAAATTAGGAGAACTAACAAGAAAGTATATGAGCCTAAATGAATTCCATTATTCTTTAATAACCTATATCTTAGCAGCCTCCTTACTATCTGTGTAACACTTATCTATAAATCTACTGGTTTTCCTGAGCAAACCTCACTAACCTCACTTCTATTTCCTCATTGCCAGTTAATATTGTAATCTGTATAAAAAAATATTTTTAAAAAGTGTTGAGCTGGCAAAGGAAAGAAATGATGAGAGGGAAGGCCTGGAAAACAAAACTGCATAAGACACAAATCTTTGTTGCCGTCAAATCTAGATAAATTGTCACATTGGGCTGCTAAGTGGAAAATGAGATTTAATGTTGATAAATGTAAGGTGATGCCTTTTGGCCTTGTGCTGCTTATACTGTGGTATTGTCCACTAATAGAACATGTCAGAGGACATCCCTTAAGACTAGAAGAAAAGAAGGGTTTTTTTTTTACTGAGTGTTAGGAGTGGATAGTGCAAGTATTGTGACAAAGAGGGTCCTAGAGAGACCTACACCTTTCTGATTGAATTGTGTAACAAGTGGATTGTTCCAGAGAAGAAGACGGTACAGGTCAGAAAGGTGTAGGTCTCTCTAGGACCCTCTTTGTCACAATACTTGTAAGTTCTGAACCTTTGACGAAAGGTTTCAGGATGAATATTATACCTTCTCAAAATAGCTTTTTTCACTTTTGCATAATCCTCAGCATCCTCTATTGTCATTTGGCTATATGCTTGTTGTGCTTTACTGGTGAGAAAGGGTGCTAGATGAATAACCCACTGATTCTCTGGCCATTTACTTGCTTGAGCCACCCTTTCAAATATCGTTAGATATGACTCTATATTATCAATCTCTGTCAATTTAGTCAGTTTCAAATTTGGAACAGGAGAAATATTATACTGAATTGCTTTAAGTACCTGGAAGAATTGATCATCCCTCTTGGCTTTTTCAGCTTGCTGCAAACAAATTTCCTCTTTATGTTCCAGTTCTGCTCTCTCTCTCCTGTATTTTTCCTGCTCATAGAAAAATTTTTCTTCCTGTAGTCTGCACTGATCACCCAACTCTTTTATCAGCCAAACTAGGAGATCCGCAATATTTTTGGGAATACTACTACTCACAGGAGGAGTATCTTCACCTTTATCAGAAAGAACATCTTCATCTTCAATCGCAGCTTCTTGCTGTTTAGGTCTCGCTCCAGCACCCCAGGTTGGATCTAAATCAGGCTCCATCCCTTTAACAGCAGGCACCGTCCCTTTAACAGCAGGCAACAACTTGAGATGCCCAGTTACCTTTGAACGCAGAGACCGTCTTGGAGATTGAGTCCAGATATACCTCCTTCCACGTGCCTTGACTCCTGCCATGCACTGAGTACAAAATTATGCTTAATCCAACATATGATACAATCCCGCCAAAGCTGCCACCATATGTTAGGACGTGGGTTTTGTATCAAAAATTGCATAGTCTGAGTGTAATTGGTTATTGGTAAAACCTGCAGCAGGAGTGTTTAAGATGTTTTATTACTTTATATCATATTCTGTTGTAACAGTCTTGATTGATCTTACAAACATTGTACAATTTCTTTTATACATGTGATGTACAGAAATGTTTATTTATAGATAAGAACTATCTGTATGTTGTTATTTATGTTATGTGTCTTTAAAAGCTAAGGGTGCTGGGAAATCCACCCCAGCTGTAAAAGTTAGTGCAACTGATTATTCAGGGAGACTCCTGAAGTCAGAGTGATCAATCTGACTGCAGTTTGAAACAAACCCTGTTGTGTTTGGGAGTTTACACACTGTCCATAGTGTGAATTGCTGTTTCTTTTCTTATATTTTGCTTTTCCTATTAAACTGAACCTGCACCAAACGCCAACGACTGAGTGAAAGACATCATTTATTTTTGATACAAAACCCACGTCCTAATATATGGTGGCAGCTTTGGAGGGATTGTATCTTATGTTGGATTAAGCATAATTTTGTACTCAGTGCATGGCAGGAGTCAAGGCACGTGGAAGGAGGTATAACTGGACTCAATCTCCAAGACGGTGTCTGCGTTCAAAGGTAACTGGGCGTCTCAAGTTGTTGCCTGCAGTTAAAGAGACGGTGCCTGCTGTTAAAGGGATGGTGCCTGCTGTTAAAGGGACGGTGCCTGCTGTTAAAGGGATGGTGCCTGCTGTTAAAGGGACGGAGCCTGATTTAGATCCAACCTGGGGTGCTGGAGCGAGGCCTAAACAGCAAGAAGCTGCAATTGAAGAGGAAGATGTTCTTTCTGATAAAGGTGAAGATACTCCTCCTGTGAGTAGTAGTATTCCTAAAAATATTGAGGATCTCCTAGTTTGGCTGATAAAAAACCAAGAGTTGGGTGATCAGCGCAGACAACAGGAAGAAAAATTTTTCTATGAGCAGGAAAAATACAGGAGAGAGAGAGCAGAACTGGAACATAAAGAGGAAATTCGTTTGCAGGAAGCTGAAAAAGCCAAGAGGGATGATCAAATCTTCCAGGTACTTAAAGCAATTCAGTATAATATTTCTCCTGTTCCAAATTTGAAACTGATTAAATTGACAGAGACTGATGATATAGAGTCATATCTAACGATATTTGAAAGGGTGGCTCAAGCAAGTAAATGGCCAGAGAATCAGTGGGTTATTCATCTAGCACCCTTTCTCACCAGTAAAGCACAACAAGCATATAGCCAAATGACAATAGAGGATGCTGAGGATTATGCAAAAGTGAAAAAAGTTATTTTGAGAAGGTATAATAGTCATCCTGAAACCTTTCGTCAAAGGTTCAGAACTTACAAGTATTGTGACAAAGAGGGTCCTAGAGAGACCTACACCTTTCTGACTGAATTGTGTAACAAGTGGATTGTTCCAGAGAAGAAGACGGTACAGGAAACAAATACCTGCCACACACTTCATTCAAGCAACCAAGTACAAATATACAATATCTTTAGTGTCAGTATACTTATAATGAAACAGACCCCAACCATTGGGGGCCAGTGTATTTAACCCATTAATTATAATGGCTTTAACTGATATATATTAATCATTATATATGGATGAAATGTCTATATGATATGTTAATGTCCTTCTCCGTGTTTAAAAATGATGAAACTTATGTCTATTTGCTCATTTATGAGTTGCTGCAAATTAAATATATATATATCCTATATATATATCGATATTATATATCATATATTATATATATATATATAATATATATAAGACCTAGTAGTGCACTGGACGTTTTTCGGCAGTGAATGTAGGTGTCCGATCAGTTTGCACCTGGGCAGGAGCTTTAGCTAAAGAGTACAGTATTACATAGTAACCTATTCACAATTTCTTTTTTTTTAAACCCGACCTACAGTTGATCCAGAGGAAGGCAAACAACCCAGCTCAAAACAAGGGGGGATTCCTTCCTGACTCCAAACAGCAATCGGAATAGATACTGGATCCAACCAGATCTACAGTTCATTATTAACTACCAATAATTCTCATATTTTTATGTTTAAGAAACTTATCTAGTGCCATTTTCAAATCCTATCAATAACTGTGCCTTACCACCCACATTTTGCTGGAAACAGTTCCACATTTCACACCACACCGCTCTCACTGTAAAGAAAACCTTTCCTACCTGAAGTATGAAACTCTTTTCTTTCAACCTTAAGATGTCCCGTGATCCTCTGATCTGATACGCAATCATGAATCAAGGCACCAGAAGAGTTTACACTGTATGGCCCATTAATATTTGGTATCAGGGTATCATGTCCCCATACAAACTTCTTGTCTCCCATGTAACAGCCCTAACTTTTCTAATCTGCCTCATATTAAGACCCTGCATTCCCCTTATTACATTTAGTTGACCTCTCTGAACTGCTTCCCATTTCCACGATGTCCCTTTTGTATATGGGATTTCAAACTGTCATGCTTTCCAAGTGAGGCCTACCGTGCCTTGTAAAGAAGGAGCAAAAATTTTTCTCTCTTGAAATCTATTACCTCTCTTATACAAGATAATATCTAGGCTCTAACCGTGCTACCTAGCAATTGTTTGCTACAGCTAAGTTTTGTTATTCTACCAAACCCCCACCAAATCTTTTTCCATTACAGATTCCATTAACACAGAGTTATTTAGGTGTTAGGTGACATCTGCCATTCTGCTGGCCCATTTTGGATAATTCTATCTAGGTCTGCTAAACTATCAACTTTGCACATCCATTGTAATTTTCCAAGCTCTGCATAGTTTATTAATTAATCCAGCAAACACCTTCTCTCAATGTCCCCCTTCTAAGTCATTTTATCAAACAGATTAAAAAGAAAGGCCCACGTAACAACTCCTAAGTGCACTTCCGCTTACAACTTTAAGCCCACATGATGTAGCTCCTTTTCACCACCCCCTCTGTTTTGCGAGTCAACAGTAACCAAATTTCTATCCATGTACAAATGGTTTTCTTCTAGGCCAACAGTCCCTCAGTTTTACATTATCGCTTATGTGCCATGATATCACAAGCATTTTTGCAAATCCCAAGTATACCACATCCACTGCTGCGCTTTGAATCTAATTCTAAACTCGCTTATTCATAAAACCATGAAATTTGTTCTGCATGATCTATTTCTCATAAACTTCATATGATGTTAGGTTACAGTCTATAGTAACCAGGCTGTGACGTACTACCTTTTTTGAATATTGTGCTTTCCAGTCCAGCGCCTATCCCCAGACCCACAGCGAATCTTGAAAGATGAGAACAGTGGTCTAGATGAACTGACGAAGTAAGCTCTTTTAATCCGTGATCAATCCATCTGGTCCTGGGCTTTATTAGATATTAACTTTTTGTCTCAAATGTTTTCCAATACCATATCCTCTGTTTAGCCAATGTGATACTTCTCATTTAAAAAGGGCGACGTTTCGGTATGTACCAAACCTTTCTCAGCCATATTAGAACTAGTCTATGTAATCATCAGTTTCATTCATTATCCTAGTTAAGATCAAACGCGAAAGGTAGTAAAGTGAAAGGTAGTGGGATACTACCAGAAACCTCGCCCTTTTATTGTACCTAGAAAATGATGATTAATATAAGAAATAAATATTCAACGATGCTGCACAATTTGTTCTTTCTATGTTTACTGGAGGAGTACAGTGTTTATCTCATCGTGTGCGTGCCCACCCTTATAATCTTTATCAAGTGTAGTGTCTGTTGTTCACTTACTTTTTCATCATATATAATATAATAATTTAGTTCCCACTTATTTTGTATTAGTCAAATAGATGTTGGAGTATTCTAAGAAGCACATAACAGTGTTTCCTTAACAGGACAATGAGTTCCAATACAATGGGTGCTATTACCACATGGAGGCAATGAGGGTACTAAGGAACTTTCCCCTTTTCTTGTCCTCCTGGATAGAGGTGGTGGCTGTGGAGCACTCTCTCCCCTCTCCTCCTCCCACCATCTGGACCATTGGTCTTCGCATTAATTTTGTAGGAGGGGGAGGGAGCTTCACAGAGTAGCCGAGAGTCCTCTAAGAGGATTTGAGGGTGAGATACCCTTTAAAAAATTTGTTTTGGCATGACTTACACTCCACAATACCAAGACTGTGTTTTAACTGTTAGTGTTGTTGTGCATATAACGTTATTGTTAAGGAAAGACCATTATGATATTATATATGGGTACCATGACATCCATCCCCTTATACACACAATGGTCACTACCAGTTCTCTAGTTCAGTACTGATTTCAGTATAAGTCAAGTGAAGCTCCACCAGGCCCAAGATAATATATGGCGTTCAGACAACTGGTAACACATTTTGAAACCACCAGCACACGCCAGACACTAGCTTCCTTTTTGTATAATGAGAGGAAACAATGTAACACTGCCTTTTTAGGAGGGGATCAGTATTGTTTTTTTTAATATACATTACTTTTGTCTGATGTACTTAATACCATAATACTAAAAAATAATTTTTTAAAAAAGGAAGAAAACTGATACTCTCCTTTACTCTGCAATATCTTTATATCCAAGATTGAGAACCTGCATCTCTTTGTTGAATGGTGCATAATGTCAGTGCTAAAATCACCAGTAATGTGCTGTGTATACAGTGTCTGCGTTTCCTCTAGGCTATACTACAGACTTTGGTTGTCTTTTGCTCAAAAGACGTGTTAATAAAATTAATTAAACAGTATCTCCGTTCAGAAAGGCTAAATATTCTTTTCACACATTTGTTGCTAATTAGTATCTATTCAGTAGATCTAGCCACCTTTCACACATTCGTGCATTTCCTCTATGTTCCTTCTTTACTCAACTGGTTAAACTTATTAATGGTTGAACAACATTATTTTCTACTATAAACTAATAATCACAAAAATAAATATTATCTGGAATTGAATAGCTATCTTGTTGAGCAAAAGCATTTTAATGATTTGGAATGAGAGAAATGACTGTTGAGAGTGACTACACCTACCGACCAATTGGCATCTATACTGAGACATGATTTTTCTTGGAAAACATATATCAGTCACTCTTGCCTGAAGTGTTCATCGCAGGTCAAATTAGCTTTATGAGGAGTTTGAATAAACCATTTTGACCTTTGGGGTTTCAGTAGAATTAGGTTTATTTTGGATTTGACTAACTGTAATGTTAGACAATTTACAAAGTTTGTCTTGTAAAAAAATATGAAGCACTTAAGAATATGCTCTTGTAAATTATATGAAGGTTAAATAATAACACTTGCCAATGTATATACCCACATTCGTGTATGAACCTCTCATTTATGATAGCAATACTAGGTGCTAATCTCATAAGACTAAAACAGTTGTGAGATTTGCAAAGGAAAAAAGGATGATTTTTATTGTGAAGCTTATAAAAAGCATCACAATTTTATTACCTATCAAAAACAGGCACATTTTATGTAGTAAACTTAGTACTTCTAATACCTTGTATTTGTTTTATGTTAATGCTTTTGTAGTATAGTAATTTTGTATTTTCTGAGAGTGGCTGAACTAAGAACATATGCCCATCAGTCCACCTACATAGCACTACCCACAGTTCTCGCTAACTTGTTGATCCAGGGGAAAGGGAATAAAATCTTCCTGACTCCAATTGGCAATCTGAAATTTACTGGATCAACTCTACTTTATGTATCAATACCAGAACCCTCCACCATTTCCTTGTTTCAGAACTCATCAGCTTTTTTTTTTTTTTTGTTTTTGAATCTATCCAATGAAACCGCAATCACATCTTCAATGACAGACAGTACCAATGCTCGACAGTGAAAACCTTTCCGACTTGAAGACTAAACGTTTTTTCTTTTTCTAAAGGGACACATAAATTAAAAAAACCAGCTGCCTTTTTCCTTTTCTATATTTTTTGTGCTGCGAGGAAACTTGATCCCTTTTTGGCGCCTGGTGCTCCCTTCACTAGTATCCTCCAATGTCCTGTTTCAGCTCACGCCTAGTTAGTATGCACTTCTCATCTCTATTATCCCCCCTCCCCAAACAAGGCACAAATGGAGTGTGAGCATGTGCAGATGGATATGATCTGTGCCCCCGTCAGCCAATAGCATCCACCCCAGTGTATTTGTGTTATAGTAAAGTGAGTAAGACTGCTTTGTTTATGGAAGATACAGCGACTGGGGATTTAAAATAACTACTTAAAGCACGTAAGATTTTCTTTAACTGTAGGCAGTTTTAAGGTGTGGGGGCCTTTGTATTTGATTTCTTTTAGGTACAGTGCTTACATTGGGACTTAATCAACTAAAGACAACAGCTAACCACCAAACATCCACCAAACCCCAGATCCTTTTCCAACAGGGATTCACTTAAACACATCGAGCCATTTATAGTACTAGTATCCACAAGTGATTTTTTTAAGTTCCGAAAACACATTCACGTTACCATTTATCAACAATTGAATCACACCTGTCACTGTAGCAGCCAAAGATGACAATCTTATCTAGATTCTGCAACAATTGGCAACATCTTGCTTAGTTTTGAATTGTCGACAAATTTTGTGTTGTCACAAAACACAAAACCTTGCTGACAATACCCACCATCTAAATTTAATTAATAAACAGATAGAATAGAATGGCCACAACACAGACCCTGTGGTCACCCATAATGATGAAGCCCCATTAACAACAACGCTCTGGCATCCTATTATAACCAATTTCTAATCCTTGTACAAATGTCCTCCCCCAGACCAACAGACCGTTAGTAGACGTTAGTCACCTATGGGGGATGTAGCAAATCCAAGTAACCACACGACTGCTATGCGAGAGTCAAACTTGCCTACTCACTTCCCTTTCATCGGTGTTTCTATGTAAATTGTAATGTAAACGTGGACAATTAATGTGCTTCTCTGTAGTTAACTTAGAGAACTAAACAAAAGTATATGAGCGCTACTAATGATTCCAATTATTCTTTAATACCTATATCTTCCGCAGCCTCCTTACTATCTGTGTAACACTTATCTTATAAATTACTGTTTGTTTTCCTGAGCAAACCTCACTACCTCACTTCTATTTCCTCATTGCCAGTTGAATTTGTATCTGTTAACTAAAAAAAGTATTTTTTAAACAAAAGGTGTTGAGCTGGTCTAAAGTAAAGAAATGATGAGAGGGGAAGGCCTTGAAAACAAAAACTGCATAAGAGTGACACAAATCTTGTGTTTGCCGGGGGGGTCAATCTATATACAATTGTCACATTGGGACTCTAGTGGGAAATGAGATTTAATGTTGATAAGTGTAAGGTGATCCTTTTTGGCCTTGTGCTCTTATACTGTGTGTGTCCCACTAAATAGAACATTCAGAGACAATCCCTTAAGACTAGACACACAAAAGAAGGGTTTTTTTTTTACTGAGTGTTGAGATGTGATAGTTGATCTTGTCTGTTTTATGTGAGCTGTGTGGTCCTCGTTCTTTCCTCTATTGCGGCCAGCGAACCTCTTTTTCTGTGACCTAGCTTCCTAGACCCCCTATGATATGGTTGAATAAACAAGTAGCCATAGAGCATTAACGAATACGCTGTCTCCTGTTAGGCGGGTAACTAACGGTGCAATCTGATTGCATAGTCCCCTTAGTGTAATGGGTTATTGGTAATCTACCTTGCAGCAGGGAGTGTTTAAGATGTTTTTTATTACTTTATACCATATTCTTTTGTACAGTCTTGATTGATCTTACAAACATTGTACAATTTCTTTTATACATGTGATGTAACAGAAATGTTTATTTATAGATAGACGATCTGTGATTTTTTATTTATGTATGTGGTCCTTTAAAAGCTAAGGGTGCTGGGAAATCCACCCCTAGCTTTAAAAGTTTAGTGACTGGATTATTCAGGGAGAACGTCCTGAAGTCAGAGGCGATCAGAATCCTGACTGCTTTGAAACGAAACCCTGTTGTTGTTTTGGGAGTTTACACACTGTCCATAGTGTGAATTGCGTGTTTCTTTTCTTTAATTTTGCTTTTCCTATTAAACTGAACCTGCACCAAACGCCAACGACTGACGTGAAAGACATCCTTTATTTTTGTACAAACCCACGTCCTAAATATGGTGCAGATTGGAGGGATTGTAATCTTTATTGTTGGATTAAGCATAATTTGTACGCAGTGCATGGCAGGAGTCCAGTAAGCCGTGGAAGGGAGTATACTGGACCAATCTCCAAGACGGTGTCTGCGTTCAAAGGTAACGGGTCCCTCAAGTTGTTCCTGCAAAGCTGTAAAAGTTAGTGCCAACTGATTATTCAGGGAGACTCCTGAAGTCAGAGCGATCAGTCTGACTGCAGTTTGAAACAAACCCTGGTGTGTTTGGGGTTTACACACTGTCCATAGTGTGAATTGCTGTTTCTTTTCTTATATTTTGCTTTTCCTATTAAACTAAACCTGCACCAAACGCCAACGACTGAGTGAAAGACATCATTTATTTTTGATACAAAACCACGTCCTAACACTGAGAACAGTAAAAACTTTCTTCCAACCTGGTGATGGCAGGTAATTGCATAGCGTAGCCAGATAGTCAGTATTTTTGGGGATCTTACCTTGTTGATTCATCAATATGTAGTGTGGCAGAGCTACAGTATTCTACAATGAGACAGCCACATCTCCTCTGCCTGTGTGGCAGAGCTACAGTAATTCTACAATGCAGACAGCCACACCTCCTTGCCCTGAGAGACTGAGACAAGGATGGGAGGGGGTGGGTATTGAAGAGAGAGGGATGAGGAGAGACTTGACTAGTTGGTGATACTTCTGAGGGAGCGAAAAAAACAAAACAACTTGCATGAGGAGACCAAACTTGATCCATCCAGCTAAAAAGAGAAGCTAGCTATTGGTGAAGATTGGAGAGACTGTGGGACAGGGACTTGAGGAGGAAGAGTGGTGAGTGACTTACTGCACATTGTGGATTGCATTTTCCAGAAGAGAGACATGGCCTACCTAAGGAGCATGGAATCCTCTTAATCAGACACTTGAAGACGTTATCCTCTTAGGTGATTACTTTCATATTCCTTTTAAGATTACAAATACTCCCATTTGGGGAGTTGAGTTCTCCAAACCTAAACAACTAAAGGGCCCCAAAGCCAGCCATCTTATAAGTGACCTCCGGCCAGAGAAGAAGGATAAGGGGTAGGTAAAAGGACCTTAGGGAGGGAAATATATATAACATGTGAATATATAGTTACAGCTATTACAGCTATTATAGGGTTTATAGACTTGTTATTTAAATTGCATTCAGTTATAACTGTTGAATGTACAATATACCTGCCTGAAAGATATTTCTTGAAAACAGTTTATTAACTAGAGGGATGTTTGGATTTAACAACCTTACTTGTGTTTCTGGAATAAATTGTTTTTTTCTTCTTTATAAATACCCCTCTGTTATTAAGTCTGAGCCCTCTGGGTGGGTCACCGCTGGCACAGGGGAATCCATAAGTCAAAACTCAGCGCCCCTTGGGGGGCTAGTGCTACAATAGTTTAAAAAAAAAAAAAAGCTGGATGAGTTTTCAAACAACAAGAATTGCACCAATACTAGTATTGATACATAAAGTTAGAGTTGATCCAGGGATATTTCCGATTGCCACTTGGTCAAAGAATTTTTTCCCCTTTATAATTCTGTTTTTTGCCTTTCTCTGGATCAGCAGTTAGGCAGGAAATCTGGGTATTGCTATGTGGGTGGATGTGGTCTTTATTCAACCACATAGTTTACTATAAAAACTCACTAAGCAGGTGGGAAATGTTTTTATTGTCGTGACAGCAATAGGGAAAAACAGGCTGTATTGATATCAAGAAACCAAGATTATAGCTCCACTATAGTATAGTAGAAGCTTTTACTGTAGTTTTTCTACTGTTATATGTTAGGCTACACAATACTTAAGTTTGTCTAGTGTATATTTTAATTGCACATGTTTATTGGTTAATATAGTAATAAGTTGCAATTGCATTATTTCCAAAAGTTTAAAGATATGCCCCCAGGTAGAAGATCCCCAAAACCTAGGATCCATCATACCTACCCTGTTAAATTCTACTCTTGAATGCTGGAATACTCAGTTTCACACAGGGTCCCTGGGCATTCATAGCATTGAGGGTGAAAACATTGGCTGTAAGGTTGGCTATGACTGCAGTGTGAACACGAAAGAGCCTGGAAATGTAAGCAAGGAGTGACAAGACCATTGCAACAGATATCTCCTTGTAGAATAGAATCGAACAAAGTAAGTATAATGGATCCAGGTTTAGGCGGGTCTTCAACCAAAACTGCAAATTTTGATATTGAGGGGTGGGCATGCCCATAAATATGTAGTTCACCAGTAAAGCATTGCTAATTAGATAAGGTGCATTAGGGTTGCAATATACACTTAGTTTCAACACTTAAATTGAAGGTGAAATTGATTATATCACATCTTACAAACAGAAATTTTGTCTTTAAATCTAATTTTGTCATCATAGAATTTTGATTTCTCAACAATTTTTTTTTTGTTAAAAGCATCTGAAATTTCGAAAGCAAAATTTTGCAGTCAAAACTTTATTTTTGCACCAAACAAACGATGCGACATTTCTATGGATAATGTTTTTATTAAGAATAATTCTGATTCATTATGTCATAAAGATGAACAAAGCTTTAGAATAAAGTCTACTGAAATAAATCTCAGGTATACAAAATGTGAATAGAAAATGCAATCCCTGGCCCTTGTCTACTAATTAGTTCCTTTACAATTTCCATTGATATTGAAAACAATGGACTTTATTCATTTGCAATTGAACAAAGCACTAAAATACAAGTCTGTATAGTTATATTAAGATAATAAAAACATATGTAATCCTTTGTGCATCTCTGTCTTTCTCTTCTTCCATCTACATATTTTTCTTAATTGGCAATGAAGTTGACAGACATGGTTTTCCTCCTGCCTCTCTCCCACCTCTACTCTACTTATTACTTGCCTGTCTCTGACTATGTTATATAAGGTTTAATGAAGAAAATCAGCATTATGTATTCTTAAAACAGATTATTTTTACAGCAATTCAAGAGAAAGACAAAGTCTAAGCCAGCAGCGTACACCATTTCTCCCTTAGAAACATACTAAACCTCCCAAGCACTGAATGCTTTGCAAAGCACATCCAAGGTCCAAAGCACATCCAAGGTTCAAACTTTTATATCACTGCTCAGATATGTGGTTCTATTTTCTATTTTTTTAGCATGCTTGAACTTCAGGGAAAAAAAACCGAAAGGCTGAATTTCAAAAATCTCTTTTAAACTTGTATCAAGCTGTTTTGAGGAATTCTGAATAATGTATTTCACATTTAAGTGCTGGGAACCGTTTTGTAAAGATATTTGGTTAAATATGATTCAACAAAGATTTGATGCATAAAAATTAAATGCTGCGATAGAAAGACACAATGCACTTCTTTCAGCTATACTTTATACTCTACGCACTTGTTCTCTGATGTCCTAAAATATACCAAAAAATGTGGAAAAATGAAAACCAAGTTTGTCTAATGTGGCTTTGAATGTCTAGTTTACCCAACTGTCACATTTGAGTTAAAACTTTCTGTGCAGTTAAGCATTCTATACAGTTATCAGGATGTGCCAATACAATTATTAGGATACAACTTTAGAGATGGTCTAAAAAAAATGAATAAATAAAATTGTTATACAAATAGAAAGATAATCAATGCACATTCCTAGGCCCATACAATATCATATATCTGCACACTGGCATACTTTAAACAAAGGGGTTTTATTATACATTACTGTGATCACATGAATGTAAAGCCTTCCAACCACGTCAAGGTAACCCCAGTCTGGAAGGTCCTAACGTCTAACCTTTTCAATTCTTTTACTTCAATTACGATTAGACAAACTTTTGCATTTCTCATTCTTACACACTGGATCCATATAACAGGGCTCTCTCCCTTCCCCCTCCGCCCTTAGGCTTTTTAAAATGAGGGAAGAGGCCATCCAGTGCTTTATATTAAGGCAGAGAGACCTCCCATTAAAGGGGCGTGTTGGGGGTGCTTTACCACATGGAGGTGACCAAGCCTCCCAATAAATACAATACAATACAAGAATTGTGGAAGCACTCCAATTAGGCTAATTTACAAACATTTAGCAGAAGTGCTACTGATTGGTCAAAACATTTATCAAACATAGAAAAGATAATCAATGCACATCCTAGGCCCCATACAATATCATATTATTGCACACTGGCATACTTTAAACAAAGGGGTTTTAGTATACATTACTGTGATCACATGAATGAAAAGCCTTCCAACACGTCAAGGTAACCCCAGTCTGGAGGTCCTAACGTCTAACCTTTTCAATTTCTTTACTTCAATTACGATTAGCAAACTTTTGCATTTCTCAATCTTACACACTGGATCCATATAACAGGCTCTCTCCCTTAAAAATGTGTAGTTTAGAAACATTTACAGGCTTATTTAATAAGAGGTGCTAAATGTGCCTGTGGTTAATGCAGCAACCAATCACATGATATTTTCACTGTTGATCAATTGAAAACAATTGATCACATCTGATAGGTTGCTGCAGAAAACAGCACAGGCAAATGTTGACCCTCATTATGAATAAGCCAGTAACTATAACTCCTAATCTAGTCCAAACAATTATGTACTCGCAGGATTTATCATTATAGTATATCTATTAAAATCAATTAATGTGTTTCAGCTTAAACAATCTGTCATCCTCAATTTCTAAACAGTAGCAGGGCATTGTACAGAGAGCTGCTATCAATCTCAAAATGCACCAAAGCTATTGTTGCTCTGGTGTACTCTAATCCACCAAATAAACATATAGAATTGGAAGTGGCCTAACTAATCATTACACTTTTCTGTGGAATTCTTTACTAACAAGGTTGTAAAGATATACAGTGCATTATGAATGGACACTATCCTCATGCCTTCTTCTTTCACCTTTTAGAGATTAGTACTACGTTACATAGATCTAAACTATATGTTAAATTTATACATGGCTTAATTTGCACACGGCTGAGGGCTTTTTAATCATCTTTTTTTCACCACAGGTTACACATTAATTTAAGAAGCAATAAATAATCCGCAAAAAGCTTCAAGCATCAATAAACAGGTACTTGCAGAAAAAATATTAAGTTAATCAATATGTGGGATCTATTAATTCTTTATGAGCTGTAGCTATGTTAAGCCATTCAACTGATAAATATTGTCAGCATACTGCCTAAAATTGTATTTCATTTAAATTTCTCTAATTTATTTGTTAATACCAACATGAATCATGCAGTGATTTTTGGGGACAATTTCAGTGATTTTAGGTATACGCCCCCACCCCCTTTCTGGTTCCAGAGTTCTAGGTTTGCATCCTCTGCATTCTTTATCAGCCAGCACTGTCACTAAGTAAGAAACTTGAGAAGAAGCAGTAAGTCATTGGCTGTGACAGTCATCACTGTCATGGCCATGAAGCTGGTTCCCAGAAGAGGATGACAGAGATGGCAATGCTCAAGAAAGTATATTATTCTTTTGCAATTTCCTGGAGAGCAGTAGTATTGAATGTGATTAAAGGGGAAACTGTGGGTTCCAAACTGTGGTGAGCCATCCACCTCTCTACCTGCCAAGATATAAAGGAAATAGACCAGAAAGTTAATGGGTGGGAGGCTGACATGTGACATTCCTAAGGTGCTCCTCCACCTCACAGCCAGCGAGCACAGTCTCAGTGTGTGAGGGAGACAGGAAGTCCCTCCCCCTCCCTGCGTGTTTGAAGATCCCCAGAGAAGGTAAGGGAATCTACAGCCCTACTCTCTCACTATGTGAAAACGCCTTTTCAGGCAGAGTTCTCACTCTGCCTGAAAAGGCTGTTTTACACAGTTTTCTGTATGGGGCTTGAGTAGCCCATAGCACCCGCAAGTGGGCAGCGCCATGGCACACTTGAGTGGCAGGGCTAAGGCATCCGTGGGTGGGCATTATGAGTGGGGTGGGGTTAAGGTGTCTACAAGGGGTGGAGCCAACATGGGCTGTGTAGGGAAGGGGCCAAGGGGGGCATGCAAATGTAGGGGCCAGGGGGTCCATGAGTGGGAGGGACCAGGGGGGCTTGCAAGAGGAGGGGGGCTGCAAAGGGAGGAGGAGACACAGGGCAGATAGACTGTCACATAATTTCAGAGCAAGGGCCTAGTGATGCTGCTGCCATATCACACTCAAAAATGTAAAGGGTAGGCAAAAGTAGCTAGATTAGCAAGAAAGGAAAAAATTAATTTAAAAAAAAAATATAATCTAAAAGAGGTAACTAAAAAAGCACTGTACATTGAGCAGCAACAATTAAGAAAACAAGTAAAGTAAAAATCACTTCTTTTAAAAAAATGCATATTCCTTAGGGTGCTCATACACTAACAACATGGCTGATGGCATTGCATAGGTGCTATGAAGATCATAGGGTAAGCAGAAATAGGAATTCCTTAGGAATTAAGATATTTAGGAATCATGTATTCAGTATGGGTACAGGTGGGAATTTAGCACAGTAAATCATTCTTTATTCTATTACTCTATGGTTATCAGAAATAGACCAGGCTTTTAAAGTTGTTGTAAGTCGCAACTGTTTCAGATCTCTCAAAATAATAAAATTGGACTGAAATTCATGTAAAAGAGAAGAATGCTTGAAAGACATTCAAAATATTACCACATATTAAATAAAAAATGTTTTTGAGTATTGGCTTTAAATCTTCGTTTACCTCAAAAAATAGGAAAACCTAATTGACCAAAGGTAAGCTGAGTGTTGAAATTATGACCACTAATGCCTTCTGATTCTTTTTGTTTTGAGGCTTTAGTTGCCCTTTAAATGGACAGCAGAATTCCCATACAGTAGTCCCATACAGTAATAGCCAAATCCAGTATGGCTATACTGTATGGGACTACTGTATGGGAAATCTGCTGTCCATTTAAAGGGAACTAAAGCTTCAAAACAATATGGAATCAGAAGGCAACAATAGATACCATCTCATTCTGATCCTGTATTGGTTGAGGCTTTAGTTGCCCTTTAAATGGACAGCAGAATTTGGCTATTAATGTATGGGAATCCTTCGTCCATTTAAAAGGAAACTAAAGCCCAATTCTTTGGCACTACAAGATGTTTCTAAACTACAACTCCCAGCATGCTTTCATGCTTTCATGGGAGTTGTAGTTTTTCTAACATCTGCAGTGGCAAAAGAAAAAATAGGCCCACAACATTTTCCTGTGAAGGTAAGAAAAAGTGTGTAAGTTTAGTAAAAAGCAGTCACTCACCTCGCACTCTGCAATCTGGCGCCGCTCCTCGCATACATGTCACCTGACGTCACTACTCGGTGCCGGAAGTGACATCAGTGGATGCGGTGCAAACGGCAGCCAAAATGCAGAGGGAGCAAGGTGAGTGACCCAAGTATAAGGAAAGGTTAATTTTTCAGGCTTTTTTTAAAGCCTGAAAACCTCTGATTATACTCGAGTATATATGGTAAATATATAGTTTTCTCATTTCTAATTTACATAACCTAACAAAGCAGTAATCCACAAAAAAGCATTTGTTGGGTTTTATGGTATTGTAATGTTCTGCTCTGTACAGATAACTTCCTTTTGGTGCCTGAGGCACTGTAAGATAAAATGGCCCTGCCTTAAGTCCAAAGAACTAACAGGAGAACTGAACCCAGTTACCCACTTCAAAAGCTAGTGTCATACCTATGATGCACCCCCCTGGCAAAACACTGCAGTTTCTGTCTTCAAACCCCAAAAAAAAGCTATTCTATTTATTTACTGTAAAATTCAATAAAGTACAGAAGGTAAATAAATGCTAAAGTGTTGTTTAAAAGACAAATGTATTATTTTATTAAAGAACATTACATCACAGTAACATTTTGTTTTTTTCTTTTAATATTAATTGAAAATTAGAAACAAAAACTTGTTGCAATGGAGTAAAATGATGATGTCTGCACAAAAAGGTAAAACCAAACCCTAAAATAAAGTATTAGTGGGTATTAAGGGTTAGAAAGCCCGATTAATCTTAAAATAAAAAGAAGTTTTAATTTTAAGCATTTTCTAAAGCCCAAAACCTTATGGCTTATGGGAAACAGGTAAGGAGCAATATTGGCCTTCCTCTTTACTTCCTTTTTCAGGATTTAGGGTACCACAGTAAGAAAATGTATGTATGTAAAAAGTACCGTATATACTCGAGTATAAGCCGACCCGAGTATAAGCCGAGGTACCTATTTTTACCTCAAAAAATTAGGAAAACCACATTGACTCGGTATAAGCCGAGGGTTGAAATTGACCAATACTGCCTTCTGTAGCCATTGCATTTTATTGCATACTGTAGCCATGGGGATACTGTAGCCATGGGGATTACATGGTGCCTTGGGAAAATGGTAGCCATGGGGATATGGAGCCGGGATAACTGGTAGCCATGGGATAACTGGTAGCCATGGGGATTACTGGTAGCCATGGGGATTCTGGTAGCCAGGGGATAATGGTAGCATGGGGATATGGTAGCCATGGGATATGGTAGCATGGGGATTATGGTTAGCCGGGTGGTAGCATGGGGATTATGGTAGCCTTGGGAGTACTGGTAGCCAGGGATTACTGGTTAGCCTTGGAGGGATTACTGGTAGCCATGGGGATTACTGGTAGCCTGGGGATTAACTGGTAGCCATGGGAAATGTACTACAGTTGGTGTGCAGAGCCTTCCGGACACCTTCCCAGAGCCTTCCGGACGCCTTCGCAGAGCCTTACAGACGCAGCCGCAAGTCAGGATGGTAAGCCGGCAGTTCCCAGTAGTGCTTTGCGGGTGCGGATGACGTCATCGCGCCGACATGCGCAAAGTACTACTGGGAACTGCCGGTCTTCTTTACCTGACTCGCGGCTGCGTCCGGAATTAAGGTAGCCAGCTTGACCCGAGTATAAGCCGAGGTTAATTTTTCAGGTCATTTTAAGACCTGAAAACCTCGGCTTATACCGGAGTATATACAGTACATTTTTTTATTATGAATATTTAGTTTAAATATGTAAGACATAGAGATTGGGATAGCAATGTCAATTTCACTTTTAAAGAAAATACTATGACATCTATATTTTCACAGCTCATTGAAAAAAAATGTAGCTAGTGTAATTATAGAATGTGCCATGTGTGCAGTAACTGAATTCTTCTGACTCCTCCCAGAGTCATCATCATGACGATCTTCCACCTCTGACATTGGAGAACATATGTTAATGGAGAGGAAGGGGAAAGCTTAAAAACAGCAACTGCCAGAGAGTTATCATGCATAGGTATAATTCTCCTTTAAAGAAATTGATAAATGTTTGTTTTCTTACATTAGAGCTTTGACAGGTACCAAACTTTTAGCACATCTGTACTTATGTTTTGTTCTTTATGATATGACATCTTGCTGGATTTTAATATCTCTTCTGAGAAAGTTTCCCAAAAACATTAGTTAGTATCCGTGTGTATAGAAGACTCACAAAGTAAATGCTAAATGACTTGTAGGAAAAATGTAAACAATTGGTATATAATATTTTGTTTTGAGGTCTTGTGAGATTCTAATATTGTTAAAACATAAAATGGTCGTATGAATAACTAGATTTCTGGAACTATGCAATTTTTTTCAGCCATGCAATTAGCAGAGGAAGAAAACAAAGGAAATACATCAGATATATATTTTAAACAATCTGCTGAAACTACCATTTTCTCTTGATTACCTGGACTGCTAAAATTATTTCTGTAACTCTTTGATTGCTAAAATTCAAAATCTCTTTAAATTAATTCAATAGACTGTGAATTCCCAAAGTGTTCATCTGTGGATAAAGTGAATGCCAGATTGGAAATTCACTGCCTGTTGTTTCTAATTGTCAGAAATTTTAAGTATGGCCAAAATATTGTGAATGAGTTTGGAGATGAATTGGCAGACTGAAAAATGTATTGCTTTTGAGTTTCAACTGGATTGTTTTCAACTTAACTGACTTTTGTTGTTGAGTTTCATATTTTGTTCACATTTTGGTCACAAACATTACATTTATTGGATGTTAAATATTATATTTTTATTGAAAGGGAAAATAGTTTTTATATGATGGAAGAAAAATCATGGGAGATATGGGGTATATAATTTTGCATAGTTGTGCACACACTGTAAATTGTGAGATTACCACACATGGAGATGGCCAGTGAACCAATTGAAACATTGCCTGGAAGCGAGAGAGGAGAAGGTATCTGTTCTTGTTAAAATAGCGAGCAGTCAATCTGGGCAGTATAGCATGTATATCATTGTTCATCTGTTAAGTCAAGAAACCTAGTTTTCTCATTTAAGATATATTATACATTTTTATTACTATTTAAATTCTTAGAAGACAAATCATTTAAATTACTAAATGACAATTAGAGAAACTGTCCCAGTACTTTCCCTGTTTTTTTCTGCAGGTTAACGGTTAGGGTACCTGGTTGGAGATTTATTTTCCCTAATAAATATCTGTTGTATTCAATTAGATCAACTGGACTTGAAAGTAGTTCTTGAAGACGTTTTGCTAGTCATCCGACTGGCTTTCTCAATTCAGAATGACTTGTACAAGAATCTGTGGCAATTATGTAGCCTGGAAAAAATCCCAATTAGCATATCACACGCAGGGTGTTAAGGGGTGATTGGATAGTGGCTAAGAGGTGTTATAGGAACGCCCAGAGTAAGGTGTTAAACAGCATTGTACATGGCAGACAGTTGGTGTCGAACCCCCCCACCTCTATTTAGGCTTGGTTCTTATTTTCACATAAATGGCCTCCTTAACACCTCTCTTGAACCAGTCACGTTCCTTCGCCAGTATGTTCCACCAGAAGGAAGTACAAGCTTTCACAGAACACATTAATGCGGTAGACCAAAACATCAAATTCACAAGGGAAGAGGTACAAAACAACAAACTGGCTTTCTGGACTGCTGGTAGAAGTTAAGGAAAATGGTCTGGAAGTAGAGGTTTACAGAAAACCAACACACACAGATCAGTATTTGATGTTTGACTCCACACCCTTTAGATCACAAGCTGGGGTCATCAGAACCCTGCAACACAGAGCCGAGAACATCCCCACTAGCACAGAGGCGAAGGCTAAAGAAATGAAACACAGAGGGCCCTTAAAACTTGTGGATATCCAGACTGGGCCCTTGTCAAAAGAAGTAGAAGGAAAGAAAAGAACACGAATACCAACAGTGAAGGGGAAAAGCAAGAACAGGAGGAAGAACATGGTCATCCATATGTAGCAGGGGTCTCCGAGAAATTAAGAAGAATTTTCAAAAAACATCGATCCTGTCTGCTTTAAACCGAACAACACACTGAGGCAGCAATTGGTACATCCGAAAGACCCAATACCAAACACAAGAAAAGCGACATCATATATGCAGTGCAGTGCAGTGAAGAATGCTCTGATTTGTATGTGGGGGAGACCAAACAGCAACTGCATCAAATATGGCCCAGCACAGAAGAGCCAATTCCTCGGGTCAGGACTCAGCCGTGTATCTGCATCTTAAGATAAAGGACATACCTTTGAAGATTGTAATGTTAAACATACTGGCGAAACAACCAAATAAGACACCTGTCTGCCATGTACAATGCTGTTTTAACACCTTACTCTGGGCGTTCCTATAACACCTCTTAGCCACTATCTAATCACACCCTTAACACCTGGCTGTGATATGCTAATTGGGATTTCCAGGGTACATAATTGCCACAGATTCTTGTACAAGTCATTCTGAATTAGAGAAAGCCAGTCGGATGACTAGCGAAACGTCTTCAAGAAATACATTCAAGTCCAGTTGATCTAATTGAATACAACAGATATCCATGACCTGGATGAATGAGAACCTTACAAGCATATTCCCTATAAACTTTTGCAAACCTAACAAGTTTGCGAGAAGAAGTTCCACAAATGTTTGAAAATAATAATAAAAATAAAGTTTGAGCCCACCATGGTGACGAATATTAGTCCATCCTTATCGTAGATACAGTGCCTTTGGAATGCATCATTATTCAATTGTGAGTTTACCAGACTAAAATGAAGTAAAATAATAAAAGTTTTGCCTGCTTTATGAAATGTTAATAGTTTTAAAAGTTCTTTTACAGCCAAATCACAAAAAAACAGCAAAACAGTGCTGATTATAAATTTGCCTCAAAGAATATTTAACTGCCTTTACAAACTACGTCGATACGCTGCTTGCTAACCTTCATATCAATTGAAAATAGGCCTCCCAAGGTTCTATTCCTTAGTTTAGAATGAATGCTTCTGACATTTACTTATTACAGAATTTATCTTGTGATCTGCATTCAGTTAAAGATCAATGAAAATCCATTTCTGACCCACCCGGAGGCTTATAAATGATTCTGCCGGGAAAAATATCTGTATTGGTTTCTTATGTGCATAAATTCTCACATCTTATCTGTATTGATCCTTATTTTAACCATCTCTTACATTACAGTATATAGCAATTCCACCTTATTTGCCATTTTGTCTTTTCTTTAAATATGTGACCAGGTCATTATTAAAGCTGGCATTAAATTCATAGTTGAGGGTGAGATCCCCCCAGAGCCATGCAGCCTCTGCCTAAATCTCTTCCGGGGGATGGGAGAATCTCCCTGCAAATCCTACCGCAAGATGGGCTCTCTTCTCCCGATTTTCATTACTTTTCATCCAGGATCCAAGAAAACAAACTAGATGTCTTTCACATATGTCAGTTTATGAAGAAAGGGATCTTACTGAATGCAATTTGGTTGGCCCACAATAGTTGTGTTTTGACATGGGGTTTGAAGTAAAGATCCAAGTCTAGTTATCCCAGGCAACAAATATGAGAAGAGGGGTATTTGGGGAGTCTTCATTTAAATTGTAAATTAGGTAGGGGAATAAATCCTAAGGGTAGAAAAAAAAAGACAAGTTTTATCTTGTCCATGTTCAGATTGAGGAAGCAGGGGGGACATGAAAGCAATGGGTTGTATTAGGGCAGTTAGGGACCTTACATACATTCATTAGCATAATGCTGAAATTAAAAGGGCTACTTGTCTGAGGATTTATTTCTTGCTGAATCAAAGAATGCCTTATGGAATTTTAAAGTCAATTTAAAAAGTGAGAACATCAGACTATAGTAAAATTAGTCTTCTGCTTAGCAATAGAGAGAAACATGTTTGTACAATGAGAATATCCCTGGCACATTTCTTGGGCGATATTTTGTACATTAAATAATAAAGCACTTCTCCATCATACTACCTGTTCATAGTCTGTAAACTTAGAGATAGCAAGCGATTACTTGTAAATTTACCTCTGATTTTTAAAAAGATCTTAGTGGGATTTCCAAGGTGGTGCTCCTTTATTTACAGCTTTGCAGATATTTAAAGGTTTGTTTGCTGTACAAAAGTGTTTAAATAAAAAAAAAAATAATTGTTGAACCAAAATTTATTGGATTCTAAAGAACAGATGTGTTATAGACACAAAATTCTAAAATGGTTGTCAAACCTTCAGGGTTTGTGTTTATGCATGAGCATGATGACCAAAAATTATATTTTGCCCTTTATTTTGAGTCTGACCCATTGTTTGCAGGTAATGTCTATGTCATTCCATATCAAGGGGGACCTAACACATCTGGGTAAGAGATAACTGCAAATGATTGCAAATGCAACATGTTGCCTTACTTATCTGTTAAATAATTTTCCTTTTCAATTTGCTCCACTATGGCTAGGAGGTACATGCATGTTTACTATTTTAACTAATTTCTGTTTAACAGAAGAGTTTGACAACAGGAACCATTGTAGACTGATATAAAAAGATGTAATGGCTTGTAAATGGATTACATTTAACTTCCACAGGTAATTAAACAAGAACACATCAAGGGTTTATTTTATTCTACTTTAGTTCAAGCTTATGTTCCAAGATAACTGTTTTTTGCATGCTCTATCATAGTGATACTCTATAATAAATTTACCAATTTATTAAAGTGCTGTACAAGCCAATGACTCAGAGTATTCAAGGAGAATTGAGAATTTTTGAGCCTGAGAAAGCTCAATGTGGAAGCACTCTGAAGCTTGGCTTGTATGTCAGAAGGGGCAGAATTGATCTGAGAAGAATATTTCACTTCTCAGGTGTGTGGAGTATTTACTCTGCTAATAGGATGATAAAAAAAAAACAGTTGCATAGTATTTTTCCAGCTCTGTGTCATAGTTTTTTCAATGTTTCCAAATTCCATATGGAAATATACTGTAATGTGGTTTAGCACAGCTAATGTAAGACTAAATAATTTCAGAAAAATATGACACAGTGATTTTAGAACCGTATAGTTTAAAACAATTTTAGATGGTATGTTAAAAGTAATAAATAATTATTTTAATGCAAAATGTGAGAAAACATATTTTAGCTTTGCGGTGAAAGGAAATAGTGTATTAATAGCATTATTATGGTCATGTTGGATGTCTGAGATGACAAAACAATTTAGGGGTATGTACACCCTTAAAACAAAAAAACTGATACATGTCTGTCACCGGCCCACACCCAAACTGATATATTTAGTACATTTAGTAGATGTGTACTAACCAGATATTAAGGATAATCATTGCCCCCTCCCTTCATGCAGTCAATTAAGGCTGTTTGTAACTGGTGAAATGACAACCAGTGATTGAATGATGATTCCCCTGCTGCCTCTCTGAACAGGGAGGAGGCAAACACAGTATCTTTTCCAGAAAGTAATAGAACTTATAAATTACATATCTGGTAAACAAATGCATGTAATAAAATGGTTAAAAATAGAATTTGGGGTATTGGCAAGTTAAATGACAAGTCACCAGTTTTTTTTTTTAAGGGTGGATATGCCCTTTATATTTTGTGTGTGGAGAGCTCTTGTTCTGTTGTTCATAAAAATACACATAGATTTTTTTCCACAAAAATTATTATAACGTTATTATTATTTATTAAACTATATTTGCATGTCAATGGGTGGTGCATTGATGGCTGATGGACAGATTAGGAAAGCCACATCATCATTAGCATATATTATTTTAAATTGTAAAAAGTCTGTTTTAATAAAGCAATGTATTCATTTCTTATTAACATGGACACTAAACATATTGTTCATTGCTAATCCAAAAGGGATCAATCAATGAGATTAATAAAAGCAATGAATAAGAGATGTTTGATATATCATTCCATTGGGTTATATCGCATTCACTTTATTTATCCATCAAAGCACAAAGGCAGGTTAATGAATCACAAGTTTTAACATCCAATTGTGATCTATTCCTCAGGGAACTGATACGAATTAGGGGATATGCAGGGATTATCACTCAGGTGCGCATGTATTAAAAGCAACTTCAAACAAACAAAAATCCAGTTTACATTTCAAAATTATTATACACTTATTAATATGCAGTTATAACAATGAAACAAGAAAACACTTATACCATCTGTACTGTACAGCAATAGCACTTGCACGTAATGTAAGAAATACGTACATTTCTTTCCCTTTTTCCTGCATTAAGAGTGCAGGGATGCGGAAGTTTTATTTTGGAAATCTAGTCACCTGTGTAATTAATAACCAAACAGTGTGCACTTATCTGGAACTAGGAATCAGTGCTGACCACTGATGTTATACAGCACTGAGCTGTGGGTTTTACATCCAACAACAATAGACCTTTATGCCAAAGGGTATATAAATAAAAGACATGATTTAATGCAGTCAGGTAGAAATGGAAGATCAGTTTATAATGAAAATAAATAAGATGTGCCCTTATATCTGATCAACTGCTGGATCTTGAGGTTTGTAGCCATGCAGATTTAGTGCATGATGGACTCAAAAAAAAAAAAAGCTTCAAATGTAATGAAAAATGTTTCAGAAGAAGTTTTTATTACCGAATATCTCGAGTATAAGTCGATCCAGGTATAAGTCGAGGTACCTATTTTACCTAAAAAATGAATAAAAGTGATTGACAGCCGAGGAGGGGATAGAATAAGACCCTCTGATTCTGTATGTTTTAAGTTAAATCCCTAAGTTCTAAACCCCCACCTATACACCACACAGACACAAAGAATAACAAACTATAAACAACTCTATTTAGCAGATCAGACGAGCAGGACACCCATACAATACATACTCCTAAAGCCCGGCCGGCACTCCAATATACAAGAAGCCAGTTTACGGACATAATTATATATCACACCGACAGCATCTCTGACAAGATACTCCTAAACCTTCTTCACAATACAGATCCCTTTAAGAGGGGTGGATTTCCCAGCACCCTTAGCTTTTAAAGACACATAACATAACATAACAAAATACAGATAGTTCTTATCTATAAATAAACATTTCTGCATATCACATGTATAAAAGAAATTGTACAATGTTTGTAAGATCAATCAAGACTGTTACAACAGAATATGGTATAAAGTAATAAAACATCTTAAACACTCCTGCTGCAGGTTTTATAAATAACCAATTACACTCAGACTATGCAATCAGATTGCACCCTGTTAGTTTACACAGCCTAACAGCAGACAGGTATTCTTAATGCTCTATGGCTACTTGCTTGTGAAGGTTCTCATTCATCCAGGTCATGGTATATCTGTTGTATTCAATTAGATCAACTGGACCTGAAGTTTAGTTCTTGAAGACGTTTCGCTAGTCATCCGACTGGCTTTCTCAATTCAGAATGACTTGTACAAGAATCTGTGGCAATTATGTACCCTGGAAAATCCCAATTAGCATATCACAGCCAGGTGTTAAGGGTGTGATTAGATAGTGGCTAAGAGGTGTTATAGGAATGCCCAGAGTAAGGTGTTAAAACAGCATTGTACATGGCAGACAGTTGGTGTCGAACCCCCCCACCTCTATTTAGGCTTGGTTTCTTTATTTTCACATAAATGGCCTCCTTAACACCTCTCTTGAACCAGTCACGTTCCTTCGCCAGTATGTTAACATTACAATCTTCAAAGGTATGCCCTTTATCCTTAAGATGCAGATACACGGCTGAGTCCTGACCCGAGGAATTGGCTCTTCTGTGCTGGGCCATACGTTGATGCAGTTGCTGTTTGGTCTCCCCCACATACAAATCAGAGCATTCTTCACTGCACTGCACTGCATATATGATGTCGCTTTTCTTGTGTTTTGGTATTGGGTCTTTCGGATGTATCAATTGCTGCCTCAGTGTGTTGTTCGGTTTAAAGCAGACAGGGATACGATGTTTTTTGAAAATTCTTCTTAATTTCTCGGAGACCCCTGCTACATATGGGATGACCATGTTCTTCCTCCTGTCTTGCTTTTCCCCTTCACTGTTGGTATTCGTGTTCTTTTCTTTCCTTCTACTTCTTTTGACAAAGGCCCAGTCTGGATATCCACAAGTTTTAAGGGCTCCTCTGAGATGTTTCATTTCTTTAGCCTTCGCCTCTGTGCTAGTGGGGATGTTCTCGGCTCTGTGTTGCAGGGTTCTGATGACCCCCAGCTTGTGATCTAAAGGGTGGTGGGAGTCAAACATTAAATACTGATCTGTGTGTGTTGGTTTTCTGTAAACCTCTACTTCCAGTTTACCATTTTCCTTAACTTCTACCAAGCAGTCCAAGAAAGCCGGTTTGTTGTTTTGTACCTCTTCCCTTGTGAATTTAATGTTTTGGTCCACCGCATTAATGTGTTCTGTGAAAGCTTGTACTTCCTTCTGGTGGATTTTAACCCAGGTGTCATCAACATATCTGAACCAGTGGCTGGGTGCTATGCCCTTAAATGTATTAAGCGCCTGTGTTTCTACCTCCTCCATGTAAAGGTTGGCCACAATAGGTGAAACTGGAGATCCCATAGCACATCCATGTTTTTGCTTATAGAACTTATCCCTGTATTTGAAATAGGTGGTATTCAGGCACAAGTCCAACAAGGAACACACCTGTTCTGGGTTGAGATCAGTTCTGCTGGTAAGAGTGCTGTCTTGGCCCAGCCGTTTTCTCACCATGTCAACAGCCTCCTTGGTGGGTATACAAGTGAAGAGAGATGTCACATCATAGGACACCATAGTTTCTTCTACACCGAGTACTATATCTTCAATCTTGTTGGTGAAATCCTGAGAGTTCTGGATGTGATGCTTAGAACTTCCCACCAAAGGTCCTAAGATGTTAGCTAGATATTTTGCCACCTTGTATGTTACCGAGTTGATGCTGCTGACTATAGGTCTTAGTGGGGCCCCTTCCTTATGTATCTTTGGGAGTCCATATATGCATGGATGTGCCTCACCAGGGTAGAGGCGATGATACATTGCTCGGTCAATGGCTTTATCCTTTTGAAGCTGTTGTAGTAAGTCTATGACTCTTTTCTTGTAACGGCTGGTGGGATCCCTTGTTAAAGCCTCATATGTGTTGTTATCGGCCAGGAGCATGGTCACCTTATCATGGTAGTCTGAGGTGTTGAGTACCATTGTGCATCTTCCTTTATCTGCCGGTAGAATGGTGATACTGGAATCTTTCTTGAGGGATGTTAAGGCTCTTCTTTCCTGTGTAGTCAGGTTAGATGAAGGAGTTTTAGCACTGGCTAAGGCTGCAGATACCTTAAGGCGAAGTTGTTCTGCCTCACTCTGTGATACCTTATTACTGTGGATAGAGGCTTCTGTGGCTGCTATAATATCCACCACAGGGATGGCTTTAGGCTGGGGCTGCTATAATATCCACCACAGGGATGGCTAATTGGGATTTTCCAGGGTACATAATTGCCACAGATTCTTGTACAAGTCATTCTGAATTGAGAAAGCCAGTCGGATGACTAGCGAAACGTCTTCAAGAACTACATTTCAAGTCCAGTTGATCTAATTGAATACAACAGATATCTATGGCTACTTGTTTTATTCAACCATATCATAGGGGTAGGAAAGTCTAGTCACCTTGTCTATAGGATAAACAGTAAACAGAAAAAGAGGTTCGCTGGCCAGCAATAGAGGAAAGACAGAGGACACACAGATCACATAAACAGACAAGAACACTATCCACTCCTAACACTCAGTAAAAAAAAAACCCTTCTTTTCTTCTTGGCTTCTCGCCATTGGACACCGTTAAAGGCTGGGCCTGTCAACCGATTCCTGGACCCTGGTAACCGGTCCGATCCGTGGGGAGGTTTCACCGGCAGGTAAGTGAAGCTTAGCCGTCTGGTAGTACCAGAGACGGGAGGGTCATCGCGTGACTGGGGGCGTGTCTCACTGAATGTATAGGAGGCATGTGGGAATGTAGTTTAGCTCACCTGGCCTAAGATCCCACCATACTTTGCATTCCTTCAGTGTGTTCTATAGATTTACACTTTCCCATGGTATCACACAGCACAGGGAAACTTACCTGTAACTCCAGTGTATTTGTATGTTCATGGGCCTCCGTCTGGAGCATGTTATACATGTTCACTTTTGCATGTGCTGGTGCAAGGGATGAGCAAGCTCACTTTTGCATTTTGGTAGTGCAAGCAATTCAAATTTTTTCAATTATTGGTTCAGGGGGGAGCAAGCTCACTTTTGCATAATGTCTGGTTCAGGGGAACAGCTCACTTGTGCATTTCCTGGTTCAAGGGGAGCAGCTCACTTGTCATTTTGTTCAGGGGAGCAAGCTCACTTGTGCATTTCGCTGGTTCAAGGGGGGAGCAAGCTCACGTGTGCATTTGCTGGTTCAGGGGAAGGTCACTTGTGCATTTGCTGGTTCAGGGAAGCAAGCTCACTTGTGCATTTTTGGGGCTGGCGTCGGTTTTTGCGTTCTGTAGGGGGGATCAACTCACTTGTGCATTTGCTGTTTCAAGGGGATCAAGCTCACTTGTGCATTTGCTGGTTCAGGGGGGACAAGCTACTTGTGCATTGGCTGAGTTACAAGGGGGGAGCAAGTTTCAACTTGGCATTTGCTGGTTCAAGGGGGGGCAATCTCACTTGTGCATTTGCTGGTTTCAGGGGGAAGCAAGCTCTCTTGTGCATTGCTGGGTTCAACGGGGGGAGCAAGTTCACTTGTCATTTGCTGGTTCAAGGGGGAAAGCTCACTTGTGCATTTGCTGGTTTCAAGGGGGGAGCAAGCTCACTTGTGCATTTGCTGGTTCAAGGGGGGATCAGCCTCACTTGTGCATTTGCTGGTTCAAGGGGGAAGCAAGCTCACTTGTGCATTTGCTGGTTCAAGGGGAGCAAGCTCACTTGTGCATTTGCTGGTTCAAGGGGGAGCAAGCTCACTTGTGCATTTGCTGGTTCAAGGGGGAAGCAAGCTCACTTGTGCATTTGCTGGTTCAAGGGGGAAGCAAGCTCACGTGTGCATTTGCTTGTTCAAGGGATGCGCAATTAATTTTCTTTCCTGTTGCCAGAGGTATGGAAGGTACTGTATACTGTATTGGTGTAGGGAGTAGATGAATCACATATATTGTTGACTGGTGCAAGGAAACAAGCATTCTCTCTCTGTTTAGTGGAGGGCTTTTTAAAGCTCACTTCACCTAAAGCTTAATAGCGACTGGGTACTGTAGGTAAATGGCTCATAACCTTAGAAGTATGTATATTGTGTTAAAATCCACGGTTCTGGGCCATGCATTGGCTATAGGGGCTAAAGGAATAACGGTCCATACATGTTAGTTATCATTGGTTGAAGCGCCCACCAATCTGGGAATTCTGTGAGGAAGATTTATTCCTGTTTTATTTGATTAGTTGGTTTGTAAATTTTTACAGCTGAGACTGTAAAGTACATTCTGTATTAGACTAAACTGCATTTTCTGTTCAGACATTATGTAGGGTTTATCAACCTTGTGCTTTATTGCTTAATCAGGGGATCACAAAGCCTGTACTGTATACTTGCTGGGGATGGGCAGTTTGCACTTTATACTTGCGTAAGGAATGTGCACTTGCACATATATACCTGCATAAGGGGATGAGCAACGCTTCCACTGTATGTATACTTACATAAGGGAATGTACAAGCTTGCACAGTTACCTATGCATAAGTTAGATCGGCAGCCTTGCCCTCTATGCGTACATTGGAGGATGTGCAAGCTTGCACACTATATGCCACAAGGGAATGACCAATCTTGATGGTGCATGAATTAGATTTTCTGTATGATGTACAATGACCTTTTGTTGTATTTAGTTTGTGTATCTGCACCTTGTGTTTTTTTATTTTGTTTTTGGAAATATTTAGTGAGCACACTGACACTAGAGATTGTTTACACTGACAAAAATGCTGCAGTTGGTGGTGTTTGAGGGAGAGAGAAACCTTGATCAACTAGTGTGTGTGATCCTTTAATTTTTGTGATTTGTTGTTACTAGTAGCAGTGGCAAAATGTGAACAAGCCCAGGGCTGGTGTCTGCTTCACTGGTAGGCTTGACACATGCTTCATGCTTCAATAAAAACTTTCCTTTTCTCTTTGTGGCTGCCAAGAATTTAACTCCTCCTTTACCCGAGTGATCTGTATTTAAACCAGGCACCCTGGGGCTTTTTCAGTCATTCCAGGGTTACCGTTTACCTTAAGCTGCAAGGTTCACCCTGGATTTCTAGCTACAATCTTTTAATTTACATACTTGATTTACTATTTATTATTGTGTTTTATATGGCGCCAGCATCTTCCATGGTGCTTACAATTACATGGATACATTCACATCAGGCCCTGCCCCGAAGAGCTTACAATCTCAGCACATTTATTTGACAAATACAACCTATCAGTATGTCTTAATGGTTGTAGGGAAACCGGAGTGCCCGGAGGAAACCTACACAAGCACAGGGATAACATACAAACTCCTTCAGATGTGTCCAAGGGTGGGTTCGACTCAGAAATTCAGCCTGCAAGCATCAGTGCTAGCCACTGAGCGAGCCACTGTGCTGCCCAGGTGGCTAGTGACTGCACTGATGCCTTGCAACGCTGAATTCCTGAGTTTGACAGTAACTAAGCATCACATAGGGTTTTTCACACAAATAAAGACTTCAGCTTCATGCAGAGGGTGGTGACTGCCCATTGCCCTTCTCATCTCCCAGTTTATAGAAATGTGGGAATCTGCGTGACGATGGTTTTTAAACCTACCAGTGTGTGACTTTGTGGTGCTGCACCCAGCGGATGACAAGGCAGTGTGTGTGGTGTTTTATGGAATGTAAAGAATTCCCAGGAAATCTAAAAACTTTCTCCATCCCTGTCGCCACTTTAAACTTTAACCTTGGTTGCTGATGGAAAAGGACAAATTCTCAGTTGGGGTGAGTAGGTTTCTATTGAATGCGCATTAGCAGGAAAATAGATTTCTCTTACTGCCTTCTGTATATGTCACAGTCATATTACATAATGCATGCTGAGATGCTGAAGGTCACCTTCTTTATTACAGGTAAAGAGTTAACAGGGGAGAGTTAACGGAGCTTAGATTTAGATCCAAGTCCTATTAAATCTGTTGGAAATCATTATTTCCTGATTGACAGCTCTCTCAGTTCTTATTAGAAGAAATAACTGTCTGTAGTTTGACTGAACCAACCTGGATTGTAACATTATTTTGTGTTTGCCACAATGTGACCATGGTAGATTTGATTGTGTTGCAACTCGCAGAGACTGTGGAGTTGTAACACATCTTGTGGTGGGCCAGGGAACATCTAATGTTGACAATATCCATTTATATAGGGTCTAGTGTGTTCTGGTAAAGCCAGGCATGTGATGGTGTTTCTGGTTCCAGTGTAGATAATGCATTCCATTTGTCTGGGGCAGTTTATATGGTTGGCGTTTCAATTGGTATGTTTTAAGAACAGTGACCCAGCAGGTCCTGCCAATCTCCCAGGTCTTTCCACATTACGAAGTTGTCTTTAAATCTGATCACACTGATCTCATTAAAATGATAGAGCTTGGGCCATGTGAGAGAACATTGATCCGGGTGGAACAGCAATCACTGTGCTGTAGGGACACATCATGCAAGGATTCACAGGATATTAAAGGATGTTCACGACTTGATACTATTGGTTTTTGAAGTAACAATGTAGCCAGACCAGAGTGGAACAGGATGTCTCTTTTGGGGTAGTAGCAAAGTAGCCTTGAGCTTGGGTTTTGTTTATTTTGGTTTTAAAGGCACAGGATGGCTCGGTAGATAAGACAAGGAGAATGATTTTTTATACGAGGCTGGTTTGATTCCTGTTCTCCTTCCTGGAACCCTTATTTTGTTCATATATTAATCAAATTGATAAGGGTAACACTCAGACGACAGGCAGTATAACTGCAACCGGCAAGTTTATTCACATGTGCAAATGCAACGTGTTTCGAGCCCGCTGGGCCCGTTCTCACACTTGAGAAAGGGCTTAGTGAGGCTGGAAACATGTTGTGTTTGTACTGTAATAACTTGCCGGTTGCAGTTATAATGCCTGTCGTCTGAGTGTTACCTCTATCAATTTGATATGATATTATGATTTATATTATCTATTAAGGATGGAAGTATAGATAGGGACCGAATTCCTCTCGCCAGGTGTCTGGATTTCCACTGTCCTTAGATGTTCTGGTTTTGAAATAGATTTATTGCATGTGAATAATTCAAAAGGGCTGATTCAATAAATGATGCAAAAGTTTGCCCGGGCTTTAATCTGCAGCAACCAATGAAATAATCCACCGGCATTACCCAGTGAAAAAGCTCTTATGCATCGAGAGTCCAAGCTTGGGTACCCACGAACAGATGTATTGTCCCGACCAATCGTTCGCTACTAGCGTGTGCTCAGCTGGGACAGATCACTTTCGGTTGCGGCAATCAGTTTGTGCGACTAATCGCCTAGGGAACCACATGATCGCGGTAATTACCAACAGGTCCGATTGCCTATTTATTGATCTGGCGCGTCCGATACGTTGCCCCCAACCACAACATGTGATATTTCTGGCCGACTGACCAATACACTGCATTGGTCTGCTGAGAATATTGTTAGTGTGTACCCGCCTTAAGGTGCCCATACTCTATAAGATTTTACTTCCCGACCGAGCGCTCACCCGATGTTCATCGATGCGCCGGAACTGCTTCTCCCAATCTTACATTCGACTGACATGCGATCGCAAAATCCCATCATTTTGAGATCGCATGTTGGTCGAATGTAAGATTGGGAGAAGCGGTTCCGGCAGAATCGAAGGAACATCGCGTAACGCTCGGTCGGTAATTAAAATCTTATAGATGTGTATTCCCCTCTATATACTTGGTATGTGACATTCTTAGGCTGTGTACACACCATGCAATTTTTCGGGCCAATCAACAGATAGTTCAGTGTATCGTTGTTGTTTCAGGACAAAGCTCTAAGGATTGTACCCAGCTTAAGTATATGAAGAGGTGGATTTTTTAATTAGATTACAATTACCCTCCCATGTTACTTACCCTTTATTTTCTGAATTCAGATACTATAGATTACAGACATAGGTTTGTGCCCATTAAATTCATCCAAACAAAATAAAGTATTTACCCCCCAAAAAAAGTGAATGAAGGTTTGAATGAAAATGCTGGAATTCGGCTACTTTTTGTCTTTTGGCATCTGAGGTTTGGATATGAAAATCCCACATGACTGAAGGGAGATCTGATGTGCAGTTGTATAATCATGTTTAAGGTTTGGAGATTGGACTCAATCAAAAAGTATAAAAAATTAAACAAACTGCTCAAGGCACAGTCTTCGGTGCACTGCCATTAAAATTCATGCTGCTGTTCTGAGAAAATCGCACAACACACTGGCGGATATGTTATTTCAACACTTTTAACTCGGGATTCTAATTGGTTTGCCACCAAGAGACTTGAAAATGCAGTGTGGAGAAAGTGAGAAGCAAGCTGAGGAGAAGAAAAGCTCTTCGGGGACTTAGGTATTTACTGCCGGAGGGACACATTGATCATCGCTGTGCCATTAAAAGATAGGCACGGCAGAGGGTATCATTCAGCGAGTTGCGATAGTAGCCCCTGGCAAGCTGCCCCTCCTTCTCCTATGACGTGTGGGCACCAGGCAGACCACCTCTGTATTTCACCCTCATTACATCTTCTAATCTTGTTTGCCCAGGGAATTACAATGGTTATTGAAGTCTACACATACACAATAGAAAAGATGAAAAACCTACAATACTTGGTTACATTATAATGTATACCTCCTAAACTAAAGCCCACCATAGGTGTTTTACGCGTGTTACTGTGCGTTTGCCTGCGATTCTGATTATGTTATTGGGGCTGAGTTTCTCAAAAAATAGTGAGCACATGCAAACCCGAAAATGGATTGCAGTGTAATACAGTGTGGCCACCACATTGTGTTTAGCCTGTAATGCGTTTCTCATGCGCTAACATGATGTAAAACACCAGTGTGGCAAATGTAGCCATGATGGTCAGTCCTTCATTCTAGCAACCAGTCGCTAGTGGCAAATGGTCCCGCCTGGACGAAGGATCCCATGTGTGTACCCACGTAAGGGCCAAGGTTCCATAAGCTTTTCAAAAGTAATATGCATAAAAATTACCTTTAATTATTTACTGTTTCCTTAAAGACATATGTGTATCACTCTTCTGTTTATCCTTTTCCTCTGTGTTGGGAAAGAATATTGAGTGTGATTCATTCATTTTGCCTTGCATACATTTATGTGCTTTGTAACCCTTCTTTAGCATTGGCAGGAGTCAGATGTTTGTTTAGCATTAATACTGTAGCTCTGGTTTACATTAAAATCCTTTTATGCTTTCTTGCATTTGATGTGACAGATTGCAAACAGTCGTCACATGGATAGAAACGGTTGAGGAGACTGAGCAATGCGCATGTGCCTTGACGAATCGGCAAAAACGAACTGGGGGAGGAAGATGACAAATCAAATGTTTTGCTTAGGAGATCAAACGTCGGCATGTCTGTAAATGGAGGCGATTTCAGATTTGAAGGGATTAAGTTGAATCATGGTAATAGAAAGTCTCCTTTATCCCTGGGAATTTAAGCAAGCTAATTGTTAATGTAGTTAAATTGAGTGCACATGTGGTCCTGCCTGTTCCAGAACCCCTCTGGAATTGTCTATATTGATCATATTTTTGTTGCATTGTATCACCGTGACACCTGTACACATCATTAGTCTTTGTTGTCTGTACATTTAAATTACTAAAAAGATTAAAGTTCCACCCTTACACATTGCCCCAGCTTATAATGCAGAAAAATTTGATTGAAATTATATATATGATTTGTCTATCATTAGGTACCTGCCTGGATAATTTCCTTCTGTCTCCGAAGATATTGGTACTGAGCATGTCTGAGCTCACTGAGCTTGGAAGGAGCCATAATTGTTTGTAAATCTGTTTGGAAGATTTTACTCCCATAGCTTTGTTTAGAAATTGTTTGAAACGTTTTGCATTTGGTTTCAATTGCACCTTATGGGATATAAATCAAAAACATAATTTTAGTGTAGAGTTAACCATTAAGGATCCGCTGTATATTAATGTGCGTAGTCCTTTATTTTTTAGTGTGTTCTTGGTTATTGCTGTCCCTTTAAGTGCATGTATTTCTGATAACATTCATCCAGTTTATTTTGCTGTTGTGTGGAATTATTTTGAATTCACTCATGTAGACATCCTTTTGCCCCTATCCATATTCTTTTCCCTGCTCGGTTTCAGCATTTCTGGAGAGCTAGAAATATAAAGCAATTTAACAGGAACGCAGAGCTGCGCTGGCCGAAGACGTGTAATTGGTATAGATGTGAAACATCCGTCTTTACTTGCCATTTGTTTGCATTTTCCTCTTGGTTGGTTGGTTTATACACCATCTCTTAAAGACACTTTCTCTTTATTCATTATGATCTTGTCTTCTGGTTTTTTTCGGTTGACTTTTAATCTGTGTTTTTTCCATATGTAGCTACATCTGGGAACAAATAAAGGACTGTCGAACTTGTGGCCCTTCAGATGTTTTTAAGACAACTCCCCAGCATTACCTAGTTGCATACTGCAGCCATGGAATGCTTGGAGTTGTAGTTTTTAAAACCCCAGAGGGAGGCAAGTTCGACATCCCTTCTCTAGAGCATGGATATGCAACCAGTAGCCCTTCCGAGTTGTAAAAACTACACACTCCCAGAACTCCTGATCTTACTAAGCTTATAGGGAATCCTAGGAGTTGTAGATTATAAACATATCTGGTGGGTTACTTGAGAGGGTCTAGGTGTTAGAATTTAATTCACCAATAATAGAGGGAAAAGTTTCTCCATTGGGTCATTTAATAAGCTGCAAACAGAAGAGGGTTGAAGGCATCATTCAGTAACTACACTATAGAGTTCATGTAGTGCTTTAGATAATAGAGATTTGCATTGATTTATATCTTAATCAGATTGGTACAAATGATGGAAAGAATCAATAAACCAGGCCTGGTCTTAACTTTAGATGTACGATTGCCTGTAAACAGAGTAAAGGTGGCCATACACTATTTGATCGTAATTCCGATCTTAAACTGACCGTACTTTATAGACAGATGTACAATGTTAATTGTACCAATAGTCCTACATATTGCTCCACATTCAAATCATTTTGGATTATGTTGAATGTCGTCTATTGTGAGGTTACTTACATTCACATTTAATTGACTTCAGAAAACTCTACAATCTTTTACCAATCGACTTAAAAAACGACTTTCCCGATCGTAATTACGATCAATTTTACAATCTAATGTCGCACAATAAGATTGTTTGAAAATGTACAATTTTTCAGTCCTTAATAATCTTCTTATTAATTATCGGCACTTTCTGCAAATTAACATTTATCTCTGTCCCCCCCCTATACATAAGTCTGCAGTGGGTCATACAAATGGGGTCCGTTTCATAATGTTTCTAGCTACACTTTAGAAGAAACCCCCCCCACCCCTATCTCGTATACATGTAGTCTGGCTTAGAGACAATCATGGCATGTGTCAGCACAAACCATTCAAAACATAATGCACTTGGATGCTCCAAAGTTCTTTGAAAATTTTTTTTGTTTATTCACCCATATGTGAGATCTCTCCAGCAACGTTTTGGGTCGACCTCCACCCTTCATCAAGCTTATCAAGCCGAAACGTTGCTGGAGAGAGCTCACATATGGGTGAATAAACAAACATTTTTTTCAAAAGAACTTTGGAGCACCAGGTGCATTTTGTTTTGGATATATTAGAAGACTGAGAAGCAGTACAGTCTGCAGAGTGACGGTCCTGGGGAGGAGATGGGATCCAGAAACTTGTATCTTTAGCACACACCATTCTTCACACAGTCGGGGTTGTGTGCCGAATACATACTTTGTGTGTAATTATTCAGGAAATAAACTTGAGTCATTGCACATTTCAATCCCATTAGTAAACTTATCTATTCTTGTAGAATATGGATCTTACCAGGGATGCTCTGATCAGCATTGTGATGACTATAGTAAATGAATCTATTTGCTTACAAATCAAATTTGAGTGGTTGTTGTCATTTTTGGTACAGACTAGATAAAGCCGAATGGTTAAAAGAACATTTTTAAAAAGGTGCAAATCTCCTTAAGTGTCGGATTCTGCAAAAATAAAATGCAGTTTTCAAGTTTACTTACCCTTAAAAGGATTTGCACGCAGCTGTCCCTTTAAGCTTAGCCCCCACCTACCTAAGCCTTTACAAGTGTTTCTAAATGAATGTGTTCCTGTTCTTCCTCTCTTCACCTCTGAGGACTTATCTTCTAGCAAGGGACTAACCTAATTTATTTCCAAATGTTTAGCTTTTTCTATCAGAGAAAAGCCATTTCCCTGCACCGGGTGATGTATCTCAGCAATAAACTGAAATAGAATGAGCTCTTGATGTATTGAAATCATGCAATGTCGGGTTATGGGACAAGTTGACAAGCGATGATCGAGCAGAGAACCTGATTGTAGGTGTTTTTTTCTGCAACAATTAAATGAAAGTCTCTCCTAATACATCGGCTTGTTCTCCCTTCAGCAATTTATCATGCATGCTCTTTAAACATATTTTAAATCTGACAGACTTCCTCTTCAATGTGGGTGATGCTCGCTATGTTGTTAGAGAGCATGTTCCTTCATGAAAGTATCCACTGGGAATAGGATATAAAAGGATATTCTATAGCCTGAAAACCCCCAAAAGCTCAGCCAAGCTGATTGTGTGTGGTTGTAGGACTCCTATCCTTTAATTTGCATATGTTATTTTAGTTCCCTTTTAATATTGTAGATGGGAGCTTGCATGTTGTTCTGTTAGAATTCCGAGTTTTGTATTGGAATGCGCTGGCGCGCTTAGAAAAGCGATACATAAACATAAACTCCTGGATTGCTGCTTAATATTTTTTTAGTTGGCTTGGAGCTTGGAAGGTGACATCACCAAGCTCTGTTAGGAAGTGCCGCCCCCTTACCTTGATTGCCTGCAGGGGCAGTTGGACTGCACATGTGCAGTTCACAGTTGAATGGTGGCTGCAGGGTTTTTGATGGGGTGTATGGAGATGAGAATCATTGATGAAATCACTTTGATTATGTCACAGTGTTTGTTCATTTTTCATGATATTGCAGAGATCCAAAGGTTTGGGTGACCAAATGAAGCCTTATAATTCTAGGTCAGTTACAAGGGGGATGTTAAACCACAGGTAGATTTGCAAGCAATCATGCCTTGTATATAGCCGTGCTGTGTGCAGGTAGAAATAAATGAATTAGAGTTTAGCTGGTATATTGCCTATGGTAGTAGTCTGTTGCTACGTAGAATTTCTCCCTCCCTGACCAGCAGCTTGTTCCCTTTATAGTGGCACATTTTCTAATCCCTCCTAACTGGAATGACTGGGTCAGATAGTGTTCTAGAACCCCGTACACCTCCAATCTTAGATGCCTATATGTCAAATAAAGCAGGTGTTTCCTTTAATAACATCGGAATGACTTCTCAGCCCAGGTGTTGTATTCATAAGTTTGCTTACACCTCGCACTGTGGCTGGAGCTAAATAAAGCTAATCCGTCATTGACTCTATTTCTTTATAATCTGATTCTCCAGCTCTTTCCCCAGACCTCATACAGGGCGTGCTAAGTAATGAGGTTTATAAGCAAAAAGAAAGCCAGTGAAGGCTACTTAAGGAAATTTGTAGGCATCAGAGGGAACAGTGGCAGCCAAGGCACCAGGTTGCCAGATCACGTGACCCTTGCTTTAGGCATTCCATTAAAACAGATTGGCAGTTTATAGTTTGAACGTTTGCGCATTAGGAGGCGCGCATAGCTGTCAGTTTGTGTTGCCTCTTAAACCCAGCACATTCAATCTTACATCCCAAAGAAGATCAGGTTAGGGAAACGCTTGCGGGGTATTTGTCGCCTCTTTTATGCAAAAACGGTAGGAATTTAGCACCAAGATCTGTAGAATGTTTGCACATGAATACACGATTAGTTTTGATAATTCTAAGAAGCCGGACCACAAGGGCATTTAACCATTCAAGATGCTTTTAATGCCTTCATCTTGTGTTTGTTTTGCATCTGCTAACCAGGAGAGCATTAAAATGGCCTTATAGTTAGTGTGTTTTGGGGGGCGCTTGTATGTGTTTGCACCCTAAAACGAGTGTGTTGGAAATTATACTTATTATGAAAATGATGCGGTGGACTGAAAGATAATAAGAACCCTCTAAATCAATGTTTTGTGCGTATTGGCTGCAGAAAGGTCCATTTGTTGGGTACCTAGGTTGTCTTATCTGAATTCCCATTTATTTTGGTTATGTCTGGGCATTCGCTATATTGTAAGCTATTTCATTTTTCAACCGACCACGACCGATGTCATAGTTCTTTCTTAATCCAACCAGGACATGCCTGTAATCGCAGCCTATCGTTTGGTCTTCTTTGAACCGCACAATTGGTTGGGTGACATTTGCTGGGACCAATGCCATTCACCCTGCCAACCGGTTTACCTAGCCTTACTCTTGATTGTTCTACTCCCCTTTAATGTGTGTGCACTGCCATAATCTTTCTTCTCTATAGAGCTCCATCTTTCTTGGTAATGGTTTGTAATTTTCTCGGTGTGCCCGGCGTTTACTACTTTTTGTTTTACTAGACTGCTTTGTTACTTCTGCCTTCTGGATTGCTGCAGTTCAGTTTGATTTTATGTTCTCTTTTTACTCTATTCATAAATAATTTGTGTTGTGGAAAGTCGGAAATTCCTTAAAAACCTGCCTTTGTGTTGGACTTTTATACCTGATTTTCTTTTTTGAATTACAGTACAAGGAGTCTTTTTTTTTTTTTCAATTATTTTTTTACTACCAAATTACCCTGTAAGCGTGATACTGGGAATTGTGGGTAGAACTATGAAAACACTATTCAACACCTGTGTCCATTTAATAGCATGTTTTATCTAAAGTTTGTGTCACAATGTTAGTGACTTGATTCCAAAACCTTTAGCTGCAATTAATCTGGCATTGGTGAATGATTTCCATGTGTTCAGAGCGGTACACAATGGTTGTGATTATAATCTGGGGAAACTGAAATAGACTTGGCTTTAATCTGTGTATCGCCAGTTGGTGAAGGGCTTTAAGTCGTTTTCTGTGTGGGTTGGCAATCTAGCCGCTGGGATTTTTTATTCTAAGAGTTCAATTTATGGGCAGGGTCTGGAATCAATCTGACTTGTCTTTTACCCAGAATACCACAATGATATCACAATTTCTCCTTTGTCTGGCTATATTTGTGTGTTGATAATTGCTTGTATTTGTATTTTGGTCCTTGGATGCCCTCCATGTCTAAGCAGTAATCCAAGCCAGTATTTGGCGAGTATCATCTACCCTTGGAATGTAGCACACTGACATGCATGAGGTTATGGGCTGAATCCAGTGATTCGTGGATTTAACTTTATATGCAATATAGATTAAATATTGGCGTAAGATGTTTCTACTGCAGCCTGATCTCACAGTGATCATACTACGGATAACTGACACAAGCTCCACTGTTTAGGATCATTTGACTTAAAGGACAACTAAAGCCTCAGAACAACATTGAATCAGAAGTGATTCTCTTTGATATAAAAGCAGTAATTTGTGTCTGACCTCACATTTTGATATGTAACTTTCTAACATGGAGTTTGTGTATTATTTCAGCATTCCAGCATCACACAATGTGTTCACCGACCATAGTGTTCTTTACCCATGCTCAGTTCTAAGATACTGCAGGAACTTACAGTTGGTCACACCCACTAGTAGCCTCTAGCCAATCTTTTTACAGGACAATTATGCAACTGATTATGCAAATATGACTGAGATCAGGGGTGTGGCCAGTCCCTGTACATACACACAGTTATTTCAGCCAGTTCTTCAAGTAATAACATTTATTTCAATGCCATTTATTATATTGCTATTTTACGTTTTGGTGTTTTTAGAGGGATACGATTCTGCAGTGTAAAGATTTGAGTTTAGTTCTTTAATATTGTCATAGGTGCATATGTTTGCCTGTGCTATTAATCTATGGAAACCAATCGGATATTGTCTTTTTACTGGTCTACTGCAGTTAAAACATTTGATTGGATACTGCAGATTATTGAAATGGATTGGGCCCCTTTTAACATTTTATATTTTTTTTTTCTGATTGGACTTTATGTATAAAATGCTGAACAGGTTTGCAGATATTAAACCGTTTCAGACCATTAACGTAACAATTGTAATACATTTTGGGTTTGATAAAATATGAAAAAGTAATCCATTCTATTAACCTGTAGCAACCAATACAATGTTTTATAACTGCAGTACTCTCTTAAAAGCATAATATAATTGGTCGCTGCAATTTAGTAGTCCAGGCAAACATTTGCGTTTTATTGCATCTGCCCCCATCTACAGTGGTTAATTTTTGAAACCGTAATATAGTCATGTCTGTATATAACTCTAGCTTTTGTATGGTGTTACATTGTTTTATTTCATTTTCTGCATAACTACCCATTGATATACCCGGGCATAGGGGGCATGTTTTATAGGTGGCTTCTAACTATCTGTAATGGGGTAGCTGGCAGGTAATGTTTATTGCAGCTCATTATAATTTTCCTTATGAATTGTATTTAACAAGGTTTGTGGCACCATCCAATGTTATTTCCTTCTCCACCAGCAGGCTGTAAAAAACTTGCAGGAATAAGCTATTGTGACTTGGTATCTGTTTTGTGGTATGGATTCAGTTGCCAATAAATCTACATCAAGCTGGACGCCATGGAAAATCTGATTTTATTGTGCAGATGTCTGAATCTTCCTGAATTTCCCAGTAAATAACTAACGGTAGGCCTGGGCAAACTGAGAATTTGTAGCCCAGTTGGCATTATGTAGAGATTGGCCAGGAAGAATGACGAGCCTGCGATGGACCAGTAAGAATAAATCTCTTACCATGGCACACCAGATGTTTGATAACACAACTCCCAGCAGGCCTTTTTCAGAAGGAATTCTGGGAGTTGTAGTCCAAACATGAGATTTTTCTTTTCATGCATTTTATGTGCAACCATTCCTTTCCGGGTAAAAGACAGTGCGTTTTCCTAAATTCCTGCACAGTCTATCTTGTTTGCTATAACGCACCAGTTCAGTGCCCTGGATGTTGAATCCCTGTGGATCTACTGTACCTGGAGACTTCTATATAGTCCAAGCCTTCCCCCATTCCTTCTCTAACCTTCACACCTATGTCCGGGAGTGATACATGCCATTAAATCCTAGTAAAGCAGACACGGTTGGTTTCCTGCTGTGTAATTGCACTTGATAGTCTTGCCTTGAGGTACCCAGACAATGCTCATTTCAACAAACAAGTTTCCTAATTCTGTTTTTACTTCACATTGATATTTTTAGCTTCCCCGGAGGCATCTGGCTTCCTTTAAGCAGTTTATTTAGTTGGCACATGGAAGTGTTTATACCTACAGGTGGCAGAGCCAGAAAACAATCGCAAATGTCTGTCTGCTCGTTAAATGGCAAAGGATCCCCCCCACACCTCCTAATAAGAAAAGGCAAAACGTAGTTCCATCTAAATGGCTCTTTCCATCCCAGGTCAGGATGTGAAGCTCGTTTTTTGCACATCTTTGGATTTTTGGAAGGGTAATGTTGTCGCGGATGTCCCCTGATCTAGTCTCCCTTGAAACGCGTTGGCTGCTATGATGTAATCTCCACTGCGGCTCTGTGGGAGGTTTGTAAATGAAAATATAATCAGACAAGGCCCAGTGAAAGGACACATGTTGATGATGTAACATGGAGCTTGACATGATTCTCGCTGTTTGATGAAGATGCCTGGTATGTTTTTTGAGTTATGGAATGAAATTCTCTAACGTTTGATCCTGTAGTTTTTTTTTATTAGTTTATAAGTCACTGTTAAATGAAAACTGACATTGTCACTGAATTTATAGCATTTAAAGGGTTTATGTATTAAGAGGTGCAACACATTTTCCCATGCTGATTATCAGCATTAACCAATCAGAGGTTAGGTTTTTACAATTGTTAGAATACGACTGATTGGTTGATTCAGTCGAGACTTGGTACGCATGGTACTGCGATATGCCCCTGGCTGTTTTACTGATCAATAGGACTGTAATTAATGTGTCCTATTGTGGTAGATTGGCCATGATTAAAGAGAATGTCTACTCTCAAAATGAAATTTCTTCTACATGTATAGCATCCTTTCAAACACTAAAACCATAGAAATCGTACTGCTCTCAAGCTTTTCTACAAGTTAGTCCAATGCTGCCTCCCCCTTTGCCTCTTTTTAATGTTGCATGAGCTCAGAGAGCTTTTGTCATGCTCAATTAAGGAATCGCTGGGCAGACTCTGTAGTCATTGTCTGTGACCCCATCCATCCAAGCCATAGCTGATGGGTACACTGGAAATCTAGTACAGGGGTCTAATCTAGTACAATTTATTTGTAATTTTTCTTAATATTCATTTATGCATGTTTAATAGGAAATTGCTGCTGATGTGCTTAAATAAGCAGGATTTCTATACATCCTTTAATATTAAGATGGAATTGGGTTATTGTCATCTCCTTTCAGTTATCTAATTGATGAGGTATGTGAGTGTAGGGACATGTCTGTATCCTACATTCCTATACATTTACAGTATAGTGATATGTCATTCTGATCCTACACCCCTTGTATATTAATCCTATTTCAACTACTGGCAAACAATATGTTAAATGATTGGACTTCAAGCCACGTATGATGCAACCACAGTTTGATTTTAATCAACATGATTTCCAGTGGCTGCACATGGCTTTATTTTGTCGACTAAGTTCTTTTTATTAAATGGAATTATTTTGTACAGTATGTATCAGTGAGTTCCGGGTGCTAGCCATTAGATAGAGTTACCCGGAGTTTAAAACAGTTATTTGCCTTGTGTGGGATTCCTGCACCACCTTTAGATCTTTCATTAAAGGCAACTAAAGCCTCAAAACAACATTGAATTAGAAGGCAGATCACCTTGTTATAAAAGCAGTAATTTGTGTCTCAACACTCTTTTTGATATGGTTGTTGAGATTTAACTTTCTAACATTTTTTTGTTTTTTATTTCTCCCATTTCAGTAACACACAGTGTGGTCACTGACCATTATGTTCTTTACACATGCTCAGTCCTAAGATACTGCAGGACTTGTTACAGTTGGTCACACCCACTAGTTGCCTCTAGCCAATCCTTTTATAGGACAATAGGAAAGGGAGCATGTGACTGGGATCAGGGGTGTGGCCAGTTACTGTACATACACAGTTATTTCATCCAGTTTGTCAAGTGGTAACATTTACTTTAATGCTATTTACTCTATTGCTATTTAACAGTTTATTGGTGTTTATAGAGGGATATGTTCAGATTCTGGAGTGTAAAAATGTAGGTTTATTTCTCCTTTAAACGTAGGATATCTTCCTTTTGGACAATTACGAACATTCCACTGCCTTTGTCGTTTTTTTTTTTATTGGCAGTGCAATGAATGAAAACTAAAGCAAGTTCATGTCTATTTATATAGCAGTTATTTCTGTAATGTGTTTGTAAATAGTTTTGCACACACACACGCGTTTGTACATACATTGCTACTTTTACAAACGCAACTTGTGTAGTAAAATATAATGGTTTGAAACTACAATAGCTTTTGTTATTTGTCTGCTGGCAGAGGTGCATCTTTCGTGGGAGCCCCATTAGATAAAAACAGGGAGGGGAGGCACAATATAGTTTTGCTGATGGGCCAACGATTGCCATTTGCACAGAGATTTGTGAAATTTTCGTTATCTGATTACACAAATTCACAAAATTATCATGAAGGCATGCGTTACAACGCAGCACATGCATAGGGACACCCACATTGGAATGCACTGCCATGCGTTTCTCGCATTCTAACGGATCTCAAAATGCGATTGTAAGTGCAAGACAAACTCGCTAGTGTGCCTTAGCCCTCATATGATCTTTTCCTTCTCTTACTTAAAATTAATGTTTTGCCATCTCATAGATCTCCCCTGCCCACCCCAACCGCTGAGGTATATCTGTAAAAAAAAACACACCAGATCGCTACTTACAGAGCCTTCTTTCCCTCTTCGTTCTTTTCCAGCTTCCTGCTTGTTCCGTAAGTAGCAATCGGATAGTTTTTTTTTACAGAAATACCTTAGCTATTAGGGTGGGCAGCGGAATCTATGAGATGGATGAATGGTTACACGCTAGGTGCAAGGCTGGGTGTATCTGGGTGGTGGGAGGGAGGGCAGAAGGACTCATCCACACATGTCACCATCCCTCTGGAGGCAAGACAGGAGGCAGAATCATTTGGACAGGAAGACACCGCTACTCTTCACTTTCCTGGATTTTGGACATGGACTGCAGTGAACCTCAAGGAGCAGGAATGTAAGGTAAGGATGTTTTTAACAACACAGTGGGGCCATAGGGGGTTAACTTTTTGGGGTGGACATGCCCTTTAAAGGCTGTCTGTTGTTCTTAGCATGTGGTATACGGTCTCCTTTGATTGGACCACTAGGAGAATAAATTGAGAACTAGGTCTGTATAATCTTCTACAGTAGTCAAAAATCTTATTAATTTGCACCATCCATGCATAAAACCAAGCATTTGTACCACCCACGGAGAACAGGGTACCACCCACGAGAAACGGGGGTACCACCCACTGAAACGGGCATACTTGGCATTGTTGAATAATGTGAATGTGGAAGGTCTCTCTGGCTGATCTGTTTAGTTTCAAATATTTTCACCCCATCACATTACGTGTTTCCCCCAAACTGCATTCATTTCTATTAATGAGACTGGTAAAACTTGTTTTCATCTCAAGTGCATTGCAAATCATATTTATTATCAATATTCTTTTTTTTTTTTTTTAATTTCCTTAATTCGCTTTGTCCTGCCAAATGCCTCTCGCTGTTTAATAACTTGGAGAGCAAACGTATAATGTGTTAATTAAAAGTATGAGAACATTATCTTTCTACCAGATATAAACTTTTCCTATTCTAATACTGAATTCTAGAATGTTTTGTGGGAAATATTGTCTGCCATGTCTGGAAACAATCCATCAGCCTTGCTAGAATATGGCTGATACTGCAACCAGTCATAGTTTTCTCTTTGCTGGTAAACAGGGTGGGAGTTCAATAAAGTTGTTTAGGGCTTGAACACCCCTAAAAATCATCCTTTACCATAACCGCCTGTAATTGTAATGGGTCGTGGGTGAGATTTGTATCAACACGCAAACTTCCATGTAAGAGTGAATACAACAAGCTCGGTAATTAAAGAACCAAATGAAGTAGACATGGACTGTAGGGTTACACACTGATGAAAGGGACAGTGTGTCCCTGAAACGTCGTGTTATGTGATCCAATAAAGAAACGTATATTCACAGAAAGTGCCCCTCTCATGACTTTTTATGCTTGTGCTATAGCTGTGGGTCCATGGAGAGGACCAGAGAAGGGAGCACCTTTGAAGTTGTGTGCTAAACTGCCAAAAAGGAGTGCCTAGGCCCGAAACCCAGTTTGCAGCATTTACTTTACTTTGCTAGTAGTGTTGGGCTTAATTGTTGGTTTGTTTGCAACTGGTGTCATATTGCCGATACCCCCTATGGCAGAATAGAATATAATGAGAAACTGGCTTTTGGTGTCATCCCCCCCTGTTTTTATTCTTGTTGTTCAGATTGAGGTAACTTAGCCTTGTAGGGTGATGCAATATGATGCATAGTTAGTATAGTATTTGAGGTTGAATAAAGACATACATCCATCCAGTTCAACCCATCTAGCAATATCCTCATTTCCTACCTAACTGTTGATCCAGAGGAAAGCAAAAAACCCACCAAATTTATGAAGGGGAAAAAATTCCTTCCTGACTCCAAGTGGCAATCGGAAATTTCCCTGGATCAACTTACTTTATTTACAATACCAGTAACTTGCAACATTCCTTGTTTGCAGAAACTCATCCAGCTTTTTTTTTGAAACTGACCAATGAACCTAAAGAATAAATGTTTTCCTGTGCCATAAATCAGCAGCAACCAATTAAATGTTATCTAACTGCATATCTGTTGTATTCAATTAGATCAACTGGACTTGAAGTTTATTTCTTGAAGACGTTTCGCTAGTCATCCGACTGGCTTTCTCAATTCAGAATGACTTGTACAAGAATCTGTGGCATTATGTACCCTGGAAAATCCCAATTAGCATATCACAGCCAGTGTTTAAGGGTGTGATTAGATAGTGGCTAAGAGGTGTTATAGGAACGCCCAGAGTAAGGTGTTAAAACAGCATTGTACATGGCAGACAGTTGGTGTCGAACCCCCCCACCCTCTATTTAGGCTTGGTTTCTTTTATTTTCACATAAATGGCCTCCTTAACACCTCCTTGAACCAGTCACGTCCTTCGCCAGTATATTAACATTACAATCTTCAAAGGTATGTCCTTTATCCTTAAGATGCAGATACACGCTGAGTCCTGACCGAGGAATTGGCTCTTCTGTGCTGGGCCATACGTTGATGCAGTTGCTGTTTGGTCTCTCCCACTACAAATCAGAGCATTCTTCACTGCACTGCACTGCATATATGATTTCGCTTTTCTTGTGTTTAGGTATTGGGTCTTTCGGATGTACCAATTGCTGCCTCAGTGTGTTGTTCGTTTTTAAGCAAACAGGGAACGATGTTTTTTTGAAAATTCTTCTTAATTTCTCGGAGACCCCTGCTACATATGGGATGACCATGTTCTTCCCCTGTCTTGCTTTTCCCCTTCACTGTTGGTATTCGTGTTCTTTTCTTTCCTTCTACTTCTTTTGACAAAGGCCCGTCTGGTATCCACAAGTTTTAAGGGCCCTCTGAGATGTTTCATTTCTTTAGCCTTCGCCTCTGTGCTAGTGGGGATGTTCTCGGCTCTGTGTTGCAGGGTTCTGATGACCCCCAGCTTGTGATCTAAAGGGTGGTGGGAGTCAAACATCAAATACTGATCTGTGTGTGTTGGTTTTCTGTAACCTCTACTTCCAGTTTTACCATTTTCCTTAACTTCTACCAAGCAGTCCAAGAAAGCCAGTTTGTTGTTTTGTCCTCTTCCCTTGTGAATTTAATTGTTTTGGTCCACCGCATTAATGTGTTCTGTGAAAGCTTGTACTTCCTTCTGGTGGATTTTAACCCAGGTGTCATCAACATATCTGAACCAGTGGCTGGGTGCTATGCCCTTAAATGTATTAAGCGCCTGTGTTTCTCACTCCTCCTGTAAAGGTGGGCCACAATAGGTTAAAGAAATGAAACATCTCAAGGAGCCCTTAAAACTTGTGAATATCCAGACTGGGCCTTTGTCAAAAGATTAGAAGGAAAGAAAAGAACACGAATACCAACAGTGAAGGGGAAAAGCAGACAGGAGGAAGAACATGGTCATCCCATATGTAGCAGGGGTCTCCGAGAAATTAAGAAGAATTTTCAAAAAAACATCGTATCCCTGTCTGCTTTAAACCGAACAACACACTGAGGCAGCAATTGTTACATCCGAAAGACCCAATACCAAAACACAAGAAAAGCGACATCATATATGCAGTGCAGTGCAGTGAGAATGCTCTGATTTGTATGTGGGGAGACCAAACAGCAACTGCATCAACGTATGGCCCAGCACAGAAGAGCCAATTCCTCGGGTCGGACTCAGCCGTGTATCTGCATCTTAAGGATAAGGACATACCTTTGAAGATTGTAATGTTAACATACTGCGCGAAGGAACGTGACTGGTTCAAGAGAGGTGTTAAGGAGGCCATTTATGTGAAAATAAAGAAACCAAGCCTAAATAGAGGTGGGGGGGTTCGACCCAACTGTCTGCCATGTACAATGCTGTTTTACACACCTTACTCTGGGCGTTCCTATAAACCCCTTAGCCACTATCTAATCACACCCTTAACACCTGCTGTGATTGCAATTGTGTTAAAGGGACGGTGCCTGCTGTTAAAGGGACGGTGCCTGCTGTTAAAGGGACGGAGCCTGATTTAGATCCAACCTGGGGTGCTGGAGCGAGGCCTAAACAGCAAGAAGCTGCGATTGAAGAGGAAGATGTTCTTTCTGATAAAGGTGAAGATACTCCTCCTGTGAGTAGTATTCCCAAAAATACTGAGGATCTCCTAGTTTGGCTGATAAAAAACCAAGAGTTGGGTGATCAGCGCAGACAACAGGAAGAAAAATTTTTCTATGAGCAGGAAAAATACAGGAGAGAGAGAGCAGAACTGGAACATAAAGAGGAAATTCGTTTGCAGGAAGCTGAAAAAGCCAAGAGGGATGATCAATTCTTCCAGGTACTTAAAGCAATTCAGTATAATATTTCTCCTGTTTCAAATTTGAAACTGACTAAATTGACAGAGACTGATGATATAGAGTCATATCTAACGATATTTGAAAGGGTGGCTCAAGCAAGTAAATGGCCAGAGAATCAGTGGGTTATTCATCTAGCACCCTTTCTCACCAGTAAAGCACAACAAGCATATAGCCAAATGACAATAGAGAATGCTGAGGATTATGCAAAAGTGAAAAAAGCTATTTTGAGAAGGTAAAATATTCATCCTGAAACCTTTCGTCAAAGGTTCAGAACTTACAAGTATTGTGACAAAGAGGGTCCTAGAGAGACCTACACCTTTCTGACTGAATTGTGTAACAAGTGGATTGTTCCAGAGAAGAAGACGGTACAGGAGGTTTTGGGAATTATTATTCTAGAACAATTCTTGGAAATTCTCCATGGACCAATTAGGATCTGGGTTAAGGAGCATCAACCAGAGACTGGAGATAGCGCTGTGAGACTGGCAGAGAATTATTTGCTGGCAAGAAAAGGACTGCCAAGAAGACCCATATTGGTAAGGCCAACACCACTAACTGTTACTACTGACATACCAAGGCCAAATCTTTTGAAGAGCAAGAGCTATGGTAAAGATATTGTCTGTTTTTTATGTGGTAAAAAGGGACATTTAGCCAAAGACTGTGTAATTAAAGGGGGTAAAATGGCCAAGGAGTTTTCTACAAACTGTGTTGATATTGTACATAATTATTTACAACCTGTCAAAATTGATTCTCAGTATGTGAATGCTTTGATTGATACAGGGAGTCAACAGTCTTTAATAAGGTCGAATTTGCTTCACTTTCCTAAAACAAATGGTTGTTTACATTTAACTTGTGTACATGGAGATACCAAGGTATATCCTAAAGCAATGATACCAATGGAGATTGCTAATCAAAAGGTGTCATTAGACATGGGAATAGTGCCTACATTACCATACCCTGTTATTTTGGGGCAGGATACCCCTGGCTTCCATAATATGCTGGAAAGGGACAATTCTGTTTCTGCTGTAATAACTAGATCTCAGGTTAAAAGTCAGTTTAATACAGAGAAACTTGGTAATGTATTTCCCTTTGAAGATGAGATATTTCATGGCACTGGTAAAACACATCCTTCTAGAAAAGAAAAAAGAGGATTATGCGCCAGGAATGGAGTTCCAAAAACTCTTTTCTAGAAGAACCTTTTCAATCTCTCAAATGGGATGGGGCTATTTCTGTAAAGCAGCAGAAAGATACCACCCTCAGCCCACTATTCAAACAAGCAAAGGAAATGTCAAATGGACAAAAACATTTTCCTTGCTATCAAGTAAAAAAATGGAACTTTATATCGTGTGTGTGAACACCCACAGACTAAAGAGCAAGTGTGGCAAATGGTAGTACCTTCTGAATACAGAGAGTCAATCATGAATATAGCTCATTCCATACCATTAGCAGGCCATTTGGGTAGAAAAAAAACCCTGACCAGGATATTAAACAGGTTTTTTTGGCCCAAAATACATACAGACGTAGCTGTTTTTTGTGATTCTTGTTCAGAGTGCCAGTACACTTCTCCTAGGGGTAAAAAGTGTAAGATGGTTCCAGTTCCTTTGGTGGATACCCCATTTGAAAGAATAGCCATGGATATTGTTGGTCCTCTTGCAAAGAGTAGCAAAGGAAACCAATATATACTAGTTGTAAGCGACTACATGACTCGCTATCCAGAGGCTATTCCTTTGAAAAGTATAACAAGAAAATTAGCAGAAGAATTAATTAAACTTTTTAGTCAAATGGGAATTCCCCATACAATTCTTACTGACCAAGGTTCAAATTTCTAGTCTAATTTAATGAACAAATAAATTGTCTTCTGGTTATTCAGGCTGTACGAACCACTCCTTATCACCCAAAAAGTGATGGATTGGTTGAGCGTTTTAATCAGACTCTAAAAAAAATGCTCAGGAAATTTGTACAACAAGATCCAAAACACTGGGATCAATTGCTTCCATATTTGTTGTCCGCATACCGGGAGGTTCCTCAAGCATCTAGTGGTTTCTCTCCATTTGAATTGCTGTATGGGAGACGACCAAGAGGACCACTGGATGTGATTAAAGAGTATTGGGAGAAACCAGATTCCAACCAGAAAAATTTGATTGACTATGTAATTTCTATGAGAGACAAATTGAATAAGATGACAGAATTTGTCCAAGATAACCTTGCTGAATCCCAATCTTATATGAAGCAATGGTATGATAAATGTGCTACAGAAAAGCATTTTTTACCTGGTGATAAAGTCTTACTCTTATTGCCATCCTCTGATAATAAGTTGTTAGCTAAATGGCAAGGGCCCTTTAAAGTAACACGTCAAACTGGTCCGGTGGACTATGAAATCCTTTTGTCTGAAAGTTCTCGTCAAAAAAAGATTTTTCATGCTAATCTTTTAAAAAAGTGGGTGGACAAACCTGCTAAAACTTGTACTATTCTCTGAGAATATAACCCAAATGTTATTGAACAAGTTTACTCAAGGGTATCACTTGAGGGTTTAGAACTTTCAGAAATTAAAAGAGGTAAAGATCTTACATCTAAGCAGAACCAAGCATTAGACGACTTGCTTTATAAGTATAAGAAAACATTTGTATCTACACCGGGGCACACTAACCTACCGGTAGTTGAACATATCATTGACACAGGCTCTACTAAGCCTATACGTCAAAAACCTTACAGGGTGCCAGAGAAATTAAAACCAGTAATAGAAGCAGAACTAGAAATCATGTTACAACTAGGCATTGTAGAGCCCTCTTTCAGTCCCTGGTGTTCACCCATTGTTATTGTACCTAAGAAAAATGGTCAATATCGCTTTTGCATTGACTTTAGAAAAATAAATCAAACCTCGAAATTTGATAACTATCCAATGCCACGCATTGATGACATGATTAGCTAGTTGGGTGAAGCTCAATATATATCCACATTTGACTTAACGAAGGGTTACTGGCAAATCCCTTTAGAGAAAGAATCATGCCCAAAACCTGCTTTTGCCACACCAAAAGGTTTATATCAATTTACCCATATGCCCTTTGGTTTACATGGAGCCCCAGCAACGTTCCAACGTTTAATGGACCAGATTTTAAAATCCCACCAGGCATATTGTGCATCGTATCTTGATGATGTTATCATATTTAGTGCAGATTGGAAATCTCATCTTAATCATTTAGATAAAGTAATCTGTGCAATTTCTGCAGCTGGGCTAACAATTAATCCAGTTAAATGCAGTGTGGCCCAAAAAGAAACTTCATACCTAGGTTATGTGATAGGTGGAGGAAAAATAAAACCAGAAGCCTCAAAGATCTCCGCAATAAAGGATGCCCCTATTCCTAAAACTAAAAAAGAGGTTAAATCTTTTTTGGCACTGGCTGGTTATTACCGCCGCTTTATTCCTAATTTCTCAGATTTAGCAGCTCCTCTTAGTGATCTTACTAGAAAAACGGGCAAAAACCTAGTTGAATGGACTAATAATTGTTATCAAGCATTCAATGTTTTGAAGGAGAAGCTGTGTACTACCCCAGTTCTAAAAAACCCAAACTTTTCTCTCCCATTCCAAGTCGATGCATCAGAGAGAGGAATAGGAGCTGTACTTTGCCAAATAGAGAAACAAGAAGAGCATCCTATTTTGTTTATCAGCAGAAAACTTTTTCCCAGGGAGCAAAAATACTCTACCATAGAAAAAGAATGTCTGGCTATAAAATGGGCTATTGAGAGTTTACGTTATTATTTGACAGGGAAGAAATTTGTCTTAATTTCAGACCACCGCTCTTTATATTGGTTACATAAAATGAAATGTGATCTGAGTGAAAGACATCATTTATTTTTGATACAAAACCCACGTCCTAACACTGAGAACAGTAAAACTTTCTTCCAAACCTGGTGATGGCAGGTTAATTGCATAGCGTAGCCCAGATAGTCAGTATTTTTGGGGGACTCTTACCTTGTTGATTCATCAATATGTAGTGTGGCAGAGCTACAGTAATTCTACAATGCAGACAGCCACATCTCCTCTGCCCTGTGTGGCAGAGCTACAGTAATTCTACAATGCAGACAGCCACACCTCCTCTGCCCTGAGAGACTGAGACAAGGATGGGAGGGGGTGGGTATTGAAGAGAGAGGGATGAGGAGAGACTTGACTAGTTGGTGATACTTCTGAGGGAGCGAAAAAAACAAAACAACTTGCATGAGGAGACCAAACTTGATCCATCCAGCTAAAAAGAGAAGCTAGCTATTGGTGAAGATTGGAGAGACTGTGGGACAGGGACTTGAGGAGGAAGAGTGGTGAGTGACTTACTGCACATTGTGGATTGCATTTTCCAGAAGGGAGACATGGCCTACCTAAGGAGCATGGAATCCTCTTAATCAGACACTTGAAGACTGTTATCCTCTTAGGTGGATTACTTTCATATTCCTTTTAAGAATTACAAATACTCCCATTTGGGGAGTTGAGTTCTCCAACCTAAACAACTAAAGGGCCCCAACGCCAGCCATCTTTATAAGTGACCTCCTGGCCAGAGAAGAAGGATAAGGGGTAAAAGGACCTTAGGGAGGGAATATATATATAACACTGTGAATATAGTAGTTACAGCTATTACAGCTATTTTAGGGTTTTATAGACTTGTTATTTACATTGCATTCAGTTATAACTGTTGAATGTACAATATACCTGCCTGAAAGATATTTCTTGAAAACAGTTTATCAACTAGAGGGATGTTTGGATTTAACTAACCTTACTTGTTGTTTCTGGAATAAATTGTTTTTTTTTTCTTCTTTATAAATACCCCTCTGTTATTAAGTCTGAGCCCTCTGGGTGGGTCACCGCTGGCACAGGAGGAATCCATAAGTCAAAACTCAGCCGCCCCTTGGGGGGCTAGTGCTACAATAGTTTAAAAAAAAAAAAAAGCTGGATGAGTTTCTAAAAACAAAGAATTGCACAATACTAGTATTGATACATAAAGTTAGAGTTGATCCAGGGATATTTCCGATTGCCACTTGGTCAAAGAATTTTTTCCCCTTTATAATTCTGTTTTTTTGCCTTTCTCTGGATCAGCAGTTAGGCAGGAAATCTGGGTATTGCTATGTGGGTTGGATGTGTGTCTTTATTCAACCACATAGTTTACTATAAAAACTCACTAAGCAGGTGGAAATGTTTTTATTGTCTGTGACAGCAATAGGGAAAAACAGGCTGTATTGATATCAAGAAACCAAGATTATAGCTCCACTATAGTATTAGTAGAAGCTTTTACTGTAGTTTTTCTACTGTTATATGTTAAAGGCTACACAATACTTAAGTTTGTCTAGTGTATATTTTTAATTGCACATTGTTTATTGGTTAATATAGTAATAATGTTGCAATTGCATTATTTCCAAAAAGTTAAAAGATATGCCCCCAGGTAGAAGATCCCCAAAAACCTAGGATCCATCATACCTACCCTGTTAAATTCTACTCTTGAATGCTGTGAAAACTCAGTTTCACACAGGGTCCCTGGGCATTCATAGCATTGAGGAGTGAAAACTCACGATGCAGTCATTGGCTGTAAGGTTGGCTATGACTGCAGTGTGAACACGAAAGAGCCTGGAAATGTAAGCAAGGAGTGACAAGACATTGCAACAGATATCTCCTTGTAGAATAGAATCGAACAAAGTAAGTATAATGGATCCTAGGTTTTAGGCGGGTCTTCAACCAAACTGCAAATTTTGATATTGAGGGGTGGGCATGCCCATAAAATTGTAGTTCACCAGTAAAGCTATTGCTAATTAGATAAGGTGCTATTAGGGTTGCAATATACCACTTAGTTTCAACACTTAAATTTGAAGGTGAAATTGTATCATACATCTACAAACAGAAATTTTGTCTTTAAATCTAATTTGTCATCATAGAATTTTGATTTCTCAACAATTTTTTTTTGTTAAAGCATCTGAAATTTCGAAAGCAAAATTTTGCAGTCAAAACTTTATTTTTGCCACAAACAAACGATGCGACATTTCTATGGATAATGTTTTTTATTAAGAATAATTCTGATTACATTTATGTCATAAAGATGAACAAAGCTTTTAGAATAAAGTCTACCTGAAATAAATCTCAGGTATTACAAAATGTGAATAGAAAATGCAATCCCATGGCCCTTTGTCTACTAATTAGTTCCTTTAACAATTTCCATTGTATTTGAAAACAATGGACTTTATTCATTTGCAATTGAACAAAGCACTAAAATACAAGTCTGTATAGTTTATATTAAGATAATAAAACATATGTAATCCTTTGTGCATCTCTGTCTTTCTCTTCTTTCCATCTACAATATTTTTCTTAATTGGCAATGAAGTTGACAGACATGGTTTTCCTCCTGCCCTCTCTCCCACCTCTACTCTACTTTATTACTTGCCTGTCTCTGACTACTGTATAATAAGGTTTACTGAAGAAAATCAGCATTATGTATTCTTAAAACAGATTATTTTTACAGCAATTCAAGAGAAAGACAAAGTCTAAGCCAGCAGCGTACACACATTTTCTCCCTTAGAAACATACTAAACCTCCCAAGCACATTGAATGCTTTGCAAAGCACATCCAAGGTCCAAAGCACATCCAAGGTCCAAACTTTTATATCACTGCCTCAGATATGTGGTTCTATTTTCTATTTATTTTTTAGCATGCTTGAACTTCAGGGGAAAAAAAACCGAAAGGCTGAATTTCAATAAAATCTCTTTTAAACTTGTATCAAAGCTGTTTTGAGGAATTCTGAATAATGTATTTCACATTTAAGTGCTGGGAACCGTTTTGTAAAGATATTTGGTTAAATATTTGATTTACAACAAAGATTTGATGCATAAAATATTTTAAATGCTGCTGGATTTAGCATAATGAATACTGAGCACAATGCACTTCTTTCAGCTATACTTTATACTCTACTGTCACTCTGTTCTCTGATGTCCTAAAATATACCAAATAAATGTGGAAAAATGAAAACCAAGTTTGTCTAATGTGGCTTTGAATGTCTAGTTTACCCAACTGTCACATTCTGAGTTAAAAACTTTCTGTGCAGTTAAGCATTCTATACAGTTATCAGGATGTGCCAATACAATTATTAGGATACAACTTTAGAGATGGTCTAAAAAAATGAATAAATAAAAATGTGTAGTTTAGAAACATTTACAGGCTTATTTAATAAGAGGTGCTAAATGTGCCTGTGCTGTTAATTTGCAGCAATCAATCACATGATATTTTCACTGTTGATCAATTGAAAACAATTGATCACATCTGATAGGTTGCTGCAGAAAACAGCACAGGCAAAATGTTGCACCTCATATTGAATAAGCCCAGTAATCTATAACTCCTAATCTAGTCCAAACAATTATGTACTCGCAGGATTTTATCATTATAGTATATCTATTAAAATCAATTAATGTGTTTCAGCTTAAACAATCTGTCATCCTCAATTTCTAAACAGTAGCAGGGCATTGTACAGAGAGCTGCTATCAATCTCAAAATGCACCAAAGCTATTGTTGCTCTTGGTGTACTCTAATCCACCAAATAAACATATAGAATTGAGAAGTGGCCTAACTAATCATTACACTTTTCTGTGGAATTCTTTTACTAACAAGGTTGTAAAGATATACAGTGCATTATGAATGGACACTATCCTCATGCCTTTCTTTCTTTCACCTTTTAGAGATTAGTACTACGTTACATAGAATCTAAACTATATGTTAAATTTATACATGGCTTAATTTGCACACGGCTGAGGGCTTTTTAATCATCTTTTTTTCACCACAGGTTACACAGTAATTTAAGAAGCAATAAATAATCCGCAAAAAGCTTCAAGCATCAATAAATAGGTACTTGCAGAAAATATATTAAGTTAATCAATATGTGGGATCTATTAATTCTTTATGAGCTGTAGCTATGTATAAGCCATTCAACTGATAAATATTGTCAGCATACTGCCTAAAATTGTATTTCATTTACATTTCTCTAATTTATTTGTTAATACCAACATGAATCATGCAGTGATTTTTGGGGACAATTTCAGTGATTTTAGTTATACGCCCCCCACCCCCTTTCTGGGTTCCAGAGTTCTAGGTTTGCATCCTCTGCATTCTTTATCAGCCAGCACTGTCACTAAGTAAGAAACTTGAGAAGAAGCAGTAAGTCATTGGCTGTGACAGTCATCACTGTCATGGCCATGACAGCTGCTTCCCAGAAGAGGATGACCAGAGATGGCAATGCTCAAGAAGTATATATTTCTTTTGCAATTTCCTGGAGAGCAGTAAGTATTGAACTTGATTTAAAGGGGAACTGTGGGTTCCATACTGTGGTTGAGCCATCCACCTCTCTACCTGCCAAGATATAAAGAAATAGACCAGAAAGTTAATGGGTGGGAGGCTGACATGTGACATTCCTAAGGCTGCTCCTCCACCTCACAGCCAGCGAGCACAGTCTCAGTGTGTGAGGGAGACAGGAAGTCCCTCCCCCTCCCTGCTGTTTGAAGATCCCCAGAGAAGGTAAGGGAATCTACAGCCCTACTCTCTCACTATGTGAAAACAGCCTTTTCAGGCAGAGTTCTCACTCTGCCTGAAAAGGCTGTTTTCACACAGTTTTCTGTATGGGGCTCTGAGTAGCCCATAGCACCCGCAAGTGGGCAGCGCCATGGCACACTTGAGTGGGCAGGGCTAAGGCATCCGTGGGTGGGCGGGGCTAAGACATTCACGAGTGGGTGGGGTTAAGGTGTCTACAAGTGGGTGGAGCCACATGGGGCTGTGAGGGAAGGGGCCAAGGGGGGCATGCAAATGTAGGGGCCAGGGGGTCCATGAGTGGGAGGGACCAGGGGGGCTTGCAAGAGGAGGGGGGCTGCAAAGGGAGGAGGAGACACAGGGCAGATAGACTGTCACATAATTTCAGAGCAAGGGACCTAGTGATGCTGCTGCCATATCACACTCAAAAATGTAAAGGGTAGGCAAAAGTAGCTAGATTAGCAAGAAAGGAAAAAATTAATTTAAAAAACAAATATAATCTAAAAGAGGTAACTAAAAAAGCACTGTACATTGAGCAGCAACAATTAAGAAAACAAGTAAAGTAAAAATCACTTCTTTTTTAAAAAAATGCATTATTCCTTAGGGTGCTCATACACTAACAACATGGCTGATGGCATTGCATAGGCTGCTATGAAGATCATAGGGTAAGCAGAAATTAGGAATTCCTTAGGAATTAAGATATTTAGGAATCATGTATTCAGTATGGGTACAGGTGGGAATTTAGCACAGTAAATCATTCTTTATTCTATTACTCTATGGTTATTCCAGAAATAGACCAAGGCTTTTAAATGTTGTTGTAAGTCGCAACTGTTTCAGATCTCTCAAAATACTAAAATTGGACTGAAATTCATGTAAAAGAGAAGAATGCTTGAAAGACATTCAAAATATTACCACATATTAAATAAAAAATGTTTTTGAGTATTTGTCTTTAAATCTTCTGTTTACCTCAAAAAATAGGAAAACCTAATTGACCCAAGTATAAGCTGAGTGTTGAAATTATGGCCACTAATGCCTTCTGATTCTTTATTGTTTTGAGGCTTTAGTTGCCCTTTAAATGGACAGCAGAATTCCCATACAGTAGTCCCATACAGTAATAGCCAAATTCAGTATGGCTATTACTGTATGGGACTACTGTATGGGAAATCTGCTGTCCATTTAAAGGGCAACTAAAGCTTCAAAACAATATGGAATCAGAAGGCAACAATAGATACCATCCTCATTCTGATCCTGTATTGGTTTGAGGCTTTAGTTGCCCTTTAAATGGACAGCAGAATTTTGGCTATTAATGTATGGGAATCCTTCTGTCCATTTAAAAGGAAACTAAAGCCCAATTCTTTGGCACTACAGATGTTTCTAAACTACAACTCCCAGCATGCTTTCATGCTTTCATTGGGAGTTGTAGTTTCTAAACATCTGCAGTGGCAGAAAAAATAGGCCCACAACATTTTCCTGTGTAAGGTAAGAAAAAGCTGTGTAAGTTTAGTAAAAAGCAGTCACTCACCTCACGCACTCTGCAATCTGGCTGCCGCTCCCTCCGCATACATGTCACCTGACGTCACTACTCGGTGCCGGAAGTGACATCAGTGGATGCGGTGCAAACGGCAGCCAAATTGCAGAGGGAGCAAGGTGAGTGACCCAAGTATAAGGAAAGGTTAATTTTTCAGGCTTTTTTTTAAAGCCTGAAAACCTCTGATTATACTCGAGTATATATGGTAAATATATAGTTTTCTCATTTCTAATTTACATAACCTCAACAAAGCAGTAATCCACAAAAAAGCATTTGTTTGGGTTTTATGGTATTGTAATGCTTTCTGCTCTGTACAGATAACTTTCCTTTTTGGTGCCTGAGGCACTGTAAGATAAAATGGCCTGCCTTAAGTCCAAAGAACTAACAGGAGAACTGAACCCAGTTACCCACTTCAAAAGCTAGTGTCATACCTATGATGCACCCCCTGGCAAAACACTGCAGTCTCTGTCTTCAAACACCAAAAAAAAGCTATTCTATTTATTTTACTGTAAAATTCAATAAAGTACAGAAGGTAAATAAATGCTAAAAGTGTTGTTTAAAAGACAAATGTATTATTTTATTTAAAGAACATTACATCACAGTAACATTTTGTTTTTTTCTTTTAATATTAATTGAAAATTAGAAACAAAAACTTGTGCAATGAGATAAAATGATGATGTCTGCACAAAAGGTAAAAACCAATACCCAAAAATAAAGTATTAGTGGGTATTAAGGGTTAGAAAGCCCGATTAATCTTAAAATAAAAAGAAGTTTTAATTTTAAGCATTTTCTAAAGCCCCAAAACCTTATGGCTTATGGGAAACAGGTAAGGAGCAATATTGGCCTTCCTCTTACTTCCTTTTTCAAGGATTTAGGTACCACAGTAAGAAAATGTATGTATGTAAAAAGTACCGTATATACTCGAGTATAAGCCGACCCGAGTATAAGCCGAGGTACCTATTTTTACCTCAAAAATTAGGAAAACCACATTGACTCGAGTATAAGCCGAGGGTTGAAATTGACCAATACTGCCTTCTGTAGCCATTGCATTTTATTGCATACTGGTAGCCATGGGGATTACTGGTAGCCATGGGGATTACTGGTAGCCTTGGGAATAACTGGTAGCCATGGGGATTACTGGTAGCCATGGGGATAACTGGTAGCCATGGGGATAACTGGTAGCCATGGGGATTACTGGTAGCCATGGGGATTACTGGTAGCCATGGGGATTACTGGTAGCCTTGGGGATTACTGGTAGCCATGGGGATTACTGGTAGCCTTGGGGATTACTGGTAGCCATGGGAAATGTACTTACAGTTTGGTGTGCAGAGCCTTCCGGACACCTTCCCAGAGCCTTCCGGACGCCTTCGCAGAGCCTTACAGACGCAGCCGCAAGTCAGGATGGTAAGCCGGCAGTTCCCAGTAGTGCTTTGCGGGTGCGCGATGACGTCATCGCGCCGACATGCGCAAAGTACTACTGGGAACTGCCGGTCTTCTTACCTGACTCGCGGCTGCGTCCGGAATTAAGGTAAGTCCCAGCTTGACCCGAGTATAAGCCGAGGTTAATTTTTCAGGTCATTTTTAAGACCTGAAAACCTCGGCTTATACTCGAGTATATACAGTACATTTTTTATATGAATATTTAGTTTAAATATGTAAGCCAATAGATTTGGGATAGCAATGTCAATTTCACTTTTAAAGAAAATACTATGAAATCTATATTTTCCACAGCTCATTGAAAAATAAATGTAGCTAGTGTAATTATAGAATGTGCCATGTGTGCAGTAACTGACTTCTATCTGACTCCTCCCAGAGTCATCATCACTGACGATTCTTCCACCTCTGACATTGGAGAACATATGTTAATGGAGGAAAGGGGAAAGCTTAAAAACAGCAACTGCCAGAGAGTTATCATGCATAGGTATAATTCTCCTTTAAAGAAATTGATATAATGTTTGTTTTCTTACATTACCTGCTTTGACAGGTACCAAACTTTTAGTACTTATACTGTACTGTATAATGTACTTATGTTTTGTTCTTTATGATATGACATTCTATGCTGGATTTTAATATACTCTTCTGAGAAAGTTTCCCAAAACATTAGTTAGTATCCTGTGTTTATAGAAGACTCACAAAGTAAATGCTAAACTGACTTGTAGGAAAAATGTAAACAGATTGGTATAAATATTTATGTTTTGAGGTCTTGTGAGATTCTAATATTGTTAAAACATAAAATGGTCGTATGAATAACTAGATTTCTGGAACTATGCAATTTTTTTCAGCCATGCAATTAGCAGAGGAAGAAAACAAAAGGAAATACATCAGATATATATTTTAAACAATCTGCTGAAACTACCATTTTCTTCTTGATTACCTGGACTGCTAAAAATTATTTCTGTATACTCTTTGATCTGCTAAAATTCAAAATCTCTATTTAAATTAATTCAATAGACTGTGAATTCCCAAAGTGTTCATCTGTGGATCAAAGTGAATGCCATGACTTGGAAATTACACTGCCTGTTGTTCTAATTGTCAGAAATTTTAAGTATGGCCAAAATATTGTGAATGAGTTTGGAGATGAATTGGCAGACCTGAAAAATGTATTGCTTTTGAGTTTCAACTTGGATTGTTTCAACTTACTGACTTTTGTTGTTGAGTTTCATATTTTGTTCACATTTTGGTCACAAACATTACATTTATTGGATGTTAAATATTATATTTTTATTGAAAGGGAAATAGTTTTTTATATGATGGAAGAAAAATCATGGGAGATATGGGTATATAATTTTGCATAGTTTGTGCACACACTGTAAATTGTGAGATTACACACATGGAGATGGCCAGTGAACCAATTGAAACATTGCCTTGGAAGCGAGAGGGAGAAGGGTATCTGTCTCTTGTTAAAATAGCGAGCAGTCACTCTGGGCAGTATAGCATGTATGGGCAGTATAGCATGTATATCATTGTTGATCTGTTAAGTCAAGAAACCTAGTTTTCTCATTTAAGATATATTATACATTTTTATTACTATTTAAATTCTTAGAAGACAAATCATTTAAATTACTAAATGACAATTAGAGAAACTGTCCCAGTACTTTCCCTGTTGTTTCTGCAGGTTAACGGTTAGGGTATCTGGTTGGAGATGTATTTTCCCTGATAAACTTTTGCAAACCTAACAAGTTTGCAGAAGTTCCCAAATGTTGAAAATAATAATAAAAATAAAGTTTGAGCCCACCATGGTGACGAATATTAGTCCATCCTTATCTTAGATACAGTGCCTTTGGAATGCATCATTATTCAATGTGAGTTTACCAGACTTAAAATGAAGTAAAATAATAAAAGTTTGCTGCTTTATGAAAATGTTAATTAGTTTTAAAAGTTCTTTTACAGCCAAATTCACAAAAAACAGCAAAACAGTGCTGATTTATAAATTTGCCTCAAAGAATTTAACTGCCTTTACAACTACGTCGATACGCTGCTTGCTAACCTTCATATCAATTGAAAATAGGCCTCCAAGGTCTATTCCTTTAGTTTAGAATGAATGCTTGCTGACATTTACATTATTACAGAATTCTTATTCTTGTGATCTGCATTCATTAACGATCAATGAAAATCCATTTCTGACCCTGGAGGCTTATAAATGATTCCTGCCGGGAAAAAATATCTCTTATTGGTTTCTTATGTGACCCATAAATTCTCACTCTTATCTGTATTGCTCCTATTTTTAACCATCTCTTACATACAGTATATAGCAATTCCACCTTATTTGCCATTTTGTCTTTTCTTTAAAATATGTGACCAGGCATTATTAAAGCTGGCATTAAATACATAGTTGAGGGTGAGATCCCCCCAGAGCCATGCAGCCTCTGCTAAATCTCTTCCGGGGGATGGGAGAATCTCCCTGCAAATCCCTACCAGGCAAGACGGGCTCTCTTCTTCTCCCGATTTTCATTACTTTTCATCCAGGATCCAAGAATAACAAACCAGATGTCCTTTCACATATGTCAGTTTATGAAGAAAGGGATCTTACTGAATGCCAATTTTGGTGGCCCACAATAGTTGTGTTTTGACATGGGGTTTGAAGTAAAGATCCAAGTCTAGTTATTCCCAGGCAACAAATATGAGAAGATGGGGATATTGGGGAGTCATTCATTTAAATTGTAAATTTAGGTAGGGGAATAAATCCTAAGGGTAGAAAAAAAAGACAAGTTTTATCTTGTCCATGTTCAGATTGAGGAAGCAGGGGACATGAAAGCAATGGTTGTATTAGGGCAGTTAGGGACCTTACAATACATTCATTAGCATAATGCTGAAATTAAAAAGGGCTACTTGTCTGAGGATTTGTATTTCTTGCTGAATCAAGAATGCTTTATATGAATTTTAAAGTCAATTTAAAAGTGAGAACATCAGACTATAGTAAATATAGTCTTGCTTAGCAATAGAGAGAAACATGTTTGTACAATGAGAATATCCCTGGCACATTTCTTGGGCGATATTTTGTGTACATTAAATAATAAAGCACTTCTCCATCATTACTACCTGTTCATTAGTCTGTAACCTTAGAGAATAGCAAGCGATTACTGTAAATTTACCTCTGATTTTTAAAACAGATCTTTAGTGGGATTTCCAAGTGGTGCTCCTTTATTTACAGCTTTGCAGATATTTAAAGGTTTGTTGCTGTACAAAAGTGTTTAAATAAAAAAAAATTAATGTTGAACCAAATTTATTGGATTCTAAAGAACAGATGTGTTAATAGACACAAAACATTCTAAAATGGTTGTCAAAATCCTTCAGGGTTTTGTTTATGCATGAGCATGATGACCCAAAAATTATATTCTGCCCTTTATTTTGAGTCTGACCCATTGTTTGCAGGTAATGTCTATGTCATTCCATATCAATGGGGTACCTAACCACATCTGGTAAGAGATTAACTGCAAATGATTGCAATATGCAACATGTTGCCTTACTTATCTGTTAAATAATTTTCCTTTTCAATTTGCTCCACCTATGGCTAGGAGGTACATGCATGTTTACTATTTTTAACTAATTTCTAGTTTAAACAGAAGAGTTTGACAACAGGAACCATTGTAGACTGATATAAAAGATGTAATGGCTTTGTAAATGGATTATTACATTTAACTTCACAGTTAATTAAACAAGAACACATCAAGGGTTTATTTTATTTCTACTTTTAGTTCAAGCTTATGTTCCAAGATAACTGTTTGCATGCTTATCATAGTTATACTCATAATAAATTTATCCAATTTATTAAAGTGCTGTACAAGCCAATGACTGCAGAGTATTCAAGGAGAATCTGAGAATTTCTGAGCCCTGAAAAAGCTCAATGTGGAAGCACTCTGAGCTTTGGCTGTATTCAGAAGGGGCAGAATTGATCTGAGAAGAATATTTCACTTCTCAGGTGTGTGAGTATTACTCTGCTAATAGGATAAAAAAAAAACAGTTGCATAGTATTTTTCCAGCTCTGTGTCATAGTTTTTCAATGTTTCCAATTTCCATATGGAAATATACTGTAATGTTGGTGTTTAGCACAAGCCTAATGTAAGACTAAAATAATTTCAGAAAAATACTGCACAGTGAATTTTTAGAACCTGTATAGTTTAAAAACAAATTTTAGATGGTATGTTAAAAGTAATAAATAATTATTATTAATGCAAAATGTGAGAAACATATTTTAGCTTTGCTGTGAAAGGAATACTGTATTAATATTGCATTATTATGGTCATGTTGGATGTCTGAGATGACTTAAAACAATTTTAGGGGTATGTACACCCTTAAAACAAAAAACTGATACATGTCTGTCACCTGCCCCAACCCAACTGATATATTTAGTACATTATTAGATGTGTACTAACCAGATATTTAAGGATAATCATTGCCCCCTCCCTTCATGCAGTCAATTAAGGCTGTAACTGGTGAAATGACAACCAGTGATTGACTGCTGATTCCCCTGCTGCCTTCTCTGAACAGGGAGGAGGCAAACACAGTATCTTTTCCAGAAAGTAATAGAACTTATAATTACATATCTGGTAACAAATGCATGTAATAAACTGGTAAAAATAGAAGTTTGGGGTATTGGCAGTTAACTGACAAGTCACCAGTTTTTTTTTTTTTAAGGGTGGATATGCCCTTTATATTTTGTTGTGGAGAGCTTTGTTCTGTTGTTCATAAAAATACACATAGATTTTTTTCCACAAAAATTAATTATAACGTTATTATTTATTTATTAAACTATATTTGCATGTCAATGGTGTGCATTGATGGCTGATGACAGATTAGGAAAGCCACATCATCATTAGCATATTATTTTAAATTGTAAAAAGTCTTGTTTTAATAAAGCAATGTATTCATTTCTTATTAACATGGACACTAAACATTATTGTTCATTGCTAATCCAAAAGGGATCAATCAAAGAGATTAATAAAAGCATGAATAAGAGATTTGCTATATCATTCCATTGGGTTATATCGCATTCACTTTATTTATCCATCAAAGCACAAAGGCAGGTTAATGAATCACAAGTTTTAACATCCAAATTTGTGATCTATTCCTCAGGGAACTGATACGAATTAGGGAGATATGCAGGGATTATCACCTAGGGCGCATGTATTAAAAGCAACTTCAAACAAACAAAATCCAGTTTACATTTCAAAATATTATTCATACACTTAATTAATATGCAGTTATTAACAATGAAACAGAAAACACTTATACCATTGTACTGTACAGCAATAGACACTGTGCACGTAATGTACAGAAATACGTACATTTTCTTTCCCTTTTTTCCTGCATTAAGAATGTGCAGGGAAGTTTTTATTTTGGAAATCTAGTCACCTGTGTATTAATAACCAATACATGTGTGCACTTATCTGGAACTTAGAGAATCAGTGCTGACCACTGATGTTATACAGCACTGAGCTGTGGGTTTACATCCAACAACAATAGACATTTTATGCCAAAGGGTATAAATAAAAAGACATGATTTTAATGCAGTCATGTAGAAATGGAAGATCAGTTTATAATAAAAAAATAATATGTGCCCTTATATCTGATCAACTGCTGTATCTTGATTGTTTAGCCATGCAGCTTTATGTGCATGATTGGACTCAAAAAAAAAAGCTCAAATGTAATGAAAAATAGTTTTCAAAGAAGTTTTTATTACCGTATATACTCGAGTATAAGTCGATCAGAGTATAAGTCGAGGTACCTATTTTTACCTAAAAAATGAATAAAAGTGATTGACCCGAGGGTAGAAATATGACCCTCCTGATTCTGTATTGTTTTCAGTAATCCCTAATTCTATACCCCCTAACACCACACAGACACAAATATACACACATAAACAACATTATTTACAGCAGCAGTACCCCCATAACTACATACTCCTAACCGCCCCTCCCTATACAGAAGCCCATTTAGACAATTATCATATCCCCCAGCAGCCTCCATGACCACATACTCCTAACCCTTCTTCCCAATACAGAATCCCTTTAAGACCCACCACCATTATTTATCCCCCCCCATACCCCCAACCCTAGAGGCCCAGAGGCAGCAGGCCAGAACTGGCCCAGAGGAGCAGTCATTTAATAAAGTACCTCTGCTCTGAAGGATAAGGCTGGATACCAGCTGAGATCTCATGGACTCCTTCACACTCATGGACTCCTTCACACGTGGGTGGGACACAGATGACTGGGAATCACTGACAGCAGCAGACTGCCTGCTGTTGGTCTCTGCAGTGAGGTAGAAGGCCCCCCAAGGTCCTGGGCCCACCGGGGATTTCCTAGTATGCCAGTCCAGCCCTGCTGCCGCATCTCCTGATCCGCACATCCAGTCTGATATTTGTAAAAGAATCCGGCTGCCGCATCTCCGATCGTCGCATCCACGGACGTCACTACTCGCGCCATGAAGAAGACAGGCGCCAAGTGTGACGTCAGTGGATGCGATTATCGGGAGATGCGGCAGCCGTATTATTCTTACAAGTTAGTGACTGACCCGAGTATAAGTCGAGGTTCAGTTTTCAGGCTGTTTTTACAGCCTGAAAACCTCGACTTATACTCGAGTATATACGGTATATGTACGTGTTCCCCAGACCATTTCCCAGATCCCAGAGACATTTACAGTAACATATTATTTCTTTTTCTATATTCAAATTATTCAGAACTTTCAGATGTTTGTCTTCCATTGACTTCTATGGCACTGTTTTCGGATTTGAGAATTTTCAAATTTTTTCGGAAATCCAAAAACGGAACTCACTGGTTTTGAATATCTCCATGACTGGAAATGAACATTTATTCATGTTATGAAATCTATAAATGGTTTTGTGGCACCATTAGCTATTCTCTTATATACCTTTGTGGCAACTGCTAAAATAGTATTCTTAGTGTGTAAGTATATACGCTGGCGTTAAAGACTTGCAGGTGAGATTCAACCAGAGCTGCGCAGCCTCTGGTAAATCCCGGAGGGGATATTTTGTGGCTCTGGGTGAATCTCAGTGAATCCCTGTTGGAAAGGGATCTTGGAGTTTTGGTGGATAACAAACTTAAAGGAAGCAAGCAGTGCCAGGTGGCAATAACCAGAGCTAGCATGGTATTGTCTTGTATAAAGAGAGGTATGGATTCAAGGGAGGAAAATGTTATTCTACCTCTTTACAAAGCATTGGTAAGGCCTTATTTGGAATATACAGTGCAATTTTGGAATCCTGTGTACAAAAAGGACATCTTTGAAATGTGAAGGGTTCAGAGAAGGGCAACTAAATTAATAAGGGGATTGGGGGAGCTTGAATATGAAGAGACTGGAAAAGTTACAATTATGTACAATAAACTATCTGGGGCATTGTTCACCAATAGAACATGTCAGAGGACACAAGGACATCCCTTAAGACTTGAAGAAAAAAGGTTTAGGCTTCAAGTTCGGAAAGGGTTTTTCACTGTGAGAACGGTAAAGCTATGGAACTGTCTTCCAGTGGACTTTGTTATTGCAGGTTCATTGGTCAGTTTAAAAAAAAATCTGGATGAGTTTCTGCAAACAAGGAATGTTGCAAGTTACTGGTATTTACACATAAAGTAGAGTTGATCCAGGGAAATTTCTGATTGCCACTTGGAGTCAGGAAGGAATTTTTTCCCCCTTCATAAATTTGGTGTGGGGGGGGGTTGCCTTCCTCTGGATCAACAGTTAGGCAGGAAATGAGGATATTGCTAGATGGGTTGGACTGGATGGACATGTGTCTTTATTCAACCTCAAATGCTATACTATACTATACTATTGTAAACCCCCTAAGCCGTTTTCCCTGACATTTCTGCATAAATCACATTTAACGCGATTTATTAATGTCCGGAAACGGCCACGAAAAGTTAACGCGGCGTTAACTCTTCGCGCCGATACTTACCTGTTACCGCCGCTTCTATTTATAAAGCGGCGGTAACTGTTTCGCACTGCTAGTATTGGCTGTTTTGCTTCGCCACCTTGAAGGTGGCGGAAGCAGCCGATACTAGCCTCCCTGCATTGGGGATGGGCAGGCAACCTGCGGCGGGTGGTCGCACGCGCCCCGGGGGCCCGCCCTCAACCCCCCGCGGCGGTGGCGACCACCACCGTGCACCCCCTCCCAGCAGCCCCTCCAAGCCCCCTGCCCCGCCGCTGGCAGGGGGGGAAGGGAAGGGCCCACTGGGAGGGGTGGAGGTACCCTCCAGCGGGGCCCTGAGAAGGGCCTTTTGGGGCTTAAGGGGTCCCGCAGCTCGAACCGGGACCCCCCTCCCCGCCCTTATAAGGCCCTTGCGGCACAGACAGTGCCTTTGGCGGGGGTTGACCCAGTGTGCGGCTCTTAAAAGAGCCCTTGGGCGGCATCTTCTTTCTTCCAGTCCAGGCGACACCAGCTCCGCTGAAGCCGCTGACCCCCGGAGTACCCCTGCGCTGCCAGGGGTACCCCTGACGGGCGCCGCGACCTCAACGAGGCCGATGTTGCCAGCGTCTTTATCCGACGTGACGTCTTCAGGCTGGCGACACCAACCCCACACAGGTTGCTGATACAGGCAGACTCACTGCAGCCGCGGGAGGGGGTTGCTGGAAGTGGCAGCGGCTAGTGGTCGCTGCCGTCGCGGGGGGGTCAAGGGCGGGGTGGGTGTATGCCCGCCCCCTTAGTGCCAGGAAGGGATTTTAAGTCCCTTTGCGCGATATTGTACTTAGCGCATTGCGCTAAGTGCAGTATTGCCGCGAAGGGACTTAAATTACCGCATACATCGGGGCTGCGATACATATCGCGGAATAAATGCGCTCGCCATTATAAATATGCATAGCGCTGTTTTCGTGGCGCGATGTGTGGAGGTAATTTTTTTGCGGAATAATGTTTTTTTATAAATATGCCCCTAAGTCATTGGTTCTGGATGTTGCAATCCAGAAGAAAGCCAGCAAGTGGTTGAAAGCCCTTTTATTTCATGATCAAAAATTTGTAAAAGCAAACTTCCTAAAGCCTGCTTTTTCACTATACATTAGAGTCTTAAAATGATTGGGCCAGACAGCTTTTGCAGGAATGTCAGGAATGTCTTTCTATCTAGAGATAGTATAGTATTTGAGGTTGAATAAAGATATATGTCCAGCCAGTCCTACCTAATCATAAATACCAAATTTCCTGCCAAAGAGTTGATCCAGAGGAAAGCAAAAAAAAATAAAATAAGTATGAAGGGGAAAAAACTCCTTCCTGAATACAAGTGGCAATTAAATATCGCTGGATCAACTCCATGTATCAATACCAGTAACCTGCAACATTCTTTGTTTTCAGAAACTCAAACCATTCACGGTGAAAATCCACATTCAAACTTTTATTCCAGTCTTAAGGGATGTCCATGTGTCCTCTGACATGTTCTATTGGTGAACAATGACCCAGATCATATCCCCACACAAGTACTGTTTCTCTAGTGTGCATAATAGTAACTTATACAATCTGTCTTCATATTCAAGCTCCCCCATTCCCTTTATTATTTTAGTTGCCCTTCTTTGAAACCTTTAAATTTCCAAAATGTCCTTTTTGTACACAGGATTCCAAAACTGCACATCATATTCCAAATTAGACGCTACCAGAGCTTTATAAAGAGGGAGAAAAATATTTTTTCCCTTGAATCCATACCCCTCTTTATACAAGACACTGTCTTGCTGGCTCTAGCTGTGGCTGCCTGGCATGGATTGATACATTTAAGTTTGATAACTCCAAAAAAAAACTCAAGATCATTTTCACTTAACACAGAGCCTTTTAAAGTATAAGTAGCACAAGGATTTTTAAGTCCAAAATGTATCACCTTACATTTATTACCAATGAATCCCATATACCACAGCAGCTTAATTTGACAACCTATCTAGATCTGCCTACAACAATTGCAACATTTTGTGTCATCCACAAATACAGAGACTTTGCTGACAATACCCACTTCCAAATCATTAATAAACAGATTAAATAGAAGTGGCTCCAACACAGAACCCTGTAGCACACCACATTACTCCATATGAATGAAGAGACACTTACAGCTTATAATCTTTTGTTTTACTAAGACTATATGGTTATTTACATCAAGATACGGTAAGGTATCAACATAAGCTTTGGTTGGTCGGAAAGATAAGAACCTTTTTTGGTAGAGTTGATATTGCTATTGACAGTTTATTGTATAAGGTACATTTGAATTATATACTGTCCCTAGTATATTACTTTTTCTCTGTCTGTTATTGCATTTCTTTTTTTAAAAAGTATTGTATTTGCAAAATGTTACTTTATGGAATCATCTAGTCCTGTAGCTTTTGTGCTACAGCTTTGTAGCCTAATCATGAAATAAATTGAAGAGTATTTTTAATAGCATGGCAGGGGTAACACTGTTGTCTAATTCTAAGAAATATTGTGAGAACCTGGCAGAGAAGTTGTACAATTTATACTTTTATCTTGGTGGCCTTTCCTATGTAGTGACCTTTCAATTTCTCTCTTCGTAATTCTTGTTAATTGTCCAGACTAATCTCACTATATATATATAGATAGATAGATAGATAGATAGATACCAATCCAATCAGCTGCACTCAAAATTTTCAATAATCAATTGTTTACTTCAAACATATCACAGTTGCATAAACTGTGATAACCAACCAACTTGTCCAATCTATAGATTGCAATTAGCACACTTAACTCTTAACCCACACACCATTCTCATTGTTGGAGTGTGGGTTGTTAAGAGTTAAGTGGGCTGATTGTTGTGTGAACCACCTTACCTTAAATCCAGCAGGAAATGAGGTATCTGTAATCCTAATGACAGTCCCTGGTGGACTGAAACGCGTTGATGTGATCCCAATAAACTTTATTATTTTGAGAAATCCAGTTGAGTGATCTGAATTTTCTAAATATTTATCCAGTTACCCCGGAGTAAGCACCCTGGTTGATGTATCTGAAGCGAATGCAATCAACCTCCTTTTACTTATATAGATAGATAGATAGATAGATAGACTTTATTTGAGCTCTGTATGCATTTTAAATATACAGTACTGTATAAGCCAATGTATCGTACTGTGGTAAATCAATGTGATTTTTTTTCCTTATCGAACATGCTGTAAACATTTTTATTAGTCTGAAAACAATTGTACTATATCAGGTTCATATGGTTATCATAGTGTGTATCCACCTTACACAATGTAGCAAATGTGTGAAGTTAAAAAATGGTGGCGGGGGTCACATAAAATTTAGTAAAGGTGTTTTCTTGTTTATTAAATCCATATCTATACATAATAGCTTATAATGTTAATGCATTTGTTCCAAAACATGGTAATCAAACATTGGCACTCACTAAAATGACCGTACATTTTTATGAGTGGAATGGTATTTTTCCTAATCTTTTCTGAAGCAAAGTTTGTAAAATAAATTATGCCTACAACGTGGTATGAATTCTAACAAGAGGCTTCTCATTAACAATTTTTTTTCTTATAATGACCCACAGCACAGCAAGACTCGTAAAAATGCTCATAAAAGTACAACCTGCCTTTCTCTCTCAGATGAATTACAAAAACTTTGTCAGATTGCTAGTGTTGCTATTTTCCAATAATGTGCGAATTAAGATAAATATGTTACGACACCCTGGGATTACCATTTTTTTACAGCCTTTTATACTTTCTGAAAGAAAGAAATTGCAGGTAAACCTTAATGAAGCCAGATCAGGGCAAGTGAATTACTATGGTCATAAAGGGACACAATGCCATAAAATCTCAATGTCATCTGTATACTATGTTTCAATAATTTACGCAAGACATCAAATACAGTGAGTAGTGTTTGCTCTATAAATTATTCATTCAAATTTGCCCTTCTGAGTTGTTGTGTAACTGCAGTATTTGGTCTTGCATGCCATAATAAATTACCTAAAATCTACCTGTTTGTAAACATACATAATAGGCTGCTCACATTCAGAAATATTAATATTAATACAGGACACAATAGCATACTTATGCATTTAAAAAAAAATAATACGAGTTCTTTCATATAGTTTCATAGAAGTTAAAAGGCAACGATACTGAAAAAGTGACTCATCTTAATTTAGAATTAAAAACACATAAGTAGCACTTATCCCGAGATCAGTGTGTTGCTGCATGTCTTATATCCAGTATTTGTTTTGCTCAGGCTCAGAATCTCCCCTCTTAACTGACACCGCCTTTATCAGACCTGAATATCTGTATAGTCTGACATGCTTAGTAATCACTAGAGAAAGGAAAATTAACCACCATGCAGTTTATACTTGGAAAATTATCTTATTCTATAGCAGCAGAGTTTATGCTAATAGATTAGGCTGAGATTACTTGATAGCTTAAAAAGGTGCTTAAGATCTGATCTAAGGAAATATGGGGGGTGTACCAAGGTGGTTAAGGGGGAATAAAATATTTTCCAATTACAGATACCTTTAGGCAGTACTACTCAAAAGCACAGTAAACCATATCTACCTTACAAAAAAAAGTAAATGCAGAATGTGTACTGAATGAGTATTAGTTATAACAATTAAACACAGTTAGGGAAATGCAATACGGGCACAACTGCTTTTTTTGATTTTTTTGTGGTAGGGGTGGATATGCCCTTAAACCTTATTTAATTTGCAGGGAAGAGGCATCATTAGGCGTATGTGGTAGGTAAGGTAAGGGGAATGTAGAGTTTCTTATTTCACTGCTGCACAGGGAAAAAATACAAACTCCTTACAAATGTAGTTGATAGTGGATCTGAACCCAGGACTAAGCACTGCAAGGTGCTACTCCTGATCCACCACTGGCCCTCATTCCTGTAAAAATTCAAAGTAGTGAATAACAGAGACTCCCTATCATTTTTTACTGTACTTTCTAAAGCCAATATAATATTGGGTGGATCATGTCCCCTATAAAAAAAACTGTTTCTCCAGTTGCCTGGAGCTGAATCAGAAGACTGGTGAGAGGCTGCAACGACCTCTAAATATCAGTGCAGTACTGGGTCATTAGATGGAGAGACTGACACTTTCCTGGAACTGAAACTCAAACAGTACTGATCATCATATGTGAGGACTGTGTTTTCTTTTACTACCTCAGTGAGGAGTTTCTTCATCACATTGTGCCTTACAAGTTATTGTGTTTCACATCATCACATAAGCTCCAACAGGCTCCCACCATTAAGACTAATAGCCACTGGCCAGTGAGCAGGGTATAATTGTATAGATTAATATGACAGTTTACCTCTTGTTATTAACACTGATTTGTTTGCCATGTTTTTCACAACTGTGTTATTGCATTCTATTGTTTGGAAACATAGCACCCCCTGCCTTCTGTGTCTATTGAAGCCTCACTCCCCTTGTAGATAGCTGGGAGGTGATATCTTTCACTGTCCATACACTGTCACTGTTAGGGATGGCATTGAACTCGAACTCGAACCCGAGTTCGAGCCGAACTGTTCGAGTTCGAACGGACCCGGACTTCTCGAACTATCTCGGACGCGGACTTTCGATATTTCCCGGACTTTCGATGATTTATCAAATGTTCGAACGTTCGAGTATCGAATCTGCGAGTAAAATGTACATGGTATCTAGGCGCGAACATCGAATCTGCGAGTAAAGTCTCCATTACAGCCTATACGTGAGTATCGAATCTGCAAGTAAAATGGCCATGTTACCTCGAATGTTCGAACGCGAAAGCTCGAAAGTAGCGCGCGTGAGAGTAAAATCGATTTTACGAAAGTCCTGAATATTGGAACATGCTCCCCAGACCATTTCCCAGGTCCCACAGCCATTTACATTAAGTTACCATTAATATTTTAGTTGTATTTGACTCAAACTTTTCGAACTATTTGCCTCCCATAGACTTTAATGGGTCCGTTTTCGAACTTTCGAACTTTCGAACTTTTACAATAGTTCGAAAGTTCGAAAACGGACCAAACTTTCAATAGTTAGACCATCTCTAGTCACTGTGAGATTTGTTTAATAATTTTATGGCTGTTGAAATGAAGGGTTTCATATTAGAATAAATCCCTTCTGTGTTGGGTGTTTATAAGTCTCTGGGCTGAATTATACCATAGGAACAAAGCAGGAATACCCGAGTTTAATTCAGCAGGGTGTGCTACATACGTTAATATAAAAAGGCTAACAATTATATTCTATTACTACAATGTAAGATATTTTAGGCTTAGGAATTTAGTGTTGTGACTTTTTCTAATGTATTTCTTCCAATGGTGGGAAAGAATGAACATTAATTTGAATCGAAGTTTCTAAACTTTTTTTAGGACTTATTAATATAAATTAGAGATGTAATGTGGTTTCGAATAGAACACAGTTTCGAAACGAATCTGAGGGTTTTCAATGTCCTGATGAAACTTTCGGAACTCCCGAATTTCACGGAACCCAGATTTTTCGAATCTTCGATTTGTATCGAAAATCGAAAGTAGACGATTATCGAAAATCAAAAGTAGACGATTTCCAAAAATCTAAAATTGAAAGTAGACGATTATTGAAAAACAAAACTTGAATTTTCCAACTTTCCAAAAAGTTTGAAAATTTGAAAACGGAATGAAACTCAACAGTTTCCAACATCTCTAATATAAAAGAGTCTAATATTTTCCAAGCTAGGTAATCAAAGAAAATGAATGTACTGTTTACAGATTATACACTGTATACAGTTTATATGGAAGTTCAAGGGGCAGTAATAAAGAAAAAATATTTTCAGTATTTTATTTACTATCACCACAGATGTTTCAACTTTTCATGTTCCTTTTTGCTGTGTTTATAAAAAGGTGAATGTTCATCAAAAGGGGAAAATTATGTGTCAAAAAGTATGTACAGTAATAACACTGAAAATCTGGTGAAAAGGTCAATGCAGCGAGGTAGTGTATGTGAATCACAAGGCTTCAGGCTGCATTGAATAGGAATAAGGGGTTTTGCAAGTAAGACTGTATGGTGGATATTGGCGTGTGTTACAGAGACCAGTTGACTTAAATTTGAAACCTTGGCAGTTAATAACCTGGTTTTTAGGATAAAATGGACAATAATACAAGCAGCGCTGAAACATAATTGATAGTTTCTTCAAAATTCATGTGGACTAACAGGGAGATTCAATAACAGTTCTTATCGTTTAAAATGGTGCTAATTTTGCCCCAACCAATCAGAACTTACGTAACATTTGAAAGCTAACATCTGATTAGTTGGGGCAAAATTAGCACCATTTTAAACCATAAGGACTTTTATTGAATAACCCCCTAAATTTCTAAATTATCAAAATGGGTAGCAGAATGGCAGATGAGATTCAATGTTGATAAATGTATGGTGATGCATTTTGGATTTAATAATCCCTGTGTCACCTACAGCATAAATAACTCTGTGTTAAGTGAATCTGTAATGGAAAAGGATTTGGGGGTTCTGGTAGATAACAGACTTAGTTATAGCAAATAATGCCAGACAGCGATGGCTAGAGCTAGAAAGGTATTGTCTTGTATAAAGAGGGGAATGGATTCAAGATAGAAAAATATTATTCTCCCTCTTTACAAGGCACTGGTAAGGCCTCATTTGGAATACGCAGTGCAGTTTTGGAATCACATATACAAAAGGGAGAGCTTGGAAATGGAAGGAGTTCAGAGAAGGGCAACTTAAATAATAAGGGGAATGGAGGGGCTTGACTATGCAGGAAGATTTGACAAGTTAGGGCTGATTACTTTGGAGAAGTGGGGTTTGTGCAGGGATATCATTACTTTATACAAATAGATTAATGGGCCATACAATAAACTCTCTGGTGCATTGTTCACTAATCAGTCATATCAGAGGATGTGGTGACATCCATTAAGACTAGAAGAAAAGAAGTTTCATCTTCAGCTTAGGAAAGATTTTCTTTACAGTGAGAACGGTGAAACTGGTAATGGCGAGTTCATTAAATAGCTTTAAAAGTGTGCTAGATAAGTTTCTAACACTAGAAAATATTGAGAATTGCTGGTATTAATATACTGGATCATTTGTTAGGTAGGGTTAAAGAGTAGGGTGTAAAGGATGAACTAGATGGATGTATGTCTTAATACTTTGTAACTATGTTACTATTTTAGTGATGGCTCAGTTCCCATTTTTCCGCCTTCCGAACTTTTCCGAACTGTATTTTCGAAAATTCACGGAAAAACCTATTTTCAGAAAATTTCGAAAATACGAGGATTTCACGTATTTTCGAAAATGCATGAAAATACGTATTTTCGAAAATTTAAGAAATTATGAGGATTTCTCGTATTTTCGAGGATTTTTTCGTTTTAATGGGTCCGCTCGCGGATTTTAAAATTTTCGAATTTTTTTTGCTCCTTTCCTCTTTGGCTTTCTCAATCAATCAGCCACATTGAGAATACAGTATAGTGACCAGAGCTGCAAAGTAAAGTTTAGGTAAGTTATGTTGCTTATCTAAAAAGAACTAAGGGTTTTAACCCTGGGTACAGTGCATAGAAAGAAGAAGAGGAACTGAGGGGTGTGTGAATTTTTCCTTCAACTATTTTCCTACTGCTATGAATGAAGTCCTCCCTTATTATTATAATATAAAACTTTTTAGTTGCTCGGCCATACTTGTTCCTCATATTAGAGCACAGATGAAAACAGCCCCTAGTGTTTTTAATATATGGATTATTTTTGTGTTACATTAAAGCAACATGTATTAATGAATTACAATTTGATAAGCTTTGCCATAGAGTGAAAAATGTGTTTTTACACATATCCTTTTATACACATGTATTTTAATGAAACATCTTTGTCACTTACAGAATACATAATTATGTAAAAATATTCAACCGCTAAAAGACTTCAATGCTTAAAAGAACCTGTAAATACAAAAGAAGCCGGACTGTTCAGAATAAAGACTTGTGTAAAAATGTTGTTGACAGTACTGAAATAAAAATATTTTTTGTTCAAGGTTTCGGAAAAGGAATAATCATTTATTTGTTCAGTCACAAACTGTAAATGTCATTCATTTATTTTTATGAATAGACATTACTGAAACCTATATTCCATATCTTTATTAATATTTGTTACATATATTTTTATCACAATATAAACCAAATGGCAACTGGTTGCAAATTACTGGCTGTGTTTAGCAAAACATAACCAACAAGGAGAAAAATAGTTTGCATATAATTTCTGTACAGTGCTTGAAAGCATAAAGTTTTAATACAATGGGATAGTTGCTAATAAGAACACAACCTTACATCTTTACCTTGCCTGCTAGCATGCCCCAGGCAAGAAACTGCAGTTATGTTTTTATCTGTGTGTCAACAGGAACAACAGTTGATACAGAATGTAAAAGTAAACAATGAAAGAATCTATGTATTCCTGTCTTGGATGAAGTCGCAAATTTGTTGTATTTTTCTATAACGTAAATAATGGCCTAAAAACAAAACTAATGCTTACTCAAATAAGGCTTTTTAATGTATTAATAACACTTCTTCAATGGCAAATGCATTTGCCAAAAATCTCTTTGAATTTCCATTGCTGTAAATATGACAGACATAAATATTTTAAACAAATTTTTTTTAACCTAAATATACAGTACTTAATGAGTGGTAAACGTTCACATACTTATGACAAAATTTAACCATTTTCAACTCTTCTTCAGGATACATTATGAAAGTAATGGAGGACAGATAAAGGCTTATTGAATATTCTGTTCACTACAATTACTACTATCTGTAGTATTTAGTTAGATCAACTGGACTTGAAGTTTAGTTCTTGAAGTGGTTTCGCTAGTCATCTGACTGGCTTTCTCAATTCGGAATTCAATTCAATATTGGTGACTAGTGAAACGTCTTGAAGAATTAAACTTCAATTACAGTAGATCTAACTAAATACTACAGACAACCTGGATGAATGAGAACCTTCACAAGCAAACAATCACTACAATTACTGCAATTACTATTTAGAAACCTGTATCACATTTCCTCTGATAATATAAAAATGAATTTGTTTCCTATTAGGACTAACAAAATCGATTGATTAATTTTAGAATTTAAAAAAAATCCAATTATATTTATTAAATTATATATTTAAATTAAGTGTGGAAATTATGTGTATGTTTTGTTATGCATGGATACAGTGGATATAGAATCTTTACACAGGTATATTACAAACTGTTATTTAGAAAGTCAACAGCATCCAGGGGAACCAAATAAGATAATCCTGCAGGTCTTATAATAGACCCAGGCAATCCTGCCAAACTGTGTGGTTCAAACTAAACAGCTCCATTGGGTGACCTGAGACCCTAAAATGGATCCAGATACTTCATACTATTCACTAGTTATTAGTATTCACCACAGCAAGTTCCACATTTATAGCTGCTTATGTTAGAACTTGGGAGCACAGAATGCTGATCAGCTTTATAGGTTAAGGCGAGGGGTTAAAGGTGCTAAATGCTCCCACAGAGTATAAAATTAAAGAGCCATGTTATAACAGAAGGTACCTCACAGCCTCATTTTATGATAATAGCATTGCCCTAATAATCTAAACACACATTTCTCATTGAGCTTTCACATGTTTGTTAATGAATATATACAGATGCAATACAGCCTAATGATATAGAGCATGGGGGTTGTACTTTTCACAAGTTTAAAAACTATAAGTCCCAACATTCTCTGACTGCACAGAATGCTGGAAGATTTTGTTTTCATATATCCTAGAATAAAGTATTTTTTCATGCTTTAGCGATCCCTACACAAGGGCTCACATATGCAAGTGGTCCATCTGCCCTTCCTTTACATCCATAGGCATTACACTATTGGCCTAGGGAAGGATTACTTAGGTCACTTCAGGCAGTAGGAGTCATGAACATTACCAAACTTGCCTTGCTTTTTCTATTGCATCTACCTGCCAGATATGATCCATGGGGTCTATGTGGAATAAAACTGCAGGTCTGAGAATAGACCCAGACAATCCTGCCACAATGTGCATTTCAAACTAAACAGCAACATTGGGTGACCTGTGACTCTAAACAGGAACCAGACTCCTACTTATTAGTAATTACCACATCAAGTTCCAGATTTACAGTTGCTATGGGGTTAGGACTTTAGGAGCACAGGATACAGATTAGCTTTATAGCTGAAGGTGAGGTGGGGTTAAAGGTGCTAAAAGCTCCCCACAGGGTATAAAATGAAATAGAGCCTTCTTATAATAGAAGGTACTTTGCATCCTCATGTTACTATAATAGCATTGCCCTGATAATCTAACATTTAAACAAATATTTCTTGTTCCCAGGTTACCTAGAGAAATGAGCGGGGACATGCAAAGTATAATCCTTAATTTCCTTTTTCATATAGATCTTCAAAGCTTCAGAGCACTTTTTAATAACTGATAACTGCTTTTTATTTCAGTATTAAATCCTTGGTTAAACTGCCTGGCTTTACCACTAAGCAAAAGACTAAGGACTTGCTAGCGAGTACCTTCATCCCAATCATTAATAGTGGCTGCCAATTCTAATTGTTCCTGCCATTCAGTCCACTCCCTAGTTAACCCATCAAATGGACCAGGTTTAAAAATTAGGTTTGGCAATTGGGCCTGGTAGAGCTACTGAGTCTAATTGGGGAATTTCATCTGCAGGTACAAGGACAGGAGAATTTAAATCAATACTTTAAGTAGTAGCCTCCATAGCTAAATAAAGAGAACAAATATACAGAGAAAACAGGGAGAATAAATGGTGTTACCAGCACTGCTGCCACCAATTTGTACCAGATCACTGCTTTATGGAATTATTATGGGTAGCATGGCACACAGTGGGTTACTCTGGTGGTCTGGCACACAGCAGACAGTGCACTTACTTTCTTTAAACAAGTTATAAACCGGTTTTAATTACATTTAACAGTAAGTATTGGAATGATTTAATAACAAAACAAACATTTTCCCTACATAACATATGCAGTAATGGAGTAGTCCCTGCCTATGGTGTACCACTTTATTGACCTCGTCTGAATATTGTGTATCCTTATTGAGTTTGTATCCAATAAGGTAAATTGTCTTTCCAATAATCTGTCCTCCCAACAGGTGGTCTTGTGTTGCATTCAATCAGGACATCACACTGTGCAAGGGATCACTCCAAACAGATCAGTCCAATCAGGAGCACAAACACACTTCTATCTACTTTCACTTTCTCTCCTCCTAGCCATAGAGAGCCAGGATGTCTTGTCTTTTATTACTCACTGATACTACCTACAGGCTGGAGCCTTGGTGTATATGTCCATAATAATACACATCACGTACTGTGTAGCATACAGAATTTTGGGGGGGATTGGCTATGACTGCCACATGTTTTAAAAACAGCACATTATTGTTATACTGACATTACCACTTCCTTCAGTATTCACATGGAGACGCCTTAGCAGTCATATTAACTAGCTCCCACTTGGACTATCACATATCCAATATGGAATCTCAGCTATGTAAGTAAGTTTATGCATTTTGTACAAGTTGTATATTTTGTTTTGTACCTAATATAAGTCAGTGGAATATGTTATATATATTTATTGATGGTCATTTATATGGTAATAGTGAGATAGTATAAACATACATACACACCTTTCCTATATGTAATATCCTATGCCCCCACCTCATTTGTAGCTCCTAAAAACACGATGCAATCTCCTATGAGGATATTAATATATTTATATAATATAAAGGATATCTATATAATTTTTATTTATTATTTTTTAAATTAGAAAAGAATAAATTTCACTATACCTTTAAAAACAAACTGACGCGTGTTATACATTTTTATTAGGACAAAGGACACCAAGAATTTGCAATAGATTTTGATCATGATACAGTAGAACCCAAAGTATCCTAATTGCTTTCTGCTGCTCAGAAACTTCTCTTTTAGGATAATTACAGGTAATAGGTTTTTTGTATGTCTGTTTTAATGTGATCAATGGCGTTTTGCTTTGCATTCTATAATTATTATAATAATAATAATCTTATAATTAAAGAAATAATTAAAAATGTTATTATTTGACTAGGATAGTAGGATGTAATTGGATGGTCTGTGCTCATAGGAATTAACAGGGAATTTACATTTTTATGAAAACTTGTTCCGAGTTAGCATACCATAATCATAGTATGAGAGATGCCAGTTACCATGGCCCAAGGGCACAAGATACTGTAATTTAATTGATATTCCATGTGTTAATATTTTAATTTAAATTTCTTGCAGCTAAGATATCACAACCACAACTTCAGACCCATAATTGACCTGGGAATTTGGAGAGAACTTTATGGTCTGTGAAGGTGGTAAAGCTTGGCAGGTTGTAGCAAGAAATTACACATGTAAAAAAATTCCTACAACGGCAGAACCGCCCCTCAAATGAACACTAAAGAGAAAGTTCAGTGGAAAGTATTATTAGTTTGTATTCTGCATGCCTAGTTATTCTAAATATTTTCTTCCATTTTGAAAAATCAGTTTATACCCCTTGCTATTCCCTGCTGTTGACATTGGTGGGCTGCCATTTCAGGTTCTAAAAGTCCCAGAATGCACCACTTGGAATATTCCTAACAGTAATTTGTACTGATTGGCTGTTGGATGGGTCAAACATTCTCAGATCTCTACTGAGCAACTGAATCAACCCAGGTTAAAGGGCATCTTCAGCCTGAATTTAGATATTATGTAGGCTACCACTGCCCATCCCCAAGCGCTACATTAGTTTGTTAAAAAAAGATTTAGAACTCTACTTACATGATTTCATTTGCCCGGCGCTCTGATCCGGCTCCCTGCTTGTTGGAACTGCAAGCAGGGGACCGGACCGGCAGCCGCATCGTTGATTGTCTGAGAGGCATCTAATCACAGACATGGCTGTCATCAATAAAGAATGCCACAGGAATGAAGGGCTGTAAGTACAGTTCTAAATCTTTTTTTGGGGGTGGGCAGGGGTAGCCTACATTATAACAAACTCTTTTTACGCTGGGTGGAATTGAAGCAACGGATGGATTCGGATGGGGGGGAGGGCTCCCCTTTGCATGTCAAACTACCTCCCAGAGGCGACAGAAGTGGCAGAAACCTTTGGACAGGAAGACAGCTACTACTCTTCACTTTCCTGGACTTTGGACAAGCACAGCAGGAGAATCGTAAGGAGCACAGATGTAAGGTAAGGATTTTTTTAAACTACACAGTGGGGCCAGTAGTGTGTTAAATCTTAGATTGGGGGTGGGCATGCCCTTTAAGGTCATTAGAATGAAAAAAATATGGCATTTTTTTCTTAAAAGCATAGGTATTTTAAGTGAATTCCTAAAGCTGAAATTGACTTCAGTATATTATGGTAAGCCTTCCACCCCTATCCCATGATTCTCCTTGTACACAGCTTATGCGCCTACTTGTTTGGGCATATTACAAGCAAATTTACTGAAACTTTATTATCAGGACAGAAGACTACCCATAATACACCAGAGTCAATTTCAGCTTTTAGTGGAGTGTTGCTTTAGGGGAGTGGTTCAAATGTTAAAAATGTAATTGGTGGGTTGATAACAAGTCTAATGGTTCATAAAGTGGGATTAACTGTAATATGTCAACTTACACACAATTCAGATTGCAAATTAAATTAAATGTACACCTTTAGCCTCTAGTGCTCAGGGCTTTTGCACATGCAAAAAAACATTGTTCTATGCTTAAGAAACCACAGAATGCTAGCATGTGATTTTTCTGAATTACAGGTCACAAAGGTTATTTTCTCATCATTCATTAAAGTGTTGTAGGGCTACCAGATCATTTGCTGATTAAGATACACTCTTAATAAATGTTATTAGCAGGGTTGCAGTGATTGCCATGTGATAATATTTAACCTGCATAATGCATTACTACTGACTTAACCATGGTGTAATAATAGGTGTTCTTTGCTATTTAGTTGATTTGGGGTATTTCACATGAAAGCATAATGTTATTTAGTTTTTTTTATCAAATATCAAACAGGTTTTTTACATCTGTCTCAGAAGGTCATACAAAGCATGCCATATATTCCTGTTTAAAGAGTAGTGGATTGGTGTGCCTGATTTCCCTGCAAAATGTAGTTATAATTTAGCCTAAGGAGTGCTTCCACAATCCTTCTATTGCCTGTTTTCTCTATACTCAGTGCCAAATCTGTATATCCAGTTACTGGAATATAGATATTCAGTTGAAAAAATATGAGAATGATGTTTCCACCACAGGAAGCCTTAAGGGGCTTGATGGAAGGCACAATGTATTACTGTGTGTATGACAAGAAAAGAGAGCAAAGTTTGAGTAAGAAAATAAATGTTTAAACACAAAATCTTGTTTTCTCATGCACCCTTCGTAACACTTAGTTGAGAGTTTAAAAAATCTAAACAAAAGAAAAAAAATTCCTGTGTTTTTTATACTATGGAATTTTTTAAAGAAAAAATAAACTGCAGAGAACTAATTTAATGTGTATACAAAGTAAAAGGAGGGAAGAGAGAATAATCATGAGGCAGTTTACTAAATACATTAAGTCAACAAAACAAAATGAGATAAACGTGGGACGTGAGCTGCTATCTCAAGGTAAATCTGAAGATGTAAAACTACTGGAAATGCATGCTGGCAAAAACTTCAATACTATTTTTTGAAAAGGCAGGAATATAGTGGATAATGCACCCCAACTGTAAACGCTATTTTTGAGCTCTTGCATTCGAACATTCGATAATTATCCCTTGAACGACTCGCAGATTCGAGAATTCGATATTTACTCGCGTATTGGTATAATGGACAATTTACTTGCCGATTTGAGAATTTAATATTTACTTGCATATTGGTATAATAGACATTTTACTCGCTTATTCGAGAATTCGGTATTTACTTGCATATAGGTATAATAGACATTTTATTTGCGGATTCGAGAATTCAATATTTAGTCGCGTATAGGTATAATAGACATTTTACTGACGAATTCGATAATTCGATATTTACTCGCATATTGGTATAATAGACATTTTATACGCGGATTCGAGAATTCGATATTTAGTCGCGTATAGGTATAGTAGACATTTTACTAACAAATTCAATATTTACTCGCATATTGGTATAATAGACATTTTATTCGCGGATTCGAGAATTCGATATTTAGTCGCGTATGGGTATAATAGACATTTTACACACACATTCGCCTGCCTCGAACATTCGAACATTCAATAATTATCGAAAGTCCGGAAAATATTGAAAATCCGGGGGCTGGGATAGTTCGAGAAATCCGAGTACGTTCAAACTCGAGTAGTTCGGCTTGAACTTGGGTGTTCTAGTCCATCTCTAGTACTAATTTAGCCCCTACCAATCAGATATTATTTATGATTTGACTGCTAAAATCTGATTGGTTGGGGCAAAATTAGCACCATTTTTAATGATAAGAACTTTTATTGAATAAACCTGAATGGATTTTTTTTGCCATTTTATAAACTGAGACATCTGAAAAAAGTTAAAGCCTATTTTAAAGGCAAATAGAACTAGTTCAGTTACAGTAATATGAGGGAAACATGCATAATTATCTGTTTTTTAATAAAAGTTTTAAAGAGCGTTTTATATTAATTCTATATTTAATAATAAAATATTATATTAATATATTAATAAAATGTTATTGATTCTGATTTATCCCATTGCCGCTCATTCTAATATGTCTGACATTACAGATTTGAAATAAGGCTTCTTGTTTTATGGGCTTCTTGTGGTTCTGCTTTCAATAACCTGATTAATGATCATCATGTACAAGGTTTTTAGGAAATTTGTGGCCATGGTGACGTGTAGTCATTAGGTTAGATGAATGAATTTAGCTCCAAGGCTTTAACTAAAGAAAGTTCACTGAAAAGACAAATTGATGAATTTGCACTTGAAAGTAAATGAACTGAAAATAAATTAAATGGCATCTACAGAGGTTGAACATTCTGCCATTTTACCATAATGCCTTAATAGAGAGAGTAAAAAGCAAACTAGGGTCTAAAATTGCATTACTATTAGTCTTATTACTATACAGGTTGCCCCTCCTTGGCTTAGTAAGAGAAAACCTATTCGTTTGGCCTTGGAGTTTGCATTTTTCTTCTTTGGGACAGGAGCCAGCAGAGTTGCAGCATGAAACAGTTGAATTCTTAGAATCTAGGCAACCTATTTGTTTAGATAAAAAAACAAAGGATTTGGGGTTTTCTGTAACTTTTTTTAATAATCAGAATTAACATAAGATATATTTTCTACTCTTACTGCTTCATTCATCTAAAGCTTAACAATCTGTTCTTTTCCATTTATTACATTACTCCTTTATTTCTTTTACTGTGTCTATAATTCTTCCAAACAAGAAACAGAGGAGAACCATGTATCAAGCAAAATTATCCTGCAAAAACTCTTTACAATTGCAACCAGGACAAAGATGACTTTATTGTTATAAAAAAAAAAATCCACTGGGATATATTCCTTATTTATTTTTATTTTTTTTTTTATCTAAAGTGATTCAAAGGGTGTATAAAAAAACATGAATTTGTTGTTAAGCATATTTGTCAATTACATTTCTATACTCCAATCACTGTATATGCATGAAAGGAAAAAAGAAGGTGAAGTAATATCGCTCCTACACACTTCTTAAGTGGCCACTCAGGGATAGAGTCTATGACATGCAACCTATCTGAATACATCAATATCTTCTTGCATACCCAAGGGACTTAACAGATGTATTAAATAAACTATTGAATATTGAATAACAAGAATATATGTTTTTTTTACTATATACAGCATTAGACACCAAGATGGGATAGAAGCGGTAAATAAAGTATTATCAAAAGATGTATCCCTACTCCGCACTACAACATAGCGCTTCTGTAAGTTGGATTGCCTGCTCAATGTAATCTGTTCTGGTGCTGCTTCTTCTTATTCTTTGAAATTGGTTGGCAGGTATGTTTTCTAGTCAACTGTCCACGGGACACAGTATGCAGGAATTGTACCACTTTTTATTGTGTTTCTAGTTTTAATTTTTCATTCTTCTGCAAAAAGTTTCAGATCCAAGAAAACAATATCTTCAGCTCAATGTGAATTTCAGATTTTCATCATTATTGTTAATCCAACTGATTAAGTTGTTTATACGCCTGTATGCACACTACAACTTATATCTAAATGTTGTGAAAAGGGGATAATAAAAAGAATCCTTAAAAATACAAAAGAGAAAAAAGACAGATATCAACTTCTACTTCCCAAAGCATTAAGACATATGGGATCTGACTACACATTGGCATTCATAATAGACTTTACAGCATTGTTGGTTAGAACATTTACCATTTTCTCATGAATTTGTATTTTTTTATTAACATATACATTTTTCCTTGGTTATTTGTGTCCTGGTTTTGTTATCTTGATCAGCATTCACCACCTATGTTAAGATTGTAAGTTCTTCAGACTCAGGCTGTTTTTTATTTCTGTGCTGCTTATGTGATATAATTAAGATTGTTTCAATCTATCAATGCATCATTGTATCATAGTTATTTGTATTGTATTAAAAAAATATTTTTCCTGATAAATATCCTTTTGATTGACTTTTTGCTTCAACTATCATCTTGCTTCCTCTATACCCCATTCTTATAATATTATGACATGTACCTCACGCATACCATCTAATCTATTATTATATATAGGAATATATATTCTTTAATTATATAATTTTTATATATGCGTGTTTTTATTATTATATATGTGTCCTTTTAATCAAATAAGCTACTCTAGAATCTATCATTAGACAAAACTCCCTGCTGGTAGAATTGAATGGAAGAACCATATGCCCCAGAATACAATTTAAGTCTGTTATTTATGTTCATATTGACATAAATCAATAATATTGAAAACTAGTCTGAATATGGTAGTATTGAACTAAAAAAATGCATTTTTCTTTAATACAAATTACTAATATGGTGGTGGAGGGCAAAATCACCACAATGGAAAACACAAAGACATTTTGTGAGGACACTTTGGGACACACAATGACATTTCATGAAAACTTTTTATTTAGCCCTTGAAAAATATTTAAAGATGAAGCAAACATAGAGGCTTCCCTGAGGAAGCTACACATGAAATACAGCAGTGAAACACATGGAGATACTTAAGAGAAGCCCTCACAAATACTGGATTTTTCTTAAAGCTACATTTTTGATTTTATTTGTTTAACTCATATTTGTTTTCATCTTTGGTTTTAGCACAAATAAAGGAAGACATGGTCTTACTTAGTAGAGATGGCCAGTTCGCGGACCCGAACCTGGATCCGCCGCGGATTTATCACGTCCGCGAACGGCGGATTATTCCGGATTTTCCGCCTTCCGAACTTCCGAACCGCGGATTTTTTTTTTACGAAAATTTTCGAAAATACGAGTATCTCCGTAATTACGAGAATCCGCGATCTTCCGGGGCCCGGAAAACACGAAGATTCTCGTAATTACGAGGATTCTCGTAATTACGAGAATTTTCGGAAAAACGAGACATTCTTGTAAATTCGAATTTTTGGGGCTTATTTTCAAGACGGAGCAAGCCACATGACCCAAATTAGCCAATGGCAGCTAACATGATTATTGCCAGCCCCCTGGGTATAAAAGGCTGCTTCACAGGCGACATTTTGTCAGTGTGTTGGAGTGTGTTTAGTGGAGACCTGACAGTGTAGGAGTTGGAGAGAGATTTTTGCGCTTTTTGAGCTTTTTGAGCTTTCTGTGTGTGGATTTCAGTGTGGTGGTTTAGCACTTGTTGTTACCCACCCCTGTATTCACACATCTTGAGACCCAACAGTCCTTTTAAGGACTAACTTTGTGAGACCCAACAGTCCTTTTAAGGACTAACCCCCCTGTAAGTCCTTTGGACAAATTTTGTGTTAGACCCTTTTGTAGGTCTAGGTGTCCTGTTTTTTTGTTTTCTTTCTGTATCTGTGTGTCAGTGTCTGTGTGTTTTGTGTAGCTGACAGTGCTGCCTTTAGCAGCATCAGCAGCTTTTGGCTGTCTGATCTGCTTTTGCTGTCAGTTGTGTCTGTGTCCTATTTGTGCTTTTATGTAAAAAAAAAAAAAAAAAAAAAAAAAAGCTTTGTGTTTATTTGTTTGCTTCTGTGTTGTTTGTTGCTTTGTCTTTTGTGTTTGTGTGTGTGTGTGTGTGTGTATATATATATATATATATTATATTTAATTTTTGGGATAATTTGGGAGAGGGAAATGCCTGGCAGGGCAAGAGGAGACCCAGGAGCAGGGGTGCTTCTGCACGTGGAGGGAAGGGAGAGGCAGAGAGAGCCTACTTGAAGGCTCTGGCCAGGAGCTACCTGGCCCTTCGCAGGGGCAGCCGGGTTACCGTGCCCGTATTTTTTAGGGGAGCCGGGCTAGGGCTATCCCTTCTGACAAGGAAGGCGGGTAGTAAGTGGATTACCCAGCCTTCCTCATCCACCTCCTCACAGCACAAGCAGCCGAGCTCTACTGTAGATATTGTGCCTACTCCTTCCTCACCTGAGGCTCCTACTGTGGCATGGAACCTGATCCGCTCATCAGGAGTTCGTTGCCCACATGACCCGTACCTCGGGGATCCGGAGGAGGAGCCTCAGGATATGTTTTCGCACACTATGTTGGGGCTAGTGTGCTTGAGGGAGCTGTGCACTGATGCACAATCTTTCCTGTCGCCCGAGGCGGAGGAAAGTGCTCAGTGCACAGGGGGACAGAGGCTGACGATGTCACGCAGCAGTCCTGTGAGCAGCCAGGGAACTAATCAGGGGGTGAGGTTCCAGATGCTGCTGCTTTAGTGGATGCAGCCTCCAGTATTGAGGAGGTGGAAGTGGACGATGAGGTCACCGATTGTCCATGGGTGCCCTCTGTGAGAGAGGAGGAGGATAGTGTCTCTGAGGGATGTCCCTCAGAGCATGACACGATCCTGAACCCAGAGGCAGGACTGGGGCCAGGGCCGGGGCAGAGGCAGTGCACCTAGTGGTCACGTGGAGGTACGGCACCAATGAGATCTGGTGCCAGTGCCCCACAGCAGCAGGTGACCTCTGCTCCGAGTCGTGTCGGTGGCTCAGCGGTGTGGGAGATTCTTCTCACTGGCTCCAGGTGACAGCACAGTTGCATGTGCAAGTTGTCCTGCAACGTGTTAGCCGTGGGAAGACCACATCACATTGGGCACCTCCTCTATGAGGAGGCTATGATTCTCACCACTTTGCCCGGTGGAGCAGCGGACAGGGAACGTGCAGGCACCCACACGTTCCCTACCTCGTGCCCAGGTAGCCACCGTTCCTCCTCCTCCCCTCCCCCATCAGCTGCTTCCTCGGTGGAATTTAGGGAGGAGAGGCAGCCTTTGCCCCCAGCACGCGGTGTTAAGAGGCCTCTTGACACTGCTGCTGGACGTCAGCTAAAGGCAGGTCTCTCTTCCCCAGTTTGTGTGGAGCGGAGGCAGAAACTGTCCCCCAGTCACCCCCAAGCCCAGCGTCTCACTGCCGGCTTAGCCAAACTCCTGCGGTGCAGCTGCTACCTTTCAGCCTGGTAGACGTGACGCGTTCGGGAGTTTGTGGCCATTGGCACACCACAGTGGCAGGTCCCTGGCCGTAGGTACTTTGCCCAGAAGGCAGTAACCAGCCCTGCACGACCATCTGCAGGGCAATAATCTGCTTCGCTGGACCCAGTGTGGGCAAGTGTGTCCACATTACTATGGACGCGTGGTCCAGCAAGCACGGCCAGGGGCGTATGTGTCATTTACACCGCCCAATGGGTCACTCTGCTAGCCGGAAGAGACGCGGCACGGAGCGCAAGTGGGGAGATGGTGGTACCACCACGCATTGGTGATACGCCAGTCTCCACCCCCCCCCTCCTCATCCGGTGAGCCCTCTTCCCGGACAGCTCCGTGCCCCCCGAGCTATGCTTCGTGCCAGCGAGACGGTGCCATGCAGTGTTTGCAGCTTGTGCCTCGGTGATAGACCACACCGGGGCCGAGTTGCTGGCACACTGCAAGGGCAGGTTGAGAGGTGGCTGACCCCACACCACCTCTCAATAGGCAAGGTCGTGTGTGACAATGCCACCAATATCCTTTGCCCTTCGCATGGGCAGAGTCACACATGTTCCTGTGCCTGGCACACACGTTCTCAACCTGGTCGTCCAGCGTTCCTCACCAAGTACCCTGGTCTCCAGGAGTACTGAGGATGGCTAGGAGGGTGTCCCAGTCACTTCAGCGGTCATACACGGCCACAGCTCGCTGGCCGAGTTTCAGCAGCAGAATGGTCTGCCGCAGAACCGCCTGATTTGTGACACCCCCACCCCTCTGGAACTCTAGTCTTATGATGCTGCTGAGGCTGCTCCAGCAGAGTTGAGCCATCATAGACTACTTGTACGGTACGAGGCTCAGGCTCTGGGACCTGGGTTTGCTGTTCCCCCAGGCAGTGGCTGCTGATTAGAGATGCCTGCCGTGTGCTCGCGCCGCCATTTGAGGAGGCCACCAGGATGGTAGCCGCAATGAGTCCACCATTGCGGATACCATCCACTGGTGTTCCCCTTGAGCACACTCTGCGCGGCATACTCGACAGGGCACTCGCTGTCGAGCAGCAGGCACTGGAAGAGAGGAACGCCACACCGTGATGCTTTCGCTCGGCCCGAACATCACGGTGCAGAGCAGCCGTCCGATGATGAGGAGGGGGATTTAGGTGACCTGAACCAAGGGGAAATGGGGCATTCCTCTAGGGGACATCTCAACCCTCCCAAGTACCACATGTCATTCGTGGTTGGGGAGAGGTTGACCCGACACTACTGTCCTCAGTGACATCGAGGACATGGGGTCCTCTGCGGCAGGCAGTTTGCGGCGCATGGGCTCTTTCATGCTGCAATGCCTTCGCAAGGACCCACAGATTAAGGCCATCAGAGAAGGAGCAGTACTGGGTGGCCACCCTTATAGATCCCCGCATAAGGGTAAGTGTCGGAGTTTATCCCCGCATCTCAGAGGGAAGGTAGAATGCAGCACTATGAGGCAACACTGCTACGTTGCCTCTGTTCTGCCTTCCAGTGCTGGCAGGCCTACAGCACCTGATTTTGGGGATCAACAGGGCTCACGTCCCCCTGTGCCTGACAGGAGGAGCAGCAGTACTGGAGGCGGCCTCGCGGCCAACTTCAGGCTGTTCTTCCAGCCACGTTGCCAGGCCCATCCACTGGCAACTCCACCAGGCAACACCTCAGTCGCCAGGTCACCGACTACATCGGATCCAGGGCCGTGTAGCCACATCAGAGACTGAGGATCCACTGGACTACTGGGTGGCGAGGCTTGATATCTGGCCCGAGTTGGCACAGTATGCCATCGAGGTCCTTTCATGCCCGTCATCCAGTGTTCTTTCGGAGAGGACCTTCACGCGCAGGGGGTGTTGTAACGGAGAGGGGACCCGTCTCTCTACTGAGAATGTGGACCGCCTTACATTCATCAAGATGAATGAGGCGTGGATCACATCTCAATACAGCACCCTTGCTGATGCCCGTGACTGAAGGCCTCCTGCCCCTGGCCACCCATACGGCTCCTTCCGCCTCATTTTCCACCTAGAGGCTTGCTGATGCCAGCTTAGCTGGCAAATGGCTAATTTTTCTTATTGGCAGGGCCATATATGGTCCCTACCTTGCTCTACTGCATTCAGTTATAAATAACAAATGCTCTGCGACAACAGCTACTCTGTGGCTAATTTTTCTAAGATTGGGTCGATCCTACTTGGCCCGAGAGCAGTTACTCCATATTTGATCTTCGTTCTCTCTCCATGAGGCACCTTTGTGGTGTCACCTACTCTGACCATCTCATACAGACGCCGCAACAGCTACTCTGTGGCTAATGTTTTCAGCTCTGGGTCAATCCTGCCTGGCCCGAGAGCAGTCCTCCATATTTGATCTTCGTTTCTTCTCCATGAGGCACCTTTGTGGTGTCACCTACTCTGACCATCCATACAGCCGCAACAGCTACTCTGTGGCTAATGTTTTCAGCTCTGGGTCAATCCTGCCTGGCCCGAGAGCAGTACTCCATGTCCAGTGGGGCAGGCCTGCCTGGCTCTTCAACAATGGTGGCAAACTGCAGTGTGCCTGCTGTAACTCAATGTTGCTGTTCCTACGAAGCATTACCCTTTCACCTGCTTTCCCTTGCACGATGCATACTCTGAGGGAGAGTAGCATGGGGTGAGGGGTATGTCCAGTGGGGCCACCCTGCCTGCCCCACAACAATGGTGGCAAACTGCAGTGGGCCTGCGTGTACACCAATGGTGCTGTTCCTACAAAGCCTTACCCTTTCACCTGCTTTCCCTTGCACGATGCATATCTTGAGGAGATTAGCCAATGGGGTGAGGGGTATGTCCAGTGGGGCCAAGCCTGCCTGGCTCTTCAACAATGGTGGCAAACTGCAGTGTGCGCTGTAACTCAATGGTGCTGTTCTACGAAGCATTACCCTTTCACCGCTTTCCCTTGCACGATGCATACTCTGAGGGAGAGTAGCCAATGGGGTGAGGGGTATGTCCATGGGGCCAAGCCTGCCTGGCCCCACAACAATGGTGGCAAACTGCAGTGGGCCTGCTCTAACACAATGGTGCTGTTCCTACGAAGCATTACCCTTTCACCTGCTTTCCCTAGCACGATGCATACCTTGAGGGAGAGTAGCCAATGGGTGAGGGGTATGTCCAGTGGGGCCAAGCTTGCCTGGCTCTTCAACAATGGTGGCAAACTGCAGTGGGCCTGCTGTAACACAATGGTGCTGTTCCTACGAAGCCTTACCCTTTCACCTGCTTTCCCTAGCACGATGCATACTCTGAGGAGAGTAGCCAATGGGGTGAGGGGTATGTCCAGTGGGGCCAAGCCTGCCTGGCTCTTCAACAATGGTGGCAAACTGCAGTGTGCCTGCTGTAACTCAATGGTGCTGTTCCTACGAAGCATTACCCTTTCACCTGCTTTCCCTTGCACGATGCATACTCTGAGGGAGAGTAGCCAATGGGGTGAGGGGTATGTCCAATGGGGCCAAGCCTGCCTGGCCCCACAACAATGGTGGCAAACTGCAGTGGGCCTGCTGTAACACAATGGTGCTGTTCCTACGAAGCCTTACCCTTTCACCTGCTTTCCTAGCACGATGCATACTCTGAGGAGAGTAGCCAATGGGTGAGGGGTATGTCCAGTGGGGCCAAGCCTGCCTGGCTCTTCAACAATGGTGGCAAACTGCAGTGGGCCTGCTGTAACACAATGGTGCTGTTCCTATGAAGCATTACCCTTTCACCTGCTTTCCCTAGCACGATGCATACCTTGAGGGAGAGTAGCCAATGGGTAGGGGTATGTCCAGTGGGGCCAAGCTTGCCTGGCTCTTCAACAATGGTGGCAACGGCAGTGGGCCTGCTGTAACACAATGGTGCTGTTCCTACGAAGCCTTACCCTTTCACCTGCTTTCCCTAGCACGATGCATACTCTGAGGGAGAGTAGCCAATGGGGTGAGGGGTATTTCCAGTGGGCCAAGCCTGCCTGCCCCCACAACAAGGTGGCAAACTGCAGTGGGCCTGCTGTACCTCAATGCTGCTGTTCCTACGAAGCCTTACCCTTTCACCTGCTTTCCCTTGCACATGCATACTTGAGGGAGAGTAGCCAATGGGGTGAGGGGTATGTCCAGTGGGGCCAAGCCTGCCTGGCTCTTCAACAATGGTGGCAAACTGCAGTGTGCCTGCTGTAACTCAATGGTGCTGTTCCTACGAAGCATTGCCCTTTCACCTTTTCCCCTTGCACGATGCATACTCTGAGGGAGAGTACCAATGGGGTGAGGGGTATGTCCAGTGGGGCCAAGCCTGCCTGGCCCCACAACAATGGTGGCAAACTGCAGTGTGCCTGCTGTAACTCAATGCTGCTGTTCCTACGAAGCCTTACCCTTTCACCTGCTTTCCCTAGCACGATGCATATCTTGAGGGAGAGTAGCCAATGGGGTGAGGGTATGTCCAGTGGGGCCAAGCCTGCCTGGCCCCACAACAATGGTGGCAACCCCAGTGGACTTATGTAACCCAGTACCCCCATCGCCTTCTTTGCCTTGTTGTGTGCAAACTACTATATAGGGGAATGTGGCCAATGTGTGTGTGTAATGGCATTAATGGTAAGTTATTACAATTATAAGTACCAACATATAGCTAGCTAAATAGATTTTGTATTGTAATTTTTCAAATAAAAATTGATTAGGAATCTATCTGAATAATTTGATATATCGAAAAATAAAGCCCAAAAACATTTTTTTTTTCAGAACTGTTTTTATATATATATATATATGAAATTTAAAAAAAAAAACTATGTACAAAAAATACAAACAAAAAAAAAGGGGTTACTGGGGTGCCCTCCTCTCCAGTCTGGTCAGGGGGGCGCGTCTAGCGCGGTCCAGGCGCCGCACCATGTGGCGCATCTCCCGCCGCATGCTCTGTAGTTCTGTGGAGGAAGATATTGAGAGAATTGTGGTGAAGATGTTCGAGCACATTTCCTAAAGCACCATGCGGTAGATGCAATTTTGCACCTGATAACTACTTACACATACATGGTACTGCAATGCTATAATGTTGCGGTATGTCTAAAAAGGAAAGCTCATATAGATATCATTATTTCTAAAATCTTAGTTTATATTATGCATACCAGTTATGGTAACAGTGATTTCTACTGATTGGCTGTTGGATGGGTTACCATGCTCAGATCTCTACTGAGCAACTGAATCAACCCAGGCGCTGGGTCCAAGGGCAGACCATAACGGTCTCTATTAGGGTTCCTGCAAACAGGAAGTCATTATTTCCGTTGCATTTATTTATACACAGCACAATGCTGATTGCTGAATGGGCAGATTAAGGTAATTGGGATGGATAAATACTGCTCTTTTTTCCTTAAAAGTATATATATTATCACTGAACTTCCACTTAAAGCGATATTATTGCATCATGGGGGATCACTGATAAACACAGGAGGTAATGCTGGCTTAAAACATTACGTTTATTGCTAAATTGTATCAGAACATTCTTGGTTTTGTATCACTAGGACTGTGCTACATACAAAATTTTTTGGAAGTGGGCAGCCCCCATAAAAGCATTGTCAAACCCACAGTACCCAATGTTGCATCATGTAGCGTGGATTTTACACTGGGAAAATACAGATATTAATAGTCTTGTATATAACATTTCATTAACGTTGCATATGATTTACTTACGATTCTCAAGCATGGCCGCCAGAGTGACTGGAGAGGCAGGAGGTGCTGGAGGGGCTGGAGAGGTGGAGGCCTGGAGGGGCTGGAGAGGGTGGAGGGGTGAGAGGGTGGAGGGCCTGTAGAGGCTGGTCCTGCTTCTAGAAAAAAAATGTTTTATTTCAACAATCCCAGTCCAATCCATTAGTAATATATTATAAGAACATTTCCTAAAAGGCTATGTAGTGAACATTTCTTGATAATTTTGGACGTTTGGACCGAATTTCGTGACTTAAGCTTAAAAACTGAGGGACAAGATACAGCCCAACAATGGGGAGTTGGGGACAATAAATGGGATGAGAAATGAGAAGCTCTGTCTCTCAAGCCATTAATAGATTTGTTTCCTTTTTTATTTTTCGAAATTTTTATCAGTGAAATAATAAAATTCAATTAATTATCAATGATAATTTCACTAATTATTTGCTGACAATCAAGGTCAATAAAAAGATTAAAAAATTGCTTAGGATGCACTTACGTGTCTGGCTGGTCCCCGGTTCCTCCTCTTCTGGGGCGGTGGACTGCCCGGTGGGGGCGATGGTGAGCCCGGAGGGGGCAAGGGACTGCCCGGAGGGGGCAATGGGCTGCCCGTAGCCTGAGGGCTGTTGGTGGTAGTGCTAAAAAAAAAAGGAAATTTATTTTAACTCTCACTGTCATTAAATGTTCAAATACATTTACTAAAACAATTCTCGGAGAAGTTGTCAAAAATTATGCAAACATTTGGATAAAGGGCTTGGACATATCAACGTGTTAAAAAGCACACAATAGTGTGGCACAATTAATGTGATCCTCAATTTTGCACAATTATGCTATCGTACTGCACTCACATGGCAATACACATAGCGCACCGGAACACGCGCTTGTTTCTGGAGGCTCGTGTGCGCTGTAATGTGGCCTTGGACAAATGAAAGATTTAGAAAAATGTTTTTTTTTCAATAGGCTGCACTTACATTCTTCCTCTGGCGGGGACGGTGGTGGGGGTGGGGTATCCAAATTCCCCTGCAAATTAAAAAAAAATACATAATGAATGATATATCTAAAGGAAATATTTAATTATATACTTTGAATTCTGCTTGAAAATACAGATAAATAGGGCAATATTAGTTTCTTTAAAAGTCAATCATATTTCTATGGCAATGATTTCATACCTTATTCTGGCTAAGTACTTATATTTTTATTGTTGTATTGTAGCCACGAAAGGGAAAAGTTGGTTGGGTGTAGGGGAGCATCATTAGCTGTGTGTACTTGTATCTGTTAGATTTTGTGGGTAACACAACATTTTTAATTTTGGAGTGTATAAATCAATTTTTAATAATTGATCAACATTTTATTTTTGACTTTACTTTCCCTTCAAATAGGGCTGCCATGTACTAAAGGGTGGGTCAGTAAAGTGTGTTTAACTGTGTCTATGTGTGGGTATCAGTTGTGCATTTAATAGATAAAAAGAAATCAATTTTTAATGATCGATTTCATTTTTAACTTTACTTAGCCTTTAAATAAGGCTGCCATGGAAATGGAAGGGTGGGCCACCAATGTGTCTATGTGTGGGTATCATTTTAAATTTATAGGTGTTATGTTAAATAAAGTCACTTTTCAGTGATTTATTTTTTGACTTTACTTACCCTTTAAATAGGGCTGATATTGAATAATACAAGAATAATAATAATGTAATAATAACCAGTGATGAGAAATACAAAGAACTTGGATCTCTCTCTCTCAAGCCAATTTAAGGATTATTGATGTTTTTAAAAACATTTATATATAAATATGTTTTTGTCAGAAGTAATTAAAATATTTTACTACGTATTATAATACAGTAATATAATAAAGTATACTTGCCTTATCATTTGCCGAACGGCAGCCACATTTGAGGGGCCTCTGCCTCTTGAGGTCTGACCACTGTCTCTGGAGGGTAGAGACAGTGGTCTGGTATCCGAAGCGTCGCAGGATGCGGCGCTGTAGCCCCTCCATTATTCTGCGCCTCCGGCGCGCACTATGGGTGCCAGGGGGAAATCATCATACCCCCTGAGCAGGAGGTATTTTCAGGGCATAGTTGCCTTGCAGCACTGGCCATTTTGATAGGCAGGAAGTTTCCGGTTCCTCGTTTTTACGAAAATCCTCGTTTTTAACGAAAATCCTCTGTTTTACGGAACCTCGTTTTTACGGGAATCCTCGTTTTTACGGAGATTCGCGGACTTACGGAATCCTCGGTTTTACGGAGATCCTCGTTTTTACGGAAATCCTCGTTTTTACGGAAATCATCGTATTTTCGAAAATCTGTTCTCGCTAGCGGACTGTAATTTTTAGGTATTGTAGGCATTGATACGTGTTTCTAAGGACATTACCCAGGTCCCTGAGTGATTAAGTTAACATTACCAAGGCTATTTAGACCACTTTAATGCGGATTTTGCCGAACTTTCATTTTAATACGTTTTAACGGGTCCGCTCGCGGATTTTCGAATTTACGGATTTTTCGAAAATCCGCGGATCCTCGCGCGGACCGGATTTTTCGAAGTTCGGACATCTCTATTACTTAGACCAGACATCTTTGTGAGTAATTTGTAGAGATTTAATATGTGTAACTGCATTTTAAACATCAGATATTAAAGGGATATAGTACACTAATACACACACTTTCTTATATTTATTTTTTTCATGCATCATTAAAAGTAGGGGCACACTATCACTACTTATTTATGGGAGGTGTGGAACTGCAGAGGGAGCTATGTGTTGTTAACTTGCCATCAATTTGTTATTTTCACATTAGGCAAATTCAAACATAACATTACAAGTTTAAAAACAATTGATAATGCGAAATACAAATTATAAATAATTTGTAATCCTTTTCTTATGAAAAGACCTTTTGCAACTAGAATATCTTCAGAAGGTCATTATTACAGTGGGGCTATCTTTATTAAGGGGCAAACCATTTTTATTACACTATTTTGTTCTAGTTCCTCAAATACCAAGGTTATGATCTTGGGGAATAAACATACTAAATGAACATTTAAAAGCAAATAAAACATTAGTACTTCTAAAAGAAAAAAGAAAATGAAAGGAACTATGTAATGTAATGTTCAACTCAAACTATTATATTAGCGAGGCATTTTGTGGAAAAGGGACACGGAGGGAGGGATATGAAGTTTATGGTATTGGAGAGTGTTCCCCTAAACTTTCAGGGTGATAGGGAACACAGACTTAAATGTCGTGAAACCTGGTGGATCAAGGAATTAAAAACATTGGCCCCCAGTGGGTTAAATAAAGATTATAATCTATATTTGTTTCTTTAACCAGCATGGATGCATACATAGTGTACGCCTTCCTATGATTGAATGTTATCAGCATTTTCACCAGTTGGGGGAGTATAGGGAGACGTTGATGCTTAAAGTTGCTCAGAACCGGGGACTCCTCACTAGGGTTAACTGTCTTTATTGCAGTAGAAACTCTGAGTCACTTCCTGTCTACACACTATATAATGTTGAAAAAATGTATGTTGATATATAGTCACATGTTACTTGAGAAAGGGCGCTGTGACGCCCAAAACGTCGCTTGTTGTTGGACATGTGACAGGACTTAATAAAGATAAACGTGTTTTATATGGAGGAGTGCTGCTTCGTCTCTATGTGCTATTGAATATTTGGCAGGACTGCGGAGCCTGTTTGGAAGCTTGCACCCACTGTTATCCCTATTGCTACGGAGTGCCGCCGACATTTTTGTATTATATTATATATATATATATGGCTATATGGCTTAATTTTCTGGTTGCAAAAGGTCAATTGTGTATAATGTATGTATAATTAGATTAATAAAGTGCCACTTGCGTACACAGTGCTGTACATGATAAAATGCATACAGTATACAAACAAGTGCAGACAATAAAAAATTAACTATGTATATAAGATGTGGCATGCACTGGAACACCAGGAATGAGATCCCTGCCCCAAAGAGCTTACAATCTAAGTGGGCAAAAGAACATAACAATATAAGTGGGGTGATGGCTACAAAGTGCTTGATATTGGTAACAATCATTTATTGTGCTGGCGCTCATAAAGGTAGGATAAAAGTTAAGCTTTGAAAGTATTAGTTGGTGTCATCTGGCAAAGTGAGAGCAAGAGAGACTGGTTTAAGGTGGAAGGAGGCAGTGTTAGTTGGGGGTTTGTGGAGAAGATTGCCTTGTAAGAAACAGGACATGGCCAGGAACATATGGGGCCAAGAGAGAAGATAGGGGTGCATCAGTATTAAGACATTTAAAGGTCAAAAGAAGGGTGTTGAATATTATTCTTTGCGTGATAGGAAGCCACCCCATATACTGCGGTATCAGGGTTTCAAGTTCTCTTTTGGAGAAGAGTGTAAAGGAGAGAATAAGAGTGAAAAGAAGAGAAAACAGACTGGGAAACCAAGTAGAATAATGTTACAGTAGTAAAGAGTGTAAACATGCATGAGCATTTTAGTAGTGGTTTGAGAGAGGAAAGGGTGGATCTTGGCAATATTGCGAAGGAGAAAACAACACGTCCTGGTGACATTGTTAAAGGGTATGTCCACCCCTTTTTGTAACTTTTGCTGTAGTGTAGGGCTCCCTCCCCCAGCCCCAACCGATATAGTAATATTTGCAGAAACTCCCCCGATCATTACTTAACTTGCCTCTCTCCTCCGACGTTCTGTCACAGCCCTCTGCTTGCATGAAACTGCAAGCAGGTTGCCGGACCGGCAGCCAAGTCTGTGACTGGCATAGAGCAGCCAATCATGGGCGCGGCATCCGGCTATCCAGAACGCCGGGGGAAAGAGGTAATGTAAGTACAGTTCGGGGGAGTTTCTGCAAATATTGCTATAGTGGTTGGGTCTGGTGGAGGGAGCCCTACACTACAGAAAAGGGGATTTATGCTAGGTGGAGGGAGAGGAAAACAGGTGGGAGAGGGAGGAAGAGGGAGGGGGGAGGGCTGCAGTGCGCATGGCAAAATTCTCCCGGAGGAGAGAAAGGAGGCAGAGTCCTATATGACCATATTATCAATAGGAATTGAGAAGGATGAGCTAGGTCCAGGTTTAAGGGGGGGGGAATAAGTTAATTTATGGATAGATTAAGTTTAAGGTGGCACTGTGACATCCAGGAGAAAAAAGAGACCAGATATTTAGAGATTTGAGATTAAACTTCAAGGGTTAGTGTGGGGGTGGACACATAGATTTTGGTATTATCCGCATATAGGTGATACTTAAACCCAAATTAACTGATTATATCTCAGTTATCTGCAGATGGAGCACAGTAAAGGCTCATACACACGTCCAATGTGTGCACCAAGCCCCAACCCCCGACACATTCGCACAATGAATGGCAATCCGCCAGGTGGATTGACGAATGACCCCCGACCGAATGAATACACGTCTGTTCGTCGCGCGAATGTATCAGTGTTTGGGGTCGTGGCTCGGTGCCAAATTGCCCGTGCGTATACCTTAATGTATTTACCCTTTTATCTCCTCAGGCATCGCAAAACTAATTCTGAATGTCTCATTGATAAAGGTAAGATGTGTAGAGGTCGTGACCATCTTAAAGCAAAAAAGTCAAAGAAGCATTAAAATTGATGATCAGAGCTTTTGCTCAATATTTAATCAAGCTTGGTTATTTAATATTGGCTGCATTGAAAATAAAAGAAAACTAGTTTAGTCTCCACAGAAAAAAGTCACAGTTACAATAATTTATACTGTGAGGTTTAAACGAAAACTAAAGTTTGAATATAAAGTGCCCTGCATAAATTCCATAATTGCCTGCAGGTTTCTAGCTTATATAGATACGCAGTTGCACAGAAAAGCATTCAGAAAAACATTTGTTACTCACTAGGAAGGAGACTACAAAAATCAGTCCATAATATTAGTCCATAATAAAAAGGTATCACCTTATCCTACAGTACTCATATCTTAGTATCCTCAGTCACTGCATAGCTAGTTAATTAAGAATTATGGTCCAGTCTTGTCTGATGCTCTTTGATCTCTCATTCTGTTCTGCAGTTAGATGCTTTCTGTGCTTTCCATGTTTCTGGAGTCGAGGTGGCCAAACTTACTGAATTTCAGCCCGTTTCCAAACTTCCGAAGTTCAGTAAAAGTTTGAAAAAGTTCAGAAACGGACCTATTGGATGAACTTTCTGAAATATAATTATGTCAATGCTTGCATCATAGGATCACACAATTGGATTTGGTCCTTTAGCAAACCTATATAAAGAGGTGCAAACCCCACGAAGCTCAGAAGTCATCACAGTGATGGCAAAAGAAAGAAGACGCCAGCAACACTGGCGACGCTGATATCGCCAGCGCGGGTGGTGTCACTGGTGGCCGCAGTGACATTGCCCAGTGTTGGCGACATCGGGGGCTTCTAAGAGCCAATGGGGGTCCTGGTTTCGAGCTGCAGGACCCCAACAGCAAGGACATTTCTAAGTGCGGGGAGTGTCCGCAGGGGAGGACTGGCCAAGTGGCTGAGGGGCAAATGCCCCCCCAGATTGTCTCCAATTAAAAATTTGGGATGCACAGAAGCTATTAGTAAGTTACATGCTTGAAAGGCACAGCTCACTCCTCTATCTCTAACATGTGCAAGAAACAGGAAATTCATCCACCTTCAGATCGTTTACTAGTCAGCCCTCAAGTTCATTAGCAGTGTTAGTTAGCCCTCCAGTTCAGTATCCAGTGTCATCAGCCCTTCATTAGCCAGTGTTGTCAGCCCTCCAGTTCATTAGTGTTGTCAACTATCAAGATCATTAGCCAGTGTCGTCAGCACTCCAGTTCATAGACCAGTATTGTCAGCCCTCCAGTTCATTAGCCAGTGTTAGTCAGCCCCACGTTTATTATTCAGTGTTTGTGAACCCTCCAGTTCATTAGCTGGTGTTAGTTAGCCCTCCAGTTCATTAGGAACAAAGGAACCTTTGGGCAAGTATAACCTGACTTAGAAAGTGTACCCAGGGGTGAGGATTCAGGTACTCACCCCAGGTACTTGTAAGTGGAAGGTAATTGGTTGTCCTATAACCACATAATACACTTAAAAATGTTTGCAGGGAACAGTGTAAAATGGGAACAATGGTTTTAAAAATGGGCATAACTTAAACAGTGTGTGACCTTAGAAAAGTGAGCATGGTTACATATGTTGCAATCTACCGTGAAAGGACCACTTTGTTGTATTTGCCCCCCAGGCCAAAAGGTCCCAGTCCCAGTCCTGGTGTCTCAGTTTGAGCTGCAGGACCCCTTAAGCCCCAAAAGGCACTTATCAGTGCCACAAGGGCCCTTCCAAGGGCCACAAGGGCACTTCTAAGTGCTGGGCAGGGGGGGTCCCGGTTTGAGCTGTGAGACCCATTAAGCCCCAAAGGGCCCTTGTAAGGGCCACAATGGTCCTTTTAAGGACCTGGGAGGGGGTCACGGGTTAAGCCGCGGGACCCTCGAATGTTGGGCCATGGGATTGTTGGCTGTTTACCAATTCTAGAGCGGGAGATTTTGAGAATCCTCGGCCGTTCAAAGGTTATCGAAATTGGCCGTTCGTGGCTTACCGAACGTTCAGAAATCTTCATATGTTCAAGAATATTCTAACGTTCGATGATTTTCGAAAGTAAGTCCGCGAGTTCAGAAAACTGAACTAGTTCGGATTTATCCGAACTGTTAAAGTTCGGCCCAAACTCGTGTTCAAAGTTTGGTTTTGGTTTGTCACTATTCTGGAGCAGTCCATAGCAATCTAGCACTGGCACTATATAAAGAAATCCGTTCCAAATTCGTCCTCCCCACACACCTCTCCAAACTCCTACAGCTGAAAGAAAATCTGATAATTGAAGCAGAAAAAACAGGTGCTAGAGCTGCTGTCCTTTCACTATAACACAAAATCACATGGTGAATGCGGTTGTAGCTGCATTTTGTTCTCAGACACAGCCCATCTCCACTGCACATGCTCACTCACACTTACAGATTCTGTGAGGGGCTGAGCACAGAGATAGGTGGAATGCATACTACTATAACTAGTTGGATGAACAGGACATGAGGAGATAGGGTAAAAGGAAGCACAGGTACTAAAAAGGGATGAAGTTCTTGGTACAAATACAGAAAAGGATAAAGGCAAGTCATTTTTTTCACTGTAGTGTCCTTCTAAGATATTAATATTGTAGGTTCCAGGCCTAACACAGTCAGTACATAACTGTAATCTACTAATATCAAAAGAGACACATTAAAGCATACAACAACCATCTATATCCATATTATGAGCAAAGTTCTGTAAAAAGAAATCTACCACCATCTACCTTTTTAAACAGCCTGTACATATTGGAAAAATAACCAATTAAAAGTCACATTCAAATACAATGAGTAGGGACCCCACAAACGGCTTACGGTATTTAATAAGCCTTTTATTTTCTTATTATGTTGAGTTACTCAGTCCAGGCTTGGACTATTCTAAATTTTGATTTGTATGTGTTATAGTCCCACTTTGCTTAATTTCTGTCCAAGTCCCGTTTTGGTTTTTTTCTGTTTAGTCCTGTTTTCCTTGTTTCTGTATTGATTGGTTTCTGCATTGCTTTGCTCCAATACAGTAATGATGATAGTGATGTATCTATGATAATTCCATTGCCTTGTTTCTATTCTTTATTCGGTGCCTTGATTAAGCCCACACCATCCATTTTATACCCACTTTATGTACACAATCAAGCCCAACCTAATTATTTTATATACAGTGTTGTGTGCACATTCCTAAAACCACATGGTAAATACATTAGGAAAAACAATGGCTACATATTTAGTATCTTACCAAACTAAAAAGTTATTAGATATTATTAAATGTTGGTGTCACAGCCAATAGTCTGAATAAAAACACTTCCAACATTTTGTGTTTAGGCATTATTTGTTGTTTTAGGCCATCGCTTGACATTTGACATCAGGCTACAGCTTTTTCTGGGGGGTTTAAGTCCCAGTCACCACTGTAACTTATGATACCTAAACAGAAAAAAATGTCCCCAGCACTTACATTGCAACCCATCCCCGTTTGCTTGTTTATATAAAGAACAATTGAGCAAGACATTTTGGTAAAATTGAAAAAGGTGCACACTGTAGCAAATAGCAATCTGTCCTTATTAGGGCACCAGGTGAGCAGAGAGACACATTACTTCTTTCCTCTAAAAAGAAAATGAAAAAAAGTTGTTAGAGGAATAGAATCACTTAGAAATTGTATTTTTCATGAACAGTTTATCAGTTAATAGAACCCCCTTGGTTATGTTTCTTTTTTTTTTTTTTTACTAGATTCCTCAAAGTGAGCATTCTCTGCATTTATCCTTATTAGCTCTTAGCATTCAAATAAAATAATGGATTTTAGTGTTTTATTATTCTCAAGCATCGTGGTTATGTGGTGATTCTAAAAACGATGCCATTTTAGTAAGAAATACTGCCATTGACATTTGTATAAATATAAATAACGAGTTTTAGTTTTTAAAATAGTAAAAATGGTTAAAATAACACAGAAGTTTCCAATTATGGTTGACGGTTTCCTAGTTGTTCCATTTAATTGGCAGATACACATTCTGTTTCTGAAATATAAAATACTTTACATAACATAAATGGAGCTTATTATACTGACATCACATAAATGGAGCTTATACTGACATCACAGAAATGGCGCCTATTATAACTGACATCACGAAAGGGAGCTTATACTGACATCACAGAAATGGAGCCTATAATGACATCACAGAAATGGAGCTTATACTGACATCACAGAAATGGAGCTTATAATGACATCACAAAATGGAGCTTATACTGACATCACAAATGGAGCTTATACTGACATCACAGAATGGGCTTATACTGACATCACAGAAATGGAGCTTATAATGACATACATAAATGGAGCTTATACTGACATCACAGAATGGAGCTTATACTGACATCACATAAATGAGCTTATACTGACATGACAGAAATGGAAATGGAGCTTATACTGACATGACAGAAATGGAGATAGCTTATACTGACATCACGAAATGGAGTTATACTGACATGACGAAATGGAAAATGGAGCTTATACTGACATGACAGAAATGGAGCTTATACTGACATGACAGAAATGGAGCTTATACTGAACACACATAAATGGAGGCTTAAATGACATCACAGAAATGGAGCTTAACTGACATGACAGAATGGAGCTTAATAGACATCACAGAAATGGAGCTTATATACTGACATCACATAAATGGAGCTTATACTGAATCACAAGAAATGGAGCTTATACTGACATCACAGAAATGGAGCTTATACTGACATCACAGAAATGGAGCTTTAACTGACATCACAGAAATGGAGCTTATACTGACATCACAGAAATGGAGCTTATACTGACATCACAAAATGGAGCTTATACTGACATACAGAATGGAGCTTATACTGACACAATGGTTATATACACAAGAAATGAGCTTATACGACATCACGAAATGGAGCTTATACTGACATCACAAATGGAGAGTATACTGACATCACAGAAATGGAGCTTATACTGACATCACAGAAATGGAGCTATACTGACTCACAGAAATGGAGCTTATTACTGACATCACAGAATGGAGCTTATATGACATCACAGAAATGGAGCTTATACTGACATCACAGAAATGGAGCTTATACTGACATCACAGAAATGGAGCTTATACTGACATCACAGAAATGGAGCTTATACTGACATCACATAAATGGAGCTTATACTGACATCACATAATGGAGCTTTACTGACATGACATAAATGGAGCTTATACTGACATCACAGAAATGGAGCTTATACTGACATACAGAAATGGAGCTTATACTGAAACACAAATGGAGCTTATACTGACATCACAGAAATGGAGCTTATACTGACATCACATAAATGGAGCTTATACTGACATGACAGAAATGGAAAATGGAGCTTATACTGACATGACAGAAATGGAGCTTATACTGACATCACAGAAATGGAGCTTATACTGACATGACAGAAATGGAAAATGGAGCTTATACTGACATGACAGAAAATGGAGCTTATACTGACATGACAGAAATGGAGCTTATACTGACATACATAAATGGAGCTTATCTGACATCACAGAATGGAGCTTATACTGACATGACAGAAGGAGCTATACTGACATCAATAAATGGAGCTTATACTGACATCACTAAAATGGAGCTTATACTGACATCACAGAAATGGAGCTTATACTGACATCACATAAATGGGCTTATACTGACATCACAGAAATGGAGCTTATACTGACATACAGAAATGGAGCTTATACTGACATCACAGAAATGGAGCTTATACTGACATCACAGAAATGGAGCATTATACTGACATCACATAAATGGAGCTTATTACTGACATCACAGAAATGGAGCTTATACTGACACACAGAAATAGAGCTTATACTGACAACAGAAATGGAGCTTATACGACATCACAGAAATGGAGCTTATACTGACATCACAGAAATGGAGCTTATACTGACATCACAGAAATGGAGCTATACTGACATCACAGAAATGGAGCTTATACTGACATCACAGAAATGGAGCTTATACTGACATCACAGAAATGGAGCTTATACTGACATCACAGAAATGGAGCTTATACTGACATCACAGAAATGGAGCTTATACTGACATCACAGAAATGGAGCTTATACTGACATCACATAAATGGAGTTAACTGACATCACATAAAGGAGTTATATGACATCACATAAATGGAGCTTATACTGACATGACATAAATGGAGCTTATACTGACATCACAGAAATGGAGCTATCTGACATCAAACAAAATGGAGCTTATACTGACATCACAGAAAATGGAGCTTAACTGACATCACATAAATGGCGCTATACTGACATCACATAAAGGAGCTTATACTGACATCACAGAAATGGAGCTTATACTGACATCACAGAAATGGAGCTTATACTGACATGACTGCCTGGAGCCGCCACCGTCCCCAGTCACGCCTAAAAGGACCCCCAACCCCGAACGTCCTCAAAGGCCACCCCAACCAACCCCCAGCATCCGGCCAACCTGCGCCAGCGAGACGGCAAGCCAGCAACCAGGAACCAACTCCGCTCACCCCACCCCCCAGAACAACCCACAACCCCACAAGCACCACGCACGAGTTCACTGAGGCTAGCCAAACTCCTGGCGGTGCAGCTTGCTACCTTTCAGAACCTGGTAGAAGTGCAGCGTTCAGGGAGTTTGTGGCCATGGCACACCACAGTGGCAGGTCCCTGGCCGTAGGTACTTTGCCCAGAAGGCAGTACCAGCCCTGCACGACCATCTGCAGGGCAATATATTGCTTCGCTGGACCAAGTGTGGGCAAGTGTGTCCACATTATATGGACGGTCGGTCCAGCAAGCACGGCCGGGCGGTCGGGGCGTATGTGTCATTTACCGCCCATGGGTCACTCTGCTAGCGGCAGAGATCGCGGCACGGAGCGCAAGTGGGAGATGGTGGTACCCCACGCATTGGTGATACGCCGTTCAACCCCCCCCCTCCTAATCCGGTGTGAGCCCTCTTCCCGGACAGCTCCGTGCCCCCAGAGCCTAGCTCGTGCAGGCGAGAAGGGTTGCCATGCAGTGTTGCAGCTTGTGTGCTCGGTGATAGGAGCCACACCGGGGCCGAGTTGCTGCGCCGCCCAAGGGACAGGGTGAGAGGTGGCTGACCCCACACCACCTCTCAATAGGCAAGTCGTGTGTGACAATGCCACCCAATATCCGTCTGCCCTCGCAGGGCAGAGTCACACATGTTCCTGCCTGGCACCACTTCACAACCTGGTCGTCCAGCGGTCTCACCAAGTACCCTGGTCTCCAGGAGTGGTTACTGAGGATGGCTAGAGGGTGTCCAGTCACTTCAGGCGGTCATACACGGCCACAGCTCGTGGCCGAGTTTCAGCAGCAGAATGGTCTGCCGCAGAACCGCTGATTGGTGACACCCCCACCGGGGAACTCTAGTCTTATGATGCGCTGAGGTGTCCAGCAGAGGTGAGCCATCATAGACTACGTGTACGAGTACGAGGCAGAGCAGGCTCTCTGGGGACCTGGGTTTGCTGTTACCCAGGCAGTGGTGCTGATTAGAGATGCCTGCCGTGTGCTCGCGCCTTTGAGGGGCCACAGGATGGTAAGCCATCAATGATAGGCCAACCATTGCGGATACCATCCCACTGGTGTTCCTCCTTGAGCACCACTCTGCCGCGGCATTACTCGACAGGGCACTCGCTGGAGAGCAGGCACTGGAAGAGGAGGGCACGACACCGTGTTGCCTTCCGAGCCCGAACATCACGGTGTACGAGCAGCGTCCGATGATGAGGAGGGGATTTAGGTGACCTGGACCAAGGGAAGGAAATGGGGGCATTCTATAGGGGGAGATCTCAACCCTCCCATAGTACCACATGTCATTCTGGTTGGGGAGAGGGGTTGAGCCCGACACTACGTCCTCAGTGACATCGAGGACATGGGGTCCTCTGCGGCAGGCAGGCAGTTTGCGGAGCATGGGGCTCTTTCATGCTGCAATGCCTTCGGCAAGGACCCCAGGATTAAGGCCATCAAAGAGAAGAGCAGTAATGGGTGGCCACCTTATAGATCCCCGTATAAGGGTAAAGGTCGGAGTTTATCCCGCATCTCAGAGGAAGGTTAGAATGCAGCACTATGAGGCAACACTGCTCGTTGCCTCTGTTCTGCCTTCCCAGGTGCTGGCAGGCCTACAGCACCTATGTTGGGGATCAACAGGGCTCACGTCCCCCTGGCCTGACAGGAGGGCAGCAGTACTGGAGCGGCCTCGCGGCCAACTTCGGCTGTTCTTCCAGCCACAGTTGCCAGGCCCATGCCACTGGCAACTCCACCAGGCAACACCTCAGTCGCCAGGTCACCGACTACATCGGATCCAGGGCCGGTGTAGCCACATCAGAGGACTGAGGTATCCACTGGACTACGCTGCGGTGGCGAGCTTGGATATGGCCCGAGTGGGTCAGTATGCCATCGAGGTCCTTTCATGCCGTCATCCCGTGTTCTTTCGGAGAGGACCTTCAGCGCAGCGGGGGTGTTGTAACGGAGAGGAGACCCGTCTCTCTACTGAGATGTGGACCGCCTTACATTCATCAAGATGAATGAGGCGGGATCACATCTCAATACAGCAGACCCTATTGCTGATGCCCGACTGACGGCCTCCTGCCCCTGGCCACCCATTGCTCCTTCCGCCTCATTTTCCACCTAGAGGCTAGCTGATGCCAGCTTAGCTGGCAAATGGCTAATTTTTCTTATTGGCAGGGCCATATATGGTCCTCACCTGCTCTACTGCATTCAGGTTATGAAAATAACAAATGCTCTGCGACAACAGCTACTCTGTGGTAATTTTTCTAAGATTGGGCCGATCCCTAAGTGGCCCGAGAGCAGTTACTCCATATTTGATCTTCGTTCTCTCTCCATGAGGCACCTTTGGTGGTGTCACCTACTCTGACCATCTCATACAGCCGCACAGCTACTCTGTGGCTAATGTTTTCAGCTTGGGTCAATCCTGCCTGGCCCGCGAGCAGTGAGTACTCCATATTTGATCTTGTTCTCTCTCCATGAGGCACTTTGGTGGTGTCACTACTTGACCATATCATACAGCGCAACAGCTACTCTGTGGCTAAATGTTTTCAGCTCTGCGGTCAATCATGCCGCTGCCCGAGAGCAGTACTCACAGTCCAGTTGGGGCAGGCCTGCCTGGCTCTTCAACATGGTGGCAAACTGCAGTTGTGCCTTGCTTTAACTCAAATGGTGCTTGGTCCTACGAAGCATTACCCTTTCACCTGCTTTCCTTGCACGATGCATACTCTGAGGGAGATTAGGCAATGGGGTGAGGGGTATGTCCAGTGGGGCCAAGCCTGCCTGGCACAAACAATGGTGGCAAACTGCAGTGTGGCCTGCTGTAACACATGGTGCTGTTCCTACAAAGCCTTACCCTCACCTGCCTTCCCTTGCACGATCATATCTGAGGAGAGTAGCAATGGGGGAGGGGTATGTCTCCAGTGGGGCCCAGCCTGCCTGGCTCTTCAAACAATGGTGGCAAACTGCAGTGTGCCTGCTGTAACTCAATGGTGCTGTTCCTACGAAGCATTAACCTTTACCTGCTTTCCCTTGCACGATGCATACTTGAGGGAGAGTAGCCAATGGGGTGAGGGGTATGTCCAAGGGCCAGCCGGCCTGGCCCACAACAATGGTGGCAACTGGCAGTGGGCCTGCTCTAACACAAGGTGCTGTTCCTACGAAGCATACCCTTCACCTGCCTTCCCTAGCACGATGCATACCTTGAGGAGAGTACCAATGGGTGAGGGGTATGTCCAGTGGGCCAAGCTTGCCTGGCTCTTCAACAATGGTGGCAAACTGACGTGGGCCTGCTGTAACACAATGGTGCTGTTCCTACGAAGCCTTACCCTTTCACCGCTTTCCCTAGCACGATGCATACTCTGAGGGAGAGTAGCCAATGGGTGAGGGGTAGTTCCAGTGGGGCCAAGCCTGCCTGGCTCTTCAACAATGGTTGGCAACTGCAGTTGTGCCTGCTGTAACTCAATGGTGCTGTTCCTACGAAGCATTACCCTTTCACCTGCTTTCCCTTGCACGATGCATACTCTGAGGGAGAGTAGCCAATGGGGTGAGGGGTAGGTCCATGGGCCAAAGCCTGCCTGGGCCCCAAACAATGGTGGCAAACTCAGTGGGCCTGCTGTAACAACAATGGTGCTGTTCCTACGAAGCCTTACCCTTTCACCTGCTGTTCCCTAGGACGTATGCATACTCTGAGGGAGAGATAGCCAATGGGGTGAGGGGTATGTCCAGTGGGGCCAAGCCTGCCTGGCTCTTCAACAATGGTGGCAACTGCAGTGGGCCTGCTGTAACACAATGGTGCTGTTCCTATGAAGCATACCCTTTCACCTGCTTCCCTAGTCACGAGCATACCTTGAGGGAGTAAGCACTGGGTGAGGGGTATGTCCAGTGGGCCAAGCTTGCCTGCTCTTCAACAATGGTGGCAACTGCAGTGGGCCTGCTGTAACACAATGGTGCTGTTCCTACGAAGCCTTACCTTTCACCTGACTTTCCCTAGCACCGATGCAACTCTGAGGGAGAGTAGCCAATGGGGTGAGGGGTATGTCCAGTGGGGCCAAGCCTGCCTGGCCCCACAAACAAGGTGGCAAACGCAGTGGGCCTGCGTTAACTCAATGCCTGCTGTTCTACGAAGCCTTACCCTTTCACCTGCTTCCCTTGCCAATGCATATCTTGAGGGAGAGTAGCCCAATGGGGTGAGGGGTATGTCAGTGGGCCAAGCCTGCCTGGCTCTTCAACAATGGTGGCAAACTGCAGAGTCCTGCTGTAACTCAATGTGCTGTTCTACGAAGCATGCCCTTTACCTGCTTTCCCTGCACGATGATACTCTGAGGGAGAGTAGCCCAATGGGGTGAGGGGTATGTCCAGTGGGGCCAAGCCTGCCCTGGCCCCACAACATGGTGGCAAACTGCAGTGTGCCTGCTGTAACTCATGCTGCTGTTCCTCGAAGCCTTACACCTTTCACCTGCTTTCCTACACGCTGCATATCTTGAGGGAGAGTAGCCAATGGGTGAGGGTATGTCCAGTGGGCCAAGCCTGCCTGGACCCACAACAATGGTGGCAAACCACAGTGGACATTATGTTAACCCAGTACCCCCATCGCCTTCTTGCCTTGGTGTGTGCAAACTACTAATAGGGGAATGTGGCCAATGTGGTGTGTGTAATGGCATTAATGTGTTAAGTTTAAATATACAATTAAAGTACCAGACATATAGCTAGCTAAATAGATAGTGTATTGTAATTTTCAAAAAAATTGATTATGAATCTATCTGAATAATTTGATATATCGAAAAAATAAGCCCAAAAACATTTTTTTTTTCAGAACTGTTTTTTATAATATATATATATGAAATTTAAAAAAAAAACTATGTACAAAAAAAAACAACAAAAAAAAAGGGGTTACTGGGGTGCCCTCCTCTCAGTCTGGTCAGGCGGCGGTCTAGGCGGCGGTCCAGGCGCGCCACATGTGGCGCATCCTCCGCCGCATGCTCTGTAGTCTGTGGAGGAAGATATTGAGAGAATTGTGGTGAAGATGTTCGAGCACATTTCCTAAAGCACCATGCGGTAGATGCAATTTTGCACCTGATAACTACTTACAACATACATGGTACTGCAATGCTATAATGTTGCGGTATGTCATAAAAGGAAAGCTCAGTATAAGATATCATTATTTCTTAAAATTCTTAGTTTATATTATGCATACTAGTTATGGTAACACGTGATTCTAACTGATTGGCTGTTGGATGGGTACACATGCTCAGTCTTACTGAGCAACTGAATCAACCCAGGCGCTGGGTCAAGGGCAAGACCATACGGTCTCTATTAGGGTCCTGCAAACAGGAAGTCATTATTTCCGTTTGCATTTAGTTTATACACACACAATGCTGATGTGCGAATGGCAGATTAAGGTAATTGGTGGATGGATAAAATACTGCTCTTTTTTCCTTAAAAGTATATATATTATCAACTGAACTTCCACTTAAAGCGATATTTGCATCATGGGGGATCACTGATAAACAGCAGGAGGTAATGCTGGCTTAACATTACGTTTATTGCTAAATTGTATCAGACATTCTTGGTTTTGTATCACTAGGACTGTGCTACATACAAAATTTTTGGAAGTGGTGCAGCCCCCATAAAAGCATGTCAAACCCACAGTACCCAATGTTGCAATCATGTACGTGGATTTTACACTGGGAAATACAGAATTAATAGTCTTGTAATAACATTTCATTAACGTTGCATATGATTTACTTACGATTCTCAAGCATGGCCGCCAGAGTGACTGGAGAGGCAGGAGGTGCGGAGGGGCTGGAGAGGGTGGAGGGCTGGAGGGCTGGAGAGGGTGGGGGGTGGAGAGGGTGGAGGGCCTGTAGAGGCTGGGCCTGCTTCTAGAAAAAAAATGTTTTATTTCAACAATCACCGTCCAATCCATTAGTAATAATTTAAGAACATTCCTAAAAGGCTATGTAGTGAACATTTCTTGGATAATTTTGGACGTTTGGACCGAATTTGTGACTTAAGCTTAAAAACTGAGGGACAAGATACAGCCAAACAATGGGGAGTTGGGGACAATAAATGGGAATGAGAAATGAGAAGCTCGTCTCTCCGCCAAATTAATAGATTGTTTCCTTTTTATTTTCGAAAATTTTTATCAGTGAAATATAAAATTCAATTAATTATCAATGATAATTTCACTAATTATTTGCTGACAATCAAGTCAATAAAAAGATTAAAAAATTGCTTAGGATGACTTACTGTTGCGCTGGTCCCCGGTTCCTCCTCTTCTTGGGGCGGTGGACTGCCCGGTGGGGGCGATGGTGAGCCCGGAGGGGGCAAGGGACTGCCGGAGGGGGCAATGGGCTGCCGTAGCCTGAGGGCTAGTTGGTGGTAGTGCTAAAAAAAAAAGGAAATTTATTTTAACTCTCACTGTCATTAAATGTTCAAATACATTTACTAAAACAATTCCGGAGAAGTTGTTCAAAAAATTATGCAAACATTTGGATAAAGGGTTGGACAATCAACGTGTTAAAAAGCACACACATAGTGGTGGCACAATATGTGATCCTCAATTTTTGCACAATTATGCTATCGTACTGCACTACATGGCAAATACACATGAGCGCACCGGAAACACGCGTTGTTTCTGGAGGGCTCGTGTGCGCTGTAATGTGGCCTTGGACAAATGAAAGATTTAGAAAAAATGGTTTTTTCAATAGGCTGCACTTAATTCTTCCTCTGCGGGGACGGAGTGGTGGGGGTGGGGTATCCGAGGAAGATTCCCCTGCAAATTAAAATAAAAAATAAAATGAATGATATATCTAAAGGAAATATTTAATTATATACTTTGAATTTGCTTGAAAATACAGATTAAATAAGGCAATATTAGTTCTTTAAAAGTCAATCAATTTCTATGGCAATGATTTCATACCTTATTTGGCTAAGTATTATATTTTTATTGTGTGTATTGTAGCCACGGAAAGGGAAAGTTGGTGGGTGTAGGAGGAGCTCAGTAGCTGTGTGTACTTGTATCTGTATAGATTTTGTGGGTAACACAACATTTTTAATTTTGGAGTGTATAAATCAATTTTTAATAAAATTGATCAACATTTTATTTTTGACTTACTTTCCCTTCAAATAGGGCTGCCAGTAACTAAAAGGGTGGGTCAGTAAAGTGTGTTTAACTGTGTCTATGTGTGGGTATCAGTGTGCATTTATAAGATAAAAAGAAATCATTTTTAATGATCGATTTCATTTTTAATCTTACTTAGCCTTTTAATAAGGCTGCCATGGAAATGGAAGGGTGGGCCACCAAGTGTGTCTGTATGGTGGGTATCATTTAAAATTATAGGGGTTATGTTAAATAAAGTCACTTTTCAGTGATTTATTTTTGACTTTACTTACCCTTTAAATAGGGCTGATATTGATAATACAAGAATAATATAATGTAATAATAACCAGTGATATGAGAAATACAAAGAACTTGGATCTCTCTCTCTAAGCCAAATTTAAGGATTATTGATGTTTTTAAAAACATATATATATAAATATGTTTTTGTCAGAGTGAATTAAAATATTTTACTACGTATTATAATACAGGATATAATAAAAAGTATTACTTGCCTTATCATTTGCCGAACGGCAGCCCATATTGAGGCCTCTGCTCTTGAGGTCTGACCACTGTCTCTGGAGGGTAGAGACAGTGGTCTGGTATCCGAAGCGTCGCAGATGCGGCGCTGTAGCCCCTCCATTATTCTGCGCCTCCGGCGCCGCACATGATGGGTGCCAGGGGGAAATCATCATACCCCCTGAGCAGGAGGTAGTTCAGGGGATATAGTTGCCTTGGCACTGGCCATTTGATAGGAGGAAGTTCCGGTTCCTCGTTTTACGAAAATCCTCGTTTTTACGAAAATCCTCGTTTTTACGGAAATCTCGTTTTACGGGAATCCTCGTTTACGGAGATTCGCGGACTTACGGAAATCCTCGGTTTTACGGAGATCCTCGTTTTTACGGAAATCCTCGTTTTTACGGAAATCATCGTATTTTCGAAAAAATACTGTTTCTCGCTAGCGGACTGTAATTTTTAGGTATTGTAGGATTGATACGTGTTTCTAAGGACATTACCCAGGTCCCTGAGTGATTAAGTTAACATTACCAAGGCTATTTAGACCACTTTTAAGCGGATTTTGCCGAACTTTCATTTTAATACGTTTAACGGGTCGCTTGCGGATTTTCGAATTTACGGATTTTCGAAAATCCGCGGATCCTCGCGCGGACCGGATTTTTCGAAGTTCGGACATCTCTATACTTAGACCAGAACTCTTTGTGGTAATTTGTAGAGATTTAATATGTGTAACTGCATTTTAAACATCAGATATTAAGGATATAGTACAAAATACACACACTTTCTTATATTTATTTTTTCATGCATCATAAAAGTAGGGGCACACTATCACTACTTATTTAGGGAGGTGTGGAACTGCAGAGGGAGCTATGTGTTGTTAACTTGCCATCAATTTGTTATTCACAATTAGGCAAATTCAAACATAACATTACAAGTTTAAAAACAATTGATAATGGGAAATACAAATATAAATAATTTGTAATCCTTTTCTTATGAAAAGACCTTTTGCAACTAGAATTACTTCAGAAGGTCATTATTACAGTGGGGCTATCTTTATTAAGGGCAAACCATTTTTATACACTATTTTGTTCTAGTTCCTCAAATACCAAGGTTATGATTTGGGGAATAACATACTAATGAACATTTAAAAGCAAATAAAACATTAGTACTTCTAAAAGAAAAAAGAAATGAAAGGAACTATGTAATGTAATGTTCAACTCAAACTATTATATTGCGAGGCATTTTGTGGAAAAGGACACGGAGGGAGGATATGAAGTTTATGGTATTGGAGAGGTTCCCTAAACTTTCAGGGGGGTAGGGAAAACAGAATTAAATGTCGTGAAACCTGGTGGATCAAGGAATTAAAAACATTGGCCCCCAGGGGTTAAATAAGATTATAATCTATATTTGTTTCTTTAACCAGCATGGATGCCTACATAGTGTACGCCTTCCTATGATTGATGTTATCAGCATTTTCACCAGTTGGGGGAGTATAGGGAGACGTTGATGTTAAAGTTGCTCAGAACCGGGGACTCCTCACTAGGGTTAACTGTCTTTATTGCAGTAGAAAACTCTGAGTCACTTTCCTTCTACACACTATTATGTTGAAAAAATTGATGTTGAATATAGGTCACATGTTACTTGAGAAAGGGCGCTGTGACGCCCAAAACGTCGCTTGTGTTGGACATGTGACAGGCTTAATAAAGATAAACGTGTTTTTATATGGAGGAGTGCTGCTTCGTCTCTATGTGCTATTGAATATTTGGCAGGACTGCGGAGCCTGTTTGGAAGCTTGCACCCCTGTTTATCCTATTGCTACGGAGTGCCGCCGACATTTTGTATTATATATTATATATATATATATGGCTATATGGCTTAATTTTCTGGTTGCAAAGGTCAATTGTGTATAATGTATGTATAATTAGATTAATAAAGTGCCACTTGCGTACACAGTGCTGTACAGATAAAATGCATACAGTATACAAACAAGTGCAGACAATAAAAAATTAACTATGTATATAAGATGTGATGCACTGGAAACACCAGGAATGAGATCCCTGCCCCAAAGAGCTTACAATCTAAGTGGGCAAAAGAAACATAACAATATAGTGGGGGTGATGGCTACAAAGTGCTTGATATTGGTAACAATCATTATTGTGCTGGCGCTCATAAAGGTAGGATAAAAGTTAAGCTTTGAAAGTATTAGTTGGTGTCATCTGGCAAAGTGAGAGCAAGAGAGACTGGTTTAAGGTGGAGGAGGCAGTGTTAGTTGGGGGTTGTGGAGAAGATTGCTTGTAAGAAACAGGACATGGCCAGGAACATATGGGGCAAGAGAGAGATAGGGGTGCATCAGTATTAAGACATTTAAAGGTCAAAAGAAGGGTGTTGAATATTATTCTTGCTTGATAGGAAGCCACCCCATATATGCGGTATCAGGGTTTCAAGTCTCTTTGGAGAAGAGTGTAAAGGAGGAGAATAAGAGTGAAAAGAAGAGAAAACAGATGGAACCAAGTAGAAGAATGTTACAGTAGTAAGAGTGTAAACATGCATGAGCATTTTAGTAGTGGTTTGAGAGAGGAAAGGGTGGATCTGGCAAATTGCGAAGGAGAAAACAACACGTCCTGGTGACATTGTTAAAGGTATGTCCACCCCTTTTTGTAACTTTTGCGTGTAGTGTAGGGCTCCCTCCCCCAGCCCCAACCGATATAGTAATATTTGCAGAAACTCCCCGATCATACTTAACTTGCCCTCTCTCCTCCGACGTTCTGTCACAGCCTCTGCTTGCATGAAACTGCAAGCAGGTTGCCGGACCGGCAGCCAAGTCTGTGATGGCATAGAGCAGCCAATCATGGGCGCGGCATCCGGCTATCCAGAACGCCGGGGAAAGAGGTAATGAAGTAACAGTTCGGGGGAGTTTCTGCAAATATTGCTATAGTGGTGGGTCTGGTGGAGGGAGCCCTACCATACAGAAAAGGGGATTTATGTAGGTGGAGGGAGAGGAAAACAGGTGGGAGAGGGAGGAAGAGGGAGGGGGGAGGGCTGCAGTGCGCATGGCAAAATTCTCCCGGAGGAGAGAAAGGAGAGAGTCCTATATGACCATATTATCAATAGGAATTGAGAAGGATGAGTAGGTCCAGGTTTAAGGGGGGGGGAATAAGTTAATTATGGATGAGTAAGTTAAGGTGGCACTGTGACATCCAGGAGAAAAAAGAGACCAGATATTTAGAGATTTGAGATTAAACTTCAAGGGTTAGTGTGGGGGTGGACACATAGATTTTGGTATTATCCGCATATAGGTGATACTTAAACCCAAATTAACTGATTATATCTCAGTTATCTGCAGATGGAGCACAGTAAAGCGTCATACACACGTCCAAGGTGCACCAAGCCCCAACCCCCGACACATTCGCACAATGAATGGCAATCCGCCAGGTGGATTGACGAATGACCCCCAACCGAATGAATACACGTTGTTCGTCGGCGAATGTATCAGTGTTTGGGGTCGTGGCTCGGGGCCAAATTGCCCGTGCGTATACCTTAATGTATTTACCCTTTTATTCCTCAGGCATCGCAAAACTAATTCTGAATGTCTCATTGATAAAGGTAAGATGTGTAGAGGTCGTGACCATCTTAAAGCAAAAAAGTCAAAGAAGCGTTAAAATTGATGATCAGAGCTTTTGCCCAATATTTAATCAAGCTTGGTTATTTTTATATGGCTGCATTGAAATAAAAGAAAACTGTTTAGTCTCCACAGAAAAAAGTCACAGTACAATAATTTATACTGTGAGGTTTAAACGAAAAATAAGTTTGAATATAAAGCGCCCTGCATAAATTCCATAATTGCCTGCAGGTTTCTAGCTTATATAGATACGCAGTTGCACAGAAAAGCATTCAGAAAAACATTTGTTACTCACTAGGAGGGAGACTACAAAAATCAGTCCATATAATTTAGTCCATAATAAAAGGTATCACCTTATCCTACAGTACTCATATCTAGTATCCTCAGTCACTGCATAGTAGTTAATTAAGAATTATGGTCCAGTCTTGTCTGATGCTCTTTGATCTCTCATTCTGTTCTGCAGTAGATGCTTTCGTTGCTCTTTCCATGTTTGGGTCATGGGTGGCCAAACTTACTGAATTTCAGCCCGTTTCCAAACTTCCGAAGTTCAGTAAAAGTTTGAAAAAGTTCAGAAACGACCTATTGGATGAACTTTCTGAAATATAATTATGTCAATGCTGCATCATAGGATCACACAATTGGTTGGTCCTTTAGCAAACCTATTAAAGAGGTGCAAACCCCACGAAGCTCAGAAGTCATCACAGTAATGGCAAAGAAAGAAGACGCCAGCAACACTGGCGACGCTGATATCGCCAGCGCGGGTGGTGTCACTGGTGGCCGCAGTGACATTGCCCAGTGTTGGCGACATCGGGGCGCGGTTCGCAAAGGCCTTCTAAGAGCCAATGGGGGTCCTGGTTTAGAGCTGCAGGACCCCAACAGCAAGGGCATTTCTAAGTGCCGGGGAGGCTGTCCCGCAGGGGAGGACTGGCCAAGTAGGCTGAGGGGCAAATGCCCCCCCAGATTGTCTCCAATTAAAAATTTGGGTGCCACAGAAGCTATTAGTAAGTTACATGCTTGAAAGGCACAGCTCACTCCTCTATCTCTAACATGTGCAAGAAACAGGAAATTCATCCACCTTCAGATCGTTTACTAGTCAGCCCTCAAGTTCATTAGCAGGTGTAGTTAGCCCTCCCAGTTCAGTATCCAGTGTCATCAGCCCTTCATTAGCCAGTGTTGTCAGCCCTCCAGTTCATTAGTGTTGTCAACTATCAAGATCATTAGCCAGTGTCGTCAGCACTCCAGTTTATAGACCAGTATTGTCAGCCCTCCAGTCATTAGCCAGTGTAGTCAGCCCCGGTTATTATTCAGTGTTTGTGAACCCTCCAGTTCATTAGCTGGTGTTAGTTAGCCCCCAGTTCTTAGGAACAAAGGAACCTTTGGGCAAGTATAACCGACTTAGAAAGTGTACCCAGGGGTGAGGATTCAGGTACTCACCCCAGGTACTTGTAAGTGGAAGGTAATTGGTTGTCCATAACCACATAATACACTTAAAATGTTTGCAGGAACAGTGTGTAAAATGGGAACAATGGTTTTAAAAATGGGCATAACTAACAGTGTGTGACCTTAGAAAAGTGAGCATGGTTACAAATGTTGCAATCTACCGTGAAAGAGGCCACTTTGTTGTATTTGCCCCCAGGCCAAAAGGTCCCAGTCCCAGTCCTGGTGTCTCAGTTTGAGCTGCAGGACCCCTTAAGCCCCAAAAGGCACTTATCAGTGCACAAGGGCCTTCCAAGGGCCACAAGGGCACTTCTAAGTGCTGGGCAGGGGGGTCCCGGTTTGAGCGTGAGACCCATTAAGCCCCAAAGGGCCCTTGTAAGGGCCACAATGGTCCTTTTAAGGACTGGGAGGGGGTCACGGGTTAAGCGCGGGGACCCTCGAATGTTGGGCCATGGGATTGTGGTGTTTACCAATTCTAGAGCGGGAGTTTTGGAATCCTCGGCCGTTCAAAGGTTATCGAAATTGGCCGTTCGTGGCTTACCGAACGTTAAAATCTTCATATGTTCAAGAATATTCTAACGTTCGATGATTTTCGAAAGTAAGTCCGCGAGTTCAGAAAACTGAACTAGTTCGGATTCATCCGAACTGTTAAGTTCGGCCCAAACTGTGTAAAGTTTGGTTTTGGTTGTCACTATTGGAGCAGTCCATAGCAATCTAGCACTGGCACATATATAAAGAAACCGTTCCAAATTCGTCCCTCCCCACAACCTCTCCAAACTCTACAGCTGAAAGAAAATCTGATTTAATTGAAGCAGAAAAAACAGGTGGCTAGAGCTGCTGTCCTTTCACTAACACAAAATCACATGGTGAATGCGGTTGTAGCTGCATTTTGTTCTCAGACACAGCCCATCTCCACTGCACATGCTCACTACACTTACAGATTCTGTGAGGGGCTGAGCACAGAGATAGGTGAATGCATACTACTATAACTAGTTGGATGAACAGGACATGAGGAGATAGGGTAAAAGGAAGCAAGGTACTAAAAAGGGATGAAGTTCTTGGTACAAATACAGAAAAGGATAAAGGCAAGTCATTTTTTTAATGTAGTGTCCTTCTAAGATATTAATATTGTAGGTTCCAGGCTAACACAGCAGTACATAACTGTATATACTAATATCAAAGAGACACATTAAAGATACAAACAACCATCTAATACCATATTATGAGCAAAGTTCTGTAAAAAGAAATTACCACCATCTACCTTTTTAAACAGCCTGTACATATTGGAAAAAACCAATTAAAGTCACATTCAAATACAATGAGTAGGGACCCCCAAACGGCTTACGGTATTTAATAAGCCTTTTATTTCTTATTATGTTGAGTTACTCAGTCCAGGCTTGGACTATTCTAAATTTTGATTTGTATGTGTATAGTCCCACTTTGCTAATTTCGTCAAGTCCCGTTTTGGTTTTTTGTTTAGTCCTGTTTTCCTTGTTTCTGTATTGAGTTTTTGCATGCTTTGCTCCAATACAGTAATGATGAAAGTTATGTATCTATGTAATTCCATTGCCTTGTTTCTATCTTTATTCGGTGCCTTGATTAAGCCCACACCATCCATTTTATACCCACTTTATGTACACAATCAAGCCCAACCTAATATTTTATATACAGTGTTGTGTGCACATTCCTAAAACCACATGGTAAATACATAGGAAAAACAATGGCTACATATTTAGTATCTTACCAAACTAAAAAGTTATTAGATATTATTAAATGTTGGTGTCACAGCCAATAGTCTGAATAAAAACACTTCCAACATTTTTGTGTTTAGGCATTATTTTGTGTTTTAGGCCATCGCTTGACATTTGACATCAGGCTACAGCGCTTTTCTGGGGGGTTTAAGTCCCAGTCACCACTGTAACTTATGATACCTAAACAGAAAAAAAAGTCCCCAGCACTTACATTGCAACCCATCCCCGTTTGCTTGTTTATATAAAGAACAATTGAGCAAGACATTTTGGTAAAATTGAAAAAGGTGCACACTGAGCAAATAGCAATCTGTCCTTATTAGGGCACCAGTGAGCAGAGACACATTACTTTTTTCCTCTAAAAAGAAAATGAAAAAAAGTTGTTAGAGGAATAGAATCACTTAGAAATTGTATTTTTCATGAACAGTTTATCAGTTAATAGAACCCCCTTGGGTATGTTTCTTTTTTTTTTTTTTACTAGATTCCCAAAGTGAGCATTTCGCATTTATCCTTATTAGCTCTTAGCATTCAAATAAAATAATGGATTTTAGTGTTTTATTATTCTCAAGCATCGTGGTTAGTGGTGATTCTAAAAACGATGCCATTTTAGTGAAGAAATACTGCCATTGACATTTGTATAAATATAAATAACGAGTTTTAGTTTTTAAAATAGTAAAAATGGTTAAAATAACACAGAAGTTTCCAATTATGGTTGACGGTTCCTAGTTGTTCCATTTAATTGGCAGATACACATTTTTCTGAAATATAAATACTTAAAAAATGGGCTTATTATACTGAATCACATAAATGGAGCTTTACTGACATCACAGAAATGGAGCTTATCTGACATCACAGAAGGATGTTATACTGACATCACAGAAATGGAGCTTATAATGACATCACAGAAATGGAGCTTTTACTGACATCACAGAAATGGAGCTTATACTGACATCACAGAAATGGAGCTTATACTGACATCACAAAATGGAGCTTATAATGACATCACAGAAATGGAGCTTATACTGACATCACAGAAATGGAGCTTATACTGACATCACATAAATGGAGCTTATACTGAATCACAGAAATGGAGTTATACTGACATCACATAAATGGAGCTTATATGACATGACAGAAATGGAAAGGAGCTTATACGACATGACAGAAATGGAGCTTATACTGACATCACAGAAATGGAGCTATACTGACATGACGAAATAAATGGAGCTTATACTGACATGACAGAAATGGAGCTTATACTGACATGACAGAAATGGAGCTTATAATGACATCACATAAATGGAGTTATACTGACACACAGAAATGGAGCTTATACTGACATACAGAATGGCGATTATACTGACATCACAGAAATGGAGCTTATACTGACATCACATAAATGGAGCTTATACGACATCACAGAAATGGAGCTTATACTGACATCACAAAATGGAGCTTATTAATGACATCACAGAAATGGAGCTTTATACTGACATCACAGAAATGGAGCTTATACTGACATCACAGAAATGGAGCTTATACTGACATCAAAAATGGGCTATACTGACATCACGAAAAGGAGCTTATACTGACACAGATAGAGCTTATACTGACATCAGAGAAATGGAGCTTATACTGACATCACAGAAAGGAGTCTAACTGACATCACATAAATGGAGCTTATACTGACATCACAGAAATGGAGTATGACTGACATCACAGAAAGGAGCTTATACTGACATCACAGAAATGGAGGCTTATCATGAAATCACAGAAATGGAGCTTATACTGACATCACAGAAATGGAGCTTATACTGACATCACAGAAATGGGCTTATACTGACATCACCGAAATGGAGCTTTACTGACATCACAGAAAGGAGCTTTACTGACATACTAAATGGCTTTATACTGACATCACATAAAGGAGCTTATACTGACATGCATAAATGGAGCTTATAATGACATCACAGAAATGGAGCTTATACTGGACATCACAAGAAAGGAGCTTATACTGACATCACATAAATGGAGCTTATACTGACATCACAGAAATGGAGCTTATACTGACATCACAGAAATGGAGCTTATACTGACATGACAGAAATGGAAAATGGAGCTTATACTGACATGACAGAAATGGAGCTTATACTGACATCACAGAAATGGGCTATACTGACATGACAGAAATGGAAAATGGAGCTTATACTGACATGACAGAAATGGAGCTTATACTGACATGACAGAAATGGAGCTTATACTGACATCACATAAATGGAGCTTATACTGACATCACAGAAATGGAGCTTATACTGACATGACAGAAATGGAGCTTATACTGACATCACATAAATGGAGCTTATACTGACATCACATAAATGGAGCTTATACTGACATCACAGAAAGAAATGGAGCTTATATGACATCATAAATGGAGTTATACTGACATCACAGAAATGGAGCTTATACTGACATCACAGAAATGGAGCTTATACTGACATCACAGAAATGGTATACTGACATCACAGAAATGGAGCTTATAATGACTCACATAAATGGAGCTTATACTGACATCACAGAAATGGAGCTTATACTGACATCACAGAAATGAGCTTATACTGACATCACAGAAATGGAGCTTACTGACATCACAGAAATGGAGTTATATGACATCACAGAAATGAGCTTATACTGACATCACAGAAATGGAGCTTATACTGACATCACAGAAATGGAGGCTTAATTAAGGACACTCACCAGAAATGGAGCTTATACTGACATACAGAAAAATGGAGCTTATACTGACATCACAGAAATGGAGCTTATACTGACATCACAGAAATGGAGCTTTATACATCACAGAAAAGGAGATTATACTGACATCACAGAAATGGAGCTTATACTGACATCACAAATGGAGCTTATACTGACATCACATAAATGGGTTATGACATGACATACAATGGAGCTTATACGACATAAAATGGAGCTTAATGACATCACAATGAGCTATACTGACATCACAGAAATGGAGCTTATACTGACACACATAAATGGAGCTATACTGACATCACAAAATGGAGCTATACTGACATCACATAAATGGAGCTTATAATGACTCAAGAAAGGAGCTTATACTGACATCACATAAATGGCTGGCTTATACTGTAGTCATCCAAAGATTTTGTGGTGTTTTAGAAATAACAAGGAAAGGAGAGAGAATGAGTGATACTTATTTGTTGTTACTGTGTGAATCAAGTATATTTTAAAATAAATTAGCCGTTTTTTTACTACCCTTTAAAGCACTGCAAGTGTGTGGAGCAATTTTGTCCCTATGGAGATTGCAGTCCAAAGATAATCTTTTTATTGAGGAGTATTTAAAAGAAAACATTTTCAGGAGCTGGCCTTTACAATTTTATTTCATTTTTTTCAAGATCATGATTAGTGGATATTTAGAATCATTGTACAGTTTATCTTGTCTAGGTCCTATAAATGACTTCATATCGCAATGATATTCTTATGCAATGCTAATAGCCAACAACAAAGTACATTCTTTTATTGCAGTAATATGCAAGGTTAGCAATGCAATAATGGGCAGTTACTAGGTAACATTAAGATGGAGTGAAATCATTCTAAAGCAAAGAAATCTCTTGGTGCCCCCAGAAAACAGGTATGTGTACTTGTTATTATTCCAATTCCATTTCCTTGTATTTGAAAGACCTGTGCCTGTACAAGTGTTACCTTTTGTATATTCCTTCAGCTTTTTTCCCTGAAACGCTTATTTTTGTTTTTAATGGTTGTAGGGATGATTAACACCTTTAGGGGCAAGCAAGTATAGGATATCCAAGGGAGGGATTGCTAAAAGGGTTATCGCTGACAGTGTTGAGCTTACAGTAGTTGGGGTTGGGGGCAGGTAACTGACAATTGACCATTTTGTTTGGTGGGTGGACATTCCCTTTAAGTTTAAATTATAAAAAAACAGTAATTGTAAATTCTATTTGTTACTCACTTGTCTATTGAGTAACCAGTACATGTGTTTAAATGCATATGCAATAAATACATCTTTCAAACAAGACAGTTATCCCTGTAATTCCTGACACACACCTGTTCCTAATAGTAGTAACATGTACTACTATTCATGTCTACATCATTAATCTCCATTCACACTGAAACCTCTTGCACCTTCAGTTCTGACCTTAAGGGTCCAGATCTGCAGGTAACTATAATGTTACAAAAATGGGGGATTCTGGGCACCTGTAAAATCCCCCCCCCCTCCCAAAAAAAAATAAATACTACCAGTGTTTTTATGTAATACGTCATTTACAGTACATGGTGTGTTGAAATCTTTGTTTCAGTTGAGGTCTTTCTGTTTTGAAATACAGAGGGAGAACTTTTTAAAAAGGTTTCAATTTAAGATTTGCTGAAACCTGGTAAGTTTGATGTCCTATGGGCTTTTATTATGTGGGCTCAGTTCAAATGCTATAAACTGTGGGGCAGCAGAGCAAATACTGATTTTCACAGCTGTGCACACTATCTATTTCACAAGTATTCATACATAAGGGCATTGTTGATGGCAATGTTGAAAGCAGGGGTGTTTCAAGACACCAAAAAAAGCACCGTCTGAGTTGATTTTGATTTTTTTTCTTTATAACTGGCTGCCCCTTAAATAAATGTTTCAACTTGCCTTAATAGAGCTTTACCCCTAAAATTTCCATACCGAAATTTGTTCTAATAAGGATGTTTTGATTTATTTCGCTGATTAAAAGCAGATTTTGTTTATGACCGGATGAACTTATTTAACAGAACTATGCTTGTTCCTAAAAGCTTCTAGGAGATCAAAAGTAGGAATAATAAAAATGTTATTTTGGCAACTAATTTGAAACAATTACCACACAACTACTTTCTCACCATTAAACAGCCTTTTTTATTTTTCATGCTTACCAAAACATAGTCTACTCTAGATTTATATTTTATTACATTTTCGAATTTTGTAAATCCTCGCACTCCTAAGTGCTAGATGCTTTGGTGGTGCTATATCTTCTGTACTGCATGCACCTGATGAAGGGGATAACCCAGAAACCTTGTGCACATACTATATCACAATAAATTCATAGAAATAGAAGTGAGTGCTTTCCTCGCCATATATTTTAATTATGTTTCATTAACCATAACTGTTTCTCCTTATTTATGATGATTCTTACCTTTCATTATTATGAATGCAGTCAAGAAGTACCTTTAGTTTTGCATGAAAAGTGGCCACTTTTTAGATTGCAATTATTTTTTACTAAAAGCAAGTTTAAAATTCAATAAATCCCTAAAAAAACTATAAAACATTGATTGTGGGCTCCCGTAAAGGATTTCATGTTTTCAAGGTTTAAATAAAATGTTTACTTTTGCTGCAAGTCAGCTTCCTTTTCATCCCTTTGTCCCTTTCATCTAAACTGAATTTATTTTCTTTTTGTATTCATGCTGAGACTTGAAACCAAGTCCCTGTTTGTGTTGGGTTTCTTGAAGGGAAGTGTTCCATGATTGCCCAAAGCTTCCCACTGACTAAAGGTGGATTTTGTTTTGATGACTTTTGTTTGTGATGTTAAAATAGATTTGTAGAAGTCATATAAGAGTTTCTGTTATACAATGGATTACTTTCCAATACCTTTTGCCACTTTTGTTCTTTAAAACAATATTAAATAATATTTCTTTGACTAAACACTTAAGATTTCTTTACAGTAAGCCAAGGAATAACACACATGCAAGCATCCTGTGATCATAGGGGACCCCAACTTATTGATTTTTCACAGATACAGACCCCACTTTAGAAAACTGCTGTTGAATAAGGAGGGAGAGGCCCCATTATAATTTTACTTGGGGCCCCATGATTTATAGTTTCTGTGTTTATGCTGCAGATAGGACAAGTGACCATCTTCAACTGACCTATTGTCCTCCTGTACAGCCTGCACATTGTACAAATGTTTCAGAATAGTATACTATTATTCTGTCTGTTTTAATGTATTAACTGTTTTTAAAACTGTAATAGAAGCAAGGCTGGATGAATAAATTAGCCCACTGGGGTTAAGTGATACCAGCAACAGCAGAGTGTGATCCCCTTCCCCGAGGTCTTGTAGCCAGGGGAATAATGTAATTGTGCAACTTCTTTAGTTGCACTACCACTGAAGATGGGTGATAATAAGTTCACTAGACTTATTGGAACTTTCTGAGTTTAATAAGTTTTAAAATTGTAAATAAAATAAGGAAGTGTCCCAGGGTTTAGGTTTATTTCCTTACCTGCTAACGTAAAGCAAAAGATATGCTTTAAGGCTGCTTAATAGAACACATTTAGCAATTGCAAACCAATTTATTTTGTTATGATCAACATACATTTATTACCTTATCCTTTCATTCTCAGGCCAATGTTTCCTTCACCATGCAAAACTCTGGATTTGGCAGAAAATAAAATAACATCCCCCCAGGATCTGCTAATCCTTTACCATAATAGAGCTAAGTGGTTTGTTGAAAGCAGAAATCAATCAAACTATAATCTGTTACATTCCCAAACTATTCCGATTGTAGGAAATCAAGATCAGTCACTGGAATAAGTAGATTTCACCAAGACACTGTCCTTACAAACCAAGTGGGTTTTATTCAGTGGAGACAAGTCTTGGATGCTATTGCTTGTTTGTTTTTGTCACAAACATGTGCATGGTATAGAAAATTAAACTAAAAAACATTATAAAAAAACATTCAAGTATTAGAGAGAATGTAAAACTAGGTCCAACTTTTGTTTTCCAGTCCCACAGCAGATAAATGTTCTCAAATGTTCCCAGTTGAAAATGTTACATTGATAATGACATTGGTTATAACCAATCCTTTATCATGTGGATCTAATAATAACACATCTGAGGTCCTTGGGGCTATTTGTACTAAGGGGAAATCATAATCAAATTGAGGGTTTCCATATAATTTATTTTAAACAAAAGGAAGGATAAGCTATGATAATAAAACTCAGGGCTTCAAGGATATGTTCAGGGCTATTTATTGAGAACCGGAACACTATTCTCCTATCTTAACAATTTTTTGCATGTCTTTAAGATGCATTTTGTAGCAGCTGTGGGTGTTTTGTAAATGTTAGGCAGGCAGACAACGCAACCAACATAATATCACATTTGTGGTGGTTTTGTGTGAATTGTAATCACAAACTGGCATTAAAAATATGCAGCCTTTAAAGAAAAACTATACTAATTAAATCACTCCCTTCCCAATTAAAGTTAAACTGTTAGGTCCTCACCCTGGGGTTTACTTTATATTAGCTGGTTTACATGCCAGCAATTGTCATTCCATTGGCAAGCTCTCAGCCAAAAGAAGGGGCGGAGATAGATCACAGTAATGAGGGTAAATAAACATAATTAAAAGGACTCCAATAGGGCAGAGCCTATTAGGGCCCCATCTAGCCCCACCCAAAAACATCTGGTCTTACATGTAGAATGCATTGGCCATGCCCTCTCAATGACCCAGCCTTGATCATGCCCCATCTCACAGGACACAGCTAGAGGCATACCAAGACCCTGGTACACAGGATTGTTGGGGGGTATAATACAGTAGTGTGAACCCTGGGTTGAGTACTTAGCAGTTTGAGTCCTCACCCCTAGGGTATTAAAAGTAATAGTATGAATAATAGTAAAGACAAAAGAGGGATTTACTAAGAGCCTTGTGTTCCCTCAGTTTATATGTAGTGATGCTTAGTGACTATCATTGATGACTAGCTTCCAGGCCTTTTTCATGCACAGAAGCTGCAGTAGGGGACAGACCTGCAGCGGCATCTGTGATTGGCTGGAATGCGATTTCTCAGCCAATTTCAAATGCTGCTGCCAGTCCGACTCCTTTTGCAGCTTTCATACACAGAAAAGGCACAGAAGTAAGGCAGAAGGCAACAAAGGAAACAAGGGCTGGTAAGTACATTTAGAATTACTTTTGATAACTTTTTTACCTCGTGAATTTGAGCTTTTGGGGGGCAATTACCCTATACACAAAAGTTTTTCTGGGGCGTGGACATACCCTTAATACACTGTATACTGTATTCTTAGGGAAAACTCCAATGTCAATAGACAAACGAAAAGGAAAAGCACTGCAAACAATATTCAGTCGAACTATATATAGGAAATAAATACAATAAGATAGAATTTCATCAGGCAGAATACATTTAACCATACGCTCTTTATTTAATGCTTCCTTGGGTCTCTAAAAAGAGTGCAGAATTTAACAAAAAATAAATTTAAACAATGTAAAATCTCCAGTCATCTAAAATCTTCAATAGTTTGGTTAGAAAATTGTGGCTAAATGAGATTCTTTCATACTTGCTGATTTGTTTGTTAGTAAAGGTAAGCTATGCTAAATTGCATCATCATTGTTTGTAAACACAGCAGGCATCATAGGTCTTACCTACACTAATGACAGGCCAGGGCCGACATAAGCATGCTTCAGTTCTTTTAGAAAAAGATTTAGTATGGATCAGAAAATAAGGAGAACAGGTTTTTAAGGTTCATTATTTCTGGCTAAAAATCTCATTATTATGGTAGTGAAAATAATAATAAGAAAATGTTAGCTTTATGGTTTCCTTGTCCTTCAAAGTACAGAGACTTGATTTTTTTATCATTTTGAAGAAATAACAAGAGGATATGGAATGTCTGTAAAAAGGTATACTATTCATTTTACTTGTCCCCTTTCATTCTTCTAGTATAACAAGTCATTCAACTGTAGGTCACATGGGCCATTCTCTTGCTGTGTTTAAAGCTTGCAAGAGCACAGCTAACAATGCTCATCATGGCAGACTATAGATTCCACTTTGGAGTTTCCAGGTCAGCCAGTGTCATTATAAAGGCTTGCTAGGAATAGGGCAGTTACAGTTCTGTTCTAGTTCTGTATTTAGACACAGCTAATGTGAAAAAAAACACTAAAGTATTTTTTAGTACTTAAATGCTAGTACGAATGCTCTAGGAGGTTTAACCACTGACCAACCCCTATATACCTTGTACGTTGTAGGCAGCACTTTATATTGCACAAACTACATTAGTAAGCAAAAGTGTCCATGTTGGTTGAATATATATATATATATATATATATATATATATATATATATATATATATATATATATGTGACAGTATATAAAACATGTGACAGTCTTCGCAAAGTCCAAACATTCTTCTAAATGTGTGAGACAGACTCACACCCCACCCCTCTCAATAGAAAAAAAGAGATGCTGTTTTTGGACAGGAAGTGATATCTATATATGATAGGGGGACTGAAAGGAATACATTTGCATGCCAATTTCTCTGAGAATGAAATAACCATGTGATTAGTTTAATTACAGGGGATGTGGAATTTACAGTGTGGACTGGATGTTTTGGAGCCAGAAGAATTTGTCAGGCAGGGATTTAGGTTTACAGTATGGGTGGAAATATGAGCAGAGATTAGGAAACCTTGCTGTTATATGCACATATTCCATAGAATTTGTATGAATGATTCTGAATTGAGTAAACCAGTCGGGTAACTAGCGAAACTTCAAGTCTAGCTGATCTAACTGAATACCAGAGATATACCTTGAACTGAATGAATGAGAACCTTCACTTTAAGTGATAAACCTACAGTAAGTAGTATTCATTTGGAAGGCAGAGGCAGCTCCCATGAGCATCCATAGGGAGCTCCAGGTGCCAGTCCCCCTCACAGCACCACAGCCATAAATGCCCAGGAATGTATATAGCTGCCTTTTAGTAATAACAGAATTTTAAATCTATGTATGTAACAATGTATTAAAAAATTAGACCATGCATATACTGACCATGCAAATACTGACTTGAGATGGCCAAACTTCCAAAAATCTCCAAAATTTGCACCTAAAATAATATCTGTTGTAGTCAATTAGATCATCTGGACTTGAAATGTAGTTCTTGAAGACGTTTCGCTAGTCATCCGACTGGCTTTCTCAATTCAGAATGACTGTGGCAATTATGTACCCTGGAAAATCCCAATTAGCATATCACAGCCAGGTGTTAAGGGTGTGATTGGATAGTGGCTAAGAGGTGTTATAGGAACGCCCAGAGTAAGGTGTTAAAACAGCATTGTACATGGCAGACAGTTGGTGTCGAACCCCCCCACCTCTATTTAGGCTTGGTTTCTCAGCCGTGTATCTGCATCTTAAGGATAAAGGACATACCTTTGAAGATTGTAATGTTAACATACTGGCGAAGGAACATGAATGGTTCAAGAGAGGTGTTAAGGAGGCCATTTATGTGAAAATAAAGAAACCAAGCCTAAATAGAGGTGGGGGGGTTCGACACCAACTGTCTGGAGGAGACCGAGTACAGAGATTAAGGCAAAGGGAAGTGTGGTGGGTTCACAGGTTGAACTCACTGACACCGCATGGTCTCAATAGAGACTATGATTTGTTTTTATTTCTGTGAGTGTGTGTATTGGGTATTGAATCAATCCTGCTTTTCCCCTGTAGGCTATGCTGCTGTGGGTTGGGACAAGAGATATATATGAGTAATAGAATTCTATACTGAAGTTATGTCATTGTAAACAGTTATGTGTTGGTTAATTACTGGAGGGGTTATAAGTAAATAAGTGATGTCATTTCCTTTCAATCAGTATATAAGGAAGTGGGAGGGTGTTCATATATGGATGCCATTTTTGTATAAGCTTGAGAAAGGAGCTTGTAGCTCTGAAACGTTGCTTGTTTGATGTACATGGCACGTTGATACAATAAAGAAATCTTTGCATTGAAGACCTGTGTGCCGTATATACTACTGGATGTATTTGGAAGGAGCCATACAGTGAGTGATATATATATATATATATCATCTCTGATATCTATTGGGGGTCCCCTCTGGTACTCCCAATAGTTTCCCTTCTGCCTCTGTATATTGTGTAAAATATTAATTTAGGCGATGTGACACTACTAGAACCAGGATTTATTTATTAACCTTTTCTCATTTGTTTTTAACTTGAATTTTTTTTTTTACTGTACAAAACCCTGAAATTTTATAGGGTGTATAAAGATTTTATATCATCTGTATCCACATATAGCTAAATATACACCCACATAATTCCCACTGTGCACCAACGGGCACACTTTTGCTAGCATGACATCATTAATCACAAACTCTGGTCAAAATTAAACACGTGGAATCTAATATATATATATACTAGCAAAAGTGTGCCCGTTGGTGCACAGTGGATATTATGTTTTGCTGTTTTGCTATGTGTAAATACAGTGTTTATAAAATCTTTATACGGGGATATTTTAAACTGTTATTCAAACAGTCATCAGCTTCCAGGGGAACTTCCAGAGAGACCAAGAATAGACATAGGCAATCCTGCCATAATGTGCACTTCAAACTAAACAGCAAATTTTTTTTATTGAAAGCTTGGGGTTGTGCTTTCTTTGATACCAACATCAAGTGGTTCAGGATCAGTCTTATGACCACAATCGTACATTAACTAACCTGCGGTATTGCTAAAAAGCGATGCAATCACGGGTTTATAAATATGACCCTAGATGTGATGAAGCCTAATGGTATAGAGCAGGGGTGTTAAACTTTCACATGTTTAAAAACTACAATTCCCAGGATTCTCTGTTTGTAGTAAGTTTGTTCTTAATGTCCAGTAGCTAAGGCATGTGTCTAGATGTGATACAGCCTAATGGTATAAAGCAGGGGTGTTAAACTTGGGATCTTACAAATATTTGAAAACTACAATTCCCAGGATTTTCTGATCGCAGTAAGTTTCTTCTTAATGTCCTGTAGCTAAGGCATGTGTCTAGATGTGATACAGCCTAACAGTATGAATCAGGGGTGTTAAATTTTTGACCTTTCACATGTTTGAAAACTACAAATCACAGCATTCTGTTTGCAGTTAGTTTCTTCTTAGTGAACCTTTCACATGTTTAAAAACTACAACTTTTAGCATTCCTGGCTGCACAGGATGCTGGAAAATTTAGTTTTCATATATCCTGGAATAAAGCCATTTTCCTGACTTACAGACATTAAAAGCCCACTTTCGTTCTTTAGTGCTTCCTGCCTAAGGGTTTGAACATGCAAGTGATTCATCTGCCCTTTACATCCCTTGCATCTATAGCTATTACAGTATTGGATTAAGGAAGGATTATATGGGTCTCTTAAGGCAGTAGGAGTCATAAACCATAACAAATTTGCCCTCACCTCCAAATACCACCTACCTGCCAGCTATAATCCATGAAGTCTAAGTGATATTAACCTTCAGATCTGAGAACAGAACCAGGCAATCCTGTCACAATATGCAGTTCAATCTAAACAGCAACATTGGGCAACCTGAGACCCTATACAGGATCCAGTTTAACATGCTAGGTTCATAGTTATTACTATTTACCACAGCAAGTTCTAAATTTACACTCACTATGGGGTTAGGACTTGGAAACACAGGATACTGATTGGCTATTTAGGTTAGGTAGAGGTGTGGATAAAGGAGTTAAAAGCTCCCCACAGAGTATAAAATGAAATAGAGCCTTCTTATAACAGAAGGTTATAAGCCTTATGTTATTAATATATCAATAAGGGAAAAACTGGCCATTTCTCTAAGAATACTGGTTAGTTTCCAAGATAGTCATTTGATCATATTATTATTATTATTATTATTATTATTATTATTGATTTATATAGTGCCAACATCTTCCATGGCACTTTACAATTACATAGTCATACATTATATACAGGGTAATACATGTTATACAAAGTCATATATATTACATACACAGGTAATACATAATATAAGTAAACAGAGTGAGGAGTTTCTTACAGCAATACCGTGATACAATAGGAAAGAGGACCATGCCCAAAGAGCTTACAGACTAGAGGATATGGGGGCGAGGCATTAGGAATCGGTATGCTGTAAATAGATTGGCAGTGGAGCATGAAAGGCGTGTTGGATCATATTGGGTAGTAAGGGGATAATGTTTAGGCCAGGTTATATGCTTGCCTAAAGAGGTGGTTTTAAAGATCATATACAGACATCACTTCCTGTCTAGCAAATAGAAACTGAAATTTCTATGGAAAAGGTAGGGGAAAGTAAATGTGGCTAATTGGCTAAGACTGTCACATGTTTTAAAAAAAAGCACATAATTGGGTGTAATACAAGTTTTTTACCCTTCCAGTCTTATCATGTACAAAGATAATTTTTTTATTTGCTAACAGTTGTAAGATCAGAACCTCATTGGATGTTAGTAAAATTCCACTTCCTTTTAGTGTCTACATTGAGACCCTGTAGCACTCTTAGAGGTGTGGCTAAACCTACCATTTTGAGTTTTCCACCCAAACTTAGGGGTGTCAAGTAAAGTAACTATACTTTATTAATTGCATATCATTTGTTTTGTAGCAAGTAGTAGTACTATACTTTGTATAGTGTTATTTTTTATGGTGATTTTAATTAAATAGTTATACAGTAATTACGCACATACATATAGACCTTTTTCTGTGTGTTATAGTGTTATATACCCCCACCTACCCACCTAATTAGTTTAATTAGTTGCTCTTAAAAACTCAATGCAATCCCCGTAAATATAAATATATTTATATAATATAAAGGATATAAATATATATATACACATATATGCACACACATATATCTTCATCTATCATTTCTCAATAGATAAAGATAATGCAGACAGATAATATCAATGCTTAAAGGGCATCTATAGTGAAATTTATACATTGCTCCAATCCAGACATAAAAAAGGTTAGTTAATGCTGCCTTATTCCCACCTTCCTCTGTGGCTCGGTGTTGCCCACAGTTAGTTTTACTGCAGAGCTCCCCCCTCCCCCTCCCCTCTCTGGTCATTTCCCCGTTCATATAATCCGTCTGTAAACCAAGCCCGTGAACTAAGCTAATCATGCGCATTAATCCTCCTACATGTCACTCTAACCTTTCTAACCAAAGAAAAAACCCTTGGTATATAAGCCTGTAGAGAGCAAGCTTGTCCGTTGTTCTGGAGATACTTGCAACATAGGGAGTGGTAGGGGGGAGAGTTAAGAGATACCAGAGTCCGGCCTTATCACTGCAGCCCAATCTCCCTTTGACAGGCAATAAATTCCTTTACTTCTGATTTAACCCAGTATTTGCCAAGCTTTTTATTAAGCAGGATTGAGTCATTAGGAGACTTGCTTTAAAACTTGTGTAAGCCTACACACTACCCTGGCATGCTGTTAGGGGGGTTGATATATCTCTGCACAGAGGAGGAAACTGAAGAAAATAAAGGTACTCTCTAAGGGTTAGGGGGAATTATAGAACACATAGAAAATCTTTTTACATTTTTCCACTATAGATGCCCTTAAATGTATTAATTGCCCATTTATCATAGATGCAGTGTTTCAGGGATTAAAGGGCATGTCCACCCCCAAAACTATAATCCCCCCAACTACTGGCCCCACCATGTAGTGTAGTTTAATCCTTACCTAACATCCCAGCTCCATAGGGTTCTCCTGTAGTCCCCCCCCCAAAGTCCCAAAAACTGCCCACCAGGAGGCTAGCAGAGTCCATATAGGACTCTGCCTCCTACCTGGCCTCAGGTAGATTTTTGCCATACGTACTGCAGCCCTTCTCCCCCTCCCTCCCCCTCCCTCTCCCTCCCTCCCCGATCCCTCCCCCTAGCATTTAACCCTTTTAGATAGGCTTCCCAGGTCCCCGCCCCAACCACACTATATTTTATTTTAAGAAAGCTCCCCAAACTCTTACTTACCTCCCTCTTTCCTCCGCTGAAGTGAGCTGCCGGCAGCCGCGTCCGTGATTGGCTGCAGCTCAGCCAATCACAGACGCGGCTGCCGGTCCGCCCCTCTGCTTGCATTTCTCGCAAGCAGAGGGCCGGGAGCGGCGGAGGAAAGAGGGGAGGTAAGTAAGAGTTTGGGGGCTTTCTTAAATAAAATTATGCGGTTGGGGCTGGGGGACCAGGGGGAAGCCTATATAAAAGTTTGATTAGGGTGGACATGCTCTTTAACTTCCCCTGCCTCAGGCAAAAATAAATAGATAGATGTACTGTACTCTTTTAAATGCTTACTTGGGATGTAACATCACTTCCTCTTCCAGTATATATAATATACAGTATATATATCCCTGTTTTATGCACATTACAATTCAATCACATTAATATATACATATCCCTAAAGAAAAGTATCAGAATAATCAATCTTAGTTACATGCAATTTAGCCTAGATAAAATAAATAAATTGACTAAGCATTGATACATTGATATTATCTGTGTGCTATCTCTATTGAACACTATATATTATATTTATTGCAATTAGAGGAACAATTAAAAGGTCAAAGATAAATTGTATGCCTATTTTTATATTTTTCTAAATTCATTTATTTTATTTTCTACAGGCACAAACACTTATTAAGGTCAACACAACTAAATATCAATTAACCTATTAAAATATATTTAGTTATTATGTAAATTACACTACATTAACCTGTATTCATAATTAGTCAAGTTAATTTGCAGATAATGTCAGCACATGCTTCACTTTAGAATCTAGTGGTGTCACCAATGAGATTAAAGTCAATGATGCATAATTTGCCATATATGTGTCAATGTAGTCTGATGCTGCTACTGTATATTTCAGACAAAACAAGAGATCATTAAATACTAGATTTAAAATAGAGATATGTATTATAACATCATGGGGTTAAGTTCAATCAAAGATTAGTGAAGTACTTTCAACAAAATTCCTGCTGACTTAAAAGTTAATAGGGATCATTTAGAATATGAAGTACTAAAATCTGTATCGTAGACTGTTTTCCGGCAAACGTATAATATAAAGAATTTAATGAGTTGAACTTTTCCTTAGCAGCAAAGAAATATTTTAGTTTAAAAAAAAGATTTTTACACACAGGCAGAGTATAACCCAATAACTATACATCCATCTTTCAATGGTACTTGAATACTGACTACCTATTTGGAGCACAAATCCTCACAGAAAAAGAACAAATATGACCGCATGATCAGCCATTATTAAACAACATGTATGAATATCTGTTTTAACCTTATAAATTGGTAGTAAATGAACTATAGTGGTGTAAAATATGAAACAATATTCTGGCAGGCCCCACCGAAATGTTAGCCTGGGTGGCTAGGACAAATGTTAACTTTTTTTAGCAGACCTTACTATCAATGGACAAGTCACTTTTTTTTCTTCATTTACCCCAATATATAGATATCCCCAATATAAATATATATACTCACACATGTACAAACCTCATTTGCAAATCTGCATGTTACTGTCTTAGGTACTTCTTCTGGATTTCCATATTCGAAGAGAGAAGAGAGTTGGAACCTAGATAGTAATTAAGGAAGGTCTTGTCTTTCTTATAATAACTTTTTGGTTTCTCTTCAAAAGCATATAAAATTACCGCATATTTAATTCCAACCTGGTTTGTGCTGTTGCTGAAGCAACATGTTTTATTTAATTTCTTTAAATAAATGATTTTTAACGCTAGATGTTAGTTGCCATTAAAACATTTGTGCAAAATTTTTTGTACACGTGATATTAAATGACTTGTGCTGGGTATGGGAGTGTCTTTTGCAATACCTGTGTAGCCAGCGCAATGAAAGTGTTAATTGTTCTCTCTGCACAATTAACTATAGTACCAAATTGCTATCCACACACCCCCAGGAAGAACATATTTTCCCTCAAAAATTAAATTTTCACCTGAAAAATATAGTATGGGGGAGCAGCCTAAAGTTAAAGGTCATTGCCTGTCTTATGCCTGCAGAGGTTTATAAGCTTTGACTGATGTGTGTTTTTATGGTCTACCTAAAGCTGACATCTGATCTGGAGTTATCTGCTCTCTAAATAAATTCAAACAAAGTCAACAACCCCCCCACCCCCAAATCTAAAAGCTGAAAGAAAATAAGTGGATAACACTGCTAGAACTGCCTTTTCTATGGAAAGGGAAGTGGTTCCTTTTCACTATAGCACACTGCCAAAGGGTGAATATTATTGGCTGTAGCTCACTTTTCATATTTCTCAGATACAGCTTGTCTCCACTACACAGGCTTGCCCATTTTAGCTGTATCAAAGATTCTGGGAGGGGCTGAGCACAGAGAGAGGGAAATACAAACTAACTAGGAGTGAACTGAAAAGGACATGAGAAGGTGTAGTGAAACAAAAAAGAGATTTTTTTTCTTACAGTATGTTCTCTGTTGGCATATACAGAGGCACTTAATGAATTTAAACTTGCATGATTGGCCAATCAAGTCAGAAGATTTCTGGTTCTTCCTGCTCATTGGCTGCATTTGTTAAAACTCTTTGGTCGGTTGTAGGAGGCTTTTTGTAGGACACACTTTGATCTTCTGTACCTCACCTGATCAGAGTGGCTTTCTGTGTGGTGTGCTGCTTAAACAGGGTCACAACCTGTTGTGACCCTGTTTAAACAGCATTAAATTCACTTTGAATTGCAAGCTATGTTTTGCCTGTGTCTCCCTGCTTCTATTGTTGTTCCTGCTGGAGTATTTGGCGTGTGAACGGACACACTACAGGGATTGATACAAATGAACTTTAAAGTTACACTAAGCAACTTTCAACATATAGTTCAACAAGTATATGGTTTGTGTACTTTGTCCACCACTGCTTTAAAAAAAAAATAGAGCTAGTAAAATGTATGTATGTATAGTTTATTTATAAAGCGCCACTTGGGGACGCAGCACTGTACAGTAATAAAATACAATAAAGTCATACAAGGGGGATAAATACATAGATAGTTCAGCACATAAATAAATTATAGAAATATGAGTGCTAAAATGAACTTGTTAAACACAGTCAAGCTGTTTACAGATGAAGCTTCTATATGTGGTTTAGTGATCTGAAACTTGAGATCCCTAAACCATAACAACTGGAGCCAACATAAAATTTTAATAGTCTGCCGCAGGGATTATTCACTGGACATTTATTGTCCGCTTTGGTTGATAATAATCTAATGTGTGTACAGACTATTAGGGGTGCTAACAAATTTAGATGACAAAATACTGTAGAACTGCAAATGAAACAAATACAATAAGTGTGGTACATTGAGTTCCCATCAGGGAGGCTTCTGTAATTTAATTACCAGGTTCCTCCCCCAGAATAAGGCAGTGGAGAAAAATGAATTCCAATATTTTTATCAAAGGATTGTGGGTTTTTCGTATTTAAGTATCTGTCTATGTTTAAATATGCAAGGGTAAACTATTGAAAGTGGAATTACAAGCGCATGCACCATTTAGTCAAATTTAACAAAAACATTATTTTTTAAAATATCCATTAGGTGTGTGGCAAATGTAAAATATTTGATAAAGGGTTAAAAAAAAATTCATTTTTATATGTGTACTATAAAGCCAGATCATAATGCCATTTTGAAAGATAAATTGCAGTTTAGCAGATGATTGATAGCATCCCTGGGGCTAGGGGTTTCATTCAACAATGGATATTACTACTCTTCCTGTTTATGGTAAATAGTGCAAATGAGATATCTGACATAAAAGAATGCAATGAAAAGAAATAAAGAATGACAGCCATGCACATCTTATAAAGAAACATGCCCCACCTGCCCTTTCTAGTTAATCATTCCAAAAAAAAAGACATGTCAAGCTTTATACACCTTCCTTGATTTTATCGGATTTGTGAATCCTATAATAAATGTATATCGATTTCTATTTTTACCAACCTGAATTACTCTCATTGCAGTTTTGTAAGAAATATAGGAATTGAACAGAAAAGCTCACATCCAGACTAAGAATCCAAATGAAATTAAATTGACAGACAAGGGCAACTCCAGCATTTTTCAGGCATAAATAGCACTGCCAGTGTGAGTCAAACTAAATAAGAATAACCTTCATTGAAATTGGGTATTCTATTTTTATAGAACCAGAAAAAAACAGTTTTGTGCTATCTGTAGTAAAAGCTAACCTGTGTTTAATAAAATAACACAGATAAAATGTAATCACAGCAGCCAATTAACATTGAGCACTGACCTATATAGTGTACTGATTGGACAGAGAGATTCCTGGAGTTTCAAATCCTAAAAATTGTGAAAAGACTGGTTGGTAATGCATTATACAGCACTACTTACGCATGCATACAGGATAGACTTTAAACTTTGTCTGCAATAATAATAAAAACAAGGTAAACCTAAAATAAAAATAAATTCATAAATTCGGGAATAGATATATAGATATATAGCTATCGTAATAAAAGTTCTCAAAGCAATGAGATATTAGGAAAGATTTCCCTGCCCTGGAATACTTACAGTTTAGGTATGACACCTATAGTTTTTTCTTAACAGGGATACACAGTATATTTGTATTGATAGCATCCATTCTTTAAAGTAACATTTATCATAAAAAAAATACCATATTTTTTATGATAACCAAGCTGTATATTACTAAAGAGAGCTTGTTTTTTTTAAATGACAACTAGGGAATCATTTGAGGAGATGTAATACTTACTCTTCCTGATGGGTTCTCGAGGGGCAGTACTCACTTAGCGTGAGTTACTGCATTGCGGGAATGAGGCAGGTAAGGAGCACAGAAGGTAACAACATTATTTAAACAATATTTGTTTTTTCACTACTAAGCAGCCCAAAAAGAATGTTCAGGGAGATTCATTAAAAGTTCTTATCATTTAAAATGGTGCTAATTTTGCCCCAACCAATCGGATCTTATGTAAAATTTGAAAGCTAACATCTGATTGGTTGGGGCAAAATTAGCACCATTTTAAACGATAAGAACTTTTATTGAATAACCCTGTTTATTTGTATTTCATTGGTCGCCTGTGCTGTTAATAGAAAATGGCGCAGGCTCCAGTAAAATTTACATCGGGAAGCGTTGGTTTAACTCCACATTACCCCCGAAATCCACATATTACATCTCCCTGATTGAGTCTAAATAACATTTTCCGGTTGTGGTTATATTAACTTGCATAAACTATGAGGAATTACAGTATTCCATTAAGAACGCAGGATAAATTTGCATTGCCAAGTGGGCCCCAGTATGAGAAAGTGTAAGAACCACTGGCACAGATAACTGTATTCTGACCATATACTGGTAGGTTAATTAAATTGACCCTCTGTTTAGATGGTGAGGGATGGAAATTAGATTGTAAGCTTCACTGAAGCAGGGATCTATGTGCCTGATTTAAAACGTCTTTAAAATTCTACACAAGATGAAATAAATATATGAATAATGAATAATAATAAGTCTGCTATAAAGTTCTACCAAAATCCCAATTATAGTTTTGTTTTCTGTCACATTATGCTGGTTTAATATCTAAATCCCTAATAAAACTTGTGTTTTTTTGTTACTTGCAAAAGACGACACCATTTAAAAAATAAAAATACTTTAAAGAAATACAGACAAATCTCTGGTTACGTGTAATTATGCAGTCCTAAAAATGAAATATCCCCAAAAGTCAAACATATCTTTACTTTTCACAGCTGAAATTGATTTCAGGGGGTCAAGTCAGAGCCATGACCTTCTTGTGGCACCTCAAAGCAATCAAGTCTCATGTTTGGTAAGTAGACTGTTTATAACATAGTCAAAGCCTTATCAGCCAAGGCTGAGGTTTGCAGTATTTTAGAATGAGTTCAAGCAAAACAGCAACATGCAAAACCTTTTTTTTTCTTCATTAGATTTTTATTGTTATTTTTTAACAATAATATATATAAAATGAACAAAAAAAGCAGAATAAAGTATACATAACATATGTTTGGATATGACGGATAATGCTGGTACTATGGTTTTAGAGGTAACTTTTTACCGCTTCCCCATTGTTATTTGTTTCTTACAGAGTTAGATTCCATTTCTGTACAAATTTGTGGTGAGTACTATTGGTTAAACTAAACATTTCTTTTAGTTTAGTTCTATTTTACTGTTAATTTCTTTCAAGGATGGACCCACTTTAGATTTCCATTTACCATATATTGAGGTTCTAGTCGCTAGAACTGTATGAAAGATTATTGTTCTAATTGATGGGTGGTGATTTTTCAGGTCCATGTTTAAGAGTGCCATTTCTGGTGAGGCTATGATTGGGTATCCAACAGTTCTGGACAAATATAAAAATATCATATTCCATGGTTTCTTTATTTTCTGGCAGTTCCATATTATGTGTAAGAGGGTACCTCTGGAGATATATTTTGAATATTAGTACCGGTGTGAGAGAGATTCTATATAACATTTTTCTGCATAGTTCCCAATGATTGGCACATTTGCTATAAGTGTAGGGGGCTTTTAAAGCGTATTCCCATTGGTGGGTTGTAAACACTTTTAGATCTGCTTGCCATTTTAACATAAATTTGGTAGTGATTACTTCATCTTTATAGTTAAGTGGTTTCTATAGTTGTGAAATGCCTTTGTTGTTTTTTGTAGTTAGTTTATTAAAGTAATTAGTTATATTGTCTAAGTTTGGGTTGAATATTTGTTTTTAAGCTGGGAGGAAAGAAAATGTGATATTTGAATATATCTGTATTCCATTCTGGGTGGGCATGCAAAACTTAATACAAAACTGAATACAGTAAATCATAAGACACTGAGTGCACTACATGTTAAATAAAAAAATCTAACCTTGTACATAAAATAGTCAGAAAAGACACCAGCAGCCATTTATGGTGTCGAAAATTGTGTGGCTGAAGAGTATGGGTAATGTTCAGTACTGTGTTACACATTAAACATATAAGGGCCCTTTATAAAAAAAATGGCATTAAGGTCACAACAGAGGTAAGACAAAAACAGAATTTACCAAGAGCCTCAAGCACAATATTAAAGGAGAACTACTTACATTTTTAAATCCCAATGTGAAAGCTTTTCTACCTAGAACACCTATACATTGTAAGATTCTTCTGTAGTAAGTTGCATTTCATACATGTGAGAAATAGATTCTTTAACTAAGAAGGCTTCCATGTTGTTGCCAGTACAAATCAAGCCAATGTAGTCTTCAAAGCCACGCCCCCTCACCCCAGTATTCACTGTCTCAATGCAGTTTCTAGCAAAAGATAAAGTATCTAAATGTACTTTTATTATTTGTTGTAAATCTGGTGGCACAACATACTGCCATGTTTTTAGAAGCACACAGCCCAAAAAGTCAAAGGCTAATGGGAGAATACTAAATAGTCTATTTACTGTGTTTATAGGTTTTTTTTTGCTTGTTTGTTTCCATTATCTCATAAAAATATAAGGATTCTACATATATACAAACGTTATATATATAGCAGATTTTTATTTTTATTTACCAACCCATGTGAATTGCTGACAGCTTTCCTGGGGCAAATACAAAAATAGTATTTTGAATTTTTCCTATCAAGTTGTGACTGTTTAAACTTGTTTTAGAAACACACAGTCCAAAAGGTCACTGGTTCAAACCCCAGAATTGCTTCTTTTTTGTTTCCATTATGTTCCTAGTAAAATTTAAAGATTCAACATGTACTTGAGTTTCACTTTGTAGCTCTTGTGGGATAGTGGTATAAAGCTTTCTTTTAACAAGACAGAAAACATGAGGTTGCAGGTTTAATTCCTCTGACTTTTATTTTTTATTATATGTTAATATTATGTTTCTTATATCCATATTACTGTTACTTAACTAAGAACTAACTAAGAAATAAACTTTTATTGGCATAAAAAGTAAAGAAATGTATCATTGTTAGGTATAAAGACATTTGTAATATATTTTCATAAAAACTACACTGAAATACTGTATCTGTTCTGTGTCAGAGGGAGGGATGATGGTTTGTCAGGAAGCAAGGTGGCAGCTTTCAGTGAACTATACTGCGTTTAATGTTCCAGTGAAGAGCTGACCCCTAATACCCACAGGTTAATTTGACAAATCATCCAGTAGCTACAATAAAGGGAAAGGCAAAACACAGCTTTTGTATCTTTGTAAATGTGCTATGTTATCTGGAGACTTAAGTTCCCCTTTAAATCTTCATTGTAGTTTGTGGCTCATGGTAGCTAGTCCCCTTGTATGTTATGGTTTTGTGTTGTTACAAAATAGAAATGTTCAAAACCAGAAAGTTCCATTCCTTTTTTGAATTTTGAATTTTCGAAAAAATTTCAAAATGTGAAAACAGACCCATAGAAAAATCGGAAAGTTCTGGTTAAATTTAAGGTATAAGTAGCAATAGTTAATATAAATTTGATATTTATTTGAGAGTTTTTCACTGCCTATCACGAATTCCCATCTAATAGCCAGCTTAAAATTCTTCTGAAACAACGCTCTAAGCACTCGCAACATTGTATCTTCTACTTCAGATGCTAATTAGCAAGGTCAGAACCTGAATAAAATCTAAATATAAAATTAGCTTTGCTTCAGCAGAATGTTAATATATATAGAATCTGTTGTGCTGCAGTATCTCCAAAATCATCTCTGTAAATATTGTGTGTGTGTGGGGGGGTAATACTGTAGCTTAGCCATATAATTCTGGTGCACATTTTGTTATGTTGGACATTTATTTTATCAGACAGACTCGTCATCTTATGCGATGACAATGATGATTACAGCAGTTACTCAGTTTTATGTTCTACTATACAGTATATAAGCCAAAAAAAAACAGAAAAAGAATATTTTTGTCTGACCTTTAACTTTTGATGCTAGCCTTTTCCTTTTCTTATCTCAAGTAGCTTTTATTGTAATAACAACTTTTCCTTTTTCTCTAATTCACTAAATTCTAACTTTGTATTGTGTTGCAATGATATCCAGACATATATAAAGGACTTGAATGAGATAAGCTTCCTCACATCCCTCACATTCATACACTTTCAAAAAAATCTCTTTGGAGTGATTGTAAGGCTAGGTGCCACATGGCACAATTTTTCAGGCCAGTTTAACTAATCAAACAGTCGGCAGGTCAGAAATGTAGTGATGAAAGTTGCTGTAATTTATCAGAATGTCCAAATATACTTTTGTCCTTTGACTGATATCACCTAAGGCCAAATATTACCAGATATTTCAGGGGCGACCATCCAAAAAGGGAAGTAATGGTTGTGTGCTTGTGTGTACCTAGCCTTATACAATTACAATTACTCCAAACAGGTTTTCTCAAATAATCTTAAATATATATATATATATATATATATATATATATATATATATATATATACTGTAGAACAGCCAGCACTACATTCCCCTTAATTAGTTTCTGCCTGGGTGCCGTTCAGGAAATAAGCAGTTCAAAAAATAATATGCATCAGGATATGCTGATGACGGCTTTGTTGCTGAAACGCGTAGATTAGACGTGTTTTTATCTTAAAGGGCAAGTCCAGCCCTAAAATGAAAACTTACATACAGGTAAATTACCCCCCAAAACCCTAAACGGAAATAGTTTGAAATGTGAAATAAGTCTAATATGAAATCCTGCACAATGTCCTGTTTTCCCTGTTTCTGCTTCCTGGTTCTTCCAGTTAGTAAATGTCAGTTATGGATTTGACAGTTGACATCACAGCTAATGACTGTATGTCTGCCTCTTCTGAGCATGCCCAGGCTCAGTACAGGCTCAGTACAGTTTTCTAAATTGCTCAGTTTCTATGAGGCCTCCAGAAGCATAGCAGGCATACAGTAATGAATTCATAGGACAAACTATGATATATCAACATATTTTAAAGAGGCCATTCTTATTAAAAGATGTTCTTATGAGTGTGGAGTTGTCCTTTAAGCTTCAATAAAAGCTAAGTTTTAATTTACTCAAAAAAGACCTGTGAGTGCCTTTAATTTATTTTTTGAACTATATATATATATATATATATATATATATATATATATATATATAATATAGCATAGGAGGATCTTCTGCACTCCATCCAACCATCCACCAAGGGGGTGCTACAGTACAGGAATAACATAAACGATAGGTTACTAAGCACACCTCGGATTTTTCAAATGGATTTAACAATCTAAAGTAGGCCTAAATTACCTACGCGTTTCAGCCCAACACACTTTCCGGGCCGTCATCAGGGTTACAGACCAATGAAAAAAACATCAATAAAAAGACAAAACCCCTCCCGTAACTCCCACATCCCACCCCCCATGTGAACCAATCCCAGTGCTACTGATAGACGTGACAACGTACTCGGTCCCCAGCCTATCAGAAAGAAACCCAATTGCACGCTAGATAATACTATGGGCGTGACATCCCCACCAAGATGGGGCAGGTCCAGTAGGTTAAAAACCCCGCCCCGGTGTTCCAAATGGTAACCCACATAGTGTAAAAAGACCCATAATCGCTAGGAGGTCTAAAGTGCTCCGTGCATAATAAAAACCAGTCCTGTCAGTAAGTGCATGACAATATAGCTTAATAAAGTGCCGCCCACTATGTGGCAATCCATCCAAAAGGTATGCCAGGTAAGAAGCCGTTTAGAAAGTGACAGTGCGCATAAAAGTGCAATATTCAAAGCCGTAAATTTCAAACACAATAAAGTGCCAGTGCTGAGGCTAAAAGCCAACCAGGGTGACCCCAAGATAAAAAATCCTATAACATACAATATTATCAGTAAAAATGTATATAAATCTCCTAGCCAATAGACTATAAAATTTCAAAAAAACATCATGTATATTTTTAAGCCTATATAAGGGAACTAGATCAAAAACTCGAAAAAAAACAAATTAAAGTCACTTGTTGTTACTCCCTCCATGGTGACTTCCAAAAATAACTATTTGATACAATTAATAGACACATCTACAGGAAACAAGATAACACCAGTTGTTTGTTGAGTCCCATGGGGGGTAGGGTATCTAATCTCTTAATCCATCGGGTCTCCCATTGTAGTAGGGCTCTTTTCCTATCCTTACCTTCCCTGTCCATTTCCCAGTCAATGGCCATCCACCAATGACCAATGGTTGTGCCATCTCTCTAAAGTGGCGAGCAATCATTATGGGTCTTTTTACACTATGTGGGTTACCATTTGGAACACCGGGGCGGGGCTTTTAACCCCATCTTGGTGGGGATGTCAGGCCCATAGTATTATCTAGCGTGAGATTGGGTACATCTATCAGTAGTACTGGGATTGGTTCACACGGGGGGTGGGGGGTGGGAGTTTTACAGTGGAGGGGTTTTGTCTTTTTAGTGATGCTTTGTTCATTGGTCTGCAACCCTGATGATGGCCCGGAAGTGTTGGGCTGAAACGCGTAGGTAATTCAGGTCTACTTTAGATTGTTATTAAATCCATTTGAAAAATCCGATATACATATTTATATATACCACATAGAATACACAACGCACTCACAGGTCTTGGCAAATTTCATCAATAAAACATTTATTATTCAGTCATCATGTTTCAACCTATACAAGGCTGTCATCAGGTTGTGAGTCCTGATGACGGCTTTGTATAGGTTGAAACATGTTAAATGAATAAATGTTTTATTGATGAGATTTGCCAAGACCTGTGAGTGTGTTGTGTATTCTCTGTTGTATTGAAGCAATTGGGACAGCACCCGGCAAGTATATTGGAAGTATGGAGTGCAATCCATTTCTGGACTTATTCATATATCCCTTATATTATATAAATATGTTTATATCTCCATAGGAGATTGCATTGAGTTTTTAGGAGCTACCAATGTGGTGGGGGGTATAGGATATTACACATAGGAAAGGTGTATATGTATGTGTGTACTATTTCACTGTTACCATTTAAATGACCATCAATAAATGTATAAAAAAATTAGCACTGACTTTATATTAGGTACAACACAAAATATACAAAATACATAAACTTACTTACAGAGCTGATATCCCATTTTTAAATGGCAGCTTAAACCGCACACCTGTGTCTGCTCCATATGAAAGGAAGTGTCTGCTACACAGGATGTGATGTGAATTGTAATGGACATATACACCATTAAATACCACCTCCAGCCTGCAGGTGGTGTCAGTGAGTAATAAAATACAAGACATCCCTGCTGTCTATGGTAGGAGGAGAGAAAGTGAAAGTGGATTGTGGTGTGTGCTTTGGAGTGATATTGACTGCACCACAAGATCCTGTGTATAAGATCCTGTTACTACTTGTTGGGAGGACAGATTATTGGACAGACAATTTACCTTATTGGATACAAACTCTGAGGCAACAGATAAGTGTACACCTACTTACAAGGTAACACAATATACAGGCCTGGTCAATATTCAAAGTGGTGCACCGTGGACAGGGACACCCCTGATTACTGCACATGAACCTGTTTATGTGCACTGTTTGCTTTGTGCCAGACCACCAGAGTAACCCACTGTGTGTCATGCTACCCATAATCCTTCCATAATGCAGTGATCTGGTACAAATTGGTGGCAGCGGTGCTGGTAATACCATTTATTCTCCCTGTTTTCTCTGTATGTTTGTTCTCTGTATTAAGATATGGAGCCTGCTACTGATAGCATTGATTTAAATCCTCCTGTCCTTGTACCTGCAGATGAAATTCCCCAATTAGACTCAGTAGTTCTCCCAGGCCCAAATCTTGTCCATTTGATGGGGTAACAGGTGAGTGGACTTATTGGCTAGAACAAATTGAATTGGCAGCCACTATTAATGGTTGGGATGAAGGTGCTCGCTTGCAAGTCCTTAGCCTTTTGCTTAGTGGTAAAGCCAGGCAGGTATACCAAGGATTTACTGTAATACCGAAATAAAAAGCAGTTATCAGTTATTAAAAATTGCTCTGAAGCAAATTTTTTATATTAGATCTATATAACAGTATATAACGTATAAATCCATTTCTTTAGGTAAACTGGGAATGACAAAATGTTTGTTTATATGTTAGATTATTAGGGCAATTCTATTACAATAACATGATGCTGTGAGGTACCTTCTGTTCTAATATATGAAGTACCATCACCACTTGTCGTGGTGAATACTAATAATTATTAACCTAGCATGTTTAGTTTCAACCATACAGTGTGGCAGAATTACCTGGGTCTACTCTCAGACCTGCAGGATTATCCTATTTGGTTCCTCTGGAAGCTGGTGACTGTCTGAGTAAAGTCAAAGGGACACTCCAGCACACCTCTGTTGGCTGTATGCCAGACAGGTAGGTAGGTGCAATCCCCCAAGCCCGCCACTCCTAGGGGCCAGAGAAGTCTCCAACAAACAAAATAAGTAGGGGAGCACACTACTGAGGTGAATTCACATTTTATTAAAGTAACCACATACACAACGGAAGTAGATAGTTCCCCCGCACACCTATAGTATATTGTTGAAATTGCTGGGTGCTGCTCCAAGAACCATAGCCAATGGTAATAATATCCAAACAGAAGCAATTCAGAGCGCACTCCAGTCTTAAGTATTCAAATCAATTTATTAAACACGTAACGTTTTGGTGTCCATGAAAATAAGCTTAGTAATATATAAGGGATAATATGCTACCTACAGTGTAATATAAGGATATTACGCCACCGAGGAGTTCAATGACCATATAGAAGCACGAGGCTGCAGGCCTCGTGCTTTTATACAGGGAATGGAACTCCAAGGTGAATGAAATTTGTATATTACACTGTAGTTAGCTTATTATTTCTTATAATACATAAGGCCAGCCAAAAAAAAATAACAGCAACACAGACACAGTCTTCCGCTACCGTTATACTGTCTCTCCCCCTCACCATATTATTTATATAGGTATCCCTGTTTAGTGTATAAATGGTTAATTACCATTCCTATTAAAAAGAGAAAGAAGGACCGAACATGGTCTGCCAAACAGGGCTTCCTATACAAATGACTAATACAGGGAGGGGGAGAGACAGGGGGAGGGGCAGTGGAATACAGGAAGTCACTCAGTGACATCACTGAGTGACTATAATATTCTTGCCACTGAACCTCCCCATTGAAAATGCCTATCCTTATGTATTATAATAGAGTAAATGGTTCCTATTGGGAATATACTAGGAACTGGCTAGTTTCTTGCTTTTTAGGTAAGTTGCACACAAGGATTCATTCATTGATTTAAAAGGAAATTGACACCTGTGCATATTTACATTAATGTACACAAGAAAAATGTGGCTCTATTGTCACAATACATTAATGGTATTATATAGTGTACCATAATTCTGTAAAGTCAGCCTTATTTAACACTCCCTGCTAATATTCTGGATTACAAAAGGGACAGCGTTCGGAAACAGGTGTGACATTTGACAAAGGTTGATCAAACCATGTGTGCTCAATTAGTTCCTGCAAAGAAATCAAATACTGTAAACAGTATTGCCATCCAAATTCAAAGATTAAGGTTCACATGTGATTTTATTGCTTTAATTAATGTCTTCCTATCTAGACAATGACGTACTTCATCACTAACAATCATTATAGAATTTAGATAATCTAATAAACCTGAGCCTACCACTTCCTAATAAAAAAGTGCTAAAAACATACACACACACACACCAACTTGTTTCCATTTTTCATAGTTATTCGCTGCACACATTGTCTTGAACAATGTGACTGGAAAAATATTATGGTATTAAGTAAAGAGGAGTTTTAACATTTGCATTTTTTACCTATTAAACCTAATGATTCAGATTGGAAAGTATTAAAAAAAATGATGTCTTCATAATATCAGTACAGCAATGACAAAATCTAAAATCATCTATATTACGTAGCCTAGGCACATTCAATTACAGAATGCGTAGATTCGGTTATTGAAGATTGAGGTATTATTTTTGTGTTCGGAAATGGCAATATTTACAGTATTTGCCTAGAATACAAATAATGAAAGTTCCAACTATTGTGCATTCGTTTAATGTAACCAATTTTATTCAATTCTACAAATGCCAAATACAGCACCAAACAATATCTGGGTTTTGATTGTAAACGTAATTATTTCCTATTTTACGTTTGCACCTTTTATTGCTCCAGCCCCATACACTCTAATGGGGCTGGCCCAAAGTATTATCACACCATCTGTGCAAATGTTTACATTATATTACTTTAAACATAGGAGTTTTATCTTAAAAATATCCAAATGTTACACCTGTTACCAAACACTGAAACTATTTTAATTACAGAGATTGTTTAATCCCAATTGAGTGTAAAACAAATTGGTTTAACAGAATTATTGAACTCTATACAGAATGTAAGAACAGAAGAACATTTAACATTTTTGTATGGTTGTTTCTGATATTTACAAGTAGTATTTTGTCTATTTACGCAGAGTTTATTTTACATTTTCTGACACTTAGCTATACCTCCTCTGATAATAGATTATTAGAGATGTTATAAAACCTCTTCTTTCTACTCACTAACAATTTCTTCTTCAGTTGCTTATTTAGGATTGGTGGGACCATTCATGGAATACTATACTTCCCTCCCTGTGCGACCAAAATCATTCCAACCTCTTTATCTAGCTGGAAGTAGGGGTTCTATGTGTGTTTTATATATAAATATATATATATATATATATATATATATATATATATATATATATATACATAAAATACTTGTATTGCCTCACATAGACAATTTCTATTGTCTGTGAGAGTCAATAAAAGGATTGTTCTGCTTGGACCTTGGCGTGCTGTGCATTCTACATGTGACTGGGACTTCTGTGTTCCCAGTGTCAGCACCCTTATAATCGAGTTTAATGCGGTGACACACACACACACATATATATATATATATATATATATATATATATATATATATATATATATATATATATATATATATATATATATATACGTGTGTTTGTGTGTATGTGTATGCATGTGTGTATGGAAGTTACCTTTTTAATAGCTATTTTATATTAAAAGAGGCAAATATTACAATTGTATTAGCTGTCGTAAAAGAAGATTTTTACAATAGACTTTTGCAGAGAAAATGCTTTCAAGGGCACCCAAGTCTTTTTGCCATTCAGTGAATGCAAGCAACCATTATCTATTGAAAGTCTAATGCATTGCTTTCACAGTGAAGTACTCAGGTGTTAGGAATGCTAATCCACACATTGAGCCTTGAGCTTACAGAGAAAAACTTAATAACTAATGGTTTCCATATAAGCAGTTTGGCCTTGTACCTCATGTTACGTTAATGCTTACATACATTTCTTGACAGTCTATTTTCTGTAATGAAATAGTCCTTTGTTTATTATAAATGTGATTGCATTAGGTTTGTGTATACATTCAATTGATTACAAGTAAAGGGAAACAAAGTTATGGTCTGTTTTATTTTTTCAATTTGAATCTCTCATTTTCACACTATTATTAAAGGGTAACTGTCTCCAATTTCTCAAAACTAGTAAGAATTATATAAAAAGCCTTCCATCACACCTTCAAAATAAAACCTAAATCACATCTCTAGATATAATTTGTGAGAAGTTATTGCTGGAATGGCTCAGCAATATTACTTCCTGCTTGATCACTTCCTGTTTCAGCCATGTGACCAGCTTGTAGTCATGTGACCAGCCTCTGCCTGCATTAATAGGCTCCCCTTCTCAACTGTCAATTGTTTCCCCAGGTACTTTCTGTTTTCTCCAGCATTAAGTCTTTATTGAGCATGCTTCTACCCCAGGGCGGATGGGCAGAAAAGAGGTCAGGTAAAGTCACTCAACCGACTGGAATCAGGAATTGAAACATTCACCCCAGTATAATTTCTCACAGGATGTGTTTCCATTTTCCGATGATCATTTTTCAGGTTCTGATTTTCCCAATAAAGTCCAATGGGGGTCTTATTTTAACATATTTATAATTTTTCTGTCCCCCCTTTAATGTTGGAAAATTTTCAGTTGCAGCCCTGGTCTGGTATTGGTAGATGTTCTGGTATTGGTAGATGTTATGGTGCCATTTACCTTTTTGCTGCAATACTGGACTTAACACATTCAAGGAGATTCAATAAAAGTTCTTATCGTTTAAAATAGGGCTAATTTTGCCCCAACCAATCAGATGATGGCTTTCAAATGATAAATACAATCTGATTGGTTAGGGCAAAATTAGCACATCACAAACTAATTTGCAAAACATCTGGAGGGCCCACAAGATGGACATTAGTAGTATAAACATATAGATGTTTTTGTATATATTTTTTTTGCTATTTATGCTAATTATTTTAGGGATGTTGAAATTGAGTTCATTTGGTTAAATTTATAGAATACTATAAGATATTTTTATTGTTCTCACTTTTATTTTAGGTGGCATATTTATGAAAGATTGTTATGTTTTCACTGCTGTTATCACTGTTGTTTTCACCAGAATTTGACTTTGGGGAATTTATAAAGTGTCAATAACCGGCAGCAAAAATTCTCATATCGCCACAAATTGGCATGCGCCACAGCAAACATTTTTTAAGATTAGATATGCAGACATCAATTACGATTAGAAGAAAAGATGCTTGATCTTCAAGCTAGGAAATATTTCTTTACATCCTGTTTATAAAGAGGCTAAAAAGTATTTTTTGACGTTAAATTAAGCCTAGAAAAATCTCCAAATCTGAGGTGTCAATAATGCATTAATGGGTACATTTCTAGCCTGGAATTAGGTTTTATTAATCATTGGAAGGTATACATTACTCTTCCCCATGGTGGGTTTCTAGATACAAATAGGTGTCCAGTGGGGTGTTAGACTATTTTCATTTTCTGAAAAATGATTGCTGATCTTTGAGTTTTACAAATAAATCGACTGAAGGGTCTTATTTCCACATGTACAGAATTGTCCTTTACATTTCTGGGGTTTAGGTCCTTTACATTTCTGCTGTTTTTTTAACAAAACAAACATGGTGTTTGGGGGTGGGTAAGTGTGCCCTACACATCACTTTTTTGGGGGGTTGAGATACCCTTGAAATGTTCTGCTAACCGAATTTCCTGTTACCAATACCAGTGATTTTTTTGATTTTTTTTTTTATTATTTTTTTTTAAATGCTGCAACAAGCAAAAGTTTTGCTATTTTCTTTTACAGTCACTCAGCTGTCATTTTTTGTGTGATATAGTAAATGTATCTATGATTTATTGGAACAATTTAATTCTCACTTAGTGATCAATGTGTGACTTTATGAGGAAATCGAGATAGGAACTCCCTCAGCTCCAACTATTGTAAATGCATTTATGTCTTGAATAGTGGCTTCAGTAAAACCACCAGCGAGGAGACAGTGCTGTGTATATCAAACAGGATTGTTCCCTGTTAAAAAAAAAACACCTTTAAAAATGAGAGAATGAGGGAATGCAGGATTTTGTTCAGTGGTACATAGTTTGTAAAATTAAATTGAAAGTTACCATTTAAAGTCAGGAAGGATCCCCCTTCTTCTAAATATGCTAGATTCTAAATCGGTGCTATGCTAGAATTTAAATTCTTACTCACCTCTTCATAAAAACCAAGCAAGTTGGTCTGATAACATCTATTTCTCATAAATGCAAACTGACTTCTACTTATAAGATCAGTTCCAGAAACAAAGTCCAGAATAAGTCCAGAATCTTTGCAGGGGGAACTAGATAGATTGTCACATTGGGCTGCTAAGTGGCAGATGAGATTCAATGTTGATAAATGTAAGGTGATGCATTTTGGACTTAAAAATCCTTGTGCTGCTTATACTATAAATGGCTCTGTGTTAAGTGAATCCTTGTTGGAAAGGGATCTTGGAGTTTTAGTGGATAACAAACTTAAAGGTAGCAAACAGTGCCATGCGGCAACAGCCAGAGCCAGCATGGTATTGTCTTGTATAAAGAGAGGTATGGATTCAAGGGAGGAAAATGTAATTCTCACTCATTACAAAGCATTGGTAAGGCCTCATTTGGAATATGCAGTGCAATTTTGGAATCCTGTGTACAAAAAGGACATCTTTGAAATGCAAAGGGTTCAGAGAAGGGGAACTAAATTAATAAGGGGATTGGGGGAGCTTGAATATGAAGAGAGACTGGAAAAGTTACAATTATGTATGCTGGAGAAAAGGCGCTTGTGTGGGGATATGATTACTGTGTATAAATACATTAACGAGCCATACAATAAACTATCTGGGGCATTGTTCACCAATAGAACATGTCAGAGGACATGAAAACATGCCTTAAGACTTGAAGAAAAAAGGTTTAGGAAAGGGTTTTTCACTGTGAGAACGGTAAAGCTGGAACTGTCCTCCAGTGGACGTTGTTATGGCAGGTTCATTGGTCAGTTAAAAAAAAAAGCTGGATGAGTTTCTGCAAACAAGGAATGTTGCAAGTAACTGGTATTGATTTATAAAGTAGAGTTGATCCAGGGAAATTTCAGATTGCCACAAATTTGGTTGTTTCTTTTTGCCTACCTCTGGATCAACAGTTAGGCAGAAAATGAGGATATTGCTAGATGGGTTGGACTGGATGGACATATGTCTTTATTCAACCTCAAATACAAATACTATACTAATTTGATTATATAACAAAGTTTCCATCACCTTCCTTACCACTTATGTTAGACTTACAGGTATATAGTTACCAGGCTATGAACGACTACCTTTTTTGAATATTGGTGTTACATTGTCTTTTTTCCAATTCAGCGGAACATCACCAGACTTAAGTGAATCTAAAACGATAAGGAACAGAGAGCCATATTTCTAAAGGTATTACAATTTTGCGGTTATTTTACAAATGCTATTTGTACAACAATAGTACAATTAGGGTCCTGATCATTTATATACGGTCGCAGTCTTACCTTTACACTAACCATCAATATTGGAAGTTTCCGATACTGTGGGTTAATAAATATGCCCTTAGTGGGCTAGATAAAACTGGACTAAGCTTTCTTAAGATCAGAAGTTTTAAATAATGGGGCAAGGGCCACATCTCTTTTTATATATAAGAATAACATCTGTTTAGAGTTCCTTTTATTTTATTGTACTTCTGCATGAACAACTGGCCCCCTAGTAATAAGACAGGCACTAGTCTACTTAAATAATAAGATGGGCATCTTTTTGCAGAGGTCTCCAATATTTACAGAAAATGTTGTTCATATTTATACTGTTTATTGGCCTATGATTAAGTATTGAAATAGTATGATACGTGTCAGGTGTCTTTTTTCCTCATGTATCAATCAAGACCGATGTTTTAACTTACGTTTTAACTGATGTGGCCAAATACCCATCCTTTTCTTTGTGTTTGACTGTTTTTTTGGACCCAAGCGACGGGTCCAGGGCAGCTGCAACCAGACCACACTTTTCTCCCGGTGAGTGGAACAATGAGAAATGATATATACTTGTTAACAAGCATTTGGAAGTGTCCGGGGCATTTGCACCCAGGCCTCCACTCACTCTTTGGTGAGATTACATTGTTGTGGAATGGTTTTGTAGATGTAACTAATAGTGATTATGCTCGCAACCATTGAATGTGTTTAAACCCTTGCTGTTTAGACCAGGAATGTATGTATGTGGACTGTCATTTGGTTTATCTTTTCTGGAAAATCTTGTCTTATTATATATTTCTTTTTTTAAACACCAGCAGAGTACCCCACATTGCCTGTTTTTTTCCAATGATCCAACCTGCAGTGATCAGCAGCACCTGCAACCCATTCAAACTCACTGTGGTTTACCCGAACCTGACCTACAAGTCGGGTAAACAGTGGTTGTAAATTATATCTGTTGTATTCAATTAGATCAACTGGACTTGAAGTTTAGTTCTTGAAGACGTTTCGCTAGTCATCCGACTGGCTTTCTCAATTCAGAATGACTTGTACAAGAATCTGTGGCAATTATGTACCCTGGAAAATCCCAATTAGCATATCACAGCCAGGTGTTAAGGGCGTGATTGGATAGTGGCTAAGAGGTGTTATAGGAACGCCCAGAGTAAGGTGTTAAAACAGCATTGTACATGGCAGACAGTTGGTGTCGAACCCCCCCACCTCTATTAGGCTTGGTTTCTTTATTTTCACATAAATGGCCTCCTTAACACCTCCTTGAACCAGTCACGTTCCTTCGCCAGTATGTTAACATTACAATCTTCAAAGGTATGTCCTTTATCCTTAAGATGCAGATACACGGCTGAGTCCTGACCCGAGGAATTGGCTCTTCTGTGCTGGGCCATACGTTGATGCAGTTGCTGTTTGGTCTCCCCCACATACAAAGAGCATTCTTCACTGCACTGCACTGCGTATATGATGTCGCTTTTCTTGTTTTTGGTATTGGGTCTTTCGGATGTACCAATTGCTGCCTCGTGTGTTGTTGTTAAAAGCAGACAGGGATACGATGTTTTTTGAAAATTCTTCTTAATTTCTCAGACACCCCGCTACTATGGGATGACCATGTTCTTCCTCCTGTCTTGCTTTTCCCCTTCACTGTTGGTATTCGTGTTTCTTTCTTTTCCTTCTACTCTTTTGACAAAGGCTATCCAGACTGGGCCTTTGTCAAAGAAGTAGAAGGAAAGAAAAGAACACGAATACCAACAGTGAAGGGAAAAGCAAGACAGGAGGAAGACATGGTCATCCCATATGTAGCAGGGGTCTCCGAGAAATTAAGAAGAATTTTCAAAAAACATAGTTCCCTGTCTGCTTTAAACCGAACACACCACTGAGCAGCAATTGGTACATCCGAAAGACCCAATACCAAACACAAGAAAAGCGACATCATATAGCGTGCAGTGCAGTGAGAATGCTCTGATTTGTATGTGGGGGAGACCAAACAGCAACTGCATCAATGTATGGCCCAGCACAGAAGAGCCATTCCTGGGTCAGGACTCAGCCGTGTATCTGCATCTTAAGGATAAAGGACATACCTTTGAGATGGTAATGTTAACATACTGACGAAGGAACGTGACTGGTTCAGAGAGGTGTTAAGGAGGCCATTTATGTGAAAATAAAGAAACCAAGCCTAAATAGAGTGGGGGGGTTCAACACCAACTGTCTGCCATGTACAATGCTGTTTTAACACCTTACTCTGGGCGTTCCTATAACACCTCTTACCACTATCTAATACACCCTTAACACCTGGCTGTGATATGCTAATTGGGATTTTCCAGGGTACATAATTGCCACAGATTCTTGTACAAGTCATTCTGAATTGAGAAAGCCAGTCGGATGACTAGCGAAACGTCTTCAAGAACTACATTTCAAGTCCAGTTGATCTAATTGAATACAACAGATATACCATGACCTGGATGAATGAGAACCTTCACAAGCATAGTTGTAAATTATGTTTTTTCCCGGGTCCTGAAATTCATGTATACCAAGTTTCATGATATTTATGCCAGCTGTATGATGTATGGAACATACATACATTGACTTTTATATGTATTTGTACGAGTATTGTATCTACTTTGGTTTCTGCTTTTTGTATAAATTCAGGGAGATTCAATAACAGTTCTTATCATTTAAAATGGTGCTAATTTTGCCCCAAACCAATCAGATCTTATTTAACATTTGAAAGCTAAAATCTGATTGGTTGGGGCAAAATTAGCACCATTTTAAACAATAAGAACTTTTATTGAATAACCCTGATTGATTTTTAAAATGTCTTATAAAGCTAAACTGACCTCTATATAAAATAGAGAATTTGATTGATTTACTTTTTTTGGTGAGCATGGCCCATATATATGTAAAGTATAAGTAAGTATAAAGTATATGAAAAACAAGGTTTGCAGCCAAAAAAAAATTGGTTCAGACAACACAGAAGAAATTGGATGGGGAGATGCAATATAACATAGCAATGATTGGAGCAGACAATAAGAGAAACAGACTTTATAAGAATAAGTACAATACAAGAAAAGGTTTATTTATTTTTGTTTTGAAGTAAGAGATCAATCTACAACCCATCAACTGATTCGGTAGAGCATGAAGAAAGAACAAGAGCAGATCTTACAAATAAAGTCTTAAAGTGTCTGGAACTAGACTCACAACAGAAATCTGGATTTGTGGAGGGAATTTTTTAGTTCTAGAAAGCTGTATCAGTGGAGAACTGAAGGCTAACATTGTTTTATTTCAATGTTAGAAACAATAATTATTTTTTTATATAATGTCCAACTTGTTAAATGTTTGCTAATGGGATTATTTACTGATTCCAACAAGTGTCCATGCTTATCATACGATCAAACAAAAAACAACTGAAATTTCTCAAAAAAATGTCAGATACTTGTAACCTACAGTGCTGCTGGGTCTCTCCTTTCAGCTCTCCCCTGAATCACCCCTTGTTCAGGACGCAGCACCTATCTTTGGCATAGGCTTGGTGCCCCTAGGGGAGCCAGGAGGAGAGGCCCAGTTGCACTGCAGGTTTGGAGATAGGTAAGTATTGGGATCTCAGCTTAGGAGTTAATATGGGAGACAAGTACTGCTGTCTTCTTATTATAGAATTGTATTTTAAACTAAAACACACATGCATGAAATCAGTTTCATTACCCTTTTACTGTATTTCTCTTTAACAATAAGGCATCACATTTACCAACTCCTCAAAGGCCTTGTGTGGTTTAGCAAGAAAATTGCTTTAGGCTTGTATTTTTATATTAATTATTATTAATTATAATTAATTATAAATATAATTAATAATTATTATTAAGGGCACCATAACAATCCTACCTTCCCTAACAGTACCCAAGGTGAGGATCTAAAATATTAGGTCATTATCCCTTGGTTTCCTTTAGTTTTGCTAAATAAAAAAGGGATTTAAGCACTGCCCTTTTACAGGAATATTGTTGGAATATTTCCTAATTGAGAGACCACTCATTGGGGTCTAGAGATTCTCGACTCAGACAATCCGCCCACTGATTTTCTGACCCTCTGATGTAGGTTGCTGATAACCCTAAGAGATGATCCTCCGCCCAGGAACATATCGTCTGAGAAAGTTGGAGTAGTCTTGGACTTTTTGTGTCCCCTTGAAGATTTATATATGCTGCGGTGGTGGAATTGTCTGTTTGTATCTGAACGTATTGACCTTGAATGGAAGAGGGGAAGAGCCTTTAGGACAGTCTTGAGTTCTCTGAAGTTGGAGGATGTCATACTTTCTTTTGTTGTCCAGATTCCCTGTTTTGATATCCCTAGACAGTGGGCCACCCAACCTCAATTGCTTGCATCTGTTGTTATAACCTCAGGAACTTGAAGAGTTAGAGGTTAACCTTTGGACAGATAAGGAGGTATTAGCCACCAGTCTAACGATTGGTAGACTGAAGGAGAAATGCTTTCCTACCATATCTAGAGAATCTAGGTCTCTGTCCCAACTTAATAAGAGAAAACTTAGGTCTCATATGAGCTCTTGTCCAGGGAACGGCTTCAATGACATAGGAGAAAAGTCCTAGGAGTTCTAGTAAGGATCTTAGGGGTGTGTAGGACATAGCTCTTAGACATCTGATTTTGGAATACATTTTTGAAATTCTTTCCTCTGGTCAAAAATATTTTGTTTAAGGCAGTGTTTAACCAAAACCCTAAAAATAATTTATTTGGCTTGGAAGAATAGAATATTTTTTGAAGTTGATTATCCAGATCTTGTAGGGTTTGAATTGTAAGTTGTATCTTTAGATGAAGGGAATGTTCCGAATCTGCCCTGAGGAGCCAATCGTCTAGGTACAGTATGACTTTTACTCTTAGGTATCGAAGATGAGCAGCTACTACCATCATGATCTTTGTGAAGACTCAGGGAGCACTGGAAATGCCAAATGGGAGAGCAGGAAAACTGAAGATGGTGAAGTTGATTTTGAATTGATACTACTACCTCTTAGAAATTTCTGATAGCAAGGTCTTATAGACACATTAATTAATGTATCCTGCAAATCCAGCATGGCAAAGAAGTCTCCTGGTAAAATAGCATTTACTGTGGTTCTTATTGATTCCATTTTGAAATGGTTTTTTGAACAAGAAAGAATTTAGAAACGTTAAATCTATTATGGTGCGATATCCTCCTGCAGTCTTGGGAGGCAAAAAGAGTGGGGAGTATACACCTAGACCTCTTTCCTTTGGTGGAACTGGAACTAGAACCTTTTGCTGTAAAAAAATTTGTATAGCTTGAGAGAGATTTTCTAACTTCTCTGGGTCTTGAGAAATTGGTGATCTTAAGAAACGGTTTGGTGGAATTTATATGAAGTAGCTGATTGTCTCTAGAACTCACTTGTCTGTAGTGATTGTTTTTCCCAGTTTTTGCTGAAGGATGACAAGCGGCCTCCTAGAACCCTGGTGTCATTGAGTAGGTCTATTGAACCTCTCATTGTTTAGATCATAGGAAAAAGTTTCAATCTCTCTGAGGTCTGTTCCCTCTAGCTCTGAATGAATATCTAAAGGAGTGAAAGGACCTGAATGATGTTCTTCAGAGTACCTACCCTGTCATCCCCCTTCTTATCTATTAGGCACAATCTGCAGCCCAAGGTTTGAACCATATCGCTCTCCTGGCTACAGAAGAAAAGACTGCTGCTCTAGCAGCTAGTTTTGTGGTAGAAAGAGCAGCATCGCATAAGTAATCTGCTCCTCTATGAAGCATTGGAAGATCCTTAAGTATTTGCACAGATAGATTACCCTTCTTAAGTCCCAATTCTAATTCAGAAAGCCAGACTCTCAAGGCTTTGGCAACCGAGGCTGATGCAACGGAAGATCTTATAGCTTCCCCTGCAACCAGAAAAGTTTTGCTAAGGACCGCCTTTGCCTTACGGTTCATGGGGTCTCTGAGCAACGATCCATCATCTAATGGTAGAGTAGTTCTCTTCACAGTAAGTGCCACTGGGGAATCAACGTTCGGAGCCAAATCCCAGTCTTTAGTCAGGATTCTTCCATTCTACCTTAATACTTGATTTTATTGCCTCGTGAATATGAATGAAATTATTCTACTTCACTGCTCCTGAGAATAAACAACAAACTTTTCTAGGGGGCTCTTGAGGATCTTATAATTCTAAGGTCTCCTTTACCAGTTTAAGAAAATGGTCAAGAATCGAAGAAGGTAAGAAATCTTCCTCCTCTGACAATTCCCCCTTTTTCACTGATGATATAAGTTCCAATGAAGGGTTAGGTGAAAAAGAACCAGGCTCTTCTGAGGGACCCATATTAGAGTCTTCTTCTTGTGCCATATTTACAAAAGGAATATGTGTAACTTGTTTAGTAGTAGAGGTTGCAGAAGGAGCAGATTTAGGAGCAGAGTTCATAGCTTGAAATGAATCCATTGCACTTTTAAAGAAGACAAAGTAATCCTGATTAGATAAGGGTTCAGCAGTAGAAGCAGGTGCTTGAAGCTTCTCTGAACAGGAATAACACATTTTCCCAGGATGATCCTTGGGCAGTCTTAACTCACAGCCAGGGCAAAACTTAGATTTTGCTGTTGCCTTGCCCTTTACTGTAGGTGTGGGGGCAGGATCAAGAGCTTGAGGCAACTCAGATGAGGATATTCCCACTGAAAAACACAAGCTAGGGAAGCATAGTAAAGCAGAATGCCAACAATAAAATATATATTTTATAAGCCATACAAATGTCTCAGTTTGAATAGGTAGGGTAACAGTTGAAACACTGGAACGCAGCCTAAAGAGGCTTACCTGGGAGAGGCAGGAGCAGACACACAAGAACAATAAACCACCACTGAAAGGTAGAGGAAGCGGCACTGAACCTACAGTACCTGGCGTCTGAATTTAAATCCCCCTGCCTCAATCAAATGACACTGAAGCGCCACTCTGTCTTCCACTTCTGCATTCGGGTTCCATGACATCATGAAGAAGAGACTTCGAGTGAGTGCGCTCCAAGTACCGGAGCCCTTGGTAGCTGCCTAAACAAAGCAGGTACCGGTAAGTGGGCAATAACAGGTTAACCTGCCTCCTTCTAGGCACCATAAAGGAAACCTGCACACCGGCAAAGGAGTAGGCAGTATCTCCCCAGGGACCAACAAGGATCCACTGCAGCCATACTAACCCTCTGGGTTAGGTAAAGAAAATAAACCTTTGAGTTGCTGACAGGAAATGTTTTCTACAGCTAAATCTGTTATCTACTAGAACCCTCAATTATTTTGCAACAGAGATAAAGAATAGGCAAGGATTGTTAAAACCTATATGCATCACCGTACATTTATCAATTTCATCTGCCACTTTGCAATCCATTCTGACGATCTATCTAGGTCCCTTGGTCATAGTCGTCTTCCTGTACAAAAGTATACAATGATTGCAGTGTTATGAGCCACATGTTATGTGTTAATATAATAGTGTATCAATGTTAAAAAAGGGAATGATGATTTCAAGTGGAAAGAAGGGCATTTCCAGCCTAAAAAAACTTTTTATACAAATGTACAGCACCCCCCAAACCCCAGTTTTGCATTATACATAATTCTTAAAGATCCCCCTGACACCTGGGTGTGATGTTAATTGACAGCAGTAACCAGGAAGTATCTCCCTAGAGCAGGGAGTAGCGCGGCAGAGTGGTGAGGGACCAGGTCAGGTAAGTCCCTTCAGGGGCATCTTTAAGCATTATGTATAATGCGAAACTGGGGTTTGGGGGGTTGTTGTGCATTTGAATTAAAATTGTCACTAGACAACATTACCTCAATACATAGAGCACATTCACTAACAAACAGCAAGCTTTGCCTCACCTCTCATTTTGTTGTGGCTGTTAGCTGATTTATGAAATTAACTTGTTGGTAAAAGGGGGCAGCTCTCATAATCCTATTTGTTTTGGTGAAAGTTTAAGTGGTCACTGCTGCAGATTAAACAAGAATGGTGCATCCTTGCTCCCTAAAAGCTGGCAGCCTATAATATTACAGAAGACCCCCCATTGTACAGCCATGTTACTGCACATCATGCCTCTTAAAACATTGAACAGAGATTTGACAGTGTATAATTGTTTTTCAACGCATTCCACATTTATTAAAAAAAAAAGTAATGTAATTTATTTTATTAATCTTTGTAGTTTATTTCCTAGGAACAGAATGTAAGGGGGGGATGGAGGTAAAATCAGCTGATCAGCTATTTTTTATTGTTCCTGGTAGACTGGAAAACCAGGGTAACAAGCTGCTTTTAAAGTCTTCCATATTGCTGTGGAGACATCTGTATAGAAAATATGCGCATAGAGACAGTGAATAGTGGGGTCAGGGGGCATGGCCAATAGATGCAAATGCTCACAAGGCTCTTTGAAGACTACATGGGCTGTAAGTCGTACTGGTAACATCATGGAATCCTTCTCAGTTGCAAAATCTACTTATTACATGTACATTAATGCAACTTACTAGAGAAGTATCTTGTGTGTGGAGTGAGCTGGAGAGAAAAGCTTTGACTTTAGGATAAAAAAAACTGTTTAGTTCTACTTCTAAACCATATAATATGTTATATAAATAGATGAAAGTAATTAATGTATATAAAGGTAAAATCTGTCATTAACATGAAGCATATCTTTAAAATGACAAAGCCCATATATAACTAGTGTATAAGTTGGTAGATACAATAGGGATGATGCATTTCAACATTACGCCCTGTTAGAGCCATTATAGCTCTCTATTGCCCTCTTTAGGCAATGTACTGAACTGATATTGGCTTTCTGTGCATTGTGAATGGGGTTTACCCATTCAGAATCTTTAACTCCAGCTAACTGCTGTCATTAAAATTCTGTATTAAACAGGCACTTTCGTTGTGTTTCGCACTGAAGTGATCGCCGTTAGTTGAGCCTTAAAGCCATATTAACCCTTGGTACACAATAACGGCTCTCCATACATAGCCCTGAAAACCTTTTAAGAATACATTTCATAGGCTGTAAGGCTAGTATACATTAAGATAATTGGTGGTTGATTATTTGTTGCTGAAAAACACATAATGGAAGTTAGAAGAAATGTATGGAGGAAATTCCCTCCCAGATGTGACATAGTATAATATATATTTTATTAATATTACAAAAAAAATGTAAAGGGCGGAAACCTTTTTACAGCAGAGGGAAGGAGAAGAGCTTAATTTTGCTGCATAACATGTTAGTTTCATTTAAACTGTGTAAACACCTACGATTTTAACCGCCAACCGAACGACCTCCGAGAGCAAGTCACACAGGTGACGAATGGCCTTTTTGGGCGATAATCACATGTGTGCATGCATTTGGTCGGTCGTCGTTGATCCACCATGGTGGATCAACGAACGGCGCCCAACCGAGTCCATACACATATGCAATTATCGCCGAAGCGCTCGTTTGCTGTGCCTGTCTACGTGCTCGGGGTATAGTATTTGAGGTTGAATAAAGACATATGTCCATCCAGTCCAACCCATCTAGCAATATCCTCATTTCCTGCCTATCTGTTGATCTAGAGGAAGGCAAAAAAAACCCATCAAATTTATGAAGGGGGAAAAAATTCCTTCCTGACTCCAAGTGGCAATCGGAAATTTCCCTGGATCAACTCTACTTTATGTATCGATACCAGTAACTTGCAACATTCCTTGTTTGCAGAAACTCATCCAGCTTTTTTTTTAAACTGACCAATGAACCTGCCATAACAACATCCACTGGAAGTTCGATAGCTTTACCGTTCTCACAGTGAAAAACCCTTTCAAACTTGAACCCTTTTTTCTTCAAGTCTTAAGGGTTGTCCTCGTGTCCTCTGACATGTTCTATTGGTGAACAATGCCCCAGATAGTTTATTGTATAGCCCGTTAATGTATTTATACACAGTAATCATATCCCCATGCAAGCACCTTTTCTCCAGCGTACATAATTGTAACTTTTCCAGTCTCTCTTCATATTCAAGCTCCCCCAATCCCCTTATTAATTAAGTGCTAAAAAGCCAAGCAAGTTAGTATGACAAGATCTATTCCTCTGAAATCCATGCTGGTTACTACTTATAATGTCAGTCCTTGAAACATACTGTAGAACATGTTCCCTTATTAAACTTTTCAGGATCTTCCCCGCCACTAAAGTTAAACTTACAGGTCTGTAATTACCCGGCTGTGAACGACTACCCTTTTTGAATATTGGAATAACATCAGCCTTTTTCCAATCCAGAGGCACACCACCGGACATGAGGGAATCTGCAAAAATAAGAAACAATGTCCTAGATAAAACTGAACTTAGCTCCCTAAGTACTCGAGAATGTATTTTATCCAGTCCAGGAGATTTATTAATATTAACCTTATTTAGTTCTTTCTGTACCATATCCTTGTTTAACCAAAGTGCAGGTAAATCTTCCATACCATTATTGCTACTATACTCTATGATATCTGTACTTGGATCTTCTATAGTGTATACAGAGGGGGGAAAAGTATTCAAGACATTTGCTTTATCGCCATCCTCCGTAACTAACTTATCCCCATTAATTAATGGTGCCACATTCTCAGTCTTCATCTTCTTACTATTAATATACTTTAAAAAATGTTTAGGTTTAGTGATGCTTTTGTTCAGCTATCCTAACTTCATTATTAATTTTAGCTAGTTTGATTGCTTTCTTACACTCCTTGTTACAGTTTTTATAATCCCTAAAGGCCCTTTCCGTTTCCTCGGCCTTAAAGGTTTTAAATGCCTTTTTCTTCCTTTCCATTTGCCTCTTTACATCAGAATTCAGCCACATGGGCTCGGATTTATTTTTTTTACATTTATTTCCCTAGGGTATAAATTTAGATGTGAACTGGCTTAAAATCCCCTTGAACACAGTCCACTTCTGTTCAGTACCTTTACCTGATAATACATTTTCCCAGTTGACATTCTGAAGAGCTGCTTTTAACCTGGGAAAATTTGCCTTCCCAAAATTAAAAGTCTTTGTTAACCCAGCACACTTTTCTTTTCGATAACAAAGTCCAAACGGGCACTATTCCATCGTCACTATTCTCTAAGCCTCCAGTTACCTTTATATCTATAATGCGCTCCACAATGTTAGATATTACCAGATCCAACAGAGCTCCTTTTCTAGTAGGAACCTTAACCACCTGTGAGAGAAAATTATCCTGCAGAAAATTCAGGAACACCAATCAATGTCAGGGTAATTAAAGTCCCCCATAATGAGCACACTCCCAAAACGTGCAGCCCTTGTCAACTGCATATGAAGTTGACTCACCTAGCATTTGGCAGCTTATAGCAGACACCAACAATGACATTACCCCCTTTCCTGTTGCCTTATTCCCCCCATATTGCCTCCATTTTAACATCCATATGGCCAGTTATCTCTTCTTTTAAATTTGGCTTAAATTTTTTTTTTAACATAAACACATACTCCTCCCCCTTTCCTTTTTTCTCTGTCCTGCCTAAACAAGGCATATCCTTCTAAATTTTCAGCCCAGTCGTGAGAACTGTTCAACCACGTTTCTGCTATACCTATTACATCATACTTTTCATTCAATGCCACAATTTCCAATTCACCCATTTTGTCAGCCAGGCTTCTCGCATTTGCAAACATACATTTTAGATTATGATCCTGTAATTTATTTGTACACTTTAATACACATGCCTCCCTATGCCTCCCTATCCCCTATGCTAGCCCCACCCCCTTTCCGCCCGCCACTGACCTATCTACACCCTGCTTTCCTTACTGGGCTATCTATCCCAGTGAGACTGCTAATACCATCCCCCCCCAAACCTAGTTTAAAATCTCCTCCAACCCTCTAGCCATCTTCTCCCCTAAAACAGCTGCAATGCCATCAGTGAGGAGCAACCCATCCCTACTAAAGAGCCTGTAGCTGACAGCAAAGTCTGCCCAGTTCTCAATAAACCCAAACCCTTCTTCCTTACACCACCCTCTTAGCCATGCATTAATGCCCTGGCTTAGCACGTGGCTGCGGTAGTATTTCTGAAAAAACTACCCTGGAGGTCCTTGCTTTTAACTTGGCCCCTAGCTCTCGGGAATCATGTTTAAGGACCTCACCTCCTCCTCTAACTTTGTCATTGGCACCAATGTGAACCAAGACCACCGGGTCACACCCGGCCTAACCCAATAATCTGTCTACACGATCCACCACATGCTGAACCCTAGCTCCAGACAGGCAACACACAGTTCAGCATGTAGGGTCATGGCGGCAGATTACATGTGGCAGGATGCACATTGCATGGTACCGACAAAACTGTCCCTTCTAATACACAACACCAGCACAGTGACGCACAAACCTTGTTTGATTGCCCTTCTTGTTTCAATGTCCTTCTTTTTCTATGTCCTTGAGATCAGGTCCTTAAGAGAAAGGGACACGTTCCATTCTAGTTTGTTTCACTCACAGGAAACTTCCTTTTGTTAGGTCCAAACTACAGGTCCAACCAATGTGAATCCTATTTAACTAATAGGCCCCAGCCTCCACACCATTTAGTGCAAGAGCCAGGAAGAGAGGGGAAAAACAAAACACTTATTAACCTTTTCACATCCTGTTTGTGATTACAACAGATGCAATACTAGAATATAGAAGCCCACCGCACCCCTTTAACTGGAAGAAAGAAAGATTAATCTGCTTACTGCACACACAGTCCTGCACACACAGTCGTTAACACAGTACAAACAATCCTTATTTTCAAACTTTCACACACACCATACAACCATCAAATGATTAAAAGTCCTTCTTTTTCTATGTCCTTGAGATCAAGGTCCTTAAGAGAAAGGGACACGTTCCACTCTAGTTCGTTTCACTCACAGGAAACTTCCTTTTGTTAGGTCCAAAACCTAATCAGCAGTAAAATCGCACGTGTGTGGAAAGCTTAAGGGACGAATAATCAAAAACATTAATTATAATAAGAAGTCTAGATTCAGGTTATAAATGTGATATGGGAAAATAAAGATTTAGGAGTATGAAAACAGGACATAATCTTTACCACCAACATGATAAGTTCACATTAGCAACAAAAAGGTTATAGTACCAGGATTTGTTTTAGAGCCAGTAGCATAACCCTGATAGGAATAATCCATATTCCAAACAGCAATTTTAAATGCATCCATTGATATTTACATTCTGTTTTTTTTTTAACTCTTCCATTCATTTCTGTCATTTTCACAGCCGTTTAATATTTGTTACTCAGAGTAATTTATAGAATTCTAGAGTATAACTACCAATGAAAAAACTTTATGGTTCTGGCCTATGTATGTGTATATTGTATGTGTATACCGTTTGTTTATATCGTATGTTTATATCGTATGTTTATATCGTATGTGTATATTGTATGTGTATATCGTATGTGTATATCGTATATGTATACCGTATGTGTATATCGTATATGTGTATATCGTATGTGTATATCGTATGTGTATCCATTACTCCATAAAGAAGATGCTGTAATTGCTTACTGTAAATAATACATTTTATTTTATAAAATAAATAATATAAAAATTGACATTTTCACACAGGATTTTTTTTTTTTTATTCGAAGATCAAATTGTCAAAGTTTTCAATACCCATTTCACAAGGTGACAGACAAATATTTGTTTAACTGTGACTGACATAAGAGCAACTTTAATTATAAAGAAATTTAAGACCGACAATCCTATGTCAACATAAGTTGTTCTCAATCTTACCAAAGATCAATATGTTTTTTTTTGTTGTTGAAGAAGACGGCTGAAATACTTTTTACTGGTAAATTGTTCATGTTTAACTGAATTAAAGGTTGCATTTCTTGCCTCTGGTTCCCAAGATACAACCTGTCAAAGTAAGAACTTTTTTGTCATTTTCTTAGCACCTGATATCAGTGCATTTTTGTCTTTTTTATTGTATCCGGTCTCACTTGTCAGTTTCAGATTCTCTGAGTGAGTAATTTATAAGGACCTGTAGTAATGTCAGGCGTTTCTTTATATTTGAAGACTTTTCTGACAGGGTGTATCATGGGAACCGGATGAAATATAGTGGAAAATAGTTTTACTATTTGACTACTTTATTCTTTTCAATTATTATTTTAATGCAGTGTCCTAATGCCTGTACAATACATATAACTGCTTTATTATTTACATTGTCTCAATTAAGATTACACCTTTAAACCAGACATACACATTAAGGCTGAGGCCCCACTACAACGCACTAAATCTTGCACGCAATTGGAGAGCTATCACACGTGAATACTATTAATTTACTATTATAAAAGCGCATGCGTTTACGTAAAAAAAATGGTGAATGCAAACGTGTGCGCATTGGAAATTGAGGGAATTTTCGCGTTCCCGTGATTTCCATGTTAACCAAAATCTCGTACGAAATCGCATGCGCAAACACGCTAAAAACGCATTAGTGTGGCCTAGCTCTTAATAGATCTAGCAATCCCCATACTTGACAGTATCTGGGCAGTCTGAACTGTACAGTGGGGAGTGGGGAGCATGACAAAACAACACAGGTCCCTCACTAACAGTATGGATCACAAAACAATGTCAACAGATGACCCATCTACATATTACTGTACATTGTTTGCAATGAATTATCTAGCGTGTGCACATGGCATTAGTCTACCTTGTTTTTCCCACTTTAGTTCATCTGTTTTATATAATTTTTCTCTCCTGTAATACAATAATTCTATATATTCCATATAAAAAAACATCAATTTAAACCATCAATGTTATAGTTAGAATTTACTATGCTTTCTATGCTAACACTCATTCACACACTACTTTCTACTGGACCAATCCTATCCTGCTCTGTCCTGGCTGTTCAAGTCAGAATCTGTCCTGTCTTTTTGTTGCTTCCTGATGAGCTATCACCCACTTTAAAGGTCTCTTGGATGCAGTGCCTCAGAGCCTGTTATAGCGATTAACCTTGCTACTCTGTCTTTTATCTTTAGAGGTTTTTGTCTTGGTTTGATTTGACTTTGCATTTGTCCATTCCCTTGTACCTCTCCTGACTCCTGTGCATGACCTCTGTTTTGTACCTAACTAAGATTCCTGTCAGCTCTGTTTATACTGTGTTGCTGTGCTCTCTCCCATTAGCTATCCCTGTTAGCAACAGCTAGAAATAGCAAGATATTGTATTTTTTAAGAGGGGTATAGATTAAAGGGAGACAAATATTATCTCCCGCTTTTCAAAACACTGGAATGCCGTAATTTGGAATATGCGGTGCAGTTTTTGAACCCTGTATATAAAAGGGTCATGATGGAAATAGAAACAGCTCAGAAAGAGGCAACTAAATTAATAAGAGGAATATAGGGGGCTTGACTATGCAGGCAGATTAGACAAGTTAGGGCTGTTTGATATGATCCCTTCCTATAAGATTAAAAGAAAATACATTTTGATCTGTAGGTAAGGAAATGTTTCAAATTTTAGTGAATTTCTGGAAAGGATCCAGCCACATGTACTGAATGCATCAATGACAGCTATTTGTGTGGGGTATTTCCAGAGGGGCCAAGCCTGCCTGGCTCCACAATGATGGTGGCAAACTGCAGTGAGCCTACTATAACTCCACAGTTCTGCTGCTGTTAATCAATACCCTTTTACCCACTTTCCCCTGTGGAAACTGTAGCGGAGAGAAGCAAATGTGGTGTGGAGTATGTCCAGAGGGGCCAACCCTGCCTGGCTCCTCAACAATGGTGGACAACTGCAGTGATACAACTCTAAGGGTAAGGTCCCACTATCATGCACAGCAGCGCATGCAGGATTTTTGCAGTGCTCTGCTACGTGTGACATGCTATGTGCGATGTTATCCTACATCCATTTATGTTATTGGGAAGCACGTGATACCTGCAAAAAGTTGTGCACATGTATGTTCTAATAATGCATTAGAGCTCAGAGCACATAGTGGGGACCACTCTGATGGCATTATATTGGATATGCAAATCAGACACGCGATAATGTGTGCCCCAAATCACGCTAGTGGGACTAAACACTAACTCAATGGTTCTGCTGTTGTGAAGTGTTACCTTTTTGCCCACTTTCCCTTGCATGATGCATACTCTGAGGGTAAGACGCCAATGTGGTTTGGGGTATGTCCAGAGGGGCCAGCCTGCCTGACTATTCAACAATGGTGGCAAACTGCACTGAGTATACTCTATCTCATTGGTGCTGATGCTATAAAGTTTTACCCTTTGCCTGATGCAATTATGAAAATTGCAAAAATAAAGATTAAATTGCAAATACATACACCTTTAAGGAAAAAAGAGCAGTATCTTTCCATCCTAATGGTCTTGACCTGCCCATTCAGCATTTTGTCTGTGTATAAATAAATGCTTCCAAAATACTGACTTCCTGTTTGCAGGACCCCTAATAGAGACCATTATGGTTTTTATCTTGACCCAACAGCTATGTTGATTCAGTTGCTCAGTAGAGATCTGAGCATGTTTGATCCATCCAACAGCCAATCAGTAGAAATTACTGTTAGGAACATTCCACGTTAGTGTGCAATCTGCGAAGATGAAGGACTGTTATAGAACCTGAAATGTCAGCTCACTAATGTGAACATCAGGGGATAGCAAGAAGTATAAATTTAAATAATTTTTCCAAATGGAAGAGAATATATAGAATAATTAGGTATGCATAATATAAAGTAAGAATTTTAAAATAATGATATTTTCGATGGAACATTTCCTTGAAAGAGATTTTTTTTTTTAAATTATTTTTTAATTTTTACTACCTTTTGTTGAGGTAAACAAGGAAGCATTGCCATTCCATGATGGGCTTTTTTCTTCTATAATAATGAGAACCCTTTTTAAGAGATTTGGAGACAGATTCTAGAAATATTGAATATTTAATGTCCACCCCTCCACACATAAATCTTTACCTGCTACAAAACCCCCCAAAAGCAGGACTTCATTATGTTTAAAATTACCAATTCCACTTCCACACAGAGTTATTATACTTACATGCTCCTCCTCGCTCCACCGCCGCGGCTCTGCACTTCCAGGTAAGGCAGCCAGTGTCAGCCGTGACAGTGACATCACGGCCAATCACTGACTGCCATTCCCAGAGCAGTCTCCACTGTGGCTGCTCAAGAACAGAAAAAGAACACAGCAGCCGCAGTGGAGACTGAGTGAGGAAACCGGAAGCCGCGGTGGAGCGAGGAGCTTGTAAGTATAAAATCTCTGGCCGGGAGCAGATTTGGTAATTTTAAACATAACATGGAAAGTCCCTTTAAGAAATAAAAATGTTCTTGAAATATCTAATTTTCGGGACAATTAAAAAAAGTCAAATAGTAGCGCTTTATTTCAATTTTTGGATATTTGTTTCTGTTCCCCAGAACATTTGCCAGGTCTTAGAGCCATGTACGGTAAGTTACAATTGCTACTTTAACCTTATCCATTTCCTAACATTAACTATTAGTAGTAGTCAGCATGGATTTATAAGAAATAGATCATGGCAGACAAATTTAATTGGTTTTTATGAAGAAGTGAGTAAGAAGCTAGATTCAGGCACAGCAGTGGATGTGGTATATTTGGATTTTGCAAAAGCTTTTGATACTGTGCCACATAGGCGACTAATGTATAAACTGAGGACTGTTGGCCTTGAAGAAAACATTTGTTCATGGATAGAGAACTGGTTATTGGACCGCAAACAGAGAATGGTGGTTAATGGAGCTACATCTATGTGGGCTAACGTTCTAAGCGGAGTGCCTCAGGGTTCTGTACTGGGGCCCCTTCTGTTTAATGTGTTTATAAATGACTTAGAAGGGGGCATTGAGAGCAAGGTCTCAGTGTTTGCTGATGACACTAAACTATGCAGAGCTTTGGAAACTTCCAATGATGTGCAAGTGCTGCAAGCAGACCAAGATAGATTATCAAAATGGGCAGCAGAATGGCAGGTGAGATTCAATGTTGATAAATGTAAGGTGATGCATTTGGGATTTAATAATCCCTGTGCCACCTACACCATAAATAACTCTGTGTTAAGTTCATCTGTAATGGAAAAATATTTGGTTCTGGTAGATAACAGACTTAGCTGTAGCAAACAATGCCAGACAGCCACGGCTAGAGCTAGCAAGATATTGTCTTGTATAAAAAGGGGAATAGATTCAAGAGAGAAAAATATTATTCTCCCTCTTTACAAGGCACTGGTAAGGCCTCATTTGGAATATGCAGTGCAGTTTTGGAATCCCATATACAAAAGGGACATCTTGGAAATTGAGGCAGTTCAGAGAAGGACAACTAAATTAATAAGGGGAATGGAGGGGCTTGAATATGCAGGCAGATTAGACAAGTTAGGGCTGTTTACATTGGAGAAGCGACGTTTGCGTGGGGACATGATAACCTTATACAAATATATTAATGGCCCATACAATGAACTCTCTGGTGCATTGTTTACTAATAGGTCATATCAGAGGACTCGTGGACATCCTTTAAGGTTGGAAGAAAAGAAGTTTCATATTCAGGTTAGGAAGGGTTTCTTTACAGTGAGAACGGTGAAACTGTGGAACTGTCTTCCAGCAGATGTGGTAATGGCAAGTTCATTGAATAGCTTTAAAAAGGCCTGGATAAGTTTCTAAAACTAAAAAATATTGAGAATTACTGGTATTAATGCATATAGATCTGGTTCATCCAGGGATACTTTCCGATTGCCGGTTGGAGTCAGGAAGGAATTTTTTCCCCCTTTTTAGCTGGTTTTTGCCTTCCTCTGGATCAACTGTTAGGTAGGGTTAAAAAAAAAAAAAGAAATAAAAAGAGGGTGAATAGGTTGGACTTGATGGACGTATGTCTTTATTCAACCTTAATTACTATGTTACTATGTTACTAACAAGTTGGAAAATCTGAAACCGGACTGGATTTTTTGAAGTGTGGCCATCTCTACAGTAAAGCTGTAGAATTTTCTTCCAGCAGATGAAATAATGGCAAGAATGAGCTAGATACTGTAAGTTTTCAAAATTCAAAAATATTGAAAATTTCTGGTATCAATACATTTACATTTGTTAATCCAGGGTTCCTTTCCGATTGCCACTTAAATTCTGGAAGTCATTTTCTTCCCCTTTACACTGTTTTTTTTTTAATTATATTGCTTCCTCTGGATCAAGGTAGAGTTCATTAGTAGAATAAAAGGTTGGAATAGATGGACATATGTCTTTATATAACCTCCCTTAATTTGTAACTGTGAAACTATTTAGGCATTTCTTGAGTCATGGCAAACAGCAGATTTTTGTAGGTGAAATTGTGGAGTTTGGGGAATATTATCTGAAGAGGGATTTGCCAGAGCAGAGCATTACGTCCAAAATCGGATGGATCGTTCGGATTTCGGTACTTCGGAGCGAGTTTTGAAAATAGCCTCGAATGTTCGATAATACTCAAAATATGAACGGAAACCCGAAAATAGTTTCCGATCGTATTTTCGAGTATTATTGAACATTCGATAAAAATCGAAAACTTGCTCCGAAGTCCCGATTTTCAAAATTTCGGGATTTTCCAGAGATCCGAAAACCCGAAAACAGAACGAAACCCATCAGTTTTGGCCATCTCTAGTTTTAGATTGATATTCTGTGAAATATTTTATATGTATAAACATATATGTAAATATTATAACTTAAAAGTAGTAAAACCTATATCAGTATTATTTTAAAACAAATCATTTATATATTTAAAGGGAATCTAAACTGACTCTAAGGGACTCTAAGTGGGTAACTCTTTAAAGGGTATCTCCACTCGTTTTTGGAATCCAGTTCTATTGAAGAACGGGAGGTAAAGGAGCTGTGCCTTACCTTCCGTTCTTCAATAGAACACACAGGAGCCAGGAGAGAAGGTAAGAACTTACCCGCTCGCTTGCTCCCCCGGCGCGTAGTCTGACAGGTCCCGACGGACCTTGTCTTCTATGCGCATGCGCGATCTATGCGCATAGAAGACAAGGTCCGTCAGGACCTGTCAGACCAATCGCAGGGGGAGCAAGCGAGCGGGTAAGTTCTTACCTTCTCTCCTGGCTCCTGTGTGTTCTATTGAAGAACGGAAGGTAAGGCACAGCTCCTTTACCTCCCGTTCTTAAATAGAACTGGATTCCAAAAACTTCCAAAAACTAGTGGAGATACCCTTTAAATATATTGCCATATTTACTATCTTGTTTAAGCATTGGTCAGTGGTGTGAAAATAAGATATTATGGTAAAATAGAACCTGCAAGTTTGGAAATGACTTTAAGTTGATGTTTCTAGATCATAGAGTAAAGGGAAAGAAATGTAAAAGCTGAAACATTGTTTCTTATTAAATGTACCTAGGAATAATAAATAAATGTCTTGCTAGCTAGGAGGGATGAAACAGATTGTATAGTAAAGAATTTGCACAATGTACTAGCTTTTAATAATGTATACAAAACAGGGTGTTATAATTATGGTGTACAAAAACTGGAATTGCACTGAGAAGAGCAGTTACTTTAAGAACAAAGAGTTAATATGAATTGTAATATGCAGTGGGTGTGTTAAAGGGAGTGTTTTTAAGGTAATCACTCATGTGTGCTCACCTGTGCTTGAGAAAGGATCTTGATTGATCCAAAACATGGATGGTTATCACAATGTCCCCCCACGTCCCGGATCTTCCTGAGGAGAATGGGTGGAAAGATGTATGATAACTGGTGAACCCAAAGGATTGACAGGGCATTCATTTTAATGTGAGTCCGGAAATCTGGATACAATTTGGGTGTTTTCCCTGCTGGCCATACGGTCTAGGTATGGGGTCCCCCATATGCTGCAAAAATACCTGAGCATGGAGTTGCCATTCCCCTGGATGGAGAATCATTCTGCTGACAAGATCTGCTGTAAGATTTTTTGTTCCTGGAAAAAATCAGATGATTCTCTGCCCAGAATAAGATCTGCTAGGTAATATTCCAGAACATGGGACTGCAAGTGTCACTCATTTTTATATAGGCCACTGTCATGTTATCTGATAGGATCAAGATAGGGTTCGCCTCTGCATGGCATTGAAAAGCTCTCTCATACTGCGATTATCTCCCAGAGGCTTTGAGGAGCTGATTTCAATTTCTTGGCCCACCTCCCCTGTGCCATCTGATTCCCACAAGTGGCCTGTAGGCTTAAGTGTGGGGAGAAAGAGGCACAGAGGCTCACGACTAGAATAGAAGGGGAGAGCATGCGTCAACAAAAGGACAGAAGAAAAAAGAAAAGAGCCCCAGAACAATACTTAATCAAAAGACAGCACTTTGACATAAATATAGTAATCTGTGTCCCACCTCTTATTTCGATATGGTTTCTGGGAAATTTACCTTCATAACATGGGGTTTGTGCTTTATTTGCCAGCATTTTAGAATTACACAGATTGGTTACTGACCATTATTAGCCAATCCTTTTACAGGACAGAGAGCTTGTGACTGAGGCCAGGTGGTGTAGCCAGATACAGCACACAGTTTTTTTCATCCAGTTCTTGCTGCATTTTTTATGTAAAAGATTATTATAGAATCTGATAATAATTGAAATATTTGTGTCCTCTAGTCCCCTGTGTCTAGCAATAATACTATTGCAATATTAGATACATATAAGTAAGATCATGGACTCTCATTGTTAGCAATCAATTATTTACTTAATGAAGGTAGAGGGAATTTAGACCCAACTGGCCTGTTACCAATTGGGTGTAACAAATAAATAACAGAGATTCAGATTCAGATTTCTTTATTGGTGACACATAACAAGAGGTACATTGGTGATTACCTTATAAAACTGCAAAAGAATAAACAACATGAGGAATGAGATCCCTGCCCCATAGAGCTTACAATCTAGTTGGGTGGGTAACATACAGATAAAATGGGGAAGGGTAGAAATGCCATGGTGAGAACCTGTGCAGTGTCAAGTTTCTTACCACACTAAAACCATACACTCTAACAATAATGGGTAAATCCCGTCGGGGAATGGTGGGATTTAATCATTATCAACAGTATGTAGGGGCTGTTTCTGATTATCGTGCCGAATGACTATAGTCAGCATTACAGTCGGTCGGAAACGATGGAAAATTTCCATTGGTCGATATTGTCTCCCTTTACTTTAAGTAAAGGGAGCCGATCTGTTAGTACTGTGTATGGCCACTAGGCCAACCGATCCCTATACTGCCTATGGGGATTGGTCAGGTCCATGTGTGCGGTCCCCACAGCATGTGTGCTGACAGATACCAATGTGAACTGTCGGCACACATGCTGTGGAAATCACATGTGTATGGCCACCTTTACTTTTTTTACATTTTTGTGACAAATTTTCGAAAACTGCCCGACATGGTTTTCAGTTTTGTTCTATTGTTTAAGGACAAGTTTGTAATGTGCAAGGAAATGAGTCCTGCTCATACAGCTTACTGTTTCCCAGGCTTGAACGAGTGACATTTTCAACAGCTTATACCTGTGTGGTATGTACTGCACAACAAGAGGGCCAATTTAGGAGCAAATTAAACAAAAACTATTGTAAACCGTATAAATGTACTTTAACACAAGAATCTATTTATGAAGTGTCGGTAATGCTATGGTGCCTTGAAGAAAATATTAATAGAATTTATTTTTCATCCTGTATAACAACGTGGGGGGAAAAAGGATAGACTTTTATTACAGAATTTAATTATGGACACAATGACAACGCCTGTCTACCGCGATAATATAATGTTAACAATATTAATTGTATTTTTACAGAAAGATCCAAAATAATTGTTACTGTAGATGTCAGCGATGAAGAGAAGTGAATGATAAATGATAACATATTCTTATTTTCATTTTATTTCCCATGCCAATTAATTAAGAAAGACAGCTGGATACCTCAAGTTGAAAAGTAATCATCATATTTATTCCATGTAATTAATCTGCATCCCATAATGAAAACATAAACATCCAAAGACACTTAAAATCTGATTATTCAAATACCATCACTTTTAAATTATAATAGAAAATCTTATCTTTGTTCCATTCAAAACAGGAATTCTCATGAACACCTTAACTGGAGGAGAACAAACTGCACATTAAAAAATACACATTATTAGACAATCTTATGTTTAGAAAATTGTCATTAGACACAACGACAAAAACGGCTGCTAAACAATAATTTAGAGGCAGCATCCAACAACATTATGGATTCAGTCTATACCTGGCCGGTGTCTGCTCCTTCGCACGTACTAATACCTTATGTCTTGTAAGAGAGATTTATCCCCCCGATGTGTCTGGCATCTAAAAGAAGCAAAAGGAAAACAAATAAAATCATCTTCTGCTCTGCTACCCTGAATGTGTATCTATTGTCACTTAGATTGGCTGAATGACAGTGGATGCGAAATACAGATTGGCAGTGTGAAAAATCCCTTTTCCCATTCACATCAATCTTAGATTTAGCACATCAGTAAATGACTGATTCATGCAAGCTACAGAAAATCTATTCCCGTGTTTCCTAATTGGGGAGAAAGTTCATACTCATGAGTTTCGCTGCTTAGCTGTCTCCAGAAACTACTAAACATGAAATACGACATGTGAAATAGGAAGTTATGTTTCCCTTCTTGTTTTCTTCTGTTCTTTATATTAAATCACAACTATGATTTATTGGCCTCCTAAAATTCTATTGCAGATATTCACACAAATCTGTGTAAATATTTATATATTTTAATGAGTTTGAGAAGAAAGTAAGCCAGAGATCCTATACTTCAGATAACCAGCAGATTTCTCATTTGTAGTCTTTATTATCCAAAGGAAATAGATGGCAAGCAGGAGGGTTATAGGACTATAAAAACATTTTTTTTTGCAAAATACATTGCAAAGTGGTTTGAAAAATAAACTGCCAACAATGACTGCAAGGCTTTCAACATACAGTATCAGTATCTCATAATATAAACAATATGGGCGATGATTCTGAAAGGCTAGATCGTATAATGTGTAATTCAGTTCTAGACTCCTGTGAAACAGTGAGGCAAGGAGAAAATATAAAGGAGAGCAGTGCTAATGATAAATAGTGTAAAGGGCAATGCAGGACAGCAGTAAAAGGTAATGGTACAATATGTTGCTTAAAATGAAGCAAGATCATAGAATGAACAGCAGGCTAATCAAGAAAAGGGTTAGGCTATGCATATTTCAGAGCCCCGTATATTATTTTCAAGTTCAGAAAAGTAAAAACGCAGAAAAACACAACACAAAGAAATTACCAAATTCTAGGAAATTCTAGGGATTTTCTGCGTTCTTCAGGAACTGGTGTGTTTTCCTAAACACACTGACGACAGTGGTGGGGCATAGGGCCTGACAGAAATAAAGTAGTTGGCCTTGTTTAAAATTTGATGTTTTACTAATCTGTGTTTTTTTTTTGGTTTGGATGGTTAGTGATCCCTTTTAATCCATCTATTGTCAGTTTTGCTTAGCCCGTTGTAGCATTTGCTTTGCTTGGTGTGGTTTTTTTAATTATTGTTTGACTCTTGTTATCGACTTTGCTTTGTATTTTGCTTGCTCACTGTCTGGACCAAACCTTTGCTTAGTAACCTGACTTTCAATTTGCTTGACTTATCTGTCTGCTCTGGTTGACTTTTGGGTTCTGACCTCTTACTACAACTTCCAACTGCTTGTTTGATACCTTTGTACCATGTTTAAGACATCTGTGCTTCAACCCTTTCACTCTGACTTTTGACTTTTGGGTTCTGACCTCTTTTGGTTGACTTTTGGGTTCTGACATCTTACTACAACTTCCAACTGCTTGTTTGATACCTTTGTACCATGTTTAAGACATCTGTGCTTCAACCCTTTCACTCTGACTTTTGACTATGACATTGTAAGCTCCTTGTGCCTAGTTTCCTTCTCCTTCTTGCTATTTACTAGACTGTTAATCCACTTTACTCTGTCTTCTCTAATATTTCCTTGTTTTTTTGGGACCACTAACATAAGACCTGGGTATTTCTTGCTTACCTCAAGCTCATGGTTTGTCCCACACTGCCTGATATGATTATCACTTTTGTTCTTTATTTTTCATCGCTAAACTGTATCTCTCATTTCACATTTTGACAATTAAACTCTCTCTATATCTATTTCATCTATCTGTAAATGTTCAAAAGCATTAAGACTGTAAAACATACACCTTTCAAATTCAATTCTATTTATGATTCCAGTTTAACTAAGAGTTGATTCAAAGCAATGCAAACACATTTAAGGGCATGTCCACCCTAATAAAAAATGTTTACATAATGTAGGGCACCCTTGCCCACCCCCAACTGCCATGTCAGAAAGTAAAAAAAATAATTTATAACGTTACTTACAGCTCCTCAATCCTCCGGCACACTAATCAGGCTCCCTGCAAGGGGCCAGACCGGCAGCTAAGAGGCAGCCAATCACAGATGCGGCTGCTGTTAATGGAGAGTGCCACAGGAACAAAGGGCTGTAAGTAGCTTTCTAAATTTTATTCAACAAAATGACACTGCGGTTGGGGGTGGACAGGGATGCCCTACACTATAGAAAAACCTTTTTACACTAGGTGGATGGATCGATATGGATGGATTCAGATGATGGGAAGGGGGGGGGGCTCCCCTGCACTTGGCACTGTACTCTCAGAGGACAAAGTGGAGGCAGAAACCTTCTGGACAGGAAGACAGCTACTACTCTTCGATTTCCTGGACTTTGGACAAGCACTGCAGAGGAACCATAAGGATCAGAGATGTAAGATAAGGATTTTAAATTATGCAGAGGGGCCAGTGGTGGGTTAATGATCTGCTTGGATGGATTGCCTAATGATGCTGGTATAAGCCTGTGCAAATGTAGATTGCTCTTCATAATTGCCACCCCATCCACCTGACTTCAATTTAAGTAACCTCTGCAACTTCTGAGTCTGGTTTATACATTATGCACCTTTGCATCAACATACGTGAAACTGCATCCTGCATCTATAAGAACCTTGTGTGTGCAGGATGTGTACCTGAAATGGATAAGATATTTTAGTAAGTGGATAGTAAGTTGGTACGATAGTAAGTTGACAGGAGAATATGTCTGTATTAAAGCATTTGTTTTAAGTCATACCTGGTCTGTATCATTAACATATTGTAAGCTGCTTGGAAACAGCCCAGGATACGAACTCTATATATATTTATTTCTGTACGTTCATGTGGTGCTTAAATAAAGAGACAGTACCATTCATTGTCAGTGTGCAATAAGCAAAATGACTGAGCATTGGATATTTTTGTTTTTGCTAAGACAGACAAGCCCAGGATATGAATCATAGTCATCAATGTTAGTCACTTTTTGCTCAGTACAGTTATAATCCAAGGCCATAACATTCTGTTTCTTTCTTTAAGCCCTAGAAATTGGGAGAAGAAGTTTACTTCTTATACATCATGCAGTATTTACAGGTGCTGTATTCAATCCAAGGCCTAACAAGGGAGGAGGAATTTACAATTAGGACAACTAAACCCTTATACAGAACATAACATTTGCACAACTAAAAGCTAGGCAACTTTCCAACATGTAATGATAGTAATTAGGGATTTCTACATTTCTAGGGGGGGGGGAAAGAAAGGCAGTGCATCTTCGACAGACAGGAAGACGACTTTTTACCATTTTACTACATACCGTAGTTCATTGATTATGTTTGTTTGTTTCTCTTTTTGCAAGCAATAGAAGCTATTAGACTTCTGACTGTTCCTCATCAGCCACTAATTAGATTATTTGTTAGACTGGTTCATCAAAGCAGGAAATACTTAAGTGTCACAGCTGGCTTCAAGACAAATATCCTGCGTTGAGGTTTTAAATGAAAACAATTATCTCAATATTGAGGTAGTATTTCACAAATGATTAAACATTAAAAATGACGAAAACATAAGCTATCATGCTCTCTCTCATTACTGTGTTGGGAGCTTTAAATGTGATGTTGCCTTTCAGCAAAGAAGTCATTTTAACATAATGAAAATGTGAACAGTTCTGATCTGTTCCATTATTATGGGAACAAAATGCATATCCCTTAATGAAATTTGATAAAAATAAGAGAAAGACAGCATCTTCAAGAGTACAGTTCATTTTATCTATAACCATGTCTCTGTCCAAATACCAGAAGGTAGTCACATCCTCCTGTAAATCTGTGCCAGGGTGTAGAAAAATTGCAAAAATATAATCCAGACAACTCAACTTTTCTAGGGCAAAAGACCCTGATCCCCAGATCCCCTCCCCAGCAAGGTTGAATCCCTAGTCTAACTGACACCCACAGTGGTGTGTTTAGGGGGGATTACCTGTCCCCTGGAATCTCCCCCTTCTGCTATGTTCTGTGGATAAAAGGACCAAACTGCCACAGAATGTATATCTACATTCTGTGGCTGTACTTTTAAAAATAAAAAGTTTGTGCTAGGGGTGATCGGGGGGCAGCATTCAAGTGCCCCCCTAGTCCCCTCGATCCCCCCTCGGTTTTGTCAAAATCCAATTAGGGGATCAAGAAATAACACACAGTTTCTGTCGTGACCCTACAGGAGCAGCCAGTCACACAAGGAAAATTGGGTCCATGTGGAAAGGGAGACCCCCGGTGATATCACAGGATTTCCTGCTTCACCAGGGTCTTCCCTTAGACTTCCCCCTGTATGCCCCTGGTGGTTTAGATGGGGTACTGAACTGCAATCTCCATTCAGATCACAGTGCAGTACAAGCTATCTATCTGATTTCTATCACTGTGTGACAGCTAACTATAGTATTTGTGAATGGAACTCAGGTCCATTCACAAATTGGATTTTTTTTCCTTAAGTCTTTGCTACTTAGGGGCAAAGATCAATATTAGGTGATCAGTTCTGATCACCTAATTATTGATCTTTGCAAATGAATGAAAAATCACTTCCAAGAAAGAAATTTCTAGGAAGTGAATTTTCCAATTGAATTTCCAAGTATTCCAAGTTCTTTATCATTCCTTAAAATGATTTGATGATTATCTTTGGGAATGATAAAAAAAAAGTGAAATGCACATACAAAAAATTCTTTCATTTTTTTTTGTAAATTTTTTCACAAATCTCCTAAAAGCATGGAGTTCTATGGATGACCGTGTCTGGAATTCTTCATGTATGTATGAAAGCATGGCAGCGGTATGTTGCTGAAGGTGTGTAGATTCCAAAAATATATCGTTTGTATGGGGTATTTCCAAGTTTTGGGGTTGTTTCCTTTGAAAAAGGGTAGGCTGTTTAAATTACAGAGCACTTTGATTTACTGTTTACTGTCCTTTGATTACTGTTAATTATAAGGATATTAGAAGTCACCTCTGAGTCACGTTTTCTTTATAAAAGTCCTTTTATATGTTCATGTAACTCTTTGGTGACTTCTAATATCCTTATAATGAACAGTAGGTGTACATTATCCCTTATATTACATGAGTGGTACTCAGAGTTCCTTCTCCTGTGTCTGTGTCTTTGTACCTTTATATGAACACAGAACGACTCAGTGACTTTAATATCCTTATAATTTATAGTAGGGGATACATTATACCTTATATTACACGAGTGGTACTCAGAGTTCCCTGCCCTGTATAACTCAGTCTGTGTCCTTGTACCTTTATATGGACACAGAATTCCTTAGTGACTTCTAATATAGTTAACATTTATAGTAGGGGATATATTAGCCTTTATAATACATGAGTGGTACCCAGAGTTCCCTGACCTGTATAATTTTATAACTGTATGAACATATATGTAGACCCAGAACTTTTCAGTGACATCTAATATTCTTATAATTTTCAGTAAAGGATACATTATTCACTATATAACCCACATCATCCATTAAATGGCAAGTCCAACCCCCAAAAACAAAAATGTAACATTTTCATTCACGAACCAAAAACCTGATTCGCTGCTGTTGCGAGCTGGATATGAGCGCACACAGCAGCAGAGGAGGCTCGTTCAGTAAAAATATAGTAAATAAAAAAGATTAATATTTTTTAAATGAATTAAACAGTTCAATCATTGTGTTATAAAGCTACATTTTAAAAATGTAAATCCATGTGCTAAGGTGTTAACAGATGTGAATGACATAATTGCACTTTGTCAAAGGTAACCCATGCAGGAATCCCCCCCTTGAAAAGCCTGCGCTTGCCCCTGACCCTGTAGCTCATAGGAATAAAAATAACTGTTTATTAGTAAAAAGATGAGGACAGAGAATGTGGGACCATTAAATAATGGGATTAAGATGGTTATAGGGAACAGAACAATCCTTCAGGAATTATACAAACTGTAATAAGGATTGCAAGAAAGCAATTAAACTAGCTAAAATAGAAAATAAAATATGGATAGCTGAACAGGGGCGTACATGAAGTGCCCCAGAACATCTGGAACCGAACCGGAAGCTTTTAAATAGCTGACCGCCCGTATGTTTCCTTCATACGTTCGATCAGCTGTTTCAAAACAGCTGGTCCCTGCAGAGGTTATGGGCTTATGGCAGGCCCTACTACCGCCCGCCCCCCCCCACAGGGGGGTGGCAGGGGAGGCAGTTATGCCAACGTAGCTGAACAAAGCAAAACCAACCCCAAACTGAACAAAGCAAGACTAAACCAAAACTAAAAAAGTTAAATCTGTTTACACTGTTTACAACCAAAAACCTTTACAGCAATAAACATTAAACTTACATGAAAGCAATGAAGAATAATCACCTGTAAACTCTTTGGGGCAGGGATTTAATTTCCAATGTGTCAAGGCACTACACACTTTATTTATTATTCATGTCATTTTAATGTACCTGTTTCATTGCTTGCACTTATCCCCTTGTTTCTATACTCTGTATTTTAAAACGTACAGTGATGCGTACCCAAGTGGCGCTTTATAAATAAAATTATACTTACATGCACACATACTTGTGCTAAATATAAAAACAGATATTTCCCTACATAATTGAATCCACTTGAATCCAAAAAGACTAAGTTTTATTAAACAAAGTCTTCTCCATTTCAAGTTAGGGAAAAAAAACTTGAAACCTTAAAATTGCCACGCAACTATATAGTAGCACGCCGATTCTAACAATGAAGTAAGGAAAACATAGCCCCAAGCAACATTCCTCATCCTCCCACCACTCCCCCTGCCCTGCAGCTTAACACTTACTGCAGTACTCCGGAGCCGTCACTTCACCCATGTCATTTATGAACTTTCCCTCACTGCCTAAAAGTTTGCATCAAAGAAGGGAGCACATATACAAAATCCTCAGCACTACCACTCTTAGAAGAAAATGAACTGATAGTTCTTGATAACCCCTTTACTTTATATGAAATAACTACTGTAATCAAATCACTCCAAACAGGCTGGATGGGTTTACAGCCAAACTCTATAAGCTCTTCTCGAAAGAGATCTCCCCCCTCCTATTAGAGGCGTTTAACTCAGTTTCCTCTGACCAACCTTTCCCGAACCAAACAATGGAAACACATATAATGGTCATCCTGAAATCGAGAAAAGACCCATCTTCCTGCTTAAACTACCGACCCAATTCTCTACAATAATACAGCTAAAATTAAAATCAATGGAACATTCGAAATAGAACAGGGCTGCTCCCTCTCTCCCCTCTTATATGTCCTAACAATGGAACACTTGCTCATAGCACTTAGACACAATCCCGACACAGGGGGCATCCAAGTCGGATCTACTAGACACAAAGTAGCAAAATTACGTAACTTCCCCACATATCTTTTTTCCCTCTATCCTGATGGAACTTGAAAAATTCGGAAATATGAGTAACTTCAAAGTAAACTACCAGAAATCGGAGTGTTTAAATATCTTAATTGCACAAGAAATACTCCCTACCTTACAATCTAACTTCCCCTTTAGATGGCAACCCTCCGAAATTAAATACCTAGGAATTTGCATACCAAAAGACCTAACTAAATTATACACACTAAATTACTCTTTAATCGCAAGACTGTGCTCTGACCTGTGCGCCTGGCAGAAAAAGAACTATTCATGGTTTGCTAGGGTAAATATATTAAGAATGTATGTTTTGCCTAAGTTCTTATATATCTTTCAGACAATATCAATACTTCCTTCTAAATGCTTTTTTGACAGCACAAAAAGCCTACTTTTAAAATTCATATGGGCAGGCACCTCCCATAGACTAAAATATGCTAGACCAATCAGCCAGGAACTACCATGGCTGCTTATTGATACCGAACCACTTTACCACTTTATCAGACAAACCGGTTGGGTGAAAACAATAGGCCACAGCTTTAGACACATTCCATTACATGTGATTAATTAATTAGTCAGATCTTAAATTACACATCCTTGCGACATAATTAAATAATTTATTTAATTTTTAATTAAATAAAACCCCAGCCCTAGCTAGAATGCCAAGCCTCTGGATCCCCAGGGGACATGTTGCGGCTCCAAAACATAACCTTAACAAGGATGCATTCGCCACCAGGAGTTACTGTACACCTACACCAACAAAGAATCCCTGCTCAATTCCATCCTGCAAACCTGATAGGAAGATATCGAACCCGAAATCGTTCAGGTGAACCCCATCCTGTCTCATGAGGGTCCTATTGTCCCCCTCTAATTGGCGATGCCTAGCTACAACACCCCCTTGGGACCTAACAAACCTTGATATTCTAGTATTAAGGACCCTCCTGGCTTTTTCTACCACCCCCTGATCCCTAGCCCCCTGCCATTGCACCCTGGGAACGACCTCCGACCAGACTAGAATTAGCTCCCTAAAAAAGGATCGCAAACACATTAAGTCCTCCTTCATTAAAAACAGTAAGTCCGAGAGGTGATTCCGACAGAGGTCGTTTCCAGAGGCGTGATTAACCAGGACTGTGGATCCCGGGTCAGCTTTGCTAATCTGTACTACCTCCAATAGTACTTGCCACCAGGCTAGACCCCTAATCCCTTTCCAGAACAAAGATGCCATTTGAAATCCCAGGTTACGTCTTCCAGGTCGAACTTCTGCTCTCTGGCCGCCCAAAAAAGGTAGGAATGTCCCACTAGCCAAACTGAGGGCTGATGAACACCTATAAGAAAAAATTCAGTTAATAAATAGCTCAGGACGGATGTACCGCGCCTTACAATTAGATCACCAGCGCCCTAACCAAGGACCCGTTTCTCAGAAAAACCTAGAGAATATGCTTCTGTCACTGCCCCTATCCTAAAGGAATGGGTCCCAAATTCCTTTGGCTGAATACCTAGCTGACCAAAGGCTTTACGTAATACTGCCTCAAATTGAAATCTACAGTAGATAGGGGCAAGGAAGTAACAGCCTGAACTGGTCACCAGGAAGATGAGAGGGGAAATATAGAGAACCATCTTCCTTAACCAAAAAGGTCTGTCTTGGACTGTTTTATTTTAACTCTGATTGACAATTGGATAATAAATAAAACTAGCCTCCAATAAGTTTGCCTCTTAAGCAGAATTGGAAATCATAGGTAGGACCCCTATTAAACTGATCAAAAGTTTAAAATTAATCAGCCGCCTGGACTTGCTAACCACCTGCTCTTTTTTCCAACCTTTCAGAATGGCCCTTACAATAAATTCTTTCTTCCAGACCAATAACCTGAAAAAGAAAGACAATCTTGCCATTCTTCGTTGGGCTACTAGACGAGACGATCCCGAAGATCGTAGATGTTTCTAACATAGCATGAGAGAGTTAACGTTAATATCTCTCTCCTTGGAAAAATTCAACCATTCAGACCACGCCTTACCGCGACTGGTCCAGGTAGATGGAGCGACCGATGATTGGACTAACTGCATCAACTGCTGTCGATTATCCCCATGTCGATAATCCGGGCATTCCAATACTTGCGGGTTGGCCTCCGGATGCAGGCAGCAAAATTCTTCCCACTGAATCCACAACACAATTAAGCACACCTGGTACAAGCCTAGCTCTGAAAGATACATTGTATTCCAAGCACCTAAGCACTAAATGCCTAAGTAACGATAGAACCAGCAGAGAGGAACTGGTAAGATTATTAATGGCGTATACCACACTCTCATTATCTATCCAGAATCAAATCTTTTTATTCTGTATTTGACAGCCCCACAGCTTCACTGCCACCACTATGAGAATGAGTTCAAGGAGAGTGAGGTTCCTACACTGATCCCCCTCTTTCCAGGAGGCGGTCCAACACGCCGCACACCACTCATTGCCTAATATAGCACCAAAACCTATGGATCCGGCCGTATCCGTATATAGTTGTAATTCCCTGTTGGCCACCTCCTTCTCCTGAAAACAAGTTCTACCATTATAACTGGTTAGAAATGTATGCCAGACTTTCAAATCGTTGCGCAACTCTTTTGTGATCCGAATATGATGGTGAGGAGACGGAACACCGCGAGAGGCTGACGATAACCTTCTAGAAAAAACCCTGCCCATCGGCATAACTCTGCACGCGAAGTTCAAAGAACCCAACACAGATTGCAACAGTTTTAGTGTCACTTTCTTAACATGTAGGAACACAGAGACCGCGTCCAACATGTCCTTTACCTACCCTGCTGGCAACCTGAATTCCATCTTAATTGTGTATATCTCAGTCCCCAAGAAGGACAAGACCTTATCTGGTACAACTGTTTTTTCTTCCGATAAGGAGACCCCAAACTTTTTCCCCAGGACCAAAAAATAAAAAATCGTCAAGGTAGTGTAGGTTTCGAATGATATGGCCCAATCCATATTCACTTTAAACAGAGAACAGGATATGGAGCAACCCATAGGAAGGCATCTGTCATAATAATATTTCCCATCTAACTGACAACTTAATAAGTGAAAGCAGTCTAGATGAATCGGTAACAGACAGAACGCCGCCTCTATATATCTGACTTAGCTAGTAAAGCCCCAAACCCTGCCCTTTTCACCAGGTGAATCGCCCTGTCAAAAGAAATATACGAATATGACTCTTCCTTGGAAATGCCATTGTTTGCCGTGTTGCCCTTGGGGTAAGATAGGTGATGGATTAATCGGAATTTACCATTCTCCTTCTTAGGTACCAAACCCAAAGGGGAGACCCTTAAATTGTAAAAAGGCAGCTCGACAAACGAGCTGGCTAAACGCCCAAGCCTAACCTCTGACAAAACTTTATCCCTAGCCAATTCAGGCGCTTCCTTAACCGATTTTTTTGTAAACTTGGGAAACTCAGGAAAATTCAAACGGTATCCTATAACCAACTTTAAACCCCTCCTTGGTGAGCTCTGCCGCTGCTCTCTCCTGGTATGACCTCTAGCCAGGGCTCCATTGCCCCCACTTTCACCGCCGGTCTATTTTCCCCGCCACATTTTGCGGCAGGGCATGGCCCCCTTTTTGAAGCATTTTGCGCCAAAAAAGGAGCACTCGTGTTTAAATCTACAAGCCCCCCCAAACTTGCAGTTGCCCTCATTAAATAGCCAGCATGGGCCCAATTTTTTAACCCCGGAGGCCTGAAAATTACTTGTGGTGGGTAAAACACTCTGCCCAGAGGGTAGCCCAGCCAGGGCCCTTAGAGCTAGCATGATTATTAGCCAAGAATCTGTGGCTTTTATAATCAACACAATCTCAGGCCTAACCGCCAGGTGCCTCCTAAATTCCTCATCATACTGGTGCCAGGCTGACCCCCCGTGTGTCTTATACGCTCTGAATATGTCTAAATACAAGAAAAGTTTGGAAAGTTTTTGAGGGGATTTTTGACCCCGGCCAGCACGCCAAAAGGCTTGAAGCCAATTACCAAAAGTAACTTTGGCTTCCTTTCCCCCTTTTCGGATTTGACCAGCTCCTTATCCACCACCACCATGTCGGTTGTAACAAGGGACCAAATATCTACATAATCTTTTTCGATATCTTTTCCTTTATGTCCCCAGACAGGTGTACTCCCAGCGTGCTAACCCTGCAAAAATAAGATTCCTTCAATGCCTCCACTGAGGGAACCTCTGACACAGGTGGGAGCGCTGAACCTCCCCCTGGCGCTGGACTCGCTGATGAGCCAGATGGCATGGTATCGATTTTGCCCATTAATGTCCGCAATACCTGTACCAGCTCACCACCCTCACCCCCACTCACATTACCCCAAGCCCCAGCACATGTGTACTCACCACCTCTAGGAGCTGGGGCCTTGCTGGTAACTGCTGCCACGAGCACTTCGGGTGTCACCTGTTGTTGTAGGGAAACTTCCTGTGGGGTACTAATTTCTCTCCTGCACTCTCTCCCTTCTGGGGGTGCCGATGACTTTCTGCTTTTGTCGGATGTCGATGAGCGGGAGGCCCTAGATCTCCTGCTTCCAGAGTGTGACCGATGGCGCCTGCTATGTTCTTTGGAGCGTGGTCGGTATCTGCGACGGTCCCTCCTGTGATGGTCCCTGCGCCTATGTCTGCGAGAGTCATCGCTGCTCTCCTCAGATGAGGAGTACCTGCACCTCCTTCTACCCTGCCTGTGGCTGCTCATCTCCCTTCTGGGATGGCTCCTATCTCTGGACCCCCTTCTTTCCTCAAACTCCCTGATCCTAGTTAGCGCTGGTGTAATCCCTCTTATGGTGGACCTAGCGTCAACAAAATCCTGTTCGCAGTCATCTGATGCTTCTTCTTGTCTTACTGGCTGAGCGTCTCTTGCTACGTCTCCCGCCGATGCGTCTGCCTTCCATGCCCCTAGGCCTCCCTCTATCTGATGCTGACCTGGGGATAGCAGGGGGCACGGGTTCCTCCTCTAATGCGGACAGTTGAGGGCGATGAACCTCAACCTGTACTAGTTGGGAGGGGTGTACTGTATTAAAGGCCTTTAGCAGGCCCACTGTGGCTGTCCGACGTCTTGTGGTACCTGCCCGTGTGGGGGACTCAATCGGACAGGAGTGGGCCTAGCCTTTACTCCAAGGTTCCCAGCTGGTGAACCTCCCTCCAACAACTCCTGTAGCCAACCAGTCCCCTTCGCATTGATTCTCTACCTTACCCTACTCAGCATCTGTTCAGTATCTGTCATTGTAATCCTCTCTCTCTCTCAATCTGCCTGTGTTTTATTGCTCTGGAGCAGGAGCAAGATCTGACTCCTGCCAGCAATGTTAACAAAATAGTGCCGGCTGCCTCGTGTCCTGCCCCTTTATAATCCCGGTGACGTCATCGTTGACGTCATCCTCGCGCATCTCGCACAACTGGGACCCACTAAACGGACCCAAAGGGAGGAGCTCCATGGAAGATTACATCACCCAGCGCCCCCGGGGAGCACCTCCCGCCCCAGGTCTGACGCTTCGGCTCCTACCTTGGGCCGGAGTTACCATATTGACCAGACACACTGAATCCTTGCTATCTCATATCCTAGACTGGAAATACCACCACGAAACTCTGGCTGTCACTAATACAGGATTACATCCAATCTCCTTCGATGGCTATTACCACATCAAAGACCGACTGCTGCAACATACTCCTTTTTTATGCCAACAATTCTAAAACTATGGGACAAAAAACTATCCCCATATAACCTTTCGCATAGACCTGGACTATTAACACCAATCTTTGATAATCCCTCCTATACCCCCGGATTGAAAGTGGTCTCCTTTCTAAAATGGAAACACAAGGACTTTCCTTATCTGGGTGCTGCAACCGACAAAAATAATAAGCTACCTCTCAAGGACCTTGTCTGCAATGAAAGACCTCAAATGCAAAACTACATGGAATACCAACAGATATCCCACTATATACACACAGGGAGATTCAATAAAAGTTCTTCTCGCTTAAAATGGTGCTAATTTTGCCCCAACCACTCAGATGTTAGTTTTCAAATGTTAAATAAAATCTGATTGGTTGGACCAAAATTAGCACCATTTTAAACGAGAAGAGCTTTTATTGAATAACCCTGATAATCTACAGAAAAAATCCTCCTGGCATAATAACTATACTTCTTTTGAAAGACTATACTTGAATACTCAACCACCCTCGCACCTAAACTCCAAACTATACTCTCTACTGAGATAAACAAACACATAAGACCTATCAAAATGTCCTTTACAACCGAGCAATGGAACATGAGCTTCCAACTTACACACAAACTGTTGATTATTTCCGAAATAAACAGACCTACGGAAGGTGCGAGTAAATATGTGGATTATATCCTCAGACCCATTCTATATACACTCCCTTTTTATGTGAAAGATACAAGGGATGTTTTGAGGAGATTAAATGATATAGAAGTGCCGGTGGGTACATTTCTCGTTACCATGGATGTAGAGGGGTTATATCCATCTATTCCTCATAAGGTAGGTCTGAATGGAATAAATTATTTTCTAAAAATGAGAGGTGTTGAGTATAAGAAACACTGAGAGTTTGTGAGTAATATGATGGAATTGGTATTGCAGAACAATTTCTTCACTTTCGATGGGAGGTACTACCATCAATAGCAAGGAACTGCGATGGGTGCGACTTGCGCGCCAACGTATACAGGCCTACATCTGGGAAAATGGGAACTCACAACGGTACAGGATACATGTTCAAAAGGGAAAAAAGAGGATGATCAACTAACATAGATACACTATGTATATGATATCCTTATCTATATATTTGGAAAGGGTCAGAGGAGGAATTAATAGATTTGGAAAGTGAATTGAATAATAACACATATAACATCCACTTGACACTAAAATATAGCACAGAAAGCATTGCATTTTTAGACCTATTGATAAAAATAGATGGTGGTAAAGTCTTGAGTGAAACATACCGCAAACCAACAGCGGGGAATGCGGTTCTCCATGCAGAAAGCCACCATCCTGTAGCAACTAAAAGAGGAATACCAGGAGAACAATTCCTGAGAATAAGAAGGAACTGCATGGAAAAAAACACCTTTGAAAAACAGGCAGAACAAATGGTTAAAGATTTCGCACAGGGAGGATATCAGAGACAGATGCTATTAAAAGCAAAAAGAAAAGCCTCATTAAAAAATCGGAATAGCCTTTTGATGGAAAAAGGAATGGAGAAGGGACAAGATTAAGGAATTAGGATAATTACAAAATGCAATTCCCATTGGGAAATGCTAAGATCATGCTTCAAAAGACATTGGTATCTGTTAATGGAAGATCAAGATCTGAAAAATAGGTAGAATACGCCAACTTACAGCCAGACGAGCACCATCATTGAAAGATATCTTATGTAAAAGCCATTTTGAAGAAAAATCAAAACAAAATACAATGGAGAAATGGCTAGGATTTCCAGAACATCATGGAAATAGGAAATGTGGCAAATGTAATGTATGTATATATAATGGTCAGGAGAACAAATTTACCAGCAGGTATGGAAAAAATTATAAAGTAAAAAAACTCTTTACATGCCAGTCCAAAAATGTCATCTATGTCATCTCCTGCAAATGCCAAAAACAATACGTGGGAAAAACAAGGAGAAAAATTACTGTACATATACAGGAACATATTAGGGCAATAATTAATAAGGAGCCACATAAAAGTAGTGTGGCAAAACATGTGATACAGGAGCATCATGGAAATCCCTATGCCATAAAATTTGGTGCGATTGAACAGATATCTTTAGGAATTAGAGGTGGGGATCTTGAAAGGATCCTGTTACAATGAGAATTATGCTGGATTTTCCAGTTAGGCACAAGATGCCCGGAAGGCCTCAATGAGGAGGTTAATTTTTCCTGCTTTCTATGATTTAATAGGAATATTACACAAAACAAGTACACAAAACAAGTCTTGTAGAAATCAAAATTTATTCATATTATCAATACTTACCCTATAACAAGAGATGGTACTTTCCCAAATAACATGCTTTTGAGTCTAGATAAAATTATATCTACAATACCTTTGCTTGATAAGAAAATGACCATAAGAAAATTACCTTATTAATCATTCTGCATCTAAATATTGATACTGAGTACTATGTAGATAAGCCCCATAGAGTATGACCCGTCTGGGTATTTGCCATGTACTAATAATGTGTTTTTATCTTTATTTATATATTTCTATTCCCAATGTAGGCGCAAGCACTTTATTGAGCACTTTATAGGAGGTTTAAGGTAATCCCTTTACGTGAGAATAAGGTAACGTCAAGAAGGTACGTTCAGACAATGGCTTAAATAGGGATTCCAGAGACCAGTTAGACCACGCCCTGATGAAGTCACGGGTTACGTGACTAAACATGCGTCGGCGGTTTAGCGTGGTCTGGTACATAGCGGTTTGGATGAGACGTTGAATTTAGAGTGAAGCTTTTTGATCGAGAGGAATATAGGGGTGAGGGGACTTATCCTAAGGTAAGGTCTGTTATATCCATATTGAGTTCAGGGCGCTCCGGAGGTAGGATGTTCATGATATCAAATAAATATCATATAAGTGTTATATGCAATGCAAAGTTAAAGTCTATCCATACCCTAAGTATTGGTCATATGAGTGATACACTTGGACATAAATGTGCATGATATAATTCAGGTATTTAAAGTCTGAATAACTGCATGTACCAGCCACTGGAGTGTGTATATAGGTGTGTTTGGTGGTTTGGGGAGAGATAATGGTATCTAGGGGACATTATATGTATATTGGGCTATTTTGCCGCTTCTTGGTTTAAAAAATCTGGTTGGAGTGATGATACTGTGTCAATATGTGTTATGGGCGAAAACATAGGCACTACCCAGACATGGTTAATGTGTTGTAGGTTAAGAGATCTGACCCGACCTGTAATAATAATGAGTATTGTGTGGTGCAATTCCTGTGATCAATTTATGTGGGACTGAGTTGGTCCAATTTTGTGTGATATACACAAACTGTCGATTGCCTGCAGGGCTCAGGAAAAAAACTATAAAATAATAAGCAGATGGTATAGAAGCCCCACCCTCTCACATAAAATTTTCCCTTCAGCCCCCAACACCTGCTGAAGTTGGCACTTTATCACACATATGGCTCCTCTGACCGATCATTTTCGCATTCTGGAAATCCCTTCTACAAACATACTCCACAATCACAGGCCATTCAATCCAACCTGAACCACCATTGATCTTATTATCTATATTACCGGGATCTACTGTCTAACAGAGCAAAAGTTTACTTGGTTACTTCTTAACTGCCGGTAGAATGGTTGTGTCACATTTCTGGAAAACCCAAATATGCCGCCTAACTCAACGTGGATATCTGAGTTAAATCATATAAAGCGCATGGAGCAGCTCACCTCCTCCATATTGAACAAAACAGACCTGTTTACAGAGACTTGGTCCTCATGGATTGTGTTTACCGAAACAGATATTTATAAAACCCTCTGTGTCTCATAAGAAGCCTTGCATACCCCCATAATGAACAAAGTAGATTGACTAAATGTTTTCAACATAAAAATATATATGTATATAATCATCACCTGATCCAGTCAGAACCTTTCTTCTACTCCTATTTCTATCCCTGTTTTCTTCTGCTTAAGCTATCCCTTTCAAATCTATTATAAAATGTACAAAATAATACAAATGATACAGTAGGTACGGTGAGTTCTTCTGCACTATTAAAAAGTACACGTATAACAATATGACTACTAAGCTCACCCTACAAAATGTATGTACTTTAGTTCTCTGAAAAATTAAATAAAAACAGAATTTACAAAAACAAAAAAAGAAAAGAGCACAAGCAGCCAACGGAGAGGGGTGTTGCCTGAATAGGGAGCACACTTTAACTTAGGACTTCTAATATCCTAATCATTTACAGTAGCGGGTACATTATTTACTATATAACTAACTGGTTAGTTTTGCCTGTTAGAATACTATTTTAACAACTATTTAAAAGACGATGATTTGTTCAATTGTTGTTTGATTTATTCTATGGTATATATATTTACTGTAAATAGAATAAAATCAACTATATACAGTAGTTATAATTACTGTGTTGTTTAATCCAAGTGCCGAAGCTTAGTAATTCCGTCTCTAGACAGACTTGTGCTCCAGACAATCTAAATATACTCTGTGGTTTTACCTTCTCTTTCTAGATTAATACACACTTGTTAAAGTTAATGTATTTTGGTTGCGCTCAGTGACATAAAAAAAGATGAAAATAAAATAAAAAGAGAATAAGATCAATGGGTTTTAAAAGTTCTTATCTATGTTAAATTCTGATAAAACATAAAAATACCAATGCCACTAAATACCAAAATAGAAAAATTGTACAAGACCGGCACATCTGAAATGTTTCTCTAGATGTTGTAGTGTCATGTTTTTTTAGACAGTACAGATAGTACATGGATAAAAGAGAATGAAAATAAATATAAACAATCCTCTTGACTTTATCTAAAGCAATGACAATATTTAATGCTTTTTCAGTTGTTTATTTCTAAATTACTTGCGTTCTTCCTAATGCTATGCTATTAGAAGTTATATAGCAATATAGTTCAGTTTTCAGCACACTGCTGTTGGCTGCTTGCCAGACAAATAGGTTGGTGCAATCCTCCAGCCTTCTACTCCAAGGGTCCAAGTTATCCAACCAAAAAAGAAAGCAGAGGAGCACACAACTGGTGTAATTACAACAATTTATTAGTGTAAAACAAACAACGTTTCAGGAATGCTACTTCTCCAGGTATAACCACTTTTTAATTTTACTTATTGTTTGTTATTTTTCATTTAGTAATGAGCGCATCATTTAAACTCCCCAAACCACTCCCCTACATGTTAATGAACGCAGGATGAAGACCTAAAATGTTCATCACCACTATAAGTATATTAGGCTACCCCCAATACTCACAAAAAGTTGTGCTTGCTGGTCTGCTCTGGCCCAAACCCTACCTCTATCTGGGGCCTGGCCTATAGTAGGAAGCACTCTGCAATGGGAGAAGGATATGGGAAGTATTGTGGGAATAACTTTAAAATGACATGTTGCATTTTTTCTTTTTTTGATTATTGAAAAACATTAGTAGATAAAAAAGATATGGATTAAGTTGTAATATATTTTACTGCTTAATAAAAGACATTGTTAATGAATGTAGCGTTGTCCAGTCGATAGTTTGTTCCAAGGGGTAATCCCATTTTATTAGTGAAGAAACACACACACGTTTCGGCTGTTAGGCCTTTATCATGGGATAACCCCTTGGAACAAACTAACGACTGGAAAACCCTACTTTTTGGGAGAAGGTAGTGTATGTTTGGTCAGAGAGGTGGCCAAAATGGAGTGGACACCTAGTAGGTACTCAATGTGTAACTATATTGTCAACAAATGGTGACATCATCCATATATTTGTATTGCGGGGGTGGGGGAGGTGTCCCTCGTTCCATTTTCCTCTGTTCTGTCAAATATTTATTCCTGAAAACCTTATAAGGAACCTTATATGGAGAAACTAGATGTTACAGGTATTAAACCTGTAACATTATTAGAATTTCCTCATTTTTTACCAAGTCACATAATTAAAGGAAAAAGATTAATTGCTTATCTTTAACCTACAAAGAGTGATTAGCATATTCCATACTAATACACAAGTAATTACTTAAGCTACAAGCATTTTTTAATGCAAATTTGATATAAAAATACACCTCAATTAAGATGGACAAGAAAATAAATGCAGATCATTTATCTTCCTTAAGCAAAGTATAATTTGTATGCTGGATCATTCTTTACAGTTCAAAAGACTGTTATAATGCAGAAATAAACATTTTCCTACCTCTCGTTCTTCTGTAGGAGTAGATAAATCAGTTGCAAAAGTTAGCCATAAGTGCTTTAAGATGACAGTGTTACCACCCAAACGCACAACTTCACCATTTTTTAAATGTGATACACATTTGCAGGAGAGGGAGGTACCGACAGATTAGTGAAAATAACAGACAGAATGTTCCACCTATAGTTTTAACAGGATATTGCTCTGCAACTAGAAAAAAACAGAGGTAGGATTACTTGCTCTTGCCTCTTATAATGATAAAATCCAAGTGGTTCCTAATATCCTCTTGTTTCACTATATATTTCCATTGTTTTCTTCCGAAGTTGTATATCTGTTACATGCATGAACCTTTGTAATTTCCTTTGTAATTCCCTTATGCTTACTTCCTTGTGGCACCAGAGTGACACAGACCAAAAGCCTTAAAAAAAAAATTAGGCAGAAATCAGTCACTTACAAAAAACAGGCTCAATGCCTACAAGCACTCTATTACCTTAAATAGTTAAAAGTAACAATTCAAAAATTATACTGCATAAGTAAAATAAAAATAACAGGGTAGCAGTAGTGTTACTACACAATTGAATTATTTATTGCAGTAAATATATGATATACATAATCAAAAAACAGAACACGGTTCTGTATAAAAGCCATATAAGGGCTTTGTACAGTTCTGTATTGTAGAAACAGACATTAAACTAACATTTAAATCTATATAAATGAAATAAAAAATACATGTTTACAGTTGCAGCTACAATTTAAGTTGGGTTATTCTGGACAGACTGATAGGCAAGCGTGTGGACAAGGTTGCAAACTCAAATTTAAAAAAATAAACAAATATCTCAACGTTTTGCAGAAAAAGAACCAATTAAAATTAAAAGAGAAATAATTATAATGGTATTGATATTTCCAATTAACATTTAAGGGTCACGATACCCAAAAAACATCTTTCCTTCCCATAACGCTATAAATATATAATGGTTAGGAGCAAATATTCCTACCTCTCATTCTGCCTTAAAAGTAATTTGCTTTAGATGTGCGGCGCATGCAGATTTCAGTCTCCGTGTCTGAGTTAAAAGGAAAAAGTTGTTACAAATATTTTTAAGTGTCAGATGTCAGGCAGAAAAATGGCTTACCAGACTTAACAATTAACAATTTTTGTAACAATAATTTCCTCTGAACCCAGGAAGACTGAAAGATGCAAGTACTCACTAGCTAAATTTCTAAAGCACATTACTTTTAAATGAAAGAATGAGAGAGATAGGAATACTTGCTGCTGCCAACTGTAGAATTATAGATTTAGGGGAAGGCAAGTTTTTTTTTTAGTATAGTGACCCTTTAATATATATTTTAATATTGTGTAATACTGAATTAATTTTTATAAGACAAATAATAGTTTGAAACTGGACAAAAGTAAAAAGTGAGAAAATACAGACCCCCCCACTCACACTGCTTCCTCTCGCCTTAAACCTTTTTCTCTTGTGGCCCCCATCCTCTGGAATTCTATCTCCCTCTCTCTACATTAAGAAACCTCAATAAACAAGTTTAAATCTAACCTCTTATCCTATCTCTCTTAGCACAGCACAGCATAGGACTGTTGACACTGCACCAGTTATTACTATAGCACTTCCACCCTTTTCTATGTATCTGTATGCTATCCACCTAATTAGATTGTCAGCTCTACGGGGCAGGGACATCCTTCCTCATGTTACATGTTTTAAGCACTTGTATATTTAGTGATGCTCATACTTATTTATATATTTATGTATTTATTTACTATGAAAATATTATATAAATAAACTTACATACATACATACAAAATAAAATCTTTATACAAAAATATTGATTTAGAAAGGACAGTTAATTTGCAAGTCTGATTTTAGATATCTCTAAAAGATAAAATAGCAAAGCAATTTAATTTTTTTTTTTTATAAATCTTACATTTTTAAATGAAAGGGCAGGTTCCTAACTTTAAAATGACCATCCCCTCTCTATGTGCTGCACAGCCCAAGATATGTGCAAATCTCAGTATGTTAAAGGGCGTGTCCACCCCCAAAACTATAATCCCCCCCACTAATGGCCCCACCATGTAGTGTAATAAAATCCTTACCTCACATCCCAGTTCCATATGGTTCTCCTGTAGTCCCCCCAAAGTCCCAAAAACTTCCCACCAGGAGGATAGCAGAGTCCATATAGGACTCTGCCTCCTGTCTCGCCTCTGGGAGAAGTTTGGCATGCGTACTGCAGCCCTTCTCCCCCTCCCTCCCGTTTTGCGATCCCTCGCCCTACCATAAAACTCCTTGTCCATATAATAGTATTTCTTCCAGTGTCTTGCAAGCAGAAGGCCTGGCCGGGCGTCGGAGAAGAGAGGGAAGGTTAAGTAAAGATCTGGGCACTTTCCTAAAATTATTTTATAGTGGTTGGGGCTGGGGGAAGGCATACTATTAGATGTCAAAAGTGTTGTATAAGGGTGGACATGCCCATTAAGGGGTGGGAGACATCAAGATGACATTCCAGAGGCTGCTCCTCCACCTTGCCGCTGGCAACCACACATGCATATAACAGTGCATGTGGGGGAAACCGGAAGTCCCTCCCCCTCCCTGTAGACCTATCAGTAATGTTCTTTACAGTGCATATGTCTCTTCCTACTGTGTGCTGCTCAACACCTGATCTTTCTGTTTCTTCTCTGAGGGATTCACCGAGAGAAAACTATGTGAAAACATCCATTTCCACTGCGCATGCCAGAAACCACTAAGAGGAACAGTTAGAGGCAGAAAGAGATTGCACCAGGGTAAGGTTCCTACTCTTCAGTTTCCTGGACTGTATTGCGGTCATGCAGGACAGCCATATGCAGCATAAGAGAAAGGTGGGGGTCTCAGCATTGGAGCAAATTTGTGCTGAGGGGGTGGACATGTCCATTAAATCCCTGCTTAGAATAATCTCCCTTATATACTGTAAGTGTGAATTACTGTAAGTTTGTACTGTGAATTTTTGACTTTTGACCAAAATCTGAAATTTTTCAACCACAATTTAAAATTAGTTCAGACTTTCAAAATTCCAAAATTGTTGTTGGATCTGTGAATTTTCAAAGCCTGCTTAGTTTTGAAACAGAAACTTATCTCTAATTAATATGTGCATTTTTATTTTAAATATATATTATAAAAAAATACAAACGTTTGTGCATTTATTTTTCTTATAAAACAATTTTGAAATATGAAAGAAGATTTTGCAACTCACGGTCTTGAATTACAAAAAGATTAACTGTTAAATATACTTAGATTTATCTTTATACCTGTATTTCTAAAATCATTATATTCTGAAAGATTTATTTCTTAAAAAAATCATAATGCTCCAACATCAAAGAAGCATAAGAATTGAGATGAAAATATTGAAAAAAACATTTCATAATTATCCCCCACAGCCCAATACTGTATGCAATTTTAACTGGTATGAAAATGACTGCAAATAACTACCATTTAAATCTAAATGTTATCTTATTTTATTGTCTTATCTTATTGGCTTATTTGAAAATATTTTTTGTAGATTATTTTAAACATTCAGTTTAAAATCAGGTCTGGATTCTATTGATAATAAATGTCACATTATATAGTTAGAAGATGACTGTATTGTCAATTCTACTGTAATTTTGGGCAAAATGCTATTAAAAACTATATAAAACGTGTATGTGCTCCTACTTATAAAGTTGCACATTAAATTGCAAAAGATGACAGAAGAAAAAATCATACCTCTCTTTTTATTTTATTTTTTAGTGTCAATCAGTTAAAAGTTAATAAGTAAATACCTGCTACTTAGCAGGGCGAAGCTAAAGCACAGTTCAGATTTACTATCAAACAGTATTAATTCCAAATTACATTTGGTTAGTATAGATGAATGGAACTGGAGAGTTTCATTCCAACAGCAGTTCAATAGAACTGAAAATCCGATTCAATCCCAATTGAATCTAATTTTTTTAAATTTTAGAAATTTTTAGAAATAGAATTTCCTGAAGTTTTGAAAAACTCTGTGGTTCTGTGGATTTTAGAAACCACCAGTTACGAATCAAAACTAAGTTTGGTTAAAAACGGAATTAATCACTATTGGTTAGTGTCAAGATCATGCTGGGCACGTGATCTGACAATAGATCGGTAATACGCTGCCACCACTTCAAATTCTTAAGGCTTTGAAGATGCCCACAAACAATCTTGACTCTTGGTTAACACTACACCATTCACTCCAGCAACTAACTGGTTAATTAGCATCAGTCCTTCACAAGCAGTCACAAGGTTAATTAGCATTTACACTAGCAAATCATTCCATACACTTAAAATCCATCCAAACACATACAAACTTATCAGAGGCTAACTGAGTTCTTTTACAGCATCAAAGACAAAACTTATTAAATTTTAGATTTAATATTCCAAAAGGTGGAAAGGTGCATATAATACAAAAATAAAAGAAACTGGTGTTACAATTAAATGACATACAGTATAGGTACAACAGTTATATAAAATGAAAGGGATAAAAATATTCACAGACCCTAACTACTCACTAGAAGTCCAGTGTCTCGGGGTGAGAAGGAAACATATGATCCATACCTATTTAGCATGTCCCCTCAGTATGAACAAAGTTAAAGGAGCTATAGTGTTTTTAAGCCAATTGATGTAACAACCCCCTCCTTGGCTATGCATGAGGTGGGAGTGTCCAGGAATGTCCAGATTTACGACTTGTCGCAACCATTCATTCCCCCTCAGTTAGGCAGATTCCATTTAACTTTAGATATGTACATTGTACTGGGATATAGACCAACTATTCCTCTCCTGTAGTAATTATTAATTCCTACAATACCAAACATGACCTGTGTGTAATCCATATTTCCCAAGATATTAATAACTCCTTCTGATAATGGAATAAAGTCTCCATGTTGGGTATCTTTTTAATAGGCCTACCTTCCCATTCACAAATATAATACTGGTTCCTATATCACATATTCCAATAGAAGAATATTTTATTTTACATGTTTGCCTGTCCTTAAGGTGACCTCTTTGTAACTGGCTGTAGAGAATTCCTAATACACGGTTCGGCCCCACATTGTCTAGAAGAGAAGTTCTGGCTCTATGCTTCGCTAACCCTAATATAAACATGGGGACTGTTCCAGGGTGGAATGGCATTTTTATTGGTCCTTTGAAAGAACTAATACCAATAGTTAACCCATTCACGCCAAGTCACTACACACTGTCCTGACAGTTAGTAATACAATAAAGCAGAAAACCTAAGAAAGATGTATAGACAGCAATAAAGAAACTGGTGAAACCTACACTGACAGATATCTGTGTCTAATGACAAAAATGAAAATATAAATTCATTTACATTAGTAACAATAAATTCATAATTTTATGGATGAAAAACATACAATATTGGCAAATGGCATATAATGTCTAACATAAAATGTAGTATATTCTTTAGCAGCTGCACATTTTCAATGCAGCATAATCATTCTGAATTCCTTTATATTCATGATGGGATTTCCAAACTTAGTTTTTATTTCTAAAAAGAAAACTTTTCTACATTTGAAGATATACATTTACTTTATTTAATTGGTCCCATTGTTTCCTGGTTGGGATTTAAAAGCATTGTAATGTAATGCCTAGGAACCACCACTGCTTCATTTCCAGCAGATCAACCTAAATAAATAACTTAATAAAAAGTCATATTATCTGTTTCCTGAAAAATTGTACCTCAAGATTTCCTTGGTGATTTGGAAACAATAAAACTATGCATTAATGTATTCCATTATAACACGCTCTCTGATCTGATGGAAGAAATGTCTAGCATGTTAGTAGAGAATGTAAAGACCAATCAATGAATAAAATAAATAATAAGGCCAGGGTTTATGGTTGTGGTTTTGCCATTAGTTGCAGTTTGTAAAATAACCAGTTTCTTACAATAAAACACTGCATTACTTTTCTTTCTATTATTTTTGTGGGGTTTGATAAAGTACATAATATACATAACTGAAAATAAAAAGTCATGAGATGAGTGTAATTCATGTAACTAAGACAGATCAAGGCAATGAAAATAGCCTGTAATTAATATTTACTATAAAAGTTAAATAGGCACAGGAACAGGGTAATAGCTTTGAAGGGATTGTTTTTCATAGGAATCCTCGTTTTATAATTACAATCTTGTGCATCTTCTGGCATATACACCTAATCAACCATTCGTTTTCCAGACCTGACTCACAATGATGGGTGTTTCCATCAAGCAGACTCCTCTTGGTTTATCATACTGCACAAAATGATAGTTCTCACTGAGGGCCCTGTACGGCCATGGTGTACATGGCAGTGTACGGCCATGGTCATACATTAACGCCAAATGTTCATTAATTATCGAACATTCGGTTGTGTAATACCATGCGGTAGTAAACTACCGCAATGGTATTCTATGAGGATCATAAATCTAAGATCGCATTATCGTAGATTTACGATTGTTAGCGTTAATTAATGATTGGAAATAAATGATCGCTAAACTGAGCGGAAATTAAGGATCAGTTTAACTTTTACCTACAGGGGGCAGATTAGAGAATTCATCTGCTTTTATCAAACAAAACAGCTTTATAGATTTTATTTCCTTGGATTATCATGTGGTGTTTGCAACCCTGCCTTTGTTATTATTACTTTTAGGATTTATGAGCAATATGCTTCCGAACTTCATGTTTTAAACCTAAATATTATCTCAAATATGTCCTTACAAGGTTTGATTTTTTTAATAGAAATAACCATTTGGCGTTTGTACAGTGAACTATTTACAAAACAAACATTTAATAACATATTTGCAAATAATTATTATTGGACAAACAGTAAAACAAGCCATTTTCATGTGAAAGGAGATATTGGAAAAGGTTAATTTAGTGGATTTAATATAGCTTAGTTTGTGCTACAGAACTTTGCAGCTGAGTGAACTAATAATATTTGCTGTAATCCTTTCTCCTTTTGGTCAGTGACCTTAGAAAGAGCCAGATGTGCTGTATTTTTAGGAAGTGTCTTTATTTGCTTTTTACTTGTTATTTCAACTTTGTCTCTCTTGGAGCACTTGCAGTCTTAAGAAGAATAAGAATGCACATTCAACACATACTTAATAATGGAGAAAACTAAGGCACTTTCATCATATTACACTCATTTTACATATGCAATAAAGGATGGATTTGTAGATTAGAAGTTAAAAATAGAAGTAATATAAAGGACAATTGTACACTTCGTATGTAAGAACAAATGGAACCTTGTTAGGCCTAGAACCGAATGGCATTTTTTAGCCAGTAATTTACCCAAACTAGTAGAAATTTGTCAGTCAGCAATTAAAAATTATATATTAGAGCTGTTGGTCCACCCCCCACCCCCCAAAAATGATCAGAACTGCCAGAGAAATTCTGTCCCTGTCTACTATGTCTTCATCAGTTATTACCTCATTACCTCTTGTAGCAAAGCCCTAGCACTTCTATTTCTATAATTTATATATTTATGTACTGAACTATCTATGTATTTATCCCCCTTGTATGACTTTATTGTATTTTATACTGTACAGCACTGTAATTTGGGATGGGATAATTTTTTATACTGAATCAGACAATGAATCATCTAATCTGTCTGTTTTAAACAGTTTTGCCAATCAACTTTTTCCTTTTTGGTAATTTTGGTTTTAATGAACTTTTTTCAATATACAAAAATGCAATGCTGGAACTATATTAAACACTACAAATGGGAAAAAAATACATAAATAAATAATATAGATAACTACAACCTGGCCCAGTTACACTGATGCAATAAACTGTATCTAATAACCATAAGTGAAAAAAAAAATTTTGATTTAGAGACTTATATCTTGTATATAATTTCAGAGCTCCAAGCACTAAGGAATCGAGCAGAATAATGTACCTTTTCTGCCAATGGAATAAGGCACTGACCAGTTCTACACTGGTAATTTTCCATTTTTTCACTTTTTTCTCCCACATTTTCTTTAAATGAGCAACTGTGCCAACATGTTCACCCATGTCCAAAAAACTGGTGACTTGCCAGTTATCTGCCCGCAACTCCTCCATCTGCTTTAAGAGATTTTTATATGCTTGAGCATGTGCAGAGGAGGCAGCAGGTGAAACTGCAGCCAATCATTGGTTGTGATGTCAGCAGTCACAGCCTTGATTAATTGTATGGGGGGAGGGGACAGCTTACTTTGCCAGAATTGGGGCAATAATAATCATTAAATATTTGTAAATTAAGGATTAGTAATAAAGAGTTTAAAATATATCAGTTGGGGCAGGGGGCAGGAAACTGACAGCTAATTAATTTTTTGTTTTAATGGTGATCATTCCCTTTCATACTGTTTTATTAAAGTGATCTAGCTATTTAAAGGGTAACTGTGGTCCAAAAATGATAGGAATTGTTCTGAGAATTTTTGCAATTTATTTTCATTGTTTATTTTGCATAGTTTTGAAGATATTTACATTTTTGTGTGTGATATAGCAGCAGCATCACCAGGTCCCCTGCCCTTCCTGCTTGCTGCTCTGAAACCATGTCAGTAGATAACAGTCAATCTGCCCTGTGCTTCCTTCTTCCCTTGCAGCCCCCCTCCTCTTGCAAGCCCCCCCACTCATGGACTCCATTTGCAGGCCCCCCTTGGCCCGTTCCCTTACAGCCCCATGTGGCCCCACCCACTAATGGATGCCTTAACCCTGCCCATCCGTGGGTGCTATTGTCCTGCCCACTCACAGGTGTTGTGGACCCACCCACTCGTGAGTGCCATAGCCTCGCCCTCTCACAGGTGTCATGGCCCAGCCCACTCCCGGGTGCTTTGTGCCACTAAGACCCCACCTACAGAAAACTGTGTGAAAACAGCCTTTTCAGACTCTGAACTCTGAAGGCTGTTTTCACATAGTGGGAGAGTAGGGTTGTAGATTCCCTTACTTTTTCTGATGGCTCGTTTTAAAGGTAGGAAACTGGTCTTTCATTTAGAATCAACTTGTATGGAGACCACAGTTCCCCTTTAAGAGCACTAAATTGTGAAAACAACTTTAATTCCCATTGGTAAGAGCACACAAACCACATATCTTTCAAGCTCCAAATAATGTTGGGAAGAAGAAACTGAAGGCTAGATGGCAATAGCTTAAAATTGCATTTTAAATATTATTATTATTGTGTATTTATATAGCGCCAGCATCTTCCGTAGCACTTTACAATTACATGTATACATTCACAGCAGGCCCTGCCCCAAAGAGCTTAAATAAATCTAAGCACATTTATTGACACATACAACCTATCAGTATATGTGCGGGAAACCCACGCAAGCATGGGGAGAAAATACAAACTCCTTGCAGATGTGTCCAGATGTGTCCAAGGGTGGATTTAAACTCAAGATTTCAGCGCTGCAAGGCATCAGTGCTAAACACTGAGCCACCATGCTGCCCGGTATCATAGAAATAATCGGAGGTAAAGCTTCCTAAAGATTCCATAATAGATCAGTTTTAAGGTTGTCTCCTAAAATAGAATGAGCTCAGTTGTCCAAAAAACTAATTGAAACTTTTAGAAAAATCAGAGTATACTGAAACACCACATGCATGGCAATAAAACAACACTAGAGTTTTCACCTCTCAAGCCAGAACAATAACTACCTGGGAAGCAATCAGTGGGAAATGTAATGCTCCATTCAGTTAATTGACTGGTATGTTTCAAATTGTTGGATCAACAGGAGCTTGAAGTAGAGAGCAGCTGATTTGGTTCCACATTCTGTATTTGGACCTTTTTTGTGGTTTTTTTTTATCTGTTCAGCATGAAACAACAATATTAAGACATTTATTGTTATTTCTGTAGTAAACTTTCAGGGTAATTCAATAAAAGTTTGTTTAAAAATGGTGCTAATTTTGCCCCAACCAATCAGATATTAGCTTTCAAATGTTAAATAAGATCTGATTGGTTGGGGCAAAATTAGCACCATTTTAAATGATAAGAACTTTTATTGAATCTCCCTGTTTGAATCTAAAGGAGAAAAAAATGATGACCAAACTGAAATGATTCTATTGTAGATTGTGAGTCCAGTGTTGCAGAAACCAGACCTTCTACGACTTTCAGTTGAAATCTCTGTATGTTTTAATTAGATAGCCATGTGCGCATCTGTACAAACACCCATATAATAAAATGAGACAGAAAAGTAAAAGAATGGAAACATTCCCCTAGATTTGTTTGTAAATGGTATGAAGAACACTTAATCACAGTAATAAAGATATAAGTAAAGGTCATATGCAGATCTGACATTTGAAATCAAATGGATTTCTTCTAGACAGAGAGAGAACATTTAGTTACACTGAGCTGATACATTTTTTTCTTTACCATGTTTAATGAACACCACACCACTCTAGCTGCCTGTCATAGTTATTAAAGTGCCTGAACCATTAAAGTCTAGAAATTTCAATAATGAGATTGGCCATACGTATTACACTAGAACAAAAATATTGGCAGATTTAAAAAACAAAACAAAAAACTATCACTAAAGGGCATTGCAATAAAAGAGAAAACCGAGTTATAAGAATGAAGAACACAGCAGAGCTGCCACACAGTTTAACATGAACTCAAACTAAAAGGGTTGATAATGATGTAATTAACCATATGACCTCTGGACTGGAACCAGTGGATGTTTTTATTTGCACTTGTTCTTTATTAGATGCATTGCTAACCAGATTTAAATTAAGTTATAAGACTTTCCCTCTCATCTTTTTCTGGTATTGGTAGCCGCCTCCTTCCATGGGGACATGAGCCATATTTAAAAACCTACGGTATTGCAAATTTGCAATACTGTGGATTATCATAGAAGTACGACCGCACAATATGGTATTGTATGGGCGATTGTACAATTACGAGGCATATGCTCCTGTCTCCATTACAATTATACTTTTCATTTAGCAAGGATTATTTCAGATGTTTAGTGTCCCCTTATTAAACACTAGCAAACCCTGTGGTGCACGCACCTCGCACACACATCCTCCCGCGCACACCTCCTCCAATCCCACCCACATTGTGGGAGGTGATAAATGTTTCGCTCGTGCAAATGCGTCCGGCATTCATATTTACAGACTTCGGTTAGTATATAAGGTATGTGCAATATAAGTAACTTACAGGTAAGTATTGTCTCAAGTAAATCTACACATACAGGGTTTATACAGAATAAAGCAAATATAGCAAGGTAAGTAAGTGTAATGCATCAAAGGTATAACCCAAAACACTGGCTGAGAGTACTAAACCTGACACATGGAGTCCTAGAGGCAAGGAGGGCTGAGATAGGACATATATGGTTTAAAACACTATACTATACATTATATAATAAATAAAGCTCTAGCATTTCAATGGGGAGGTTCAGTGGCGAGAATCTATATTACAGTTACTCAGTGATGTCACTGAGTGACTTCCTGTATTCCACTGCCCCTTCCCATTTCTCTCTCCCTGCCTGTATTAGTAATGTAGATAACAAGCCTGTTTCTGTACACTGACTGACTGACTGAATTACTGTGCTGATAAGGAGGAGTGAGCAACCAAGTCAATTATGACTCACAGGAATGCGCCCGCTTCTCCTTATCAGCGCAGTAATTCAGTCAGTCAGTGTAACGAACCGGAACTGCACGGGGTGAGAGACGATGTTTATTGTCTTCTTTTATTTTGGGATAGAAAAGGCAGTTAACTATTTGTATTTACAATAACAGGCTTGTTATCTACATTACTAATACAGGGAGGGAAAGAGAGGGAGGGAGGGAGAGAGAGGAGGGAGGGGGGAGACTGTCTGTGCTGGATTTTTCTTTTTTTGACCTTATGTACTGTATTATATGGTGCCTTTCCCTAACCAATCACAAGATATGCTTTTTGGAAGTTTACTTCCTTACCCCTACTTTTCTCCTCTCTTGGGGACATACATCCAGCATTTAGTGTGTTTCATCTTGGGGAAGTGTGCAAATCTGTCCAGTAACACTGCTACAATGAAGAAGCAGTGAAAGTAACTGTAGATCCAAAGTGAATATTTCTACCAATCCCCACAAGTAAAAGTTTGGTTAGAACCATTTACAAAGGGAGAACACACCGTGTACAATATTTTGTTTAGCAGTATTATTATTATTATTATTGTGGATTAATATAGTGCTTACATCTTCCGTAGCGTTATAAAATTATATGTATTCATTCATGAATGCATATATAAATGAATGATTGTGGGGGAAACTGGAGTGTCCGGAGGAACATACAAATTCCACAAGAGTGGAATTGAACTCACGACTTCAGCGCTGCAAGGCATCAGTGCTAACCACTGAGCCACTGTGCTGCCCAGTCAGAAAAATGTACTTTATTATGAAATTTTTGACCATTATTTTTCAATGTATTCACTCACAATAAGGGGAAAGAATTTTACTTTCCTGTTTCTTTGATTGTTAGGTAATGCTATACTATAGGCAATATTTTAAAAAGGCTTTGCTGCAACTTTATAAAACAAGAACATTTAACAGTGCTGGACTGGTCTTCCAGGACATCAGACAAACCACTGGTGGACAACTTTAACCCAACTCACATCTGAAAAGCAAAGGATATTTTTAGAATTTAATTGGCAAGGAGAGACTAAGATAATATTAGATAATGAGCACAGGAGGATGAGTTTAAATGGTTAGAGAATTACTAACGTATATCTCTTTTTGCAATATAAAGTTAATCTTTTAGTTTAATTGTTAGCATTTCCATATTTACCGTAAATATATAGTCATAAAAATGATTTATTCATTATTTTACATTTCTATTTAATTCCTCAGCAGCGTCTTTTTACTAGTTATCCAGTATTGCTGGCATGTTGAGAAGCAAACTGGCTGTATGTTGTAAGTGATATCTGACTGCAATTAAAATCTGATTCCTGGCTCCCCTGCAGTCATTTGAATATAAAAAATGTCTTGCTTTGTGAACCTGTCATATTCACAGGTGAATGGAGTGGAAAGGCACAGTGCGTGGGTTAATTTCAAACATACCTACAATTGTTTTATTATTGGTTTCAAATACCAATACACTTTGTACATGGATATGGTAAGAAGAATCAGAATGGGATCCTGATAACTTGCTTCCAAATGGCATCATCATGTATCAAAAATGCCCAATCATAAAATAAAAGGTGAAACATACACTGTTCAGCCTGAAACTGAAAGCTTGAGAAAGTGGATGTTTCTGAGTGCAAAACGCTGAAAAATCAAACAGATGTAACACAATCTATTTGCCCGATGGAACAAAAAGAAAAGATGAAAGTCATTTGAATTGTAAATATAAGGCAGGAATATGAAACATCTAATTAACATCAATGGTGCTGTTTGGGCAGGGTTTGTTACCTTTTGGATATTATCTTCTGTTGACTACAGACGCCCGGAGCAACCAGCATATACGTATGTATAACATTTAATTGTTTAGGTGTGCAGTAAGTATCCTCCACCACTACATTCTGTATTTTGGGCAGGGTCCTCTCTCCTGTTGTATCACCGTATTGCTGTAAGAAACTCATTACAATGTTTACTTATATTGTGTATTACCTGTGTATGTAATATGTATGACTTTGTATAACCTGTATTACCCTGTATGAATTGTATGACTATGTGATTGTAAAGCGCCATAGAAGATGTTGGCGCTATATAAATCCATAATAATAATAAGACAAGAATCAGACAAGAATCCACTAATTCTTTTTAAAGGGCAAGTCCAGCCCCAAAATGAAAACTTACATACAGGTAAATCACCCCCCAAAAGTTTGAAATCTAAAATATATAAGTCTAACCTGAAATCCTGCACAATGTCCTGTTTCCCGTTTCTGCTTCCTGGTTCTTCCAGTTAGCAACTGTTAGTTGTTGATTTGACAGTTGACATTACAGCCAATGACTGAATGTTAATCCCCTGTCTGCCTCTTCTGAGCATGCCCAGGCTCAGTACAGGCTCAGTACAGGTTTCTAATCAATTTCCATGAGGCCTCCAGAAGCATAGCAGGCATACAGTAATAAATTCATAGGGCAAAGTATGATATATCAACATATTTTAAAGGGGCCATTCTTTCTAAAAGATATTCTTATGAGGGTGGAGTTGTCCTTTAAAGACAAAAGACTAATTTGCACAAAACATCTTATTATTACAAAGTATAGAAATACGGATGGCTAATTTTGTATTGTTCAAAAATTGTCAATTGTCAGTGACAATAACATCTCCATATACAACTATTTTTATAAAGTGACAAGAATTTGTTTATTTTAACTCGGCATGTGGCACCATTTAAGACACACAGAAAGTAGCCATATATTAGTCATTCCTCTGCTTGAAAACCTACAGTACCCTGACCCAAGGCGCTTTCTTTTACTGAGACCATAAAATTAATCTGTATCCCAGACACGATACAAAGTGGTGCAAACTTGGATTTGCACTAACACTGTAGGATTCTTGGCGAAAAAGGCGAAGATTTTCAGTGTAGTATCCTAACCACAAAAAAATATAAAAAGACTATATTAAGACATTTTTTTTTATTATTAGATGAAGACTGTTATTTTTTTGTTTATTTTTTTGAATGGTGTGTATTTTACATTGGTATAATTATTTTTGCTCTAGACTGTGTTAGAAGCTATAAACTGTCATTGTAAATTGTCATTTTTGTACATCCTTTAAAACATTAATAAACAACAAAAACATCAATAGTGTTATCCATAGCCACTTGCTTCTAACTTTGGTCTGTGCATACCTTAAACCTATTGTGACATCTTTTTTCAGGCTGACAAAGAATTTATAAGTAAAGAAACACAGCAGAGGACATTTTACATTGGCTTTCCCGCAGAGAACTGACGTATTTTCAGTTATGAAACTGACATTTTTATTGACTAACGTGACTGTTTTTTGACTAAGTGCAAAACTCAAGGAAATCGATGTTGAATCAACCTTCAGGGAACATAGAAGCTCACCAGACACATACCTGCAGGTACATTATTGACTCCTGCTGTTGTCCCATTGAAAGAAACCTTAGTCCTTTTGGGTGTGTGAACAAGAATATACAGGAATATTGGTACATTTCACACAATGCATAGTCTGTAAAAAACATGTAATCTCAGTTTAAAATTATTCTATTTTTAAAATCACTTCCATGTATACATCATTACCACAATTAATTCAATTAATATATAGGATGTGATTGAAAATCCTCCCTAATTATATTATTACATTTATTTAAATGAATTGTGCTCCAAACACCAATTCTTTGTACCTGAACAATATCTGTCCCAGGGGATTCTTATGATAATTTCAAAGCGCAAAGCTACAGAAATCACACATGTTCCATATCATTTATCCAGTAATTATATAAACAGAAAATAGGTATGAAATATGATATATCTGTTGTATTCAGTTAGATCAACTGGTCTTAAAGTTTAGTTCTTGAAGATGTTTTGCTAGTCTGGTGACAATTAACTTCTGAATTGAGAAAGCCAGTTGGATGACTAGCGAAACGTCTTCAAGAACAAAACTTTAAATAGTAACTGTGGTCTCCAATTCTTCCAAACTAGTAAGAATTATATGAAAACCCTTCCATCACACCGTCAAAATAAAACCTAAATCACATCTCTTGATAAAATTTGTGAGAAGTTATTGCTGGAGAAGTTCAGCAATATTACTTTCTGGTTGAACACTTCCTATTTTTATCCATGTGACCAGCTTGGAGTCATGTGATCAGCCTTTGCCTGCATTAATAGGCTTCCCTTCTCAACTGTCAATTTTCTCCCCAGGTACTTCCTGATTTCCCCAGTATTAAGTCTTAACTGAGCATGCTTCTCCCCTTGGGCAGAGGGGCGGGCAGAGGTCAGGTGATTTCCCTCAACCTACTGGAAGCAGGAAGATTGAACATTCACCACAATGAAATTTCTCACAGGCTCCAGACAGAGATGTGATTGTTGGTTCATTTTAAAGGAAATACTGCAGGCTTTCATTTAATCCTCACTTGTTTTGAGACCACAGTTGCCCTTTAAGTCCAGTTGAACTAAATACAACAGATATACCACAACTTAGATGAATAGGAACCTTGACAAGCATATGGAATATGATAATTAACCATATTAATAACATTTCAATTGCTAAACAAGATTAAGAAATATTTAGATAGTTAAATAAAAAGTCTTTTGCAATAGCTTCAGTAAAATACTGTATATCTAGCTGATTTGAAACATATAATATATATTTCTTGATTAGTCATTTTTTTTTAGGATATATTAACCTGGAATTGTCGTTATGGGTTATATTTTATTGTTTTATGATTTTCTGATATTGGTGGGCAGGTGTGTGGGAGAAAAAAAGAAAAAAGAGAAATAGACTAATGTGGATATAAGAAAAAGTGAGTGGGAAGGGGGTTATCTGGGGTCCTTAAGAAGGTGGTTTTCTGGGGGTCTTCCATAGCCAAGGGGTCCAGATTTTGTATCACACAATTCTATAGAATATATATGTACTTTAAAAGGGAGGAACACGTAAGCAGTACTTCAGTATTCAAATATTTAATTTATTTATGTGCTGAAACCAAGTACACGGTGTACTTGGTTTTAGCACATGAATAAATTGAATATTTGTATAATGAAGAACTGCTTGAGTGTGCCTCCCTTTTAAAGTACATGTATACCTACCTGATGTGGCGCAGACCATAGGGGTTGCACCTCATAACCTACCTGTTCGGACTCCACAAACTTGTTTCAATCGATCTATAGAATATATCTCGCAGTCACTATAAAAAGAGTGACAAGGTAAAAAGAAGCTTAGGAGGAAACTTACTTCCTGACGTCGTAGGGCCAGGTAAACACACTCCCAGCCGCCACACCATGCAGGGGAAATCACCCTGCCAGAATGCAAGCCAGAATGCAATAAAAGTGAAAAGGTGCTTACCAACAATGGTTAGTGGCCCAGGTGCATCCAAGAACCGGGCCCTTCGCAAGGCCAAACTCAACGGAACTTCAAATAGACAGCAAGATTGTAAAAACTGGATAAAAAACTGGATGCTCTCTTAGTAAAAATGATTACTTTATTAGATCCAAATATATATACTAACCCACAACCACACCAGACGTGCTTTGTGCATAGAACACTTCTTCAGAGGTGTGTCATTACAAGACATCACTTCCTTATAAAAGGCACAAATTAGGATAATTGGCATATTAACATACAAATGAGCAAACAAACAAGCAGTGCTTATGCAAATGACACCAGGGCTGCCATCATAATTTTCAGGGCCCCATACTAGGTAAATTACTGGGCCCCAGCTGCCCCCCCCTACTGCCCCCCTCCCATAGTAATTACCTCCCCACACATAATACCTGCCAGGCCGCCACCTCAAGTCTCCTGTTGAAAAAACCTTTGGCCAAAAGATTTGTAAGCCCTGCTACCATACATGACAAAAAAGCCTCTGCCCCCCCCCCCCATTCGGCAGAACCCCCAAAAGACCCTCCCCTCCCCCAGGCCCCCCTACTCCCTTTACAGCCCCAATATATAATTATTAAGTAAGACTAAGTTCACTGTTACTGTGTTACATACATGATTTGTGATTGTGTGCTGTGCACTGCCACTGCAGCTTGCAGGTGCTCTGTCTCACTGTCTGGTCAGGTCACTCTTGTCTTAGCCTGACTGAGGACGGTCACTGAGCTCTGCTCCTCCTTCCTACTACCTTTCCATCCTCCCCCGCGTCCTGAGCAAAAAGGAGGAGGAGGAGAAAAGAGGAGGTCTTCCAGTTTCTTTCAACGGCCAATGTACAGTGGCCGCAGCAAGCCCAGACGTCACGTGGTGAGTCCCTCCTCCCATGATCCCCCAGACCAGGATTCGGATTCCCATTGAGCACCACGCCGGCCGGCCATTTAGAGTGACGTCATGGCAGTGCACAGCAACTGGTAACGCCGGGAACACAGCCCAGCCCAGCGTCTGAGCATCATAACAGCTGAGCTTGAGCCGGTAGTTGGGGCCTGATGATCCCGGATTCCCTGACGGCAGTTGCCGCAGTTTGAATGGCAGCCGTCTCCGGGCCCCATAAGCCTCTCGGGCCCGGGACAGAAGTATCCTCTGTACCCCCCTGATGGCGGCCCTGAATGACACTAATTAGAAGAGAGTACCTATGAATACAAAAAGTTTAAAAACACAAGGATCCATATAGGACCCAGAAATAGAGGTATATAAAGAGCTAATGGGGGTAAATACAGGTGACACCCTAGAAACGCTATAAGAGATAGCAAACAGACATAATGAGAATAAATTAGCAAAAATTAAATAAAAATTCTTATTATAGACAAATAGAAGAGAATGTCCATATAAGGATGTATGTAGAACTAAAAGGCACTACAACGCATGATCTATATATTAACAAAACAGGATATATACAAGTGTAAGTGTAAGTGTAATTTAAGCCCAAAGGAATGCGAAAAATCCACTTTGCTTCAAATTTGAGCAGACGGGGGGCTCTATTTCCCCCTCTAGCTAGACCTTTTATTCTTTGAATACCCTGAAATACAACTTTACTCAGGTCTGCTCATGTACAAAAAAAAATGTCCAACCACAGGGCTGGACTCGTCTTTAAGTCTAATAGCCCTGATATGTTCACACAATCTCTGTCTCAGGGGGCGGATAGTACACACCACATATTGCTTAAAGCATTTCTTACATGTAATGAGGTATACAATACAATTATTATTACAGGTAATGCATTGTCTGTTATTAAAAACCTTCTAACATTACTGGAATGTAGAACCTACTTGTAAGTAGGGGCAGATAATAAAATGAAAATGTCCACATTGAAAGGTCCCACAGTTCAACCAAGTGGTATTCTCTTTTTTAACGTGATACATGTGAGCAAGTATATCATGTAAGGTTCTTGTTCTTTTAGGGACCGCTTTCCATCCTTTATCTAGCACTCTGTAGAGCCTCTCATCTCCTGATAAAATAGGTATACTTTTTTTTATAACATGGACACTATCCTGATTTTGGGAGCTTTATCGCGGGTCCACAGATGGAAAAAAAAGGTGTCTTTGTTGGATACGTTACTATCCTTAGACATAAATCCACCTTTGTTAGAAGTACTAGAATAAACACCAAGCTTCCCCATAGTAGAGTTTTACAATATAACGCTAATGCTTTATCAAATGCTCTAGAGAGAGTCTCAACAGAGTACCCTCTATGCTAGAGATGATCAGAAAGCTCTGCAGCCTTCTTAATAAATTCCTCCGTGGTGAAGCAATTCTGACGCAGTTGAAGGAATTGACTATAAGGTATACCCTTGAATACTTGCGGGGGGTGTCAGGAATCAGCTCTGAGAATAGTATTCCCTGTACAAAGTTTTCTAAAAAGGGTACTCTCAATAATATGACCTCCATATTCATAAATGAATTTCAAATTATAGGTGAGGCATGAGATTCTCAAAATCTGTTCGATTGCCTGACCACACAATGATGACATCATCAATAAATCTCCTATAAAGTTTTAAAATATGGAAATTTACTAACAACAAACATGTTACCAAACAATTGAGACTCATCCCACCACCCAACGTTCAGTTTGGCATACGGAGAGGCAAACGTCGCCCCTATTGCAGCACCTTGTATTTGTAAATAGTACTCCCCATTAAACAAAAAGTAATTGTGAGAAAGTAGATACTCGATGGTCCAGATTTTGTAGCATGATTTGTCTATTTCAGAGAATATGCCATTTGTTCATTTTGACATATCCACCATGTCTTATTAATAAGTTGTGATCTGTTTAGGGCTGTTTGTTTCCACATTGAGGCAATTATACAACGAGTGTCTGCACAGATACTATAAATTAAATTAACTTGATGAGAGGGACTGTCTTTGGGGGCTCTATCAAATAAAACCGTCCAAGGATCTGGAGCTATGTTTAGATATAGCGGATCGTTAATTAAATTAAGACAATCCGGCCAAGTTCTCTTTACCTCTCGGCAAGACCACCAACAATGCAGGTAATCTGCATCCTCTCCACATCCTCTGAAACAGTGTCTGGAAATTGCTGAGTCTATTTTGTTGAGTTTAGATAATAAAACATAAGTTTTTGTAACTTTTTTCTCTCACAATGGTGCATTTTGTTAAAGATGTTTGCTCAAGTCTCTGGTTCCAGTGTAGAATTTAATTTTTCTTCCCAGTATACCATATGAGGAATTTTGTGGGGAAATCTGTCCATAAGAGTATAGAGTTGTGAAATCATTCTGGGCCCAGTGATGATTTAGGACAAAGATTTTCTAGAGGTGATGGTGTTGGTTGGGAAATTCCCTTCAAATTTTTGTGATAAAATGATGTATCTGTGTAAAGCTAAACCACACTGTTTAAGGTAGATTTAATATATTTTAAATGATAAATAGTCCTATGATTAAGAGCGATTCTCATGAATTTTAACTTATTTAAATAAAGTACACTTTTATTCTACTAAGCCGAGAGCCTGGACTTCATAGTGGGAGTGCGGATCTATTGTCTTCCTTTTGTTAATCAGTGTCTGTACGGACTTAGCGAAGGGTCCGGGGCGATCCCGGACCACCAGGCACTCAGACCACCTGATGGAAATGGTGAGTCTTTATACGCTGACCTATGCTGTAGCGCTTGTGGAAAAGAATTCCGGAAGTAACCAGTCTGGGGTATACACACCCAGACCACTATATAAGTGAAGTGAGTTCACTAAATTGTGATTTAAAGATTATAACATAGGGTTTATGTCTGGGTAGAAACATATCTGTGCATGGATATTTAACATGCTGTGCTGTTTTATATTTTTTGAGCTATTGGCCAAGATACAATTTGATGGGCATTAATAAAATGTATAATTCAGGTAAATTTTTTTTCTGTCCAGAAAGACCATGGGAGTTTGGCCTGATGGGGAATCTGGGTTGTAAAATATGGGGGTGGGCAGGCAAGGTAAGTACTGGATACTGGCAAGGTAAGTACAGGATACAGGTATGGTGGTCTCTGGAGGCAGGCAAGGTAAGTATAGGAGCAGGATCCAAGGCAGGTGAGTAAGGAGCCAGGGTAGCTAGTGCTACTATCGGGCGCCGGGTCCAGGAGGACGCCGGCTTTTCAAAGCTCGCGCCGCCCGGCGTGGCGGTGTCGTGACGTCATGACTGGAGGTTGTACAGATGGTTGTACAGATGTGGAATACTGATTAGAGCATACTGGCTTGATGAGGGAAATATGAAACACATTAGGAATCCGTATGCTGGAAGGCAGTGTGAGGCGAACAGCCACTGGACCGATTAATTCCAGGATAGGAAAAGGACCAATAAATTTGGGTCCCAGTTTAGAGGAAGGAACCCGTAGGTTAATATGAGCCGAGGAGAGCCACACTTTATCTCCAACAGAATAAGCTGGGGGTTCTCTACGTCTCCTATCTGCTGCAGTTTTTTGTACCAAAGCAGATTTCTGAAGGCTGACTTCTGTAGCATGCCAGATAGCGGTCATCTGGGCCGCCGAGTCATTGGCAGCAGGTACTTGTGTGAAAAGAAAATCCTGAGGAAAACATCTAGGATTCGTCCCAAACACACACAAAAAAGGAGATTTCCCAGTATAATTATGATTGAATTGTTATGGCGAACTCAGCCCAAGGCAGAAGGTCGGCCCAATCATCCTGAGTATAGGAATGTAACAACGAAATTTGTTCCAAAGACTGATTAGTGCTTTTAGTAACCCATTGGACTGTGGGTGGTAAGCCGAGGAGAACTTGTACTTGATGTTCATGGACTTACAAAGTGCCCTCCAAAATTTGGAAACAAATTGAGAACCCCTGTCAGATACAATTTCAGAAGGGAGTCCATGAAAGCGGAAGATATGTGAATAAATGTTGCGCTAACTCCATTGAGGGTGGAAGTTTGGGGAGGGGTACAAATGGGCCATTTTGCTGAAGCGGTCTACTGTCACCCATATAACTGTGTTTTTCTTGGAAGGTGGAAGTTCAACAATAAAGTCCATGGATAGATGGGTCCAAGGTCTGGACGGAATGGGGAGGGGTTGAAGAAGACCACAGGGGAGGGTTCTAGAAGACTTGGATTGAGCACAGCTGGTACACACTTGAATAAAGTCTTTAACATCTTTTCTCATTTTGGGCCACCAAAGGGAACGGGCAAGAATATTAAAAGTTTTGTTAACCCCGGGATGCCCGGCTTGCTTGGAACAGTGGGTATGAAGAAGGATAGCTTTCCGAAATGAAACAGGAACCAAGATTTTGCCAGAGGGTGTGTCTGGAGGAGCAGAATCTTGTGCGGCTTTAGGGTTAAAAAAAAAAAAAAGAGGGTGAATAGGTTGGACTTGATGGGCGTATGTCTTTATTCAACCTTAATTACTATGTTACTATGTTACTATGTAACCCCCTTGATGTTGCTGGTAACAAGTCAGAACTTAACATAGGAACTGATTCAATAATAGGTGCAACAATGTTCCTGTGCTATTAATCTGCTGGAACCAATCAGATCTTATCTAACTCCAATAATCCAGTAACAAACTAATAGGTTCCTGCACAGACAGACTATTGCATCAGCCCCTATTTATTGAAATCTATTCTGAAAAAGTTCTCATCTTTGTAACATGAACATTTTTTACAAAGCCATTTATTAGCCATTGATTATCATGTTTCCAACAATAAGATTCACTGACTTGGTACGCAAGAAAAATCATTATCCGCACCGAGCAACATAAAGGATGATAATAATCTCTGCAATGTAATTTCTCTGATGTAGTTATTAGGATATTGTAAGGCTGGTGTTTTAAAATGGAGGATTCGTTTATTGTCATTTTCAGATGCAGTTTTATAATGGTAAGGTTAGGGTGAGCACATTTCAAATAAACAATGTATTTCTGCATCTGTTGTATTCAGTTAGATCAACTGGACTTAAAGTTTAGTTCTTGAAGACGTTTCGCTAGTCATCCGACTGGCTCTCTCAATTCAGAATGACTTGTACAAGAATCTGTGGCAATTATGTACCCTGGAAAATCCCAATTACCATATCACAGCCAGGTGTTAAGGGTGTGATTAGATAGTGGCTAAGAGGTGTTATAGGAACGCCCAGAGTAAGGTGTCAAAACAGCATTGTACATGGCAGACAGTTGGTGTCGAACCCCCCCACCCCCCACACACACACCTCTATTCAGGCTTAGTTGCTTTATTTTCAAAGAATACTTAATTGCCCACAGATTCAATTCAGTCATTCTGAATTGAGAAAGCCAGAGTCAGATGACTAGTGAAACATCTTCAAGAAATAAACTTTAAGTCCAGTTGATCTAATTGAATACAACGGATATACCATGACCTGGATGAATGAGAACCTTCACAAGCACAATGCATTTCCGTGTTTTCACAGTTATTGTATTAAGTTTATTTTTAAATAATATTTTTTTCTTCCAAGTTATTAATCAATAAAAAAAACACGGTTGATGCAATACGTTATTAAACATTTCCCATGCTATTAATGTTAGCATTTAGACTAGGTACACACGGGCAGATTTTTTGGCCAGGCAGACTGTTCGGTAATATCGACCAAATAGCATCGGCCATGGCAAAAGATCGCTCATGATTAACCAACATTTCTAATATGGATGAAAGAACAACTGACATTGCTCGATGGCGAGGGGAGAAATAGCGATATGTCGGGCCAGCCTACAGAAGTATAGAAATATCATTCAGCCTGAAATATTTTCTTGTGTGTATCTAGCTTTAGATAACATTGATAGCAAGAGAAAACTTTTTCCCTGTATCTTAATTCTGTTAAAAAATAAAAACCCCGTACCAAACAGAAAAATACTTCAATTATTCCAATAAGAAAACAAGCAGAAAACCTCATCGGCTCATTCCTACTTTTAAATAATTCTCTTTTACATAACGCTATACAGATACAATAACATTCCTGGATTCTTCCCTACCGATTGCTTTCAAATCTTCCATTTTTTAAAAGAAATTTGGTAGAATGCGTATTATTTTCTATTTGAATAAATTGTTGCTTAGCTTTAAAAAAAACAAAAATTAAAAAAAAATCCACTGGCAGATTTATTTTGCAATTAGAAATGGGTCACTGGCAGTTCCTACAATCATGTACATTGACTTAATAGCCTTGATAGCGAAAGGAAAGACATAAAGGAAACTGCATGAAATATTTATGGAACTATGAACATTTTCTTGTAATCTCTAACTGAGAAACCTTTTCGCCAAAAGCAAAGAACAGGAGGTTAGTTCCTTTTTCATTCTCTGCAGGGTATAATATCTACATCATTGGTGAGATTGTTGCCCAGATTGAACCCCTCTCAATGATTTTATAGAGCTAACAGATTGCTCTGCTTTAGATTGGCGTACGGAATCCTTCTGTTAACAATCTGACCTCCTGGCTATCGCTGCATAACAAAACTGCTAAATATCTAAAACATCTTAGCAAGGGATTTTCTCAAATATTTTAAAATATCATTCTCTGCTGCTTGCCTTTCGCGAGGACATTGGCCTAGAGATAATATTTAGAATCCGAAGCATCAGGAAGAGGTGAACTTGGGAGCTGAGAATGTTCAGAAAGTTGAAAGTAAAAACTTTTCAAGCCATTCCGACATCATTTACCGTTTCTGCAAAATCTACAAGGTATTGAATATGAAATTTCAACCTCACCTTTTACTTCTATTTCTTATATCTAACATCTTCAGTAAAACACTGTTCGGATTCGGATTTTAAACACATAATTGCGTAAAGGCATATTTATTCTATTCCTCTGACACTAAATTACAGTTTTTTGTGTTAAAGGTAAAGTAAACAACGATATATTAATTTTAGGTTGTTTTCCATGTATCCTACCCCTTAGTGATTTTATAGGAGAACACACACACACAATTAGAAGTATAAATACTGGCAGCCCTAGAAATACTGAAAGTTCTATACAAAGTTTTACCCCTGGCTGTAGCCCTTGGGTATATACCATAATCATTTTCTCTAGCTGGCAATAGTAGATTCGCCTTCCTTCCTCTTCAGTAGGTCAACCGATGAAAAGGATGCCTGCATTCTTAATGGCCAGGTTTCAATGCCACTATAAATTAAAAATTTGCCATTAAAACATTATTACTAGTGATAGACCCGAACCTACGTTATGAGTTTGGACAAACTCAAACAATCCGAACTCTATCCGAATAGTGTCTGTATGGTCCTGCCCTTGACTTCAGTAGCTCAGTAGGGATCTGAGCATGTTTGGCACACCCATTGACCAATCAGGTAAGAATAAGTGTTAGGAACATTCCAAGTAAATGTGCATCCTGGGTAGACGCAGAACCGATGCCGAATCTAAAATGGTAACTTACTACTGACCAGCAGGACATACAGTAGCAAACAAAACCAAATCAAAGGACTTTTTAAAAAAAAGTTTAATGAATATGTAGAATTACTAAAGCATGTGTTACATAAATAATTCTATTTTAAAACTAGTGATATTTCCCATTGCAGTTCCCCTTTAACTCAACAATCAAACTGTCTTAGCCATTACTTTGATTTCTTTCTATTTTTCCAGCTGAAAGTAAATCCAAAAATATGACTCTGTCAGGGGCAAAGGAGTCCCAATTTATCTTTGTAATTTGCATCTAGAACATTGACATGCTGCGTGTGTCTCCTTATGGGACTGATAATGTTGCAGAAATTGCTGCACATTTATAATTTATATAGTTGTCCATCAAATACGGCAAGCAATTAACTTGTCAAAACACAGTACAATGTAAAAATTGTGTTCGTTGGTAAAATGGCTGGAAGAAAGGAGAGATCTGTGAATATTTCAGTTGTAGAGAAGAATAATAACCAGTGTACAGGCTTTATAAGGAAACCCATGATTACTTTCACTCTGAAGGACAGTCTGTTTGGGAAGGAAAGATATGATACTAAATCAGTATTACCATCTGTTTTTTTGTGTAATCAATCACAATAAAGCTTCTAATTTTATGACATTGTTTTGCTTTTTTATTTTTCTTGCTTCATTGGGCTGAAAAAAAAGTCTGTTACTTTGTGCAGTCCTGTGAGTAGACATACGGGAACCTTCCATGCTCTCCCTTGATACCAGTTGAACATTTATGCATATTAGAGATGGGCGAAACTGTGGGTTTCGTTCCGTTTTTGGGTTTTTGGATCTCGGGAAAATCCGAAGATCCGAAAATCTGAAAACGGAACTTAAATTCGGGACTTCGGAGCGCATTTTCAATTTTTATCAAACGTTCGAGCTATTTACGAAAATTCTCGAAAATCGCCTCGAACATTCGTCAATCCTCAAAATATGATTGGAAACTATGTTCGAGTTTTCGGCTGTATTTTCGAGGATTATCGAACATTCAAGGCTATTTTCGCGAATTTTCGCAAATAGCTCGAACATTTGATAAAAATTTAAAATGCGCTCCGAAGTCCCGAATTTAAGTTCCGTTTTCAGATTTTCGGATATTCAGATTTTCAGGAGATACAAAAACCCGAAAACGGAACGAAACTCAGCAGTTTCGCCCATTCCATAAAAATTGAAAATGCGATCCGAAGTCCTGAAATCCAAATGATCCAGCCAGTTTCGGATGGAACATTCAAATTTTGGAACTGAGGGGTTCCATGTCGGATCTGGGTCCGACTCGGACCCAGATCCCATCTCTAATGCACATTCATGGGTAATGAGGAGAAGATATTTATTAATTGTGAAGAGAAAGATCTTGATGTAGATCAGGACAATAATGAACTGGGAATTGACAGATGAACTAGTTCAAGAAACCTGCAGACAAATGACATTTAGAGATGGATGAACTTCCTAAAATTTGGTTCATTTTTCGAACTTTCGAACATCAGTAAAAGTTCAGGAGCTCGAAACCAAACCCATTAAAGTCAATGGGGAAAAATTGTTTAAAAAGTTTGGATTAAATACAGAAAAAAATCGCAATGGTAACTGTAAATGGGTGTGGCACCTGGGAAATGATCTGGGGAACACATACATATCACCAAAACTACTAAACTACCTTTCCCCACGATCTGGCAATTGGCGCATGCTACATTCGAGGGTTACGGCCAATTCGAGGATTACCGAAATCGAAGGCCACATTTCAGGGTTACCGAATTAGAGCATTATATTTGAGGGTTACCGATTTGAAAATTCGATAATTATCAAAAATAAGTCGTCTCCTATCTCATTACAACTATACTTTTGATTTAGCAAATGCCATTTTGGGGAGTATAGGTTCCCTTTAAAGGGTCACTATACTCAATCAAACAACTTTACATTATCTGAAACTACAATATAAGAGAAGTAAAATGGTGGTACTCACATATTTATCTGTGATTGCTTTGTCATTAAATTATTAGTTTAGTGAGTGTTCCTAATTCCTCCCACCCACCCTTACTCACTGCCTCCTTGTAGTGTCTGCGACACTTGTAAGTTCTTCACAGCCTCACCATGGACACTGCTCTGCTTACACATATCCTTATCCCCCCTGCTTACTTTTCTCTGATTCTCTTAATTGTTGCAGAAACTGTGCTGGCAGGCAGACAAAGATCCTTTTAAGAGGTCAGGGATAGGGAAGATATTATGATTTTTGCTTCTGGAGTGACAGGTCTTTCCTGGATCTTGCTGTATCTAAAGGTACATTTTTTTTAAATTCTATGTTTAGATTATAGATACCCTTTAAAGGTGTAAAAGTTTGTCCATGCTATTAAACTGCATCAAACAACCAGATGTTGCGATAACCCTAACCCATAAAGAACTTGTATACTTTTTTGATGCACATACTTATTTATATAATGACATATTTATTGATATTTTTGTCCCCCTTGTATGGCTTTTTGTATTATCGTATTGTACAGCACTGTGTCCCTAAGTGGCACTATATAAATAAATATATACATACATAAACAAACACATGTACTTGATATCCTGCCATGGTCTTTAAAAGATGTTATGCAGTATACATGATCATTTTGCCTAGCTTGATAAAGTAAACAGAAGTTTCCAAGACATAGCTGTAATGGCACATATACACAAATAAAATGTATGCCGGAGATTACATCATGTCTTGAGCTGTTGGACTCTAAGTGGTGTGCAGATTTTATATGTAAGTAACTCACAGATTTGGATGGCTCAGGTCTCCTCTCCTCTGCCGCTGGTCTATGCTTCAACCCCTACCGGCTCTCGCAGTACCCCTGATGCTCTCACGATACCCCTGGTTTCAGTCGTTCCCCCATGAATTTCTATGGGCCTGTTTTTAGAATTTTAGATTTTGGATTTTTTGGAAGCAATGCAAGGCAAAGAATATTCTTTCCAAACACAATATTCACAACTGTAATACCCAAGACTGTAGAGGAAATAAAACATCACTTTCCTGGGAAAGACAGGCTTTTATCTGTTCAACTGAACAGGAAAGTCAATTTTAATTTGCCACAAATGTTCTCATTTCTGCAGGGCATCTAACCACTGGATATAAATTAGCAGCCAGAGACCAGGGAATGGTTCCTTTACAAACTCCGCAACATCATTGTGAATTGCACCACAGGAACGATGAGTTAAAATGAGCAGATTTCCGTATCAATCCATTGCAGGATCTCAGAGGAAAAACCCATGTTAATGAAAATTGTGGGGTTGTGGTAAACAAAATAAAGCACCGAACAACTGTTAAAAGCAACTTCTATATCCTCTGCACACATACAGGTTTATTCAATAAAAGTTCTTATTGTTTAAAATGGTGCTAATTTTGCCCCAACCAATCAGATGTTAGCTTTCAAATGTTACATAATTTCTGATTGGCTGGGGCAAAATTAGCACCATTTTAAACGATAAGAACTTTTATTGATTCTCCCTGATAATATATAAATCCTTGGGTTTCTCTGTCTATCTTTTATTTATATGCACATATGGGCCATTGTTAAAGGGTATCTCCACCTTCAGTACAAACTTTTTTTGTAGTATAGGGGACTCTAGCCCACCCCCAACAGCCATGTTTGTTTGCAAAAAAGGGTGTGGGTAGGAGGAGGGTGGGCGTCTCCACTACGCATGCCAGAAACCTCTAAGAGGAAAGGTAAGTGGCAGAAACGTTTTAACTCACAAACATGCTCCTACTCTTCACTTTCTGGGACTTTTACTAAGCACTGCAGGGCATCCATTTGGAGCAGAAGAGAAAGGAAAGGATATTTTAACACAACAGTGTGGCCAGTAGTGGGTTAAATTTTAGTTTTGCAGGTGTATCCAAGATAATACCCCAGTATTAGGGGAGCAGAAGGGCTTTGGATGACAAGAAAAGATAAACGTTCTTGGTGAAATATGCCAATGCGGAATAGAACTTCGTATGTAGATTTGGAGATGAATTCTGAAGCCAACGGGTTATTATCAATAGCCAGAAATCGAAGAGGTTGCTGCAAGTGAAGGAGAGGAAGCCCCAATTGTGCTGCATAGGTAGAATCGATGAAATTTCCAGCGGCACCAAAATCGACAAAGGCCTGAGAGGAAAAAGTTTTACCATTACAGGTGATAGTAGCTGGTAGAAAGAGTTTCAGTGGTTCACATTTGGCAGGAGACTTAACATTACCTAGAAGGAGCTCCTCCTTAACTTCTAGGTCCTGGAGTTTCCCGACTTCTGGGGACAATTTCTTGCAAAGTGTCCTTGCCCAGCACAATAGAGACAAAGTCCATTGGTACGTCCGCGTGATTTTTCCTCGGGGGATAGATGCGTGCCACCAATTTGCATCGGCTCTTCACCCGAAGATATGGGTTGCGAAAAGGGCTGAGCAGGCCTAGGAAAGGTCTTAGGGAGGTTGGAACGAGCTGCAGACCTTTCTGCCTGCCGTTCACGGAAGCGGGTATCAATTTGTATGCATAGTGAAATCAAGTCCTCCAATGGGACAGGTAATTCCCTAGATACTAATTCGTCCTTGAGGCGGTCAGAGAGTCCCTGCCAGAAGGCTGCAGTAAGTGCCTCATTGTTCCAAGAAGTCTCCGCAGCAAGGGTACGAAATTCGATAGCATATTGACCCACGGAACGTGACCCTTGGCAGAGCTGCATCAAACGGGAGGAGGCAGCAGAGGTTCTTCCTGGAGCATCGAAGACCTTGCAAAACATACACAGGAAGTCAGTAACATTATGGAAGAGAGGATCGTCTCTTTCCCATAAAGGAGAAGCCCAGGCCAGCGCATTACCCTCCAACAAGGCGATGATGTACCCCACCTTAGCACGATCAAATTGGATTCTGCACTGATTAATGAACCCATGGCAGGCTTGGGCATCACCATCAAACCGCGAGGGTGGAGGTATGCGGGGCTCTCTCTGAAGAGAAGGATCACCGGATCCGGCCATCGAAGGAGGTGGCGTAGAACCTGGAGCAAAGGCCGCAGCTGGGGGTAGCCGGACAGCTAGGGAATCCATGAACTGAGCCAACTGGCCCTGGTGATGTTCGAACAGGTCCATGCGTTTGGACAAAGCTTGAAGAGTTTTATTCCACTCGGCCATAGCCCCCTCAGGCGTTTCCATGGCCCGATAGTACTGTAACAAATGGCCGGACGGCTGGGTACTTACAGTACGCTTTAGGAGGAGGCTGATAGTCCAGAAGGTGCAGGATACAGAGGCTGCTGGGAACTGTAGGCTGGAAACAGGAGCAAGGTGCTGCTGGGAACTGAAGGCTGGATACTGGATACAGGAGGTAGGTAACTGGATACAGATGAGGTGAGTAGACGAAAACTGGATGCAGGCAAGGTAGTCACTGGAGACCGGCATGGTAAGTACAGGATACTGGCAAGGTAAGTACTGGATACTGGCAAGGTGGTCCCTGGAGGCAGGCAAGGTAAGTACTGGATACTGGCAAGGTAAGTACAGGATACTGGCTTGGTAAGTACTGGATACTGGCAAGGTAAGTACAGGATACAGGTAAGGTGGTCTCTGGAGGCAGGCAAGGTAAGTACTGGATACTGGCAAGGTAAGTACAGGATACAGGTATGGTGGTCTCTGGAGGCAGGCAAGGTAAGTACTGGATACTGGCAAGGTAAGTACAGGATACAGGTATGGTGGTCTCTGGAGGCAGGCAAGGTAAGTATAGGAGCAGGAGAAGTAACTTCAGTAAGTTTGGCCATCTCTAATCTCTACTGAGCAACTGAATCAACCCAGGCGCTGGGTAAAGGGCAAGACCATAACAGTCTACTAGGGGTCCTGCTAACAGGAAGTCAGTATTTCATTTGCATTTATTTATATACAGACACAATGCTGAATGGGCAGGTTAAGGTCATTAGGATGGGAAAATACTGCTCTATTTTTCTTTAAAGTAAATGTATTTCTCCTTAAATCTATAGTTTTGCAATTTGTATCACATAGGGAAGAGCAGGCCAAAGGGAAGCACTTCACAAGGCAACTTCATAAGGGACGTATAGCTGGATTGTTTCCACAAGTTTATTAAAATCCTTGAAAATTCGAAAAAAATAACAAAAGTTCAAAAAGTTTGAAATCTGAAAATTTTGTGCTAGTTCAAACTCATAAAATCTGAGTCCAACTCGGGTTGGAGTTCTAGTTCATCTCTAGTCCCAGTAGCACTTCACAAGTAGCACTTCACAAGGCAACTTCATAAGGGACGTATGGCTGGATTGTTTCCACAAGTTTATTAAAATCCTTGAAATTTCAAAAATCCGGAAATCCTTGAAAATTCGAAAAAATTGATTCCAACTCAGGTCGGAGTTCTAGTTCATCTCTAGGCCCAATAGAACTACCCATCTTTCATTTATTTAATAGTATTACCAGTTTCAGGATGGTAGCCTGTTTAAGCCAAATTTCAGTACATCCCTTTCTTATGTTTGAAGCTTTTAAAGGAGAATTAAAGCTAAAATATATATAAGCCTGAATAAATTCTATAATCATCTGTAATTCTGCAAGTTTCTGGCACTTCCTGTTTCTGCTGCCCTACTTCAGAGTTATGATTTTTTCTTTCCTTGCTTAGTCTTGATAACATGGAGGTCACAGAAACTTCATCCAGCAGTTACCTTATAGTTTTGGAAGAGGTGGAGACAGAAGGAGGGTAGAGAGCGCACTAAGCATGTGCAACTATGTGAAAGCGTCCAGGACACACTCTGGCAGAACTAAGGATATGCCAGAAAGAACACTTAAATAGATGATTCTCTCAAATGCAACCACTATCTTTAAATTTATGATTTATAGACTATTCAGGCTTATTTATATTTAACCCTTTATAGTCCTTTAAAGGATAAGTGCACTGTAAAATCAAGTTATGTTCATTTGCAAGCTGCAGCTTTAAAAATACCGTTGCCTTATTTTTTTTACCTATGCCCCTCCAGAGCCTAGCTTTGTGCCTTGGAAGTTGCTGACATCTTGTTACTCGTTTGCTGAATGTTAAGCTCTGCCCCTCTGAGATTTCCTCTGCTTACTCCTGCTTGAGCCTCAAACAGTAATGCCTGTGAGTTCTGTGCACTCTCCTGCTTGAGCCTCAAACAGTAATGCCTGTGAGTTTCGTGCACGTGCGTGTGCGCGGAACTCACAGGCATTACTGTTTGAGGCTCAAGCAGGAGAAAGCAGAGGAAATCTCAGGGGGCGGAGCTTAACATTCAGCAAACCAGTAACAAGATGTCAGCAACTTCCAAGGCACAAAGGTGAGGCATAGGTAAAAAAAAAATATGGCAACAGTATTTTTAAAGCTGCAGCTTCCAAATAAACATAACTTGATTTTACAGTGCACTTATCCTTTAATTAAAAATAATTTTAAAATCAGTGAAATAAGATAAACAACCAATAGTTGTTTATCTTATATATTAAAACAAGAGGTTTAATATATTATTAACAATATAAAATGAACTTTCCAGAGTAAATATACTTTTTCAAAATCCATTTTTACATAATGTAAAAAATTGGTCCTCGTAATAATTTCATTTATTTCCTTAATGTTGTATTTTTTACTTGATCGTGAATGTTCTTGTTTTTCATATGAGCTATCAAACTTGACAGATGAGAATGATTATGGGTTGAGCATTAAGACAAGACTGCCAATGATAGAATAGAATGAGTCTGGCACGGTCTTTCATAAATACACCTGTAGGCAATTATTTTAAGCCAGAGAATACATCTATCACTGTAATTATATAAAAGTTTGTGCATACTATTTACAATGACCTTGCACACAACACATTTGCACATTTCTACTTAGAAAAAGTGATGTTTGGTTTGTGCAGTTCTTTAGCAGTTCTGAAATTTATACTGTAAACCATAAGGGCTGTATGTACAGTAGATGCACCAAATCACAAACAAATGCAAGATAAGAACATATTGGGTTCATTTATAAGAATTTAAGTTTGAATTGCTAACTGTATATTACTGTGGGATAATTACAACTGGGTGTATGCCGTTGCCCTTAAAGGAGAACTAAACTTATTTTTTTTAATCCCAGTGTGAACATTTTTTTCCAGAACACCTATACATTAGATACATTTAAGGACATGTGAGAAATATATTTTGTAACTAACAAGGCTTCCATGTTGTTGCCATTACAACTCACAGCTTATGTAGTCTTCTGAGCCTTGTCAACAGGTGTACCAATTGCAACGCCCCCTGACTGTCTTTATGAACAGATTATTTTCTATACAGATTTTTCCATACCAATATGGATGTCTCAGTTTATTTACCAGCCAGCGTGAATTGCATAGAGCCTTTTTGGGGCAATTTTTTTTCATTCTGTTCCTAGCAAAATATAAAGCTTCTAAATGTACCTGGCTTCTTTGCATATGTTGTGGTGGCCAACCAAAAATGGCTACAGTTTTCTGTGCCATTTTCTCATTTGCACCAGTTTTATATAGGTTATAGGTTACTGTTAATTTGTCTCAGAACTTTTTTTCACTTCGCTCAGCATAAAATAAGTCTGATTTAGCACAGTCTATTTGCTCTACTATTTACCCTCAAATGCTGTAAAAGATGTGCAAGGGTATCACAACTTCACAACTTACACAGTTCTGTAATACAGTAAACTGCAAGTGTGGTAAGGTTTCAGCCTGGAAACAATAAAGAATGCAGCATCCAGGCCGGAACCATATGAGGTACACCCCCTAAAATGCTGTGCCACAGCCAGGTAAGTCACATGATTAGAAGTGAAGGGAGGCACACTCTCCAGAAAATTAATTATTGATTCATTTATTTCTGAGTAACAATACGCCAAACATGCACAACGTTTCGGGGAGACTATGCCCCCTTCCTCAGGTGTAGCCAAACACTGCAGTAACACATCTATAAATAGTGACATCACTTAGCCTTAATGGTGAAACTCCTCCCATATGTGAATGGGATTACACAACAAGTGCAAGTGCAATAAATATATATAAAAATTGTTTGTAAAAAAGATGCATCAGTATTCCAACACAACCATCTCAACTTGATAATATCTACAACATATATAAAAAATGATGTGTTAAGAGATTATATAAAATATATATTATGTGATTGCTAAAATCTAATGTGAAACAATATATAAAAAATGATTGTGGCCTAATATATAAAAATACATATAATAAAGTGACTTAAAACCAATCAGTACTCTTGTCATTATTGTTAAGGTTTCAGCCTGCACAATATTGCATCTCCCTCTATGTGTTTTATGGTTTTATGTGTTTCTGAATATATATATATACACACATACACACACACATAGAGACAAGCTGCACACACATCAGTCTCTATATTCACTCCGAACAGGGTGCCATCTGGAACTTCAAAATACTGTAACACATACGGAGCACTCCACAGGATTTTTCAAAATAAAACTTAACTTTTATTGTATATCAAGTCAATGCATTGACAGCAGAAAGGAAGACAGGCTCCTACTCTTCACTTTCTTGGACTTTACACTGTAGAGGAACCACTTGGAGCAGAGATGTAAGGTAAGGATTTTTTAACATTATACAGTGGGGCCAGTATGGGTTTAAATTTTAGATTTGGGGGTGGACATGCCCATTAAACTTTAAGTTTATGTTATGATAGAAAAATAAACATATTTAAGCAAACAGAAACTATAGGATGTACAAACCCCTTGGGTTCATTATGTCAGCAGGTTCAGAAATGTCCAAAAAAAATTGTGAAGTGGAACTGTGTCTGTTGAAAATTAAATTTCTATGTCAAAACAGTAAAATTTCAATGGTTAATTCGTAAAAATTCTGGTTTTAATGTTCAAAATCTAAAAAATTTGACAGTAATTTTGACCACCAACCCTACCCTCCCACTACGTGAAAAAGCCTTTTTAGGCTTTTTCGAGTGGGGAGGGGCCATTGCACCCATGTGTGGGTGGGGACAATGCACTTGCAAGTGGGCGGGGACATGGCACCCGTGAGTGGGCGGGGCCAATGCATCCATGAGTGGGTGGGGTCACGGTACCTGCGAGTGGGCAGGGACAAATGGGGCTGTAAGGGAAGGGGCCAAGGGGAGCCTGCAAAGGAGGGGCCATGGGGCCCATGAGTGGGAGGGACCAGGGGGGCTGCAAGGGTAGGAGGAGACATAGGGCAGAGTCACATGGTTTAAGAGCAGGAAGCAGGAAGTGCAGGGGACCTGGTGATGTTGCTGCCACATCACACACAAAAATGTAAATATCTCAAAAACTATGCAAAATAAACAATGAAAGTAAATTGCAACAGTTCTCAGGAGAGCAATTCCTATCAATTTACCTAAAGTGTTTTTTGGACCACAGTTCCCCTTTAAAGACAACTATTCTCAGTTTAATAAAATGTACACAAATGTTTCAATGATGCAATACCCTTTTAGTTATTATGTGCCTTTGACTTTCAAAATGACAATAACACAAAGAAGTACTATAAATTAAATGAAGGTTCCAGAAACAGCTAACACAAAACTATTTAAAAAAATCTGTGGCTAATTAAATGGTCACTATACTCACTCAAACAACTGTACATTACCTGAAACTACAATTTGATAGAAGTAAAATGGTGGTACTCACATATATAATTTGTGCTTGCTTTGTCAATAAATTATTAATGTTTAATGAGTGCTCCTAATCACCCCCACTTCTCTTACTTACTAGATACAAACACCAGGGAGCGGACCGCTCCGGAACACAGGTCCGCTCCCTGGTGTTTGTATCTAGTCGGAAGTATCGTGAGACCTTGCTGAGGTCTCACTTTGGAAAGGCAGACCTGCACGAACAGGATCAGCATGAGCAGGACACAGCACAGAGTGGCTGTGTACATGGACGCTGTCGGTGAGCGCTCCTGGCCTGGACCCTGGTACGTGTGTCTTTTCTCTTACTAACTGCCTTCTTTTAGGGACACTGCTCTGCTTAAACATCTCCCTCCCCCCTTCTTTTCTTTCTCTGCTGACTCTTAATTTTTGCAGAACGTGTGCTGGTCAGGGATGGGACATATTATAATTTCTCCTCCTGGAGTGACAGGTCTTTCCCTAAAAATGCTGTGATTTCAAATGATGATATCTCAGTATCTACAAAAAAAGTTTTGGAGCAGTGGGATCTTGCTGTATCTAATTGTTTAGAGTAAAGATACTCTTTAAAATATCAAAATATCAATAAAAAATATCCATAAGAAGTGAACATACATTAACCTTCTTGTAATACTTCCCAAATCTCTAGGACAGCATGCTGTCTGTCTGTCCTGCAAATAGCACTTTATTCATTTTTAAAGCAACGGTATACTTATTTTTAAAACAAAAGTATATTTATGTTTTTATATTTGCTTAAATAAAAAACCTTTTTGAAGTGTGAACGAACCCAAGCCTGTTGCTGTGGATTACTCTAAAAAAAGCACAGAAGGGTGAATCAGCAACAGCCTTCTCACTGAAAAAAGTTAAAAGAAGACTAATGTAAGTTTGCTTCTTATATATGTGTATGTTTTAAAAACTGATTTTAATAGTTACAGCTCTTGATTCTAATTGGAAGCTCCTTTTCTTTTGTTTCCCCCTATTTTACTTTGTAATGCAACTCACGGTCTGAATTGAATAGCGCAACCAGACTACTATACAAAACCTTTTCTAAGAGTGGCCCTTCCCCTGGTTTGCTGCAATAGAACCCAACTTTAATCCACGAGCGCTGAGAGTGAACACATTTAGCAAAAAATATCCATATAGAATGACCATATAATAAACTTTACCGGCGCATTAGAAATATTGACATAAAATGAGCAAATCAATAGAGATGGTCGAACTATTGAAAGTTCGGTCCATTTTCGAACTTTCGAACTATTGGGAAAGTTCAAAAGTTCGAAAGTTCAAAAACGGACCCATTAAAGTCTATGGGAGGCAAATAGTTCGAAAAGTTCGAGTCAAATATAACTAAAATATTAATGGTAACTTAATGTAAATGGCTGTGGGACCTGGGAAATGGTCTGAGGAGCATGTTCCAATATCCAGGACTTTTGTAAAATCGATTTTACTCTCACGCGTGCTACTTTCGCGCTCTTGCGTTCGAACGTTCGAGGTAACATGGACATTTCACTCGCGGATTCGATACTCGCGCATAGGCTGTAATTGAGACTTTACTCATGGATTCGATATTCGAACGGTCGAACATTCGATAAATCATCGAAAGTCCAGAAAATATCGAATGTCCGCATCAGAGATAGTTCAAAAAGTCCGGGTCCGTCCGGAACTCGAAAGTTCGGCTCGAACTCGGGTTCGAGTTCGAGTTCTATGCCATCCCTACAAATCAACATAGACACAATTGTCCCATAGACAATAATATAAAATGGATGTATATATATTAATCCCACATTCGATCGCTCCCATAAATGACTGTCCAGCCTGGGAATTAAATGCAAATATGAATATTCATAAAAAAACTCTTTTTCGTTTTCATAAACCAAACCAAACCAAACCCAGCTATCAGGGGGATACATCCACCAATATATCTATCTTAACAACACAAATTAGATTTATGTTATTGCTTGTTTATACTGTACCTTGTATGATTTCGGTGATCTTACTAGAACGCTTTGTGTTCTTACTAGGTTTAATATTGATATTTGTGTCAGTGCCTTTATATTGATATTCCATTACCAGTGTATATTATAAATATATTATAGCTTGCAGTAACTTTGTATACACCCAATCTAGAAATGAAAACCTACACATGGGATACAAGTCAATTCAAAAAATTTTATAAAATTAGTTTTTATAACTTTAATGTAGTTTTTTGTTGTTGTTCTATACTTTTTATTAAAGTTTTATATTACTAACAAGAAGAAAATAACTTTGTGTTTTCCATCTTTGTATCATTTTTTTTTGGTATCAGAATTTATTACATATTCTATAAATTGTATTAGTACCCTGTTTATTTATAGAGAAGAAGGAGGGGTAGAAGAGAGAAGGCGGATGAAAGGGAAGGCTAGAGAATAAAGTAAAGAATATAGAGAGGTGGGGAGGGAAAGAAGTAAGAAGTAAGTAAGAAGGAAGATAGGTAGGAATTTATTTTTAAATGTTCCCATATTGCATAGAATTTTTAGAAATTGATCTTGCAGTATAGACGTTAAATATTCATTTCTATATATATATACCATATATTATTGATAAGGACATTTATAGGTTTTGTTTTTAATAGAAAATATTAACTTTACCCGATATCCAATAGAATTCTGGTTTCTGTGAATATCATTTGGCTTTAGAAACTATTTTGTCAATAAGATTGTTTTTTCAAATAACAAAGACCATGTAGCAAAGTCGTCCTTCTCTTTACAACTGTTGCCTCGGTGTGATAAATAACTCAGATTTTTGTCATGTTTATCATGGGTAATTAATATTTTTCACCTCGTCTACTGCAGACAGGGGTTTCCTTCAATTTCACAATCTTTAACACCCCTTGAAGGATAAAGAATAGATATTGTCCCACCTGCCATTTCCTTCTGTATTTCAAGGCAACATACCCTGAACATTAAATATGCCTGACTGGGCATAGATAGAAAGACTACAGGTATATTGTATATATTACTTACATATGTGTATTTATCCTTCCACTTTAATGGGATAAAAGACAAGTGCAAATTATTATGTTGGTGTCCTGCCTTGGAAAATAGTTGGAAGAATCACTTTTTAGATAAGACTAATTTAAGTTTTTTCTTCATATCTTCTGCCAGTACAACTAGAGACCTGTCTAATACCTAATGCTTAAAAGTCTCTATGGCTCTGCTCAGAGGATGTTGTGTTGCAATATATCTATTAAAATGGAATGTTAGAAGGAAGGCACAGTACAATATGCACTAGTTCCCAACCACATGTTAATTATAGTTGGGGAAAGAACACATAGGGATAGTTTCCCTTTAATTTTTTTTTTACATGAGTTGTTTGGTAAGCACTTATGATTGATTGGTAGTATGTTACTAATCAGTTCCACCCCCGGCCAATCAGCAAAAATGAGAGAGTTAATTTATTTTCTCTTTAAACGTCAGTGAGTCAAGAAGAGTCTATAAACATCCCTGTTCTTATTTAATACTAGCAGAGTACCTGGCGTTGCCTGGTTTTTCTAAAGATCCAACCAGAACTTGCATCCAAAATTCAACAGACCTGGACCCGCAGCTTTCTAACCAAATCTGACCCATTCAAACTCACTGTGGGTTAGCTGAGCTGCAAATCTGGTAAACTTCGGGGGGGCAACACAATGGAGGATTCAGTATCACACCAACTTCCCCTTTGACACATATTGTACCAACTACCCCTTTAACGTGTATCACACCAACTTACCTTTAACACGTATCACAACAACTTCCCCTTTAACGCATATCGCACCAACTTCCCCTTTAGCACATGTGGCATTAACTTCCCCTTTAGTGCCTATCGCATTAATTTCAACTTTAGCACGTATGGCATCAACTTCCCCTTTAGCATGCAGCACATCAACTTCCCCTATAGTGCTTATCGCATTAACTTCCCCTTTAAGGAGTATTGCATCAACTTCCCCTTTAAAGCATATCGCATCAAATTCCCCTTTAGCACCTATCGCATCAACTTCCCCTTGATTTATCGCATCAACTTTTTTTAGCGTGCATCACATAAACTTCCTCTTTAGCAGCTATTGCATCAATTTCCCCTTTAGTGCATATCGCATCAACTTCCCCTTTAGCGTGTATCGCATCAACTTCCCTATTAGCGCGTATTGCTTCAACCTTCCCTTTAGCGCCTATCGCATCAACTTCCCCTTTAGCGTGTATAGCATCAACTTCCCCTTAAGCGTGCAGCGTCTCAACTTCCCTTATAGCGCATATCGCATCAACTTTCCCTTTAACGTGTATTGCATGAACTTCACCTTTAACGTGTATCGCATCAAGTTCCTCTTTAAGGAATATCGCACCAACTTCCCCTTTAGCGCATATGTGGCCTTTGTTTGTGGGGAAAAGAGACACATGCGGTACAATTACATTTTTCTTAGCCGACTGTGATCTCCATGAGTAGCTGCCAGCCCAACCCCCAGTACAAGAGACTTATCTTGGATTAGCCAGTTTACCTCTCAATCTTGGCTCTCGGCGAACCCCAAGCGAGAGGAGGTGACCGAGTGACATTGTTAAATCACATGGTCTGTTGCTCCTTGTGATTGACAACTCTATCCTCCTATCACAGCAACAACAGAACAAAATCAAGTAAAACATTGTACTAACCTGAACAATCTGTGACATTTGGAATTAACTTTATTCACTTGATTCACCACCAGATGGCAGCACACAGGTTAATTAACTTAAAACATGTGGGGAAAAGGACGTACGGAGTAGTAAAGTAGCCTATGCTTTTCCCCAGGTCCTTATACATAAGTGTACCAAGTCTCATGAAAATTGCCCCAGCCGTTTGGTTTATCTGGAACATACAAGCACACATGCACACATACGTTACATTGAGTTTTATATCTATAGATTGCAAATGTGTGTCTCTTCAAGGTTAGGACAACACCACCGTTGACAGTTTCCAAAGATTATTACTAATGATGACAAACTATTTTTTTTATCAAAGAACCCTTAATGCTTGTAATACAATCCAGCCAACAGCCATCAATCTACATTATACACTTTCTCTAGATATTTAACCTGTAGTTATACACATAGCAATATCTTCATCCAACAGTTGTCCAATGCTAGACCATTCTCAGATAAATCGTGCTGAGGGAATTGGTTGTTTGCCTAATGGTTAAAACTAGAATAGACAAATCTAGAATCCTAGAATAGAATAGAATAGAATAGAATAGAAAAATTAAAAAGATTGTATCTGCCAATTATTGGCAAGTTGTTTATCTGATCTGGTAGTAAATATACAAATATTGTACAATTATACATTGTGCAAAATATATATATAATTTAAACAATCAGCCAATTAGATAAAGACATTGCTGCACATATTTCTGCTTAAAGGGACCAGTAATTAATTGGTTATATACGATCTATTCTGGACTAAGCAATCCATTCAGGGCCCCCATTTTATTTGTAAGATCATTACATTGGAAAAGGCATCACACTGACATATTCAGGAAGTAAAAACAGAAACAAGCGTATTATTAAAGGAGCAATAGAAAACAACATTAAGTATTCAGAACATTTAACAGTGACACCTGTTGGTATACCCCAATACAGCAGGCCGCATTTATATGCATTTATCTAATATACAGCAGGCCCACATTTGACATTTGTGTATGTGAATGTTTATGCAATACACATATATTTGCAAATTCTCCGTTTATACTCTACCTGCACTGATTTCTATATAATCTGAAAGATGATTGGTTTAGCTAAATGTGCTTGACAGCAATAAAGACTTAGCTGGAATATATTCCTTTCTAGTACTTGTTTCTTCTAATTGTAATATCAGTGTGTGTGAGTAATAATCCTCATAGAGACAATTCTGCTTTCTGTTTTTCCTCTGTAAAAAGCTTTCTCCAACCCGTAATAATATGCTAACTAGACTGCTCAAGGGCTTTTCACTTTTATCTCATTTATAATTGTCAAATTGAACCTAAATCCCTACAGTTGCTCTAGAAGAAAAGAATTAGAAGAACAAGTGCATACAGTAAAACATCTAACAGCAACCAGTAAATGATAGACGTAGAATGAATATGCTGGGATCTAGACAGGTTCATTAGAAACTGTATTATTGTGCGACTCTTGGCTGTTTTTAGACAGAATTTTTTTTTTAAAGGGCATGTCCACCCCAAAATGAAAAGTGCTCTGCAGGTATCCCCACCCCCCAACATGTAAAAACATTATACTAACCTTTCCTATACTTACTTGTAGGCTAAGATATCCTTCCTGGTCTTCCCCACCCTCCTCCACCTTCTTCGTGTGCTCACAGATTTCCTAGTTTACTCTGCAGTCAGGGCCATGATGGGTGACATCACGGCCAGTGACTGCAGAATATTTGCAAAGGCTCGACTTCTGAACACTGCTCAGTGTGGGTATAGGAAAGGTGAGTTTGGATATGTTGGGGGGGACTCAATTAGGCATGGATTTTATGAGTTAGGGCAAGCTCTGACTTTTCAATTGTTTTTTTAAACTCGTTTTAGTTTTAAATATATACAGTAAAATTTGTATTTAGGAGTTATATGTTACACTTTTACATAATTGCTGTAGATCAACTGGTTTAACTTTTCTATATCTTTCTACTAGGCAAATGTATTCCTTGCATTAATTAGTTACATTTATGAGTAATAGATTTCATGATTTTTATCTTTTCGGAAGAGGGGGGGGGGGGGTAGGAAGGAGGGGAGAGCCAAATCCTCTTATTCTTATTCGGGGTAAGGGGTTTATTTGAGTCTTTTAGATTGGTGTTCCACCTGTTAGGGCTCCAGATGTTTTTACATTTCTTTTTACAGTTTCTATGTTTATAGATCAAGTTGTGGAGGGAGAGAATGTTGTTAATTTGAATAGAATAGAATATTTCAGCGTGAGGGGGTTCCGGGCCATCCATTTAAGGACTATATACTATTTTAGTGCCCAAACCAGAGATTCTTTTAAAAACATTAATTGGTATGTATTTTCAATCTCCATAGTATTTATCCCCAGCAGGCAGAGTTTTGGGTCCAGGGGAACAGGCCATGGGAGTATATTCGTTAGTAGTTCCGTAACGGTGTGCCAGAAGTTTAGAATTAATGGGCAGTCCCAAATTAGATGCCAAAAATCTGCTGACTGTTGGTTGCATTTGGGACATCTGTCTGAGGAGGTAGGGATATACGATTTAGTCTTTTTGGTGTGAGGTAGGCTTGACGAGTAATATATAATTGGATCAATTCGTTATTGGCAGAGGGGGAAGCTTTAATATGTGCAGTGCCCAGTTTTCCTCATTTATGCTGGGGATTGTTCAGTTCCACATCTATAAGATTGATTCTCTCTGCTGGGTGGAATTTACTGCTATCAGCCTGGTATAAATTTGTGATATGAGGCCTTGTAGGCCTTGGGTCTTAAGAATCCAAATAATGGGGTGCTTGGTTAGTTGGAATGTTTTGGTTGGAAACTCCGTGTGGATGCAGTGTCTCAACTGCAGATATCTGTAGAAGTACAAACAAGGTAAATCAAATTTGGTTTTCAGATCTTCAAAGCTTTTAAGATGGTTCCCTGATATGATTTGTTCAAAGTTTTATATCCCTTTACTCTCCCAATCATTTGATGCGGTGAATGCTGCAAGTTGTGGGTACCATTGGTTATCCACAGGGGAGTTTCAGATGGTATTCCTGAGTATTGTAACAGCTCATTGATCTCTTTCCATATCTTGTGGGTTTGGTTGTGTAATGGGGTGGGTGTGTTGGTCAAACTATAAATGCTGGCCTGAACTATAAGAGGGCAGCATTTGTTCTGCCGAGGTGGGGGTTCCGTTGGATTCCTCCCAATGCCTTAGGTATCTGATTTGTCCAGCCAGGTAGTACTGGCGGAAGTTAGGAACTGCCAGGCCGGCTTCATCTTTAGGTTGTTGGAGTTTGCTGATATTTTTTGATCAATTTTTGATTCGCTTTTTTTTTGATTAATATATTATTTTGTCTCTAAATAATATATATTGTTTATACCATCATTTTTTTATTATTTCCTTCTGGGTGATATTATACTGTTTTTTTGGTTTTTTGGTTTATTGTTGGGTATATATATATTTGTTTCTTTTTTCATATTTTATGTTATGTTGATTATTTCTTTGTATAGCTGTTTATGCCTTTGTTTTTGTTGTATTTATTTGCCTTTGTTTCTTTAAACTTGAAAGGGTGGAGCGTCCGGTTCACTGGTGTGTACTTAAGGAGCTTCCATCCCTACCTAGAGGCCATAATACTTTCTTTTACCTATGATTAAGTGCCTAACCGGCACGAAACGCGTCAGGTCCTAGTATGGTGTGTGACTAATGGTCTAATAAAGAATTTATGATTTTACCTTGGAGAGTCCTTGTGATTCGGATCGCGACAGTGTGCACGCTCCTTCTTCTTTTGTATACCTGTCTCTGAATAATCTCTGACTTTTTAGAACTCTCCAAACTACGAACTTTTGGGTTTTCCAAACTCACAGACAAGTTTCAAGGATTATTGAATTTTCAAATTGATAAGCCTCGACTTTAGCGCTCCATAAACCTAGAATGTGGCATTCGGTACATTTTAGAGTTATCGCCGAATCCGAGGGTTAACGAATAGAGATAACCCTTGAATTACCCCTGAGGAAGTGGAAGCTGTTCCACGAAACACGTAGGGCGGAGTTTGGATGTGTGTGCTCCTGGCCAGGATCTTCTGGACCCAGCAGTGTGTGATTTTAATGATTTGAATAAATTTTGACTTTTTACTTCTACTTACCACGAGTCTGGTTGCCTGCCTCCGATTTGGGAACTTCCCCGTGTGTGGTGCAAATTTCATGCCTATTTGGGAGATAGGACTTTTCAGGAGGTGATTGTAGCACTGGATCCGTGACTACGGGAGAACGCTCCCAACATGTGCAGGTGCGTACTAATTTGATAGTGCTTGAATTACCCTTGCTTACCCTCAAATTTGCCCATACCCTCGACTGTGGCAATGGCTTTTGGTAACCCTCGAAAATTCAATGTGGCAATTGCCCGATTGTGGAGAAAGAATCAGGGTTGTTCAATAAAAGTTCTTATCGTTAAAAATGGTGCTAATTTTGCCCCAACCAATCAGATCTTATTTAACATTTGAAAGCTACATCTGATTGGTTGGGGCAAAATTAGCACCATTTTTAACTTTTATTAAATCTCCCTGTTAGTGTTCAAAAAAGTTTTTGTGATATGGACATTTTTTCCAGACCATTTCCCAGAACAATTTCTCCCCATTGACTTTAAAGCCTCATTTGGAAACTGGTGCAGTTATGGAATCCTAATATACAAAAGGGACATCTTGGAAATAGAAGCAGATTAGAGAAAGGCAACTAAAATATTAAAGAGAATGGAGGGGCTTGACTATGTAGACAGATTAGACAAGTTAAGGCTATTTACATTAGATATCTAACGTTGGGTGGGTATTTGATCAATTTAGACAATTATACAATTTATTAATGTGACATACAATAAACTCTCTGGTGCATTGTTTACTAATAGGTCATATCAGAGGACTCGTGGACATCCTTTAAGATTGGAAGAAAAGAAGTTTCATCTTCAGGTTAGGAAAGGTTTCTCTACAGTGAGAACGGTGAAACTGTGGAACTGTCTTCCAGCAGATGCGGTAATGGCAAGTTCATTAAATAGCTTTAAAAGTGGGCTGGATAAGTTTCTAAAACGAAAATATATTGAGAATTACTGGTATTAATTAGAGATGACCGAACTATATAAAGTTTGAATTTGGACCCATTCAAGTCTATGAGGGAGTGATAGTTCGAAAAGTCTGAGTGATTTACAGCTAAACTAACAGTGATTACTTACTTTAAATGGCTGTGGCACCTGGGAAATGGTCTGGGGAACATGTCACTATCACCAAAACTTCTTAAAACACTTCCTAAAGTCAGGCGGGCAATTGTCGGGTTTTGCGCAAGCTTCATTCAACGATACATTTGAGGATTATCGAACGAACGAACGATCCTTCCTGTTAGAGAACGGTCCTTTCTAGGCTTAGCAGACAGTACTTTGACACCACCTTTGAAATGGGAGACCAGGGTTCGAATCCTGGCTTAGGGGCAGCTATACAAATGTTTGGATTATTATAATACCCTAGTAATATAATAACCATATAATAACCTAGTACTATAATAACCATATAATACCCTATATTATAACCATATAATAACCTAGTAATATAATAACCATATAATAACCTAGTAATATAATAACTATATAATACCCTATATTATAACCATATAATAACCTAGTACTATAATAACCATATTACTAGGTTATTATATGGGGGGCAGCTATACAAATGTTTGGAATGTTATAATACCCTAGTTAAATAATAACCTAGTAATATAATAACCATATAAAAACCTAGTAATATGGTTATTATATTACTAGGTTATTATATGGTTATAATATATGGTATTACATGGTTATTATTTTACTAGGTTATTATATGGTTATTATATCACTAGGTTATTATATGGTTATAATATGGTTATTATATTACTAGGGTATTATAATAATCCAAACATTTGCATAGCTGCCCCTAGCCAGGATTCGAACTCTGGTTTCCCATGTCAAAGGCGGTGCCTTTAACCAATACACTATCCAAGGTATGGTGGTCTCTGGAGGCAGGCAAGGTAAGTATAGGAGCAGGAGCGGAGCAGGATCCAAGGCAGGTGAGTAAGGAGCCAGGATAGCTAGTGCTACTATCGGGCGCCGGGTCCAGGAGGACGCCGGCTTTTCAAAGCTTGCGCCGCCCGGCGTGGCGGCGTCGTGACGTCATGACGTCGCAACGCCGCCCACCCGGAAGTCCAGAGCGGTGCGGGACCGGAGCGGCAGGTAAGTTCGTGACACAGGCTAGAGCATTACCATCAAAACTGAAGGTGTTGGTATCGACGTCGGGATAGGGGCAGGAGCAGGAACCGAGGGGAGACAGGTAACAAGAGTGTCCAAGTTCTCAGCCAACTGCCCTTGATGGTGTTTAAAGACATCTATACATTCTACACAGAAAGTGTAGCGGCTGTCTGTAGCAGAGAGAGGTGACATGCTATAAACATTTCGGGGACTCTGCTTAAGTCCCTTAGGATCTCAAACTCCTGTCTAATAATGTAGAGGTTAATGGTCACTGTTAACCAAACTAAAGTGTGGTAATGTAGAGGTTATTAGGCAATCTTTAATCAATTCTGTCTACTGTATTGGTCTGTGTTTTTTTTTTTTTCTTTTCAAATTAAAAACTCTGTGTTCGTATTCAGGTTAAACTGATCATGTTGGCACTATGCAAGAAAAAGTGGGGTTTTGGGCGGCAGTTAGTAGTAGTAGTTTTTTTTTGTTGTTGAAAGAAGATATGAATAATTATTCCTCTTATATATACTTTGTGGGCATTCCATAGCGTGTAAATATCTGTCTTTTGTAATTATTAATTGTAAAAAATTCAGCTAGTCATTTTTCAATTTGTTTTGTTTTTTGATTGTTTTTTTTTAATAACAAGTTTTTATTAGTTTTTTAAATCAAAGAAACTATACAATGATGTATCGCATTTCCACCAATTCAATCGGTGGTTATTTTCCAGGTAACTGTAACATAAAATTTATAACAAGAAATACAAATAAAATTGCAGAGAATTGCTAATTATACAAAGCTACAGTAATAATCCTTAATGCATATTGTCCTTTGTTTTATACATAGATTAATTACTTTCGTTCCCTTTGTTTCTTTCTGCCCTCACTATGTTTTACATTGATCGTGAGTCAATGTACCATAGTTCACATGCCAAATAAAATTTCTTAAAATTGTTTTGGGATATATGGAATGTTTTCTCGTAATTCATGTTTTCAGATAGTATATGGGTAATTTGTTCTATTGTGGGAATCTTAGTGATTCCCCAATATCTGTTTCATGATAATACATGTGGGATAACTTATTGTCTCATATGAGTTTGGGAATCTATTTAATTAAATTTATATTTAATAATGCTAGAGCCGGATCAGCTTCTATTGTCACGTTCAATGTTTTACTAAACATTAAACAATTTATATCATGCTCTTTTGATTTTTGGGCATGACCACCAAACATGGAGGAGCATCCCTCGATGTGTGCATCCTCTCCAACATAAAGGAGAACACATGTCTCATGGTGGGTGGTCTATAAAATCTTAAGAGTATTTTTTTTGTTCGTCTTCCAATGTCAGATACATTTTGAGAGTTGAAAGGTAAACTTAAATGCACTACACTATTGCTCTTGTGAAATATTACAATTTAAATCTCTTTCCCATTTGAATAAGCTATCTAAGTTTGTGAATTGACACTTATCGTTTAAGAATTTGTAAAATTTCGATGTTTCTTCTCCATTGAAGAGAAGCTCTACAGGTAGATTCTCATGCCAATTTGAGTCTTGTCCAAGAGTTTTTTTTAATAAGGCTTCTAACTTGGTAGTAGCTCAATAAGTGTTTATCTGTAAGCCTTTATCTGCCCTTTAATGTTTCAAACTGAATACATTCACCATTTTCAAAAAGATCAGACATTTGTATTATGCCTCCATTCTTCTACATTTGCACATTCAGATGATCAAAATGGTTCCCCAAAGTGGCTAAAGAAACATATGGGAAAATAGCAAGCACAATATCATGTGATCTTATTAATAGATGTATTTATCGTCATCCAATCGTTTTGGGAATGTTTTAGATTCAGAACCATTGCTTCCAAAATATATTTAGGGGATCTTCCTTTAATAAAAGTTTTTTCAATGTTGACCCATTTTTTATTTTCGGATAGGACCCACCTTATTTAATTTGTTCTAGGTTAGCTGCATAATAATAATCTCTAAAGTGAAAGGTGGGAATGAAACACCTCCTTTTAATTTTGATTTTACTAATGTTTTCATTTTAATTCTGTTTTTATTTATTATTCCATAGATAATTATTGATCATAGTGTTGAGGGATCTGAAGAAAGAATCTGGGATCAATATGGGCAGGGTTCTAAATTTGTACAGAATTTTTGGTAGTAACATTTTTTAATATTTTATTAATGATATCCAGACAGGGAAGGTACTTTATTGACCAACCATGAAGCTCTCTTTTAATTTCTTGGTTTGGCTGGAAAATTTCCCTATAGAGTTGCTCTACACATGGAGTTAATTGGATACCAAGGTAAGTTATTGATTTCTTGTTCCAGTATTTATACTTAGCACTCAAGAATATCTTTAGAGCCATTGATAAGTTAATTCCCAGAATATATGATTTCTTTTCATTGATTTTGTAATATGAAATTTTTCCAAATATTTCAAACATCCCCTGAAGGTGTACTAAGGAAGATATGGGATAAGATGTGGCTAGAATAATATCATCCACATAAAGCCCTATTTTATGGATTTGTTCTTCTATCTTGATTCCAGTTATTAATGGATTGACTCTAATATGTTCCGCCAATGGTTCCGTGGCTAGGTCAAAGACCATTGGGAATAAGGGGCAACCCTGTCTGACATCATTAGAGGTACAAACGGGATTGGATATAATTTGTATATACTGTAGCAGAGGGGTTGCTGGACAATATTAAAATGCTTTCTGTATCCACCCTTTAATGTTGAATTTATCCAATGTTTTTTCCAAGTACAGACAGTTTCCCTTGTCATAAGCTTTTTTCAGCATCAAGTGTAAGTATTATGTATGGCTGTGATGTTTTTCTTTTGAGTCCAATTTATTAGGTCAATAAATCTTCTGGTATTGTCCCCAGGTTGTCTACCGGGGACAAATCCAACTTGACCCGGGCTTATTAACTTAGGAATATACTGTTATAATCTATTTGCAATGATCTTGGCATATATTTTGGTATCAGTATTTAGAAATAAATTAGGTCTAAAAAATTTTATATGGTTCATATCTTTATTTGTTTAAGGGAAAGGGACTATTATTGCTTCCAGCATTTCTTTCAGAAAACTTTCTTGTGCTATGGCCAGATTAAACATTTTTTGTAGATGAGGTACTAATATAGCATAATTGATTTTACAGTATTCATCTGTGTACCCATCTGCTCCGGGTGATTTGTTGTTTGTAAGAGAGAAGATAGCCTTATATATTTCTGATTTTTGAATTGGAATGTTAATATTTTGGAGTTGAGACTCTCTCAACTTAGGTAACTTAATCTTTTTCATAAAAGCATCTATTTTGTTTGATTTAGGGATGTTGATATTAGGTTGGTTGTTCAAATTATAAAGAGTTTCATAGTAGTGTGCGAATTCATTGACGATGCTTTGTGGATTATATTTTTTGGTTTTTTTTTTGTCCAAAATAGTTACAATTTTGGTTTTATTTAGTTTAGATTCAAGAATTTATTCGCTTTCTCTCCCTGTGTATAAAAATCCGCTTTTAATCTACGTAACAATTTATCATAATTGTAATGATTTAAATTAAATTTAGTTTGCTTTAATCTCGCTAGAATCTCTGTTAGGACATTATTTATGTTTTTTCTTCTGCTCCCTCAGCCTTTCTATTATTTGAAATCTATTTTGCAATCTCAGTTTCTTTTGTGCTGATGCCATTTTAATCATTACTCCTCTTAGATAAGCCTGGCGGGCATTCTATATGGAGAACTGATGAGCTAAGTTTTATATAAAGTATTGCTTGTGAAGGTTCAGGCTCTCATTCATCCAGGTCATGGTATATGAATTCAGTTAGATCAACTGGACTTAAAGTTAGTCATCCGCTAGTCACCCGACTGGCTTTCTCAATTCAGAATGACTTGTACAAGAATCTGTTGGCAATTATGTACCCTGGAAAGTTCCAATTAGCATATAACAGTCAGGTGTTAAGGACCTTATGAATGCAAGGCGTGATTGCATTGTGGCTAAGAGGTGTTGCATTAATAAGGATGGTTCATATCTGGGCTGGATATTAAATAAGGATTAAGTCTCCATAGTAAGAATGTTGAAAAGTTTGTCTCATCTTTTATATTCATCTCCACTGGTGCGTGGTCAGATATGGTTTGTACATGGATTTTACTTGATTTAATATTCTGAAGTGTCCATTTATCAATCACTATTAGAGAAACTATTGTGGGTTTTGGAGAAATAAGTAAATTCTCTTTCGGTAGGGTTTAAGATAGTATAGTATAGTATTTGAGGTTGAATAAAGACATACGTCCATCCAGTCCAACCCATCTAGCAATATCCTCATTTCCTGCCTAACTGTTGATCCAGAGGGAGGCAAAAAACCCCCACCAAATTTATGAAGGGGGAAAAAATTCCTTCCTGACTCCAAGTGGCAATCGGAAATTTCCCTGGATCAACTCTACTTTATGTATCAATACCAGTAACTTGCAACATTCCTTGTTTGCAGAAAAGATAGGATAGGATAGGATAGGATAGGATAGGAGTTATATGACGCATGGTCTAAGTGTTTTGTAGATCTCTTCTATGTTTTATTTGTTTTCCAGATTGGATGTCTCTTTCTTGATCATACATGAGATTAAAATCTCCACATAGTATTATCTTATTTTTTAATTTTAACTGTATCTTTTGTATTATTTTTCATACAAATTTGTTTAGAATTAGGTGCATGGATGCACGCCAAAGTATATAATTTATTCTTTTTTTTACACTCTAGAATTATATATCTACCATTTTTATCTATTGTTTTATTTATTACTTTAAATGCAATTGTGTTTCTGATTGCAATAGCTACTCCTTTTTTTGTTTTTGCTGGAGTCTTTATAGATTGTAGGGTAAAGTTTGTGATTAAACATATTTTCATTTTGTACAGTTAAGTGTGTTTTTTATATGCAGACGATAACTGCTTTATATAAATTAGCTTACTTCCACATAGCATGTCTTTTAAAGGGAGAATGTAATCCTCTCACATTATAAGTAAGTATTCTAATAGCCATATTGGTGAATGTTATAACCCGTTTGTACACTTTGTATTATACTTTGTATTGCTCCGTTGATTACCTCCATTGATCCCAAGAGTCATGAAAAAAAACCTCTGGTTATCCCAGATTCTATTACATATATCACTTGCAATATATTATGCATTAAAGGGCATGTCCACCCCCAAAACTATGTTTTGCTGTAGTGTAGGGAGCGCTATCCTGTGTACTTTTGCCATATACTTTCATTATTTTTTTGGAACAGTTATCAAGTTATTTTTATTTTTGTGTTTCTTATGGGTGTAGCAATTGATTTCACTCCTCCTATAGTGGGAAGTGTGCTTGTAGTCTATGGAGATATGTCCACCAATCAGAAGGGTTTTGCATAATGGTTAAAATAGCCCTCTCTCCTTTAATTAATTAAACATGCAGAATTTGAGCAACTGATTTGCAAGTGCCACCTGGGATTCTGGGATTTTACATTAACCCATTCCCTTCTTCTATAGTCATCAGAACTACATGATCTGATATTGTTGTGTGCAAGTAGCATGTTGATGTCAGTTTATCAATGGTATATATATATATATATATATATATATATACTTTTGAATGGCACCCAGGCATTTCCTTGCTTGGAATGGAGTGCTGATTGCTGCTGTTTGCTCTATAGTAAGACACAACAGTTGTTACAAGCAGAGCTGCATTTATTACAGACTGGTTGCTTTTACACTGCAATTATTCACACTCAGCTTTGCTGCATGATTACCATGTTGCTCTCTAGACTGGTTTACAATTATCTCCCTCTGTTCTATTACTGGAGATTATTTCTGGAGAAATTGTGGAACCAGATATTCCAATACATCAATAGCTCTGTTACTCAGATCTCCTGTTTAATATTTAGTTGGGACAGCAAACCAAACTTTTACTGGAATTTTTTTTTTTATCTTAGATACAGAAAGCCAAATACTCAGAACTAAACTGAGAGCCATCTGAACTAAGGGCTGCCCATCCAAGCTACCCAGCCAGAATCACTCAATAAGCTTATATCCCAGTACATGCCTCAGAACAAAGATATAACATCTCAGATGAAATGCAAAACTGAAACTAGCTCTCCTTACTGAACATTCACTATTTGTAGTGACTCCTAAACCCACCCCCAATATCTGATTGGTCCAAGATATTGGGTATCATCCACATACAGGTGATACTGGAATCTAAATGAACTAATGAGTTGTCCAAGGCCATGGGTGTAGATGGAGAAAAGAAGAGGGCAGAGTACCGAGCCTTTAGGGACCCCCACAGGGAGGGGGCGAGGAGTTGAGTTAATTTCAGAGTGGAAAACAGTAAAGGTCCTACCAGAGAGATAGGAGGATAGCCAAGAAAGTGCAGTGTCCTGGATACCCAAGGATGCCAGGATCTGAAGAAGTAGAGGGTGGTCGACATTATCAAAAGCAGAAGAAAGATCAAGAATAATGAGCAAAGAGTAGTGATCTTCAGATTGTGATCGTTGGTCACTTTAGTGAGGGCAGTTTCTGTGGAGTGGTTAGGGCGAAAGCCTGACTGGAGGTGGTCAAAGAGAGAGTTAGCAGACAGGTGACTGACCAGATCTGCATAGACATGTCTTTCCAGTAATTTGGAAGCAAATGGGAGAAGGGAGACAGGCCGATAGCTGGAAAGAGCAGCCGGGTTGAGGGAGGGTTTTTTAAGTATAGGGGAGACCACGGCATGTTTAAATGAGGAGGGGAAAATACCAGTGGATAGGGACAAGTTAAAGAGAGAGTTTAGGGCTGGTATGAAGGAAGAGGAGAGAGGGGGAATAAGATGAGAGGGAATGGGGTCAGGGCAGGGACGTGTCCTGGATAGGAGAGTAAGAGTCCCTGTTCTGAAATAGTGTGTGAAACTCGTTAGGGTGCATTAAAGGGATTAACCAATGAAGGGATTAGCCGGTGCAGTGGTAGGAGTTAGAAGCTGTACTGAGGAGGTAGGGTGCATAGGAAAACCATTTCGGATATTTTTTTATAACATAGTAACATAGTAACATAGTAACATAGTAACATAGTAATTAAGGTTGAATAAAGACATTCGTCCATCAAGTCCAACCTATTCACTTTTTTTTTTTTTTTTTAACCCTACCTACAGTTGATGATCCAGAGGAAGGCAAAAAACCCCAGCTAAAAAGGGGGGGAAAATTCCTTCCTGACTCCAAACGCAATCGGAAAATATCCCTGGATCAACCAGACCTATATGCATTAATACCAGTAATTCTCAATATTTTTTAGTTTTAAAACTTATCCAGCCTTTTTTAAAGTTATTCAATGAACTTGCCATTACCACATCTGCTGGAAGACAGTTCCACAGTTTCACCGTTCTCACTGTAAAGAAACCTCTCCTAACCTGAAGATGAAACTTCTTTTCTTCCAACCTTAAAGGATGTCCACGTGTCCTCTGATATGACCAATTAGTGAACAATGCACCAGAGAGCTCATTGTATGGGCTATTAATATATTTGTACAAGGTTATCATGTCCCCACGCAACCGCCGCTTCTCCAATGTAAACACCCTAACTTATCTAATCTGCCTGCATATTCAAGCCCCTCCATTCCCCTTTTAATTTAGTTGCCCTTCTCTGAACTGCCTCAATTTCCAAGATGTCCCTTTTGTATATGGGATTCCAAAACTGCACCGCATATTCCAAATGAGGCCTTACCAGTGCCTTGTAAAGAGGGAAATAATATTTTCTCTCTGAATCTATTCCCCTTTTTATCACAAGACATACCTTCTAGCTCTAGCTGTTGCTACCTGGCATTGTTACCTGGCATTGTTTGCTACAGCTAAGTCTGTTATCTACCAGAACCCCCAAATCTTTTTCCATTACAGATGAACTTAACACAGAGTTATTTATGGTGTAGATGGCACAGGGATTATTAAATCCCAAATGCATCACCTTACATTTATCTACATTGAATCTCATCTGCCATTCTGCTGCCCATTTTGATAATCTATCTAGGTCTGCTTGCAGCACTTGCACTGCTAATGACAAAAATGAAAAATAAATTCTTTACATTAGTACACTAATTCATATTTTATGGATGAAAAACATACAATATTGGCAAATGGCATATAATGTCTACATAATGTAGTATATTCTTTAGCAGCTGCACATTTCAATGCACCATAATCATTCTGATTCCTTTATATGCATGGATTTCCAAACTTAGTTTTTATTTCTAAAAAGAAAACTTTTCTACATTTGAAGATATACATTTACTTATTTAATTGGTCCCATTGTTTCCTGGTTGGGATTTAAAGCATTGTAATGTAATGCCTAGAACCACCACTGCTTCATTCCAGCAGATCACCTAATAAATAACTTAATAAAAAGTCATATTACTGTTTCCTGAAATTGTACCTCAAGATTCCTTGGTGATTTGGAAACATAAACTATGCATTAATGATTTCCATTATAACTGCTCTCTGATCTGATGGAAGATGTCTAGCATGTTAGTGAATGTAAGACCACAATGCAGAAATAAATATAATGCCCAGGATTTTGTTTGTGGTTTTGCCATTATGTTTCCTTTGTAAAATAACCAGTTTCTTATAAAACACTGCATTACTTTTCTTTCTATTATTTTTGTGGGTTTGATAAAGTACTAATATACATAACTGAAAATAAAAGTCAGAAGATTAGTGTAATTCATGTAACTAACAGATCAAGGCAATGAAAATAGCCTGTAATTAATATTTCTATAAAAGTTAATAGGCACAGGAACAGGGTAATAGCTTGAAGGGATTGTTTTCATAGGAATCCTCGTTTTATAATTACAATCTGTGCATCTTCTGGCATATACACCTATCAACCATTCGTTTTCCAGACCTGACTCACAATGATGGGTGTTTCCATCAAGCAGACTCCTCTTGGTTTATCATACTGCACAAATGATAGTTCTCACTGAGGGCCCTGTACGGCCATGGTGTACATGGCAGTGTACGGCCATGGTCATACATTAACGCCAAATGTTCATTAATTATCGAACATTCGGTTGTGTAATCCCTGCGGTAGTAAACTACCGCAATGGTATTCTATGAGGATCATAAATCTAAGATCGCATTATCGTAGATTTACGATTGTTAGCGTTAATTAATGATTGGAAATAAATGATCGCTAAACTGAGCGGAAATTAAGGATCAGTTTACTTTTACCTACGGGGCAGATTAGAGAATTCATCTTCTTTTATCAAACAAAGCTTATAGATTTTATTTCCTTGGATTATCATGTGGTGTTTTGCAACCCTGCCTTTGTTATTATTACTTTTAGGATTTATGAGCAATATGCTTCCGAACTTCATGTTTTAAACCTAATATTATCTCAAATATGTCCTTACAAGGTTTTGATTTTTTAATAGAAATAACCATTTGGCGTTTGTACAGTGACATTTACAAAACAAACATTTAATAACATATTTGCAATAATTATTATTGGACAAACAGTAAAAACAAGCCATTTTCATGTGAAAGGAGATATTGGAAAAGGTTAATTTAGTGGATTTAATATAGCTTAGTTTTGTCTACGAACTTTGCAGCTGAGTGAACTAATAATATTTGCTGTAATCCTTTCTCCTTTTGGTCAGTGACCTTAGAAAGAGCCAGATGTGCTGTATTTTTAGGAAGTGTCTTTTTTGCTTTTTACTTGTTATTTCAACTTGTCTCTCTGGAGCACTTGCAGTCTTAAGAAGAATAAGAATCACATTCAACCATACTTAATATGGAGAAAACTAAGGCACTTTCATCATCATTATCATTACATCATTTACATATGCATAAAGGATGGATTGTAGATTAGAAGTTAAAAATAGAAGTAATATAAAGGACAATTGTACACTTCGTATGTAAGACAAATGGAACCTTTTGGCCTAGACCGAATGGCATTTTTTAGCCAGTAATTTACCCAACTGTAGAAATTTGTCAGTCAGCAATTAAAAATTTTATTAGAGCTGTTGGTCCACCCCCCCCCCCCAAAAATGATCAGAACTGCCAGAGAAATTCTGTCCCTGTCTACTATGTCTTCATCAGTTTTACCTCATTACCTCTTGTAGCAAAGCCTAGCACTTCTATTCTATAATTTATATATTTATGTACTGAACTATCTATGTATTATCCCCCTTATGACTATTGTATTTTATACTGCAGCACTGTATTTTGGGATGGGATAATTTTTATACTGAATCAGACAATGAATCATCTAATCTGTCTGTTTTAAACAGTTTTGCCAATCAACACTTTTTCCTTTTTGGTAATTTTGGTTTTAAGGAACTTTTTCAATATACAAAATGCAATGCTGGAACTATTACACACAAATGGGAAAAAAATACTAAATAAATATATAGATACTACAACCTGGCCCAGTTAACTGATGCAATAAACGGTATCTAATAACCATAAGTGAAAAAAAAATTTTGATTTAGAGACTTATCTCTTGTATATATTTCAGAGCTCCAAGCACTAAGGAATCGAGCAGAATAATGTACCTTTTCTGCCAATGGAATAAGGCACTGACCAGTTCTACACTGGTAATTTTCCATTTTTTCACTTTTTTCTCCCACATTTTCTTTAAATGAGCAACTGTGCCAACATGTTCACCCATGTCCAAAACTGGTGACTTGCCAGTTATCTGCCCGCAACTCCTCCATCGGCTTTAAGAGCTTTTTATATGCTTGGCATGTGCAGAGGAGGCAGCAGGTGAAACTGCAGCCATCATTGGTTGTGATTGTCACAGTCACAGCCTTGATTAATTGTATGGGGGGGGGGGACAGCTTACTTTGCCAGAATTGGGCAATAATAATCATAAATATTTGTAAATTAAGGATTAGTAATAAGAGTTTAAAATATATCGTTGGGCAGGGGGCAGGAAACTGACAGCTAATTATTTTTTTGTTTTAATGGTGATCATTCCCTTTCTACTGTTTTATTAAAGTGATCTAGCTATTAAAGGGTAACTGTGGTCCAAAAATGATAGGAATTGTTTCTGAGAATTTTTGCAATTTATTTTCATTGTTTATTTTGCTAGTTTGAAGATATTTACATTTTGTGTGTGATATAGCAGCAGCATCACCAGTCCCCTGCCCTTCCTGCTTGCTGCTCTGAAACCATTTCAGTAAGATACAGTCAATCTGCCCTGTGCTTCCTTCTTCCCTTGCAGCCCCCCTCCTCTTGCAAGCCCCCCCACTCATGGACTCCATTTACAGGCCCCCTTGGCCCGTTCCCTTACAGCCCCATGTGGCCCCACCCACTAATGGATGCCTTAACCCTGCCCATCCGTGGGTGCTATTGTCCTGCCCACTCACAGGTGTTGTGGACCCACCCACTCGTGAGTGCCATAGCCTCGCCCTCTCACAGGTGTCTGGCCCACGCCCACTCCCGGGTGCTTTGTGCCACTAAGACCCCACTCAGAAAACTGTGTGAAAACAGCCTTTTCAGACTCTGAACTCTGAAGGCTGTTTACATAGTGGGAGAGTAGGGTTGTAGATTCCCTTACTTTTTCTGATGGCTCGTTTTAAAGGTAGAAACTGGTCTTTCATTTAGAATCAACTTGTATGGAGACCACAGTTCCCCTTATAGAGCACTAAATTGTGAAAACAACTTTAATTCCCATTGGTAAGAGCACACAAACCACATATCTTCAGCTCCAATAATGTTGGGAAGAAGAAACTGAAGGCTAGATGGCAATAGCTTAAAATTGCATTTTAAATTTATTATTATTGTGTTTTATATAGCGCCAGCATCTTCCGTGCACTTTACAATTACATGTATACATTCACAGCAGGCCCTGCCCCAAAGAGCTTAAATAAATCTAAGCCATTTATTGACACATACAACCTATCAGTATATGTGCGGGAAACCACGCAAGCATGGGAGAAAATACAAACTCCTTGCAGATGTGTCCAGATGTGTCCAAGGGTGGATTTAAACTCAAGATTTCAGCGCTGCAAGGCATCAGTGCTAAACACTGAGCCACCATGCTGCCCGGTATCATAGAAATAATCGGAGGTAAAGCTTCCTAAAGATTCCATAATAGATCAGTTTTAGGTTGTCTCCTAAATAAATGAGCCAGTTGTCCAAAAACTAATTGAAACTTTTAGAAAAATCAGAGTTACTGAAACACCACATGCATGGCAATAAAACAACACTAGAGTTTTCACCTCTCACCACCGAACAATAACTAACTACCTGGAAGCAATCAGTGGGAAATGTAATGCTCCATTCAGTTAATTGACTGGTATGTTTCAAATTGTTGGATCAACAGGAGCTGAAGTAGAGAGCACTGATTTGTTCCACATTCTGTATTTGGACCTTTTTTGTGGTTTTTTTTATCTGTTCAGCATGAACAACAATATTAAGACATTTATTGTTATTTCTGTAGTAAACTTTCAGGTAATTCAATAAAAGTTTGTTTAAAATGGTGCTAATTTTGCCCCAAACATCAGATATTAGCTTTCAAATGTTAAATAAGATCTGATTGGTTGGGGCAAAATTAGCACCATTTTAAATGATAAGAACTTTTATTGAATCTCCCTGTTTGAATCTAAAGGAGAAAATGATGACCAAACTGAAATGATTCTATTGTAGATTGTGAGTCCAGTGTTGCAGAAACCAGACCTTCTACGACTTTCAGTTGAAATCTCTGTATGTTTTAATAGATAGCCATGGCGCATCTGTACAAACACCCATATAATAAATAGACAGAAAAGTAAAAGAATGGAAACATTCCCCTAGATTTGTTTGTAAATGGTATGAAGAACACTTAATCACAGTAATAAAGATATAAGTAAAGGTCATATGCAGATCTGACATTTGAAATCAAATGGATTTCTTCTAGACAGAAGAGAGAGAACTTTAGTACACTGAGCTGATACATTTTTTTTCTTTACCATGTTTAATGAACACCACACCACTCTAGCTGCCTGTCATAGTTATTAAAGTGCCTGAACCATTAAAGTCTAGAAATTTCAATAATAGATTGGCCATACGTATTACACTAGAACAAAATATTGGCAGATTTAAAAAACAAACAAAAAACTATCACTAAAGGGCATTGCAATAAAAAGAGAAAACCGAGTTATAGAATGAAGAACACAGCAGAGCTGCCACACAGTTTAACATGAACTCAAACTAAAAGGGTTGATAATGATGTAATTAACCATATGACCTCTGGACTGGAACCAGTGGATGTTTTTATTTGCACTTGTTCTTTATTAGATCATTGCTAACCAGATTTAATTAGTTATAAGACTTTCCCTCTCATCTTTTTGGTATTGGTAGCCGCCTCCTTCCATGGGGACATGAGCCTATTTAAAAAACCTACGGTATTGCAAATTTGCATACTGTGATTATCATAGAAGTACGACCGCACATATGGTATTGTATGGGCTTGTACAATTACGAGGCATATGCTCCTGTCTCCATTACAATTACTTTTCATTTAGCAAGGATTATTTCAGATGTTTAGTGTCCCCTTATTAAACACTAGCAAACCTGTGGTGCACGCACCTCGCACACACATCCTCCCGCGCACACCTCCTCAATCCCACCCACATTGTGGGAGGTGATAAATGTTTCGCTCGTGCAAATGCGTCCGGCATTCATTTTACAGACTTCGGTTAGTATATAGGTATGTGCATATAAGTAACTTACAGGTGTATTGTCTCAAGTAAATCTACACATACAGGGTTTATACAGAATAAAGCAAATATAGCAGGTAAGTAAGTGTAATGCATCAAAGGTATAACCCAAAACACTGGCTGAGAGTACTAAACCTGACACATGGAGTCCTAGAGGCAAGGAGGGCTGAGATAGGACATATATGGTTTAAAACAACTATACTATACATTATATAATAAAATAGCTCTAGCATTTCAATGGGGAGGTTCAGTGGCGAGATCTATATTACAGTTACTCAGTGATGTCACTGAGTGACTTCCTGTATTCCACTGCCCCTTCCCATTTCTCTCTCCTGCCTGTATTAGTAATGTAGATAACAAGCCTGTTTCTGTACACTGACTGACTGACTGAATTACTGTGCTGATAAGGAGGAGTGAGCAACCAATCAATTATGACTCACAGGAATGCGCCCGCTTCTCCTTATCAGCGCAGTAATTCAGTCAGTCAGTGTAACGAACCGGAACTGCACGGGTGAGAGACGATGTTATTGTCTTCTTTTATTTTGGGATAGAAAAGGCAGTTAACCTTTTGTATTTACAAAACTGGCTTGTTATCTACATTACTAATACAGGAGGGAAAGAGAGGGAGGAGGGAGAGAGAGGAGGGAGGGGGAGACTGTCGTGCTGATTTTTCTTTTTTGACCTATGTACTGTATTATATGGTGCCTTTCCCTAAACCAATCACAATTGCTTTTTGGAAGTTTACTTCCTTACCCCTACTTTTCTCCTCTCTTGGGGACATACATCCAGCATTTAGTGTGTTTCATCTTGGGGAAGTGTGCAAATCTGTCCAGTACACTGCTACAATGAAGAAGCAGTGAAAGTAACTGTAGATCCAAAGTGAATATTTCTACCAATCCCCACAAGTAAAAGTTTGGTTAAACCATTTACAAAGGGAGAACACACCGTGTACATATTTTGTTTAGCAGTATTATTATATTATTTTGTGATTAATATGTGCTAACATCTCCGTAGCGTTATAAATTATATTATTCATTCATGAATGCATATTAAATGAATGATTGTGGGGGAAACTGGAGTGTCCGGAGGAACATACAAATTCCACAAGAGTGGAATTGAACTCACGACTTCAGCGCTGCAAGGCATCAGTGCTAACCACTGAGCCACTGTGCTGCCCAGTCAGAAAAATGTACTTTATTATGAAATTTTTGACCATTATTTTTCAATGTATTCACTCACAATAAGGGGAAAGAATTTTACTTTCCTGTTTCTTTGATTGTTAGGTAATGCTATACTATAGGCAATATTTTAAAAAGGCTTTGCTGCAACTTATAAAACAAGAACATTTAACAGTGCTGGACTGGTCTTCCAGGACATCAGACAAACCACTGTGGACAACTTTATACCCAACTCACATCTGAAAAGCAAAGGATATTTTTAGAATTTAATTGGCAAGGAGAGACTAAGATAATATTAGTAATGAGCACAGGAGGATGAGTTTAATGGTTAGAGATTACTAACGTATATCTCTTTTGCAATATAAAGTTAATCTTTAGTTTAATTTGTTAGCATTTCCATATTTACCGTAAATATTAGTCATAAAAATGATTTATTCTAATTTTACATTCTATTTATTCCTCAGCAGCGTCTTTTTACTAGTTATCCAGTATTGCTGGCATGTTGAGAAGCAAACTGGCTGTATGTGTAAGTGATATCTGACTGCAATTAAAATCTGATTCCTGGCTCCCCTGCAGTCATTTGAATATAAAAAATGTCTTGCTTTGTGAACCTGTCATATTCACAGGTGAATGGAGTGGAAAGGCAGAGTGCGTGGGTTAATTTCAAACATACCTACAATTGTTTTTATTATTGTTTCAAATACCAATACACTTTGTACATGGATATGGTAAGAAGAATCAGAATGGGATCCTGAACTTCCTTCCAAATGGCATCATCATGTATCAAAAATGCCCAGATACATAAAATAAAATGTGAAACATACACTGTTCAGCCTGAAACTGAAAGCTTAGAAAGTGGATGTTTCTGAGTGCAAAACGCTGAAAAATCAAACAGATGTACACAACATCTATTTGCCCGATGGACAAAAAGAAAAGATGAAAGTCATTTGAATTGTAAATATAAGGCAGGAATATGAAACATCTAATTAACATCAATGGTGCTGTTTGGGCAGGGTTTGTTACCTTTTGGATTTATTCTTCTGTTGACTACAATGCCCGAGCACACCAGCATATACGTATGTATAACATTTAATTGTTTAGGTGTGGCAGTATCCTCCACCACTACATTCTGTATTTGGGCAGGGTCCTCTCTCCTGTTTATCACCGTATTGCTGTAAGAAACTCATTACAATGTTTACTTATATTGTGTATTACCTGTGATGTAATAGTATGACTTTGTATAACTGTATTACCCTGTATGAATTGTATGACTATGTGATTGTAAAGCGCCAAGAAGATGTTGGCGCTATATAAATCCATAATAATAATAAGACAAGAATCAGACAAGAATCCACTAATTCTTTTTAAAGGGCAAGTCCATCCCCAAAATGAAAACTTACATACGTAAATCACCCCCCAAAAGTTTGAAATCTGAAAATATATAAGTCTAACTGAATCCTGCACAATGTCCTGTTTCCCTTTTCTGCTCCTGGTTCTTCCAGTAGCAACTGTTAGTTGTGGATTTGACAGTTGACATTACAGCCAATGACTGAAGTTAATCCCCTGTCTGCCTCTTCTGAGCATGCCCAGGCTCAGTACAGGCTCAGTACAGATTTCTAAGTCTCATTTCCATGAGGCCTCCAGAAGCATAGCAGGCATACAGTAATAAATTCATAGGGCAAAGTATGATATATCAACTATTTTAAAGGGGCCATTCTTTCTAAAGAATTTCTTATGAGGGTGGAGTTGTCCTTTAAAGACAAAGACTATTTGCACAAAACATCTTATTATACAAAGTATAGAAATACGGATGGCTAATTTTGTATTGTTCAAAAATTGTCAATTGTCAGTGAAAACATCTCCATATACACTCTTTTTTATAAAGTGACAAGATTTGTTTATTTTCCTCGGCATGTGGCACCATTTAGACCCACAGAAAGTACCCATATATTAGTCTTCCTCTGCTTGAAAACCACAGTACCTGACCCAAGGCGCTTTCTTTTCTGAGACCATAAAATTAATCTGTATCCCAGACACGATACAAAGTGGTGCAAACTTGGATTTGCACTAACACTGTAGGATTCTTGGCGAAAAAGGCGAAGATTTTCAGTGTAGTATCCTAACCACAAAAATATAAAAAGACTATATTAAAACATTTTTTTTTATTATTAGATGAAGACTGTTTTTTTTTGTTTGTTTTTTTTGAATGGTGTGTATTTTACATTGGTATAATTTTTTTTTGCTCTAGACTGTGTTAGAAGCTATAAACTGTCATTGAAATTGTCATTTTTGTACATCCTTTAAAACATTAATAACAACAAAAACATCAATATGTTCCATAGCCACTTGCTTCTAACTTTGGTCTGTGCATACCTTAAACCTATTGTGACATCTTTTTTCAGGCTGACAAAGAATTTTAAGTAAGAAACACAGCAGAGGACATTTTACATTGGCTTTCCCGCAGAGAACTGACGTATTTTCGGTTATGAAACTGACATTTTTTATTGACTAACGGGACTGTTTTTTGACTAAGTGCAAAACTCAAGGAAATCGATGTTGAATCAACCTTCAGGGAACATAGAAGCTCACCCAGACACATACCTGCAGGTACATTATTGACTCCTGCTGTTGTCCCATTGAAAGAACCTTAGTCCTTTTGGGTGTGTGACAAAATATACAGGAATATTGGTACATTTCACACAATGCATAGTCTGTAAAAACATGTAATCTCATTTTAAATTATTCTATTTTTAAAATCACTTCCATGTAGACATCATTACCACAATTATTTCAATTAATATACAGGATGTGATTGAAAATCCTCCCTAATTATATTATTACATTTATTAATGAATTGTGTTCCAAACACCAATTCTTTGTACCTAAACAATATCTGTCCCAGGGGATTCTATGAAATTTCAAAGCACAAAGCCACAGAAATCACACATTTTCCATATCATTTATCCAGTAATTATATAACAGATAGGTATGAAATATGATATATCTGTTGTATTCAGTTAGATCAACTGGTCTTAAAGGTACCCCTCGTTTTTGGAATCCAGTTCTATTAAGAACTGGGGTAAGGAGCTGTGCCTTACTCAGTCTTCATAGACACACAAGAGCCAGGAGATAAGGTAAGAACTTACCGCTCGCTCGCTCCCCGCGCGTAGTCTGACAGGTCCCGACGGACCTTGTCTTCTATGCGCATGCGCGATCTATGCGCATTGAAGACAGGTCCGTCGGACCTGTCACAACGCCGGGGAGCGTGCGAGCGGGTAGTTTCTTACCTTCTCTCCTGGCTCGTTGTGTCTATTGAGAACGAAGGTAGGCACAGCTCCTTTACCTCCCGTTCTTCAAGAACTGGATTCCAGCATATTACTTCCTGGTTGAACACTTCCTATTTTTATCCATGTGACCAGCTTGATAGGCTTCCCTTCTCAACTGTCAATTTTCTCCCAGGTACTTTCCTGATTCCCAGCATTAAGTCTAACTGAGCATGCTCTCCCCTTGGGCAGAGGTCAGGTGATTTCCCTCAACCTACTGGAAGCAGGAAGATTAACATTCACCACAAGAAATTTCTCACAGGCTCCAGGCAGAGAGGTGATTTTGGTTCATTTAAAGGAAATACTGCAGGCTTTCATTTAATCCTCGCTTGTTTTGAGACCACAGTTGCCCTTTAAGTCCAGTTAAACTAAAACAACAGATATACCACAACTTGGATGAATAAGAACCTTGACAAGCTATGGAATATGATAATTAACCATATTAATACATTTCAATTGCAAACAAGATTAAGAAATATTAGATAGTTAATAGTTTGCAATATTCAGTAAATACTGTATATCTAGCTGATTTGAACATATAATATATATTTCTTGATTAGTATTTTTTTTTAGGATATATTACCCTGGAATGTCGTTATGGGTTATATTTTATTGTTTTATGATTTTCTGTATTGGTGGCAGGTGTGTGGAAAAAAAGAAAGAGAAATAGACTAATGTGGATATAAGAAAAAGTGAGTGAGAGGTGTTATCTGGGGTCCTAAGAAGGTGATTTTTCTGGGGGTGTCTCCATCTTCCATAGCCAAGGGGTCCAGATTTTGTATCACACAATTCTATAGAATTTATATGTACTTTAAAGGGAGGACCTTAAGCAGTACTTCAGTATTCAAATATTTAATTTATTCTGTGCTGAAACCAAGTACCACAGGTGTCCTTGGTTTTAGCACATGAATAAATTGAATATTTGTAATAATGAAGAACTGCTTGAGTGTGCCTCCTTTTAAAGTACATGTATACCTACCTGATGTGGCGCAGACCATAGGGTTGCACCTCATACCTACCTGTTCGGACTCCACAAACTTGTTTCATTCGATCTATAGAAATATCTCGCAGTCACATAAAAGAGTGACAAGTAAGAAAGCTTAGAGGAAACTTACTTCTCACGTCGTAGGGCCAGGTAAACACCCTCCAGCCGCCACACCATGCAGGGGAAATCACCCTGCCAGAATGCAAGTCAGAATGCAATAAAGTGAAAAGGTGCTTCCAACAATGGTTAGTGGCCCAGGTGAATCCAAGAACCGGGCCCTTCGCAAGGCCAAACTCAACGGAACTCAAATAGACAGCAAGATTGTAAACTGGATAAAAAACTGGATGCTCTCTAGTAAAAATTATTACTTTATAGATCCAATATATTATACTAACCCACAACCACACCAGACGTGCTTTGAGCATAGAACACTTCTTCAGAGGCGTGTCATTACAACAATCACTTCCTTATAAAGGCCACAATTAGGATTTGGCATATTAACATACATGAGCAAACAAACAAGCAGTGCTTATGCAATGACACTAATTAGAAGAGAGTACCTATGAATACAAAAGTTTAAAACATAAGGATCATATAGGACCCAGAAATAGAGGTAATAAAGAGCTAATGGGGGTAAATACAGGTGACACCCTAGAAACGCTATAAGAGATAGCAAACAGACATAATGAGAATAAATAGCAAAAATTAAATAAAAATTCTTATATAATACAAATAGAAGAGGCACTACAATGCATGATCTATATATTAACAAAACTGGACCAAGTGTAATTTAAGCCCAAAGGAATGTGAAAAATCCACTTTGCTTCAAATTTGAGCAGACGGGGGGCTCTATTTCCCCCTCTAGCTAGACCTTTTATTCTTTGAATACCCTGAAATACAACTTTACTCAGGTCTGCTCATGTACAAAAAAAAAATGTCCAGCCACAGGGCTGGACTCGTCTTTAAGTCTAATAGCCCTGATATGTTCACACAATCTCTGTCTCAGGGGGCGGATAGTACACACCACTTTGCTTAAAGCATTTCTTACATGAATGAGGTAACAATACAATTATTATTACAGGTAATGCATTGTCTGTTATTAAAAACCTTCTAACATTACTGGAATGTAGAACCTACTTGTAATTAGGGGCAGATAATAAAATGAAAATGTCCACATTGAAAGGTCCCACAGTTCAACCAAGTGGTATTCTCTTTTTTAACGTGATACATGTGAGCAAGTATATCTTGTAAGGTTCTTGTTCTTTTAGGGACCGCTTTCCATCCTTTATCTAGCACCTCTGTAGAGCCTCTCATCTCGTGATAAAATAGGTATACTTTTTTTATATACGGACACTATCCTGTTTTGGGAGCTTTATCGCGGGTCCCAGATGGAAAAAAAAGGTGTCTTTGTTGGATCATTACTATCATTAGACATAATCCACCTTTGTTAGAAGTACTAGAATAAGCACCAAGCTTCCCCATAGTAAGTTTTACAATATAACTCTAATGCTTTATCAAATGCTCTAGAGAGAGTCTCAACAGAGTACCCTCTATGCTGGAGATGATCAGAAGCTCTGCAGCCTTCTTAAATAAATTCCTCCGTGGTGAAGCAATTCTGACGCAGTTGAAGGAATTGACTATAAGGTATACCCTTGAATACTTGCGGGGTGTCAGGAATCAGCTCTGAGAATAGTATTCCCTGTACAAAGTTTCTAAAAGAGGGTACTCTCAATAATATGACCTCCATATTCATAAGTGAATTTCAAATTATAGGTGAGCATGAATTCTCAAATCTGTTCGATTGCCTGACCACACAATGATGACATCATCAATAATCTCCTATAAGTTTTAAAATATGGAATTTACTAACAACAAACATGTTACCAAACAATTGAGACTCATCCCACCACCCACGTTCAGTTTTGACGTTCAGTTTGGCATACGGAGAGGCAAACGTCGCCCCTATTGCAGCCCCTTGTATTTGTAAATAGTACTCCCCATTAAACAAAAAGTAATTGTGAGAAAGTAGATACTCGATGGTCCAGATTTTGTAGCATGATTTGTCTATTTCAGAGAATATGCCATTTGTTCATTTTGACATATCCACCATGTCTTATTAATAAGTTGTGATCTGTTTAGGGCTGTTTGTTTCCACAAACAAGCTGTAGCGCTTGTTGAAAAGAATTCTGGAAGTAACCAGTCTGGGGTATACACACCCAGACCGCTATATAAGTGAAGTGAGTTCACTAAATTGTGATTTAAAGATTATAACATAGGGTTTATGTCTGGGTAGAAACATATCTGTGCATGGATATTTAACATGCTGTGGTGTTTTATATTTTTTGAGCTATCGGCCAAGATATAATTTGATGGGCATTAATAAAATGTATAATTCAGGTTAATTTTTTTTCTGTCCAGAAAGACCATTGGAGTTTGGCCTGATGGGGAATCTGGGTTGTAAAATATGGGGGTGATGAGGGAAGAATTGGATGTCAGTTTATATCGAGTAACAGATTTATGCCAGATAGTAAAAGTATGTTCCATATAGGGGTAGTTTTTGAAGATGTTTAAAGTTGGTGTATTTTGTATGGTCCAAAGGAGGTTGCTGAGAGGTATGGGGTGTATCAAATTTGATTCAAGTTGGATCCATATATGGTCAGGTTGGATAAATGCCAAACAGCAGTTTGGACCAATCTAGCTGCTAGATAGTAGTGTTGGAAAGCGTGGATGATGCTATTTTCTATTTTTTTTTTGTGATTCCATACAAATTTAGGAGCGATTTGTACGGCTTTAAGATTCGGAGTACGGTTATCATTTTTACAGAGTAAATTCTTCAGAATAGGGAGATATTATTGGAGGTCTATTGTTTTAGTTGTGCTTTCAGTGCTTGGAACAGATCTGAGGGTTCGGGGCAAACATGTATTCCTTGGTATTTGAAGGACTGTGAATTCCAGCAGGAAAGGGAAAGTTAAGTTTGAGTAGTTTAACTATATGTGGTGGTATGCCAAGTGGTAGATCGATCGATTTTCCACATCTAAAGACAGTGATAGCATGGGGATTGAGCTGCTTTTAGCATAGTGAAGTTGTTGTATTATTCTTCGAATATTGCTGTAGTTTGTTGGCCATGTATAAATCCTGATCTCTCTGTATTACTTTTGGTAGGATAGTGTGGTGTCTGTTTGATAGGATTTTTGACATTTTTGATGTCAGTATTTCAGTATTTATTATGGTGATTAGTCTGTAGTTAAAACATGTATGGGTAATTTTGCCTGATTTGGGGAGAACTACAGTATAATATTAGCTTGCAACATATCTGGGTGGAAATTGCCTTTACCATATAGAACTGCGTTGAAAGGTGTCTGTAGGTGTGGAAGGAGTGATGTAGAAGTGATTTGTAGTAGCCTGTGGTGCCAGGGACTTTTCTTATTTAAGAAGTTTAACTGCTTCTTTAATTTCATTTGCTGTGATTTAAAGCTGTGGCTTCATCATCCGTTATAGTGGGTAGGTTAGTGTGGGACAGGTAATTTGTTATACGTTGGAGAAATTTGGTGTGTTTGTTGGGTAGTAGTACCATTGTAAAGAGATTTGTAGAATTCTGCAAATATGTCTACAGTTTTTGTAGGGTTGAAATGCAGATTATCCTGTCTGTCTTTTACAGGGTGTAGCTTATTGCAAGAGAGTCTTTTATTGAGCTTTCTAGCTAGCATTGTATGAGCTTTATTGGCTTTTTTTATAAAAGAGTTGTTTTTCACTCTGTCTTTAAGTAGAAGAGATATTTTTCCTCTCATGGTTGTTAAAGAATGGAGAGTATCTGAGTTCAGTATTCTAATGTGCGAATTTTGTTGGTCAAATTTTGTATTTTGGAGGCCAGAGCTTTTTTCGTTCAGAAACTTTGGTTATAATTGAGCCTCGGATTACCAATTTGTGTGCTGCCCATCTGGTGGATATTGAGATATTTGAGGTGTTGTTTTCAGTGAAATATAGTTGTAGTTCCTCTTTTAGATATTGTATAAGAGTCAGACAGAAGGGTTTTCTTGAAGTCTCCAGGTATATTTTGGGGTAGATTGTAGTACATTTGTTAATGAAATGGAGACATGTGCATGGTCCAACCAAGTTATCACTGATATGGTGGCATCTAATAAAAATGGGAGTAGTGCGGAAGGGAGACAAGAATAGTTAATTCTTGTAAATAGGTTGTGTGGTGGGGAGGAAAAGAGTATTCTCTAAATGAGTTATGGAGTACTCTCCAGGTATCCCATAGGTTAAATGTGGAGAAACGTTGAAGGGATTTTGCTAAATTGGTGGGGATTGTAGTTAAAGATGGTTGGGATCTGTCTAGAGTAGAGTTAAGTGATGTGTCCATGTCTCCACATGGGAGGGGAGATAGTCAGCAAGTCAGTTTCTGATACATTTGTTTAAACATTTTGTGCATAAATCTTTATACTGGTACAATGTCTACTAATAAGAAACAATTTTGCTTTTTTATCAGTTAGGAGAAACAAACCTTACATTGATATAAGTTTAATTATCAGCTGCAATTGATATTTAGATATAGATATTTTGTAGTGTTAAAGGGCAAATGTGGTCTCAAAACAAGTGAGGGTTAAATGAAAGCTTGCAGTATTTCCTTTAAAATGAGCTGACAATCACATCTCTGGCTGGAGCCTATGAGAAATTTCATTGAAGTGAATGTTCAAAGTTCCTGCTTCCAGCAGGTTGAGTGACATCACCTGACCTCTGCCGCGCCCCTCCACCCGGGGGAGAGGCATGCTCAGTTAAGACTTAATGCTGGGGAAATAAGGAAATAACTGGGGGGGGGGAATTGACAGTTGCAGGCAGAGCAACTGGTCACATGACTGAAAATAGGAAGTGTTCAAGCAGGATGTTACATTGCTAAACCTTTCCAGCAATAACTTCTCACAAATTTTATCTAGAGATGTGATTTAGTTTTTATTTTGAAGGTGTGATGGAAGGCTTTTTATATAATTCTTAATAGTTTGGAAGAACTTGGCTCCACAGTTACCCTTTAATTAGAGGGATTAAAAGGAAAAGGGGGGAGGAAAGGGGGGAGGGTTGGAGAAAAGGAGGTTGGTGAGCACAGAAATCTCACTTTTTAAAGAAAACTAAAACCAAATTTCAGTTTGGGAAGAACATTATTTCTCATAATAGTTACAATTTTGAATGGGTTTTACCAAACTGTAAAACATAACATAGAGTTAAAGTTAAAGAGCATGTCCACCCTTTTTTAACTTTTAATATATGGTAGGGCTTCCTCCCCCAGCCCCAACCACATTATTATTATATCCAGAAACTCCCCAGATCATTACTTACCTTCCCTAGGGTTAAAAAAAAAAAAAAGAGGGTGAATAGGTTGGACTTGATGGGCGTATGTCTTTATTCAACCTTAATTACTATGTTACTATGTTACTATGTAACCCCCTTGATGTTGCTGGTAACAAGTCAGAACTTAACATAGGAACTGATTCAATAATAGGTGCAACAATGTTCCTGTGCTATTAATCTGCTGGAACCAATCAGATCTTATCTAACTCCAATAATCCAGTAACAAACTAATAGGTTCCTGCACAGACAGACTATTGCATCAGCCCCTATTTATTGAAATCTATTCTGAAAAAGTTCTCATCTTTGTAACATGAACATTTTTTACAAAGCCATTTATTAGCCATTGATTATCATGTTTCCAACAATAAGATTCACTGACTTGGTACGCAAGAAAAATCATTATCCGCACCGAGCAACATAAAGGATGATAATAATCTCTGCAATGTAATTTCTCTGATGTAGTTATTAGGATATTGTAAGGCTGGTGTTTTAAAATGGAGGATTCGTTTATTGTCATTTTCAGATGCAGTTTTATAATGGTAAGGTTAGGGTGAGCACATTTCAAATAAACAATGTATTTCTGCATCTGTTGTATTCAGTTAGATCAACTGGACTTAAAGTTTAGTTCTTGAAGACGTTTCGCTAGTCATCCGACTGGCTCTCTCAATTCAGAATGACTTGTACAAGAATCTGTGGCAATTATGTACCCTGGAAAATCCCAATTACCATATCACAGCCAGGTGTTAAGGGTGTGATTAGATAGTGGCTAAGAGGTGTTATAGGAACGCCCAGAGTAAGGTGTCAAAACAGCATTGTACATGGCAGACAGTTGGTGTCGAACCCCCCCACCCCCCACACACACACCTCTATTCAGGCTTAGTTGCTTTATTTTCAAAGAATACTTAATTGCCCACAGATTCAATTCAGTCATTCTGAATTGAGAAAGCCAGAGTCAGATGACTAGTGAAACATCTTCAAGAAATAAACTTTAAGTCCAGTTGATCTAATTGAATACAACGGATATACCATGACCTGGATGAATGAGAACCTTCACAAGCACAATGCATTTCCGTGTTTTCACAGTTATTGTATTAAGTTTATTTTTAAATAATATTTTTTTCTTCCAAGTTATTAATCAATAAAAAAAACACGGTTGATGCAATACGTTATTAAACATTTCCCATGCTATTAATGTTAGCATTTAGACTAGGTACACACGGGCAGATTTTTTGGCCAGGCAGACTGTTCGGTAATATCGACCAAATAGCATCGGCCATGGCAAAAGATCGCTCATGATTAACCAACATTTCTAATATGGATGAAAGAACAACTGACATTGCTCGATGGCGAGGGGAGAAATAGCGATATGTCGGGCCAGCCTACAGAAGTATAGAAATATCATTCAGCCTGAAATATTTTCTTGTGTGTATCTAGCTTTAGATAACATTGATAGCAAGAGAAAACTTTTTCCCTGTATCTTAATTCTGTTAAAAAATAAAAACCCCGTACCAAACAGAAAAATACTTCAATTATTCCAATAAGAAAACAAGCAGAAAACCTCATCGGCTCATTCCTACTTTTAAATAATTCTCTTTTACATAACGCTATACAGATACAATAACATTCCTGGATTCTTCCCTACCGATTGCTTTCAAATCTTCCATTTTTTAAAAGAAATTTGGTAGAATGCGTATTATTTTCTATTTGAATAAATTGTTGCTTAGCTTTAAAAAAAACAAAAATTAAAAAAAAATCCACTGGCAGATTTATTTTGCAATTAGAAATGGGTCACTGGCAGTTCCTACAATCATGTACATTGACTTAATAGCCTTGATAGCGAAAGGAAAGACATAAAGGAAACTGCATGAAATATTTATGGAACTATGAACATTTTCTTGTAATCTCTAACTGAGAAACCTTTTCGCCAAAAGCAAAGAACAGGAGGTTAGTTCCTTTTTCATTCTCTGCAGGGTATAATATCTACATCATTGGTGAGATTGTTGCCCAGATTGAACCCCTCTCAATGATTTTATAGAGCTAACAGATTGCTCTGCTTTAGATTGGCGTACGGAATCCTTCTGTTAACAATCTGACCTCCTGGCTATCGCTGCATAACAAAACTGCTAAATATCTAAAACATCTTAGCAAGGGATTTTCTCAAATATTTTAAAATATCATTCTCTGCTGCTTGCCTTTCGCGAGGACATTGGCCTAGAGATAATATTTAGAATCCGAAGCATCAGGAAGAGGTGAACTTGGGAGCTGAGAATGTTCAGAAAGTTGAAAGTAAAAACTTTTCAAGCCATTCCGACATCATTTACCGTTTCTGCAAAATCTACAAGGTATTGAATATGAAATTTCAACCTCACCTTTTACTTCTATTTCTTATATCTAACATCTTCAGTAAAACACTGTTCGGATTCGGATTTTAAACACATAATTGCGTAAAGGCATATTTATTCTATTCCTCTGACACTAAATTACAGTTTTTTGTGTTAAAGGTAAAGTAAACAACGATATATTAATTTTAGGTTGTTTTCCATGTATCCTACCCCTTAGTGATTTTATAGGAGAACACACACACACAATTAGAAGTATAAATACTGGCAGCCCTAGAAATACTGAAAGTTCTATACAAAGTTTTACCCCTGGCTGTAGCCCTTGGGTATATACCATAATCATTTTCTCTAGCTGGCAATAGTAGATTCGCCTTCCTTCCTCTTCAGTAGGTCAACCGATGAAAAGGATGCCTGCATTCTTAATGGCCAGGTTTCAATGCCACTATAAATTAAAAATTTGCCATTAAAACATTATTACTAGTGATAGACCCGAACCTACGTTATGAGTTTGGACAAACTCAAACAATCCGAACTCTATCCGAATAGTGTCTGTATGGTCCTGCCCTTGACTTCAGTAGCTCAGTAGGGATCTGAGCATGTTTGGCACACCCATTGACCAATCAGGTAAGAATAAGTGTTAGGAACATTCCAAGTAAATGTGCATCCTGGGTAGACGCAGAACCGATGCCGAATCTAAAATGGTAACTTACTACTGACCAGCAGGACATACAGTAGCAAACAAAACCAAATCAAAGGACTTTTTAAAAAAAAGTTTAATGAATATGTAGAATTACTAAAGCATGTGTTACATAAATAATTCTATTTTAAAACTAGTGATATTTCCCATTGCAGTTCCCCTTTAACTCAACAATCAAACTGTCTTAGCCATTACTTTGATTTCTTTCTATTTTTCCAGCTGAAAGTAAATCCAAAAATATGACTCTGTCAGGGGCAAAGGAGTCCCAATTTATCTTTGTAATTTGCATCTAGAACATTGACATGCTGCGTGTGTCTCCTTATGGGACTGATAATGTTGCAGAAATTGCTGCACATTTATAATTTATATAGTTGTCCATCAAATACGGCAAGCAATTAACTTGTCAAAACACAGTACAATGTAAAAATTGTGTTCGTTGGTAAAATGGCTGGAAGAAAGGAGAGATCTGTGAATATTTCAGTTGTAGAGAAGAATAATAACCAGTGTACAGGCTTTATAAGGAAACCCATGATTACTTTCACTCTGAAGGACAGTCTGTTTGGGAAGGAAAGATATGATACTAAATCAGTATTACCATCTGTTTTTTTGTGTAATCAATCACAATAAAGCTTCTAATTTTATGACATTGTTTTGCTTTTTTATTTTTCTTGCTTCATTGGGCTGAAAAAAAAGTCTGTTACTTTGTGCAGTCCTGTGAGTAGACATACGGGAACCTTCCATGCTCTCCCTTGATACCAGTTGAACATTTATGCATATTAGAGATGGGCGAAACTGTGGGTTTCGTTCCGTTTTTGGGTTTTTGGATCTCGGGAAAATCCGAAGATCCGAAAATCTGAAAACGGAACTTAAATTCGGGACTTCGGAGCGCATTTTCAATTTTTATCAAACGTTCGAGCTATTTACGAAAATTCTCGAAAATCGCCTCGAACATTCGTCAATCCTCAAAATATGATTGGAAACTATGTTCGAGTTTTCGGCTGTATTTTCGAGGATTATCGAACATTCAAGGCTATTTTCGCGAATTTTCGCAAATAGCTCGAACATTTGATAAAAATTTAAAATGCGCTCCGAAGTCCCGAATTTAAGTTCCGTTTTCAGATTTTCGGATATTCAGATTTTCAGGAGATACAAAAACCCGAAAACGGAACGAAACTCAGCAGTTTCGCCCATTCCATAAAAATTGAAAATGCGATCCGAAGTCCTGAAATCCAAATGATCCAGCCAGTTTCGGATGGAACATTCAAATTTTGGAACTGAGGGGTTCCATGTCGGATCTGGGTCCGACTCGGACCCAGATCCCATCTCTAATGCACATTCATGGGTAATGAGGAGAAGATATTTATTAATTGTGAAGAGAAAGATCTTGATGTAGATCAGGACAATAATGAACTGGGAATTGACAGATGAACTAGTTCAAGAAACCTGCAGACAAATGACATTTAGAGATGGATGAACTTCCTAAAATTTGGTTCATTTTTCGAACTTTCGAACATCAGTAAAAGTTCAGGAGCTCGAAACCAAACCCATTAAAGTCAATGGGGAAAAATTGTTTAAAAAGTTTGGATTAAATACAGAAAAAAATCGCAATGGTAACTGTAAATGGGTGTGGCACCTGGGAAATGATCTGGGGAACACATACATATCACCAAAACTACTAAACTACCTTTCCCCACGATCTGGCAATTGGCGCATGCTACATTCGAGGGTTACGGCCAATTCGAGGATTACCGAAATCGAAGGCCACATTTCAGGGTTACCGAATTAGAGCATTATATTTGAGGGTTACCGATTTGAAAATTCGATAATTATCAAAAATAAGTCGTCTCCTATCTCATTACAACTATACTTTTGATTTAGCAAATGCCATTTTGGGGAGTATAGGTTCCCTTTAAAGGGTCACTATACTCAATCAAACAACTTTACATTATCTGAAACTACAATATAAGAGAAGTAAAATGGTGGTACTCACATATTTATCTGTGATTGCTTTGTCATTAAATTATTAGTTTAGTGAGTGTTCCTAATTCCTCCCACCCACCCTTACTCACTGCCTCCTTGTAGTGTCTGCGACACTTGTAAGTTCTTCACAGCCTCACCATGGACACTGCTCTGCTTACACATATCCTTATCCCCCCTGCTTACTTTTCTCTGATTCTCTTAATTGTTGCAGAAACTGTGCTGGCAGGCAGACAAAGATCCTTTTAAGAGGTCAGGGATAGGGAAGATATTATGATTTTTGCTTCTGGAGTGACAGGTCTTTCCTGGATCTTGCTGTATCTAAAGGTACATTTTTTTTAAATTCTATGTTTAGATTATAGATACCCTTTAAAGGTGTAAAAGTTTGTCCATGCTATTAAACTGCATCAAACAACCAGATGTTGCGATAACCCTAACCCATAAAGAACTTGTATACTTTTTTGATGCACATACTTATTTATATAATGACATATTTATTGATATTTTTGTCCCCCTTGTATGGCTTTTTGTATTATCGTATTGTACAGCACTGTGTCCCTAAGTGGCACTATATAAATAAATATATACATACATAAACAAACACATGTACTTGATATCCTGCCATGGTCTTTAAAAGATGTTATGCAGTATACATGATCATTTTGCCTAGCTTGATAAAGTAAACAGAAGTTTCCAAGACATAGCTGTAATGGCACATATACACAAATAAAATGTATGCCGGAGATTACATCATGTCTTGAGCTGTTGGACTCTAAGTGGTGTGCAGATTTTATATGTAAGTAACTCACAGATTTGGATGGCTCAGGTCTCCTCTCCTCTGCCGCTGGTCTATGCTTCAACCCCTACCGGCTCTCGCAGTACCCCTGATGCTCTCACGATACCCCTGGTTTCAGTCGTTCCCCCATGAATTTCTATGGGCCTGTTTTTAGAATTTTAGATTTTGGATTTTTTGGAAGCAATGCAAGGCAAAGAATATTCTTTCCAAACACAATATTCACAACTGTAATACCCAAGACTGTAGAGGAAATAAAACATCACTTTCCTGGGAAAGACAGGCTTTTATCTGTTCAACTGAACAGGAAAGTCAATTTTAATTTGCCACAAATGTTCTCATTTCTGCAGGGCATCTAACCACTGGATATAAATTAGCAGCCAGAGACCAGGGAATGGTTCCTTTACAAACTCCGCAACATCATTGTGAATTGCACCACAGGAACGATGAGTTAAAATGAGCAGATTTCCGTATCAATCCATTGCAGGATCTCAGAGGAAAAACCCATGTTAATGAAAATTGTGGGGTTGTGGTAAACAAAATAAAGCACCGAACAACTGTTAAAAGCAACTTCTATATCCTCTGCACACATACAGGTTTATTCAATAAAAGTTCTTATTGTTTAAAATGGTGCTAATTTTGCCCCAACCAATCAGATGTTAGCTTTCAAATGTTACATAATTTCTGATTGGCTGGGGCAAAATTAGCACCATTTTAAACGATAAGAACTTTTATTGATTCTCCCTGATAATATATAAATCCTTGGGTTTCTCTGTCTATCTTTTATTTATATGCACATATGGGCCATTGTTAAAGGGTATCTCCACCTTCAGTACAAACTTTTTTTGTAGTATAGGGGACTCTAGCCCACCCCCAACAGCCATGTTTGTTTGCAAAAAAGGGTGTGGGTAGGAGGAGGGTGGGCGTCTCCACTACGCATGCCAGAAACCTCTAAGAGGAAAGGTAAGTGGCAGAAACGTTTTAACTCACAAACATGCTCCTACTCTTCACTTTCTGGGACTTTTACTAAGCACTGCAGGGCATCCATTTGGAGCAGAAGAGAAAGGAAAGGATATTTTAACACAACAGTGTGGCCAGTAGTGGGTTAAATTTTAGTTTTGCAGGTGTATCCAAGATAATACCCCAGTATTAGGGGAGCAGAAGGGCTTTGGATGACAAGAAAAGATAAACGTTCTTGGTGAAATATGCCAATGCGGAATAGAACTTCGTATGTAGATTTGGAGATGAATTCTGAAGCCAACGGGTTATTATCAATAGCCAGAAATCGAAGAGGTTGCTGCAAGTGAAGGAGAGGAAGCCCCAATTGTGCTGCATAGGTAGAATCGATGAAATTTCCAGCGGCACCAAAATCGACAAAGGCCTGAGAGGAAAAAGTTTTACCATTACAGGTGATAGTAGCTGGTAGAAAGAGTTTCAGTGGTTCACATTTGGCAGGAGACTTAACATTACCTAGAAGGAGCTCCTCCTTAACTTCTAGGTCCTGGAGTTTCCCGACTTCTGGGGACAATTTCTTGCAAAGTGTCCTTGCCCAGCACAATAGAGACAAAGTCCATTGGTACGTCCGCGTGATTTTTCCTCGGGGGATAGATGCGTGCCACCAATTTGCATCGGCTCTTCACCCGAAGATATGGGTTGCGAAAAGGGCTGAGCAGGCCTAGGAAAGGTCTTAGGGAGGTTGGAACGAGCTGCAGACCTTTCTGCCTGCCGTTCACGGAAGCGGGTATCAATTTGTATGCATAGTGAAATCAAGTCCTCCAATGGGACAGGTAATTCCCTAGATACTAATTCGTCCTTGAGGCGGTCAGAGAGTCCCTGCCAGAAGGCTGCAGTAAGTGCCTCATTGTTCCAAGAAGTCTCCGCAGCAAGGGTACGAAATTCGATAGCATATTGACCCACGGAACGTGACCCTTGGCAGAGCTGCATCAAACGGGAGGAGGCAGCAGAGGTTCTTCCTGGAGCATCGAAGACCTTGCAAAACATACACAGGAAGTCAGTAACATTATGGAAGAGAGGATCGTCTCTTTCCCATAAAGGAGAAGCCCAGGCCAGCGCATTACCCTCCAACAAGGCGATGATGTACCCCACCTTAGCACGATCAAATTGGATTCTGCACTGATTAATGAACCCATGGCAGGCTTGGGCATCACCATCAAACCGCGAGGGTGGAGGTATGCGGGGCTCTCTCTGAAGAGAAGGATCACCGGATCCGGCCATCGAAGGAGGTGGCGTAGAACCTGGAGCAAAGGCCGCAGCTGGGGGTAGCCGGACAGCTAGGGAATCCATGAACTGAGCCAACTGGCCCTGGTGATGTTCGAACAGGTCCATGCGTTTGGACAAAGCTTGAAGAGTTTTATTCCACTCGGCCATAGCCCCCTCAGGCGTTTCCATGGCCCGATAGTACTGTAACAAATGGCCGGACGGCTGGGTACTTACAGTACGCTTTAGGAGGAGGCTGATAGTCCAGAAGGTGCAGGATACAGAGGCTGCTGGGAACTGTAGGCTGGAAACAGGAGCAAGGTGCTGCTGGGAACTGAAGGCTGGATACTGGATACAGGAGGTAGGTAACTGGATACAGATGAGGTGAGTAGACGAAAACTGGATGCAGGCAAGGTAGTCACTGGAGACCGGCATGGTAAGTACAGGATACTGGCAAGGTAAGTACTGGATACTGGCAAGGTGGTCCCTGGAGGCAGGCAAGGTAAGTACTGGATACTGGCAAGGTAAGTACAGGATACTGGCTTGGTAAGTACTGGATACTGGCAAGGTAAGTACAGGATACAGGTAAGGTGGTCTCTGGAGGCAGGCAAGGTAAGTACTGGATACTGGCAAGGTAAGTACAGGATACAGGTATGGTGGTCTCTGGAGGCAGGCAAGGTAAGTACTGGATACTGGCAAGGTAAGTACAGGATACAGGTATGGTGGTCTCTGGAGGCAGGCAAGGTAAGTATAGGAGCAGGAGAAGTAACTTCAGTAAGTTTGGCCATCTCTAATCTCTACTGAGCAACTGAATCAACCCAGGCGCTGGGTAAAGGGCAAGACCATAACAGTCTACTAGGGGTCCTGCTAACAGGAAGTCAGTATTTCATTTGCATTTATTTATATACAGACACAATGCTGAATGGGCAGGTTAAGGTCATTAGGATGGGAAAATACTGCTCTATTTTTCTTTAAAGTAAATGTATTTCTCCTTAAATCTATAGTTTTGCAATTTGTATCACATAGGGAAGAGCAGGCCAAAGGGAAGCACTTCACAAGGCAACTTCATAAGGGACGTATAGCTGGATTGTTTCCACAAGTTTATTAAAATCCTTGAAAATTCGAAAAAAATAACAAAAGTTCAAAAAGTTTGAAATCTGAAAATTTTGTGCTAGTTCAAACTCATAAAATCTGAGTCCAACTCGGGTTGGAGTTCTAGTTCATCTCTAGTCCCAGTAGCACTTCACAAGTAGCACTTCACAAGGCAACTTCATAAGGGACGTATGGCTGGATTGTTTCCACAAGTTTATTAAAATCCTTGAAATTTCAAAAATCCGGAAATCCTTGAAAATTCGAAAAAATTGATTCCAACTCAGGTCGGAGTTCTAGTTCATCTCTAGGCCCAATAGAACTACCCATCTTTCATTTATTTAATAGTATTACCAGTTTCAGGATGGTAGCCTGTTTAAGCCAAATTTCAGTACATCCCTTTCTTATGTTTGAAGCTTTTAAAGGAGAATTAAAGCTAAAATATATATAAGCCTGAATAAATTCTATAATCATCTGTAATTCTGCAAGTTTCTGGCACTTCCTGTTTCTGCTGCCCTACTTCAGAGTTATGATTTTTTCTTTCCTTGCTTAGTCTTGATAACATGGAGGTCACAGAAACTTCATCCAGCAGTTACCTTATAGTTTTGGAAGAGGTGGAGACAGAAGGAGGGTAGAGAGCGCACTAAGCATGTGCAACTATGTGAAAGCGTCCAGGACACACTCTGGCAGAACTAAGGATATGCCAGAAAGAACACTTAAATAGATGATTCTCTCAAATGCAACCACTATCTTTAAATTTATGATTTATAGACTATTCAGGCTTATTTATATTTAACCCTTTATAGTCCTTTAAAGGATAAGTGCACTGTAAAATCAAGTTATGTTCATTTGCAAGCTGCAGCTTTAAAAATACCGTTGCCTTATTTTTTTTACCTATGCCCCTCCAGAGCCTAGCTTTGTGCCTTGGAAGTTGCTGACATCTTGTTACTCGTTTGCTGAATGTTAAGCTCTGCCCCTCTGAGATTTCCTCTGCTTACTCCTGCTTGAGCCTCAAACAGTAATGCCTGTGAGTTCTGTGCACTCTCCTGCTTGAGCCTCAAACAGTAATGCCTGTGAGTTTCGTGCACGTGCGTGTGCGCGGAACTCACAGGCATTACTGTTTGAGGCTCAAGCAGGAGAAAGCAGAGGAAATCTCAGGGGGCGGAGCTTAACATTCAGCAAACCAGTAACAAGATGTCAGCAACTTCCAAGGCACAAAGGTGAGGCATAGGTAAAAAAAAAATATGGCAACAGTATTTTTAAAGCTGCAGCTTCCAAATAAACATAACTTGATTTTACAGTGCACTTATCCTTTAATTAAAAATAATTTTAAAATCAGTGAAATAAGATAAACAACCAATAGTTGTTTATCTTATATATTAAAACAAGAGGTTTAATATATTATTAACAATATAAAATGAACTTTCCAGAGTAAATATACTTTTTCAAAATCCATTTTTACATAATGTAAAAAATTGGTCCTCGTAATAATTTCATTTATTTCCTTAATGTTGTATTTTTTACTTGATCGTGAATGTTCTTGTTTTTCATATGAGCTATCAAACTTGACAGATGAGAATGATTATGGGTTGAGCATTAAGACAAGACTGCCAATGATAGAATAGAATGAGTCTGGCACGGTCTTTCATAAATACACCTGTAGGCAATTATTTTAAGCCAGAGAATACATCTATCACTGTAATTATATAAAAGTTTGTGCATACTATTTACAATGACCTTGCACACAACACATTTGCACATTTCTACTTAGAAAAAGTGATGTTTGGTTTGTGCAGTTCTTTAGCAGTTCTGAAATTTATACTGTAAACCATAAGGGCTGTATGTACAGTAGATGCACCAAATCACAAACAAATGCAAGATAAGAACATATTGGGTTCATTTATAAGAATTTAAGTTTGAATTGCTAACTGTATATTACTGTGGGATAATTACAACTGGGTGTATGCCGTTGCCCTTAAAGGAGAACTAAACTTATTTTTTTTAATCCCAGTGTGAACATTTTTTTCCAGAACACCTATACATTAGATACATTTAAGGACATGTGAGAAATATATTTTGTAACTAACAAGGCTTCCATGTTGTTGCCATTACAACTCACAGCTTATGTAGTCTTCTGAGCCTTGTCAACAGGTGTACCAATTGCAACGCCCCCTGACTGTCTTTATGAACAGATTATTTTCTATACAGATTTTTCCATACCAATATGGATGTCTCAGTTTATTTACCAGCCAGCGTGAATTGCATAGAGCCTTTTTGGGGCAATTTTTTTTCATTCTGTTCCTAGCAAAATATAAAGCTTCTAAATGTACCTGGCTTCTTTGCATATGTTGTGGTGGCCAACCAAAAATGGCTACAGTTTTCTGTGCCATTTTCTCATTTGCACCAGTTTTATATAGGTTATAGGTTACTGTTAATTTGTCTCAGAACTTTTTTTCACTTCGCTCAGCATAAAATAAGTCTGATTTAGCACAGTCTATTTGCTCTACTATTTACCCTCAAATGCTGTAAAAGATGTGCAAGGGTATCACAACTTCACAACTTACACAGTTCTGTAATACAGTAAACTGCAAGTGTGGTAAGGTTTCAGCCTGGAAACAATAAAGAATGCAGCATCCAGGCCGGAACCATATGAGGTACACCCCCTAAAATGCTGTGCCACAGCCAGGTAAGTCACATGATTAGAAGTGAAGGGAGGCACACTCTCCAGAAAATTAATTATTGATTCATTTATTTCTGAGTAACAATACGCCAAACATGCACAACGTTTCGGGGAGACTATGCCCCCTTCCTCAGGTGTAGCCAAACACTGCAGTAACACATCTATAAATAGTGACATCACTTAGCCTTAATGGTGAAACTCCTCCCATATGTGAATGGGATTACACAACAAGTGCAAGTGCAATAAATATATATAAAAATTGTTTGTAAAAAAGATGCATCAGTATTCCAACACAACCATCTCAACTTGATAATATCTACAACATATATAAAAAATGATGTGTTAAGAGATTATATAAAATATATATTATGTGATTGCTAAAATCTAATGTGAAACAATATATAAAAAATGATTGTGGCCTAATATATAAAAATACATATAATAAAGTGACTTAAAACCAATCAGTACTCTTGTCATTATTGTTAAGGTTTCAGCCTGCACAATATTGCATCTCCCTCTATGTGTTTTATGGTTTTATGTGTTTCTGAATATATATATATACACACATACACACACACATAGAGACAAGCTGCACACACATCAGTCTCTATATTCACTCCGAACAGGGTGCCATCTGGAACTTCAAAATACTGTAACACATACGGAGCACTCCACAGGATTTTTCAAAATAAAACTTAACTTTTATTGTATATCAAGTCAATGCATTGACAGCAGAAAGGAAGACAGGCTCCTACTCTTCACTTTCTTGGACTTTACACTGTAGAGGAACCACTTGGAGCAGAGATGTAAGGTAAGGATTTTTTAACATTATACAGTGGGGCCAGTATGGGTTTAAATTTTAGATTTGGGGGTGGACATGCCCATTAAACTTTAAGTTTATGTTATGATAGAAAAATAAACATATTTAAGCAAACAGAAACTATAGGATGTACAAACCCCTTGGGTTCATTATGTCAGCAGGTTCAGAAATGTCCAAAAAAAATTGTGAAGTGGAACTGTGTCTGTTGAAAATTAAATTTCTATGTCAAAACAGTAAAATTTCAATGGTTAATTCGTAAAAATTCTGGTTTTAATGTTCAAAATCTAAAAAATTTGACAGTAATTTTGACCACCAACCCTACCCTCCCACTACGTGAAAAAGCCTTTTTAGGCTTTTTCGAGTGGGGAGGGGCCATTGCACCCATGTGTGGGTGGGGACAATGCACTTGCAAGTGGGCGGGGACATGGCACCCGTGAGTGGGCGGGGCCAATGCATCCATGAGTGGGTGGGGTCACGGTACCTGCGAGTGGGCAGGGACAAATGGGGCTGTAAGGGAAGGGGCCAAGGGGAGCCTGCAAAGGAGGGGCCATGGGGCCCATGAGTGGGAGGGACCAGGGGGGCTGCAAGGGTAGGAGGAGACATAGGGCAGAGTCACATGGTTTAAGAGCAGGAAGCAGGAAGTGCAGGGGACCTGGTGATGTTGCTGCCACATCACACACAAAAATGTAAATATCTCAAAAACTATGCAAAATAAACAATGAAAGTAAATTGCAACAGTTCTCAGGAGAGCAATTCCTATCAATTTACCTAAAGTGTTTTTTGGACCACAGTTCCCCTTTAAAGACAACTATTCTCAGTTTAATAAAATGTACACAAATGTTTCAATGATGCAATACCCTTTTAGTTATTATGTGCCTTTGACTTTCAAAATGACAATAACACAAAGAAGTACTATAAATTAAATGAAGGTTCCAGAAACAGCTAACACAAAACTATTTAAAAAAATCTGTGGCTAATTAAATGGTCACTATACTCACTCAAACAACTGTACATTACCTGAAACTACAATTTGATAGAAGTAAAATGGTGGTACTCACATATATAATTTGTGCTTGCTTTGTCAATAAATTATTAATGTTTAATGAGTGCTCCTAATCACCCCCACTTCTCTTACTTACTAGATACAAACACCAGGGAGCGGACCGCTCCGGAACACAGGTCCGCTCCCTGGTGTTTGTATCTAGTCGGAAGTATCGTGAGACCTTGCTGAGGTCTCACTTTGGAAAGGCAGACCTGCACGAACAGGATCAGCATGAGCAGGACACAGCACAGAGTGGCTGTGTACATGGACGCTGTCGGTGAGCGCTCCTGGCCTGGACCCTGGTACGTGTGTCTTTTCTCTTACTAACTGCCTTCTTTTAGGGACACTGCTCTGCTTAAACATCTCCCTCCCCCCTTCTTTTCTTTCTCTGCTGACTCTTAATTTTTGCAGAACGTGTGCTGGTCAGGGATGGGACATATTATAATTTCTCCTCCTGGAGTGACAGGTCTTTCCCTAAAAATGCTGTGATTTCAAATGATGATATCTCAGTATCTACAAAAAAAGTTTTGGAGCAGTGGGATCTTGCTGTATCTAATTGTTTAGAGTAAAGATACTCTTTAAAATATCAAAATATCAATAAAAAATATCCATAAGAAGTGAACATACATTAACCTTCTTGTAATACTTCCCAAATCTCTAGGACAGCATGCTGTCTGTCTGTCCTGCAAATAGCACTTTATTCATTTTTAAAGCAACGGTATACTTATTTTTAAAACAAAAGTATATTTATGTTTTTATATTTGCTTAAATAAAAAACCTTTTTGAAGTGTGAACGAACCCAAGCCTGTTGCTGTGGATTACTCTAAAAAAAGCACAGAAGGGTGAATCAGCAACAGCCTTCTCACTGAAAAAAGTTAAAAGAAGACTAATGTAAGTTTGCTTCTTATATATGTGTATGTTTTAAAAACTGATTTTAATAGTTACAGCTCTTGATTCTAATTGGAAGCTCCTTTTCTTTTGTTTCCCCCTATTTTACTTTGTAATGCAACTCACGGTCTGAATTGAATAGCGCAACCAGACTACTATACAAAACCTTTTCTAAGAGTGGCCCTTCCCCTGGTTTGCTGCAATAGAACCCAACTTTAATCCACGAGCGCTGAGAGTGAACACATTTAGCAAAAAATATCCATATAGAATGACCATATAATAAACTTTACCGGCGCATTAGAAATATTGACATAAAATGAGCAAATCAATAGAGATGGTCGAACTATTGAAAGTTCGGTCCATTTTCGAACTTTCGAACTATTGGGAAAGTTCAAAAGTTCGAAAGTTCAAAAACGGACCCATTAAAGTCTATGGGAGGCAAATAGTTCGAAAAGTTCGAGTCAAATATAACTAAAATATTAATGGTAACTTAATGTAAATGGCTGTGGGACCTGGGAAATGGTCTGAGGAGCATGTTCCAATATCCAGGACTTTTGTAAAATCGATTTTACTCTCACGCGTGCTACTTTCGCGCTCTTGCGTTCGAACGTTCGAGGTAACATGGACATTTCACTCGCGGATTCGATACTCGCGCATAGGCTGTAATTGAGACTTTACTCATGGATTCGATATTCGAACGGTCGAACATTCGATAAATCATCGAAAGTCCAGAAAATATCGAATGTCCGCATCAGAGATAGTTCAAAAAGTCCGGGTCCGTCCGGAACTCGAAAGTTCGGCTCGAACTCGGGTTCGAGTTCGAGTTCTATGCCATCCCTACAAATCAACATAGACACAATTGTCCCATAGACAATAATATAAAATGGATGTATATATATTAATCCCACATTCGATCGCTCCCATAAATGACTGTCCAGCCTGGGAATTAAATGCAAATATGAATATTCATAAAAAAACTCTTTTTCGTTTTCATAAACCAAACCAAACCAAACCCAGCTATCAGGGGGATACATCCACCAATATATCTATCTTAACAACACAAATTAGATTTATGTTATTGCTTGTTTATACTGTACCTTGTATGATTTCGGTGATCTTACTAGAACGCTTTGTGTTCTTACTAGGTTTAATATTGATATTTGTGTCAGTGCCTTTATATTGATATTCCATTACCAGTGTATATTATAAATATATTATAGCTTGCAGTAACTTTGTATACACCCAATCTAGAAATGAAAACCTACACATGGGATACAAGTCAATTCAAAAAATTTTATAAAATTAGTTTTTATAACTTTAATGTAGTTTTTTGTTGTTGTTCTATACTTTTTATTAAAGTTTTATATTACTAACAAGAAGAAAATAACTTTGTGTTTTCCATCTTTGTATCATTTTTTTTTGGTATCAGAATTTATTACATATTCTATAAATTGTATTAGTACCCTGTTTATTTATAGAGAAGAAGGAGGGGTAGAAGAGAGAAGGCGGATGAAAGGGAAGGCTAGAGAATAAAGTAAAGAATATAGAGAGGTGGGGAGGGAAAGAAGTAAGAAGTAAGTAAGAAGGAAGATAGGTAGGAATTTATTTTTAAATGTTCCCATATTGCATAGAATTTTTAGAAATTGATCTTGCAGTATAGACGTTAAATATTCATTTCTATATATATATACCATATATTATTGATAAGGACATTTATAGGTTTTGTTTTTAATAGAAAATATTAACTTTACCCGATATCCAATAGAATTCTGGTTTCTGTGAATATCATTTGGCTTTAGAAACTATTTTGTCAATAAGATTGTTTTTTCAAATAACAAAGACCATGTAGCAAAGTCGTCCTTCTCTTTACAACTGTTGCCTCGGTGTGATAAATAACTCAGATTTTTGTCATGTTTATCATGGGTAATTAATATTTTTCACCTCGTCTACTGCAGACAGGGGTTTCCTTCAATTTCACAATCTTTAACACCCCTTGAAGGATAAAGAATAGATATTGTCCCACCTGCCATTTCCTTCTGTATTTCAAGGCAACATACCCTGAACATTAAATATGCCTGACTGGGCATAGATAGAAAGACTACAGGTATATTGTATATATTACTTACATATGTGTATTTATCCTTCCACTTTAATGGGATAAAAGACAAGTGCAAATTATTATGTTGGTGTCCTGCCTTGGAAAATAGTTGGAAGAATCACTTTTTAGATAAGACTAATTTAAGTTTTTTCTTCATATCTTCTGCCAGTACAACTAGAGACCTGTCTAATACCTAATGCTTAAAAGTCTCTATGGCTCTGCTCAGAGGATGTTGTGTTGCAATATATCTATTAAAATGGAATGTTAGAAGGAAGGCACAGTACAATATGCACTAGTTCCCAACCACATGTTAATTATAGTTGGGGAAAGAACACATAGGGATAGTTTCCCTTTAATTTTTTTTTTACATGAGTTGTTTGGTAAGCACTTATGATTGATTGGTAGTATGTTACTAATCAGTTCCACCCCCGGCCAATCAGCAAAAATGAGAGAGTTAATTTATTTTCTCTTTAAACGTCAGTGAGTCAAGAAGAGTCTATAAACATCCCTGTTCTTATTTAATACTAGCAGAGTACCTGGCGTTGCCTGGTTTTTCTAAAGATCCAACCAGAACTTGCATCCAAAATTCAACAGACCTGGACCCGCAGCTTTCTAACCAAATCTGACCCATTCAAACTCACTGTGGGTTAGCTGAGCTGCAAATCTGGTAAACTTCGGGGGGGCAACACAATGGAGGATTCAGTATCACACCAACTTCCCCTTTGACACATATTGTACCAACTACCCCTTTAACGTGTATCACACCAACTTACCTTTAACACGTATCACAACAACTTCCCCTTTAACGCATATCGCACCAACTTCCCCTTTAGCACATGTGGCATTAACTTCCCCTTTAGTGCCTATCGCATTAATTTCAACTTTAGCACGTATGGCATCAACTTCCCCTTTAGCATGCAGCACATCAACTTCCCCTATAGTGCTTATCGCATTAACTTCCCCTTTAAGGAGTATTGCATCAACTTCCCCTTTAAAGCATATCGCATCAAATTCCCCTTTAGCACCTATCGCATCAACTTCCCCTTGATTTATCGCATCAACTTTTTTTAGCGTGCATCACATAAACTTCCTCTTTAGCAGCTATTGCATCAATTTCCCCTTTAGTGCATATCGCATCAACTTCCCCTTTAGCGTGTATCGCATCAACTTCCCTATTAGCGCGTATTGCTTCAACCTTCCCTTTAGCGCCTATCGCATCAACTTCCCCTTTAGCGTGTATAGCATCAACTTCCCCTTAAGCGTGCAGCGTCTCAACTTCCCTTATAGCGCATATCGCATCAACTTTCCCTTTAACGTGTATTGCATGAACTTCACCTTTAACGTGTATCGCATCAAGTTCCTCTTTAAGGAATATCGCACCAACTTCCCCTTTAGCGCATATGTGGCCTTTGTTTGTGGGGAAAAGAGACACATGCGGTACAATTACATTTTTCTTAGCCGACTGTGATCTCCATGAGTAGCTGCCAGCCCAACCCCCAGTACAAGAGACTTATCTTGGATTAGCCAGTTTACCTCTCAATCTTGGCTCTCGGCGAACCCCAAGCGAGAGGAGGTGACCGAGTGACATTGTTAAATCACATGGTCTGTTGCTCCTTGTGATTGACAACTCTATCCTCCTATCACAGCAACAACAGAACAAAATCAAGTAAAACATTGTACTAACCTGAACAATCTGTGACATTTGGAATTAACTTTATTCACTTGATTCACCACCAGATGGCAGCACACAGGTTAATTAACTTAAAACATGTGGGGAAAAGGACGTACGGAGTAGTAAAGTAGCCTATGCTTTTCCCCAGGTCCTTATACATAAGTGTACCAAGTCTCATGAAAATTGCCCCAGCCGTTTGGTTTATCTGGAACATACAAGCACACATGCACACATACGTTACATTGAGTTTTATATCTATAGATTGCAAATGTGTGTCTCTTCAAGGTTAGGACAACACCACCGTTGACAGTTTCCAAAGATTATTACTAATGATGACAAACTATTTTTTTTATCAAAGAACCCTTAATGCTTGTAATACAATCCAGCCAACAGCCATCAATCTACATTATACACTTTCTCTAGATATTTAACCTGTAGTTATACACATAGCAATATCTTCATCCAACAGTTGTCCAATGCTAGACCATTCTCAGATAAATCGTGCTGAGGGAATTGGTTGTTTGCCTAATGGTTAAAACTAGAATAGACAAATCTAGAATCCTAGAATAGAATAGAATAGAATAGAATAGAAAAATTAAAAAGATTGTATCTGCCAATTATTGGCAAGTTGTTTATCTGATCTGGTAGTAAATATACAAATATTGTACAATTATACATTGTGCAAAATATATATATAATTTAAACAATCAGCCAATTAGATAAAGACATTGCTGCACATATTTCTGCTTAAAGGGACCAGTAATTAATTGGTTATATACGATCTATTCTGGACTAAGCAATCCATTCAGGGCCCCCATTTTATTTGTAAGATCATTACATTGGAAAAGGCATCACACTGACATATTCAGGAAGTAAAAACAGAAACAAGCGTATTATTAAAGGAGCAATAGAAAACAACATTAAGTATTCAGAACATTTAACAGTGACACCTGTTGGTATACCCCAATACAGCAGGCCGCATTTATATGCATTTATCTAATATACAGCAGGCCCACATTTGACATTTGTGTATGTGAATGTTTATGCAATACACATATATTTGCAAATTCTCCGTTTATACTCTACCTGCACTGATTTCTATATAATCTGAAAGATGATTGGTTTAGCTAAATGTGCTTGACAGCAATAAAGACTTAGCTGGAATATATTCCTTTCTAGTACTTGTTTCTTCTAATTGTAATATCAGTGTGTGTGAGTAATAATCCTCATAGAGACAATTCTGCTTTCTGTTTTTCCTCTGTAAAAAGCTTTCTCCAACCCGTAATAATATGCTAACTAGACTGCTCAAGGGCTTTTCACTTTTATCTCATTTATAATTGTCAAATTGAACCTAAATCCCTACAGTTGCTCTAGAAGAAAAGAATTAGAAGAACAAGTGCATACAGTAAAACATCTAACAGCAACCAGTAAATGATAGACGTAGAATGAATATGCTGGGATCTAGACAGGTTCATTAGAAACTGTATTATTGTGCGACTCTTGGCTGTTTTTAGACAGAATTTTTTTTTTAAAGGGCATGTCCACCCCAAAATGAAAAGTGCTCTGCAGGTATCCCCACCCCCCAACATGTAAAAACATTATACTAACCTTTCCTATACTTACTTGTAGGCTAAGATATCCTTCCTGGTCTTCCCCACCCTCCTCCACCTTCTTCGTGTGCTCACAGATTTCCTAGTTTACTCTGCAGTCAGGGCCATGATGGGTGACATCACGGCCAGTGACTGCAGAATATTTGCAAAGGCTCGACTTCTGAACACTGCTCAGTGTGGGTATAGGAAAGGTGAGTTTGGATATGTTGGGGGGGACTCAATTAGGCATGGATTTTATGAGTTAGGGCAAGCTCTGACTTTTCAATTGTTTTTTTAAACTCGTTTTAGTTTTAAATATATACAGTAAAATTTGTATTTAGGAGTTATATGTTACACTTTTACATAATTGCTGTAGATCAACTGGTTTAACTTTTCTATATCTTTCTACTAGGCAAATGTATTCCTTGCATTAATTAGTTACATTTATGAGTAATAGATTTCATGATTTTTATCTTTTCGGAAGAGGGGGGGGGGGGGTAGGAAGGAGGGGAGAGCCAAATCCTCTTATTCTTATTCGGGGTAAGGGGTTTATTTGAGTCTTTTAGATTGGTGTTCCACCTGTTAGGGCTCCAGATGTTTTTACATTTCTTTTTACAGTTTCTATGTTTATAGATCAAGTTGTGGAGGGAGAGAATGTTGTTAATTTGAATAGAATAGAATATTTCAGCGTGAGGGGGTTCCGGGCCATCCATTTAAGGACTATATACTATTTTAGTGCCCAAACCAGAGATTCTTTTAAAAACATTAATTGGTATGTATTTTCAATCTCCATAGTATTTATCCCCAGCAGGCAGAGTTTTGGGTCCAGGGGAACAGGCCATGGGAGTATATTCGTTAGTAGTTCCGTAACGGTGTGCCAGAAGTTTAGAATTAATGGGCAGTCCCAAATTAGATGCCAAAAATCTGCTGACTGTTGGTTGCATTTGGGACATCTGTCTGAGGAGGTAGGGATATACGATTTAGTCTTTTTGGTGTGAGGTAGGCTTGACGAGTAATATATAATTGGATCAATTCGTTATTGGCAGAGGGGGAAGCTTTAATATGTGCAGTGCCCAGTTTTCCTCATTTATGCTGGGGATTGTTCAGTTCCACATCTATAAGATTGATTCTCTCTGCTGGGTGGAATTTACTGCTATCAGCCTGGTATAAATTTGTGATATGAGGCCTTGTAGGCCTTGGGTCTTAAGAATCCAAATAATGGGGTGCTTGGTTAGTTGGAATGTTTTGGTTGGAAACTCCGTGTGGATGCAGTGTCTCAACTGCAGATATCTGTAGAAGTACAAACAAGGTAAATCAAATTTGGTTTTCAGATCTTCAAAGCTTTTAAGATGGTTCCCTGATATGATTTGTTCAAAGTTTTATATCCCTTTACTCTCCCAATCATTTGATGCGGTGAATGCTGCAAGTTGTGGGTACCATTGGTTATCCACAGGGGAGTTTCAGATGGTATTCCTGAGTATTGTAACAGCTCATTGATCTCTTTCCATATCTTGTGGGTTTGGTTGTGTAATGGGGTGGGTGTGTTGGTCAAACTATAAATGCTGGCCTGAACTATAAGAGGGCAGCATTTGTTCTGCCGAGGTGGGGGTTCCGTTGGATTCCTCCCAATGCCTTAGGTATCTGATTTGTCCAGCCAGGTAGTACTGGCGGAAGTTAGGAACTGCCAGGCCGGCTTCATCTTTAGGTTGTTGGAGTTTGCTGATATTTTTTGATCAATTTTTGATTCGCTTTTTTTTTGATTAATATATTATTTTGTCTCTAAATAATATATATTGTTTATACCATCATTTTTTTATTATTTCCTTCTGGGTGATATTATACTGTTTTTTTGGTTTTTTGGTTTATTGTTGGGTATATATATATTTGTTTCTTTTTTCATATTTTATGTTATGTTGATTATTTCTTTGTATAGCTGTTTATGCCTTTGTTTTTGTTGTATTTATTTGCCTTTGTTTCTTTAAACTTGAAAGGGTGGAGCGTCCGGTTCACTGGTGTGTACTTAAGGAGCTTCCATCCCTACCTAGAGGCCATAATACTTTCTTTTACCTATGATTAAGTGCCTAACCGGCACGAAACGCGTCAGGTCCTAGTATGGTGTGTGACTAATGGTCTAATAAAGAATTTATGATTTTACCTTGGAGAGTCCTTGTGATTCGGATCGCGACAGTGTGCACGCTCCTTCTTCTTTTGTATACCTGTCTCTGAATAATCTCTGACTTTTTAGAACTCTCCAAACTACGAACTTTTGGGTTTTCCAAACTCACAGACAAGTTTCAAGGATTATTGAATTTTCAAATTGATAAGCCTCGACTTTAGCGCTCCATAAACCTAGAATGTGGCATTCGGTACATTTTAGAGTTATCGCCGAATCCGAGGGTTAACGAATAGAGATAACCCTTGAATTACCCCTGAGGAAGTGGAAGCTGTTCCACGAAACACGTAGGGCGGAGTTTGGATGTGTGTGCTCCTGGCCAGGATCTTCTGGACCCAGCAGTGTGTGATTTTAATGATTTGAATAAATTTTGACTTTTTACTTCTACTTACCACGAGTCTGGTTGCCTGCCTCCGATTTGGGAACTTCCCCGTGTGTGGTGCAAATTTCATGCCTATTTGGGAGATAGGACTTTTCAGGAGGTGATTGTAGCACTGGATCCGTGACTACGGGAGAACGCTCCCAACATGTGCAGGTGCGTACTAATTTGATAGTGCTTGAATTACCCTTGCTTACCCTCAAATTTGCCCATACCCTCGACTGTGGCAATGGCTTTTGGTAACCCTCGAAAATTCAATGTGGCAATTGCCCGATTGTGGAGAAAGAATCAGGGTTGTTCAATAAAAGTTCTTATCGTTAAAAATGGTGCTAATTTTGCCCCAACCAATCAGATCTTATTTAACATTTGAAAGCTACATCTGATTGGTTGGGGCAAAATTAGCACCATTTTTAACTTTTATTAAATCTCCCTGTTAGTGTTCAAAAAAGTTTTTGTGATATGGACATTTTTTCCAGACCATTTCCCAGAACAATTTCTCCCCATTGACTTTAAAGCCTCATTTGGAAACTGGTGCAGTTATGGAATCCTAATATACAAAAGGGACATCTTGGAAATAGAAGCAGATTAGAGAAAGGCAACTAAAATATTAAAGAGAATGGAGGGGCTTGACTATGTAGACAGATTAGACAAGTTAAGGCTATTTACATTAGATATCTAACGTTGGGTGGGTATTTGATCAATTTAGACAATTATACAATTTATTAATGTGACATACAATAAACTCTCTGGTGCATTGTTTACTAATAGGTCATATCAGAGGACTCGTGGACATCCTTTAAGATTGGAAGAAAAGAAGTTTCATCTTCAGGTTAGGAAAGGTTTCTCTACAGTGAGAACGGTGAAACTGTGGAACTGTCTTCCAGCAGATGCGGTAATGGCAAGTTCATTAAATAGCTTTAAAAGTGGGCTGGATAAGTTTCTAAAACGAAAATATATTGAGAATTACTGGTATTAATTAGAGATGACCGAACTATATAAAGTTTGAATTTGGACCCATTCAAGTCTATGAGGGAGTGATAGTTCGAAAAGTCTGAGTGATTTACAGCTAAACTAACAGTGATTACTTACTTTAAATGGCTGTGGCACCTGGGAAATGGTCTGGGGAACATGTCACTATCACCAAAACTTCTTAAAACACTTCCTAAAGTCAGGCGGGCAATTGTCGGGTTTTGCGCAAGCTTCATTCAACGATACATTTGAGGATTATCGAACGAACGAACGATCCTTCCTGTTAGAGAACGGTCCTTTCTAGGCTTAGCAGACAGTACTTTGACACCACCTTTGAAATGGGAGACCAGGGTTCGAATCCTGGCTTAGGGGCAGCTATACAAATGTTTGGATTATTATAATACCCTAGTAATATAATAACCATATAATAACCTAGTACTATAATAACCATATAATACCCTATATTATAACCATATAATAACCTAGTAATATAATAACCATATAATAACCTAGTAATATAATAACTATATAATACCCTATATTATAACCATATAATAACCTAGTACTATAATAACCATATTACTAGGTTATTATATGGGGGGCAGCTATACAAATGTTTGGAATGTTATAATACCCTAGTTAAATAATAACCTAGTAATATAATAACCATATAAAAACCTAGTAATATGGTTATTATATTACTAGGTTATTATATGGTTATAATATATGGTATTACATGGTTATTATTTTACTAGGTTATTATATGGTTATTATATCACTAGGTTATTATATGGTTATAATATGGTTATTATATTACTAGGGTATTATAATAATCCAAACATTTGCATAGCTGCCCCTAGCCAGGATTCGAACTCTGGTTTCCCATGTCAAAGGCGGTGCCTTTAACCAATACACTATCCAGTATCTGCCCATTCCCTGTCCTCCCAGAGGACTCATATGCAGGAAGCTCTCTTCTCGATCCCTTGGGAGGGGGGAAGAGGGCTCCCTGCGTATGCCAGAGTCCTCTGGGAGGACAGGGAATGGGCAGATACCTGAACTTTTAGGAGGCACTACAGGACAATAATATGGAGCAGAGGAGAAAAGTAAGGATTTTGTAATACTACACAGTGGGGGAAATTTTAGTTTGGCGGGTGGACATGCTCTTTAATGTGGCTATAGGTAGAAGAAAGGACAGAATGATTGCAGGTCTGTAAATAGCTTCAGAAAACATCTATTTTTAGGGGTAGGACTTATGGCAGCTTATAACACATACCTGTCACAGAGATAGGGCAGTCCGGGAAGAGTAAATTTACAAGACCATAACTTAAGATCCAAAGAAGCTAGAGACATTATCCCAGGCACGTTTGAAATGTACGAGAGGACATTTAAGCTTCGAATTATTGGATGGATTTACCAAAGCCAAAGTAGTTCCCTTACTCACCCACTATAGGGATTGAATATTGTTGTTGCATGGTCAGGATCTCTGTGTAACTGGGATATTTCCTTTATTGTGGCTTCAAGTGTGTTGAGTGCTATATCGGGATCTGGAGGTTTCTCCCCCTTTAACGTGGTGTTAGTAGTTGAGAAGTTATTTGCCTGATGTACTTAGATTATCTCTGCTTTATTGACAATTTAGAGGGTAAATTCAACCTTTGTGTAAATCCAGTGTTTATAGGAGGGAGTGTCTTTAATTTAAACTTATTAGCCAAGTTTTGGCCGTCCCTTGGAGTGGAGTCTAAGCTCGTGCTGGTCTTCCCCAGAGCCCCTAATAGTGAAGATGTTGCACATGCAAAGCAGACACCAGGTTGTGGTCCCAGGGAAAAGTAACTGGTTCCAGAAAATGGAAGCCACTGGAGAGAGACAAAAGTAGTACCTCCTTCCCTCTCCATAGTTACAATCTTTATCCAATATGTATGTGTAGCTTAAAAGGGAACTGTGGTCTCCAAACAAGTTGAATGAATTAAATGAAAGTTATGAAGTTAAATGAAAGGCCAGTTTCCTACCTTTAAAACGAGCCATCAACCACCTCTCTATGTGCTCCACAGCCCAAGATATAAAGAAATGACTTACCAGAAAGTTAATGGGTGGAAGGCTGACATGTGACATTCCTAAGGCTTCTCCTGCCTCAGACTCCCTCAGTGTGTGAGTGAGACAGGAAGTCCCTCCCCCTCCCTGCTGTGTGAAGGACCTGCAGCTGCAGAGAAGGTAAGGGAATCTACAGCCCTTCTCTCTCACTATGTGAAAACAGCCTTTTAAGGCAAAGTTCTCACTGCCTGAAAAGACTGTTTCCACAGAGTTTTCAGGGGGGGTCAGAGTAGCCAACAGCACCTGTAAGCGGGTGGGGCTTAGGCACCCACGAGTGGGCGGGGCTTAGGCACCCGTGAGTGGGCTGGGCTTAGGCACCTGTGAGTGGGCGGGGCCACATGGGGCTGTAAGGGAATGGGCCAAGGGTGGCCTGCAACAGGAGGGACCATGGGGTCCATGAGTGGGAGGGACCAGGGGGCTGCAAAGGGGAGGAGACACAGGGCAGATTGACTGACAGGTTTCAGAGCAGGAAGCAGGAAGTGCAGGGGACCTGGTGATGCTGCTGCCATATCACACACAAAAATGTAAATATCTTTAAAACTATGTAAAATAAACAATGAAAATAAATTGCAAAAATTCTCAGGAGAGCAATTCTTATCAATTTACCTAAAGTCATTTTTGGCCCTCAGTTCCCCTTTAAAGCTACAATATTAACAAGCAAAATTTCCCTTCTTGCAGGTTATATGAGGCTTGTTATACAAAACAACATATACATTATATCTTTTAGTATACTTTCTCATGTAGTGGATGTAGAGGAGGAGGATGCAAAAAAATAGATATGATATATAGAGAAAAGATACAGACTCTCTAAAGAGAAGAAACAGCCCTTTATTAATCCAAGGGACAAAAAGCATTAAAATTATCATCACTGCATAATGTTCATATCTAGTGTCAAGAACACTGCATAGTTTTCAAGTATAGACTAGTGCCAGGCCTGTATCCATGTTTCTAAAACAGTCACTCCATCTAGATGATGTTTCTACAGTGGTAACATACAGTATGCTCTCCATTATATGTGTATTTGCCTAATTGACTATGCATATGATATACTGATTCGTGGCTATAGTCTCTTTGTTTGGCATATTCTTATTGCACTTGACGCTAGATATGAACATTATGCAGTGACAACTTTGCTAATCATAATTGAAGTAAAAAAGTTTAGAAGTTAGGACCTTCCAGATTGGGATTACCTTGACGTGGTTGGAAGGCTTTTCATTCACGTGATCACAGTAATGTATACTAAAACCCCTTTGTTTATAATGTATGCCAGTGTGCAGATAATATATTGTATGGGGCCTAGGAATGTGCATTGATTAATGTTAATTAATGATTATGTTTGTATTAATAAAGGACTATTTGTTTCTTCTCTTGAGAGCGTTGTGATCTCTATTTTTTCTCTCTAAATTTTAATAGAAGCGCAGGAACGGTGATTGAGGGGGTGTATATTTCACCCAGATTTCTGTCCTATGTTTAAGCTACAGGGAAATAGTGCATGTGGAAAGAAAAAACTGGCTATGGGTCTCTAGAATTAATGGAAGAAGTGTTGGGTGGTCCTCCGCTCTCTTAACTTTTACATGTTCTGAAGCTTGCAGGAAGGAACTAGGGTGAAAGCCTAATAGGCTGAAAACATGCCTCGGCCGCTAGGCCCAATCAGGATATTAACTTTAGGGCTTGCAACATTGTTGCAAGTGGGGTATAAAGCCCTAAGCAGGAAGCTTGGCACACTTCTTTCAACCCAGCCTAACCACAGCCCTCAAAACAGTGACCCTGATGGGGCGCACATTTTGTCACCGCTTGTCCACCAAGGGCACCACCTCTCCCCACCACCATATTCGTGTATCTAGGCATATGAAAGCAGATTTACATATGTGGCAACTTTTCCTGTCTGAGTTTCAGGATTCAACGTATCCAAAAGAACAGTAAGACGGAGGTGCACACCGATAAATAGAACCGGGACTCCAGGTAGGTAAAATCAACTTCTGCTTTTATTTAACAAACATGTGAAGACAAACGGAACACTCCAGGTCCCATTACCTGACGCATTTCGTACCAGGTTGGTACTTAATCATAGGCAGAGATTGGGATGAGGAAAAATGAGGGGGAAGGGCCTTTATATACAAAAGCCAAGAGAAGTACCACCCCCCATGCCGTTATAGATTGAGGAAAACACTTCAAACTGGGAGTGCAGATGAGCGGAAAAGGATCAATCCAAAAACAAGTAAAGTACAAAAACCCTATATGAAACAAAATTAATAAAAGAATACATATATGATCAATACAAAATCATAAACCAAAGTATACATACTAATAACATGTATCCATAATAAATGGAAATAAAGTGATGAGTATCACATTCATGAAACGAAATTAACAATAAAGGAAAATCATCAACTAAAAATTCCGGTTCCATTTATCGGTGTGCATGTCCGTTTTATTGTTCTTTTGGATACATTGTATGCAGCCAAGGCGATGGGCTTGGGGCTTGTTGCACCCGAGCCACCCTTCGAGTTTGGTGAGTGTATTCACGCTATTTTCTTTATTCTGGATGCAAGTGATCCCTGTTTAGAAAAGCCGTTTTTCAGGAAAACTGTTTCTTCAGCGACGGGTCTGGGGCATGAGCACCCGGACCAGCAGCATTTACATGTGAGTAATTCATGCAAACCAGCTCACATTTTCCATGTTTTTTATTATTATTTAGAACTTACTAATTTCAGGTTTAGTGGTCGAAGTCTGTTTCATTGTAGCGCTTTGAGTACTCGTATGGGTGTGTACACACTCTTTTGTATCCCTTTTTCAATTTAGTGTATCTAATTACATATGAGTTTCAGGATTCTACATATTGGAAGACAGCTGACACGTCCATTGAGAAACTTTACCTTACAGATGCAGCAGCCAGCAAGTGTTCCGGCGGCCTTTTTTCGGTGACCATTGTTGCGCCGCAGCGTGGCCTTCTTAATGGACACTCCTACCTATTTATTGAGCTATTTCCTAGTATAGTTTCCCTTTACTTGTGGGATTCAGCTTTCCAGAACCAATGTATAATATTTTGGTGTGACAATTTAGGGATAGTGAACACAATCAATAGACAAACATCATTGGTTTCGTGCTACGGGAGCCCTTAAACCTCAAAAGGCACTTGTCAGTGCAGGTCCCTGTCCTCCCCACCGGCGCGGATGTGTGCCCACCCCCCCCCCACCCCTGTGAAAAGAAAAAATGAATGCTGCACATCACGGCACCGATATTTTTGGGGAGTGAAAACTAGTGCATTTACAAATACGGCGATAATGGCAATTTTTACACAACGATGTGTGGCGGCATTAAAAACGCGAAAATAACGGACCTTTCTAAATATGCCCCTTAGTACTGATATGCTTCAGACATAACATATGGTTTGACATGTGACAGGTGTTTAAAATTCAGCAGCTGATGCACTCTCGCTTTCAGTTTGTCGCATTGAGAAAACTATGACCAGCAGTACAAGCCAAGCATCTTGTGGTGCCACCCAATCACTTGCTCCAACTTCCTAAAAAGCCTATTGCAGAGTCTAGTGTGACTGGGCCATGGCAGCCATAAATGGTGTGCCTATCTCCACCCAGACCGGTAGAGTACACACCACGCTAGCCTACTTGGCAAAGCTGAAACTATTGGGTATGGCAGGTCACACCATGGAAAAGAATATCACAGCTTTATCCTTTTGTTTTCACTCTTTCAAATGGGGTGACATCCCTAAGGACTTCGCCATCCGCTGAATAGTGATAGAGTGGAAACTAATATAACAGATGGCAGATGCCCAGTTTCTCACACATTATTAAAATCCCTCAATGATCACTTGCCCAATGACATATTATGTCTTACAATTAAGCATTCTTGTTTCTAAAACAGACCCATATGGTAAAGAGCATTTAGTATCTCTCTGCCATTCTAGGTGCTACGTTTGTCCAGTTGGCCTACTTCAAACTTATCTGCAGATTTACCCACAAGGCCAAGCCCCCTTGCCAAGCTTCCGGTCAAGATTACAATTTATGGGTGTTTTTAGATCATGTCTCTCCTCACTTTCCATACCTACAGACAACTATTCCCCACACTCTTTCCACATAGGGGCAGCTACTAAAGCATTTCTAAAAAGTTTTTTCAAAAAATAAGCTTAAACTGCCTAAAAAAAAAAAGCTGCTCCTGGTTAGATCTTGTGTCACTCTCACATATACTGGGTTGCGCAACAGGTGGATGCCAGACCTCTGGGTAGAAACCTTGGTTTTATTCCTACGAGAGTCCGCCTTACATGGAGAGGTATCCATGGCCTCGATTGTTGCCTGAGTTTTTACAGTTGCAAAGTATGTGCGGTGAGCCGATCTCATCAAAGACATAAAGCACCTATTTAGCGCCTAGAATGGCACCATCGGCCATGATTTACCAGCATGTCCAATCCGGACGAACAGGCGATGGGTTCACAGCTATGGCTGAAACCAGCGCATATTTTTCGGCCCGATCGGCCAATACACACAAGTAGTCTGGTATTAAACTTTACAACAGATTAGTTTAGTATGCTATTTTATTATAACAACTTTATTTAGCTATTTGTAGTCTATTGTGTAGTGTAAAATTACATTACATTTTACATTCTCCTGTTACTTCTATACGTTTAAATTTTCATCATAAACAACCAAATACATCTAACCACAAGGGATATGTTAAGTGGCCATGACTGGTGTTTACAGCAATACTATATTTTACATGGTGACTGACAAAAAAAAGCCCTTTACTAGTCTATTCATGACAAAAAAATAGGTAAACATGGATCCATGGTTTACTAAAATTATAAAGGTTTTTGTGTCTGTTACCAAAAAAAGGGTAAAGTACTGACAGCCTTTTGAATGAGAAATTACAAGGAATCCCCACTTTGAAAACACAGGGCTACTGGACAGCATCAAATAACATTAAACTAGCCATTATTATTAACGGATTACCACAAACATCTCTCTTTACAGAAGTCTAATAATTAATCTGACATCTCATTTTGCTGCACTGTGAAATCAACCATTGCTTTATAGTCAATGCACATTTTGCCAAAAAAATAATTGTCATGCCCTTGTGCTGTTTTAAATTAATACAATTGCAATTAAAATGACATCTAGAGAAGATGCTCATTAAATCATCCTCAGTGCTGCAATTATGGGATGTTATAAAATTACTAATAAAAAAATATTTAGCAAATCCAATTATTAGGAAATCGTTCTAAAATTGATAAAGTAAGAGAAATTTAGCAACAGTTTGGTTGCAGAGTGACATCTGGTAAATACATTTAATCATATAAATTATATGAGATGACCGTTTTGCTGTATTGCTTTGCTTTGCAGTTAAAGATCACTTATGTTGCTTGAAATGGTTGAAAATGCCCTTTGTGCTGGATTGCGATTTAAAATGCGGAACGCAAATCACTATCGCGTTTTCAATGATATGAAAAAACGCAAGCGCAAACACAAAAAAAGTGCAGCAGTGTGGCCTAGCCCTAATTCACCATAAAGTTGACTCCACTCTAGCAGTGCATGGAAACTTTACACCAATCCTTCGCTCACTGCACTGGCTACCAGTACAATGGAGAATACAATGGAGAATACTCTTCAAGATTGGGCTGTTGACTTTCAAATTACTGCACAATCTCAGCCCTGCATACATGAAGGACTTGCTGAAGCTGCACCACACCTCTCACAACCTCAGATCAGCAGGTTCCATAAACTTGGTCACTCCCAGAGTGCACCTCAAAACCTTTGGAGAGCTTTCTGTCATGCTGCCCCTACCCTTTGGAACTCCCTACCACACCCAGTAAAGACAGCCTCTTCCCTGGAGTTTTTCAAATCCAGACTGAAAAGCCACCTGTTTAGCCTGGCATTTCCGGATTTATAGAGTTCTTCCTCTATACCACAAAATACCAATCAACCAATTATTGGTCTGAGCCATGCTTACAGCGCTTTGAGTCCTATGGGAGAAAAGCGCCTTACAAATGTTATTTGTTGTTGTATTGCCTTTTGCATGTTAAAACATGTGTGTCTCACACTGCTAGTCCACTTCTGTTAGGACATAAATGCCACATCACTTTGGTCTTTGAAATCTGAACAAAACTTCGGTATCATAAACGGAAAGAAAAGGCCATGGTATCACTACGGTATCAAAAATGGAAATAAAAGACCATGGTATCACTACGGTATCATTAAAAAAAAATGGTATCCATAACCGTAAGTAAAATAAATAGAAATATGTTATCGCCCTGGTAACATAACAAATTCTAATAAAATAAAATTTGGTATCTCTCCGGTACCATCCCAAAAAACACTTTTGGGTATCACTCCGGTACCACTTATATTTGAAAAAATAAACCTGTAAGGTAGGGGTGGCAAAAATGTAATCCACCTCAGGGAACATACTTTCTGCAATGCCCTGGGAGGTATTAAAAAAGATGAAAGTTGCCTCACTTTGGAAAGGATCTGATGTAGATTCTGTGGAGGGGATTGGCTGCCACAGAGTTTGGGACAGTTGGGTATGCATGGGATGAGAAGGTGGCCTTTGAAAAAAGGTGGGGGGGACTCTTTGGAGGGGATAGGTTGCCACAGAGTTTGGAACAGTTAAGTATGCATGGGCTGAGAAGGTGGCCTACCATCCATACCGGCATATTGGGGCTATGAGTTCTGGAACCGAGGCAGCTGATAAGATGCATGTGGAGGCATCTGTTTCTCATACGGTGCTGGCAGTATGAGAAATGCGGAGGATATTGTGAAACAGGCATCACTGGCTGCATATATATGCCAGATTGCATTGGCTTCATGGACATATGAGGGGCAAATTGTTCCATTGGCTGCTGCACTGGTGCACTTCTAGGGATTTTGGACTTGAGTACATCCAGCAACTCAACTGTAGTTTTCAACCACTTGTCCTCTGGCACCTTCTTCACGATTGGAATCAAACTCATGGCAAAGTGATATTACTTGCCAGTTTCTACATTTTCATCTCTCGGTGCCTGCTGCTTGGATTCCAATTAACTGATTACCGACCGTTGTCTTTAACAGGCCGCCAGTGTGTTTTCATTTCTTGCACTGCATTTAAAATGAATATTTGTAGACTTCAAATAAAACAACACAGCTACACATATAACCATACATGCACATATCCATATAGGTATATAGATGTCAATTTCATAAATAAGAGTTGTGACAATTACCTTTCTTATCCCTCTGCCTGGGGGCTAAGTTGATCCAATGATCCTCATAGAGCTCCTTCCCAATCTCCAGCCAGACATGTTTGGCCCTGTACAAATCTTTGTACAGGTCATTGGTTTTGTCATAAATCTCAGGATTTATGACAAAACCAATAGGCGTGAACTTTATTGATTAACTCCTCAGTGGACAGGGTTTTCTTAAGGCCAGCCATTACAACAATCACCACCACACCCCAAACCAAAACCACCACACCACACTCCAAACCACCACACCCCAATCCTACCACACAAAACCTCACACTGCTCACACAATACACAGCTTCAAACTCCACAAACTGAAGCAAAAATAAACACAAACCACACATTTTTGTCAAAATAACTTCACTCCTCTCCTCAAACAATACCTGCCTCTCTCGCTTCACTACACCCTCAAAGAAACAGGATGTGACTCACACAGAATATGCTTAAAAAACCCCGCAAACGCATGCGTTGTGTCCGCTGGTATCCACTTGTGTCCGCTTTTTTCATCCATAGACTTTCATTGACATGCAATTTTGCAAAAGCAGAGAAAAAATGGTAATCACATCCGTCAGCAAATCGCAAGCACATGTAACAGATCGCCACGCACAGTGTGGTCTACTTCCCGCACTTTACATTATATTTTCCTTGACATTGTGATTCCTTAGGGCTAGGCAGACTGCTGCGATTTTTTTGCGTTTGCATTTTTCCCCCCCAAATAATTGGAATTGCGGCAACGCACCAGAAACGCGCGTTTTTGGGTGTGATGCGATTGCATTTGCGATTTGCGTTCCGCATTGTAAATCGCAATCGTATGCGTTTTCCAATACTTAATGAAAAAACGCATGCACAAACGCAACGAAATTGCATGGGATTCCATGTGCGTTTGCGTTGCAGTGTGGCCGTGCCCTTATACAGCATTTTTCTGTTTTAAAAAGCAGGCATAAAAATGATATAATTGATAACAGTGAAGCTGTGATTATTTATAACATTATCAGGGTTATTCAATAAAAGTTCTTATCGTTTAAAATGGTGCTAATTATGCCCCAGCCAATCAGATGTTAACTTTCAAATGTTAAATAAGATCTGATTGGTTGGGGCAAGATTAGCACCATTTTAAACGATAATAACTTTAATTGAATCTCCCTGTATGTTTCTGGGCCCTCAGAAATATCAAACCCATATTTAAAGGGAATGTCCACCCCTCTCTACAAAAATCTATATATAAATAAATCTTGCATAATACCCCCCAAAAACCTGGACAATGTTTTATGTAAACTTTTTAATTCAGCTCCCAGACTGAGATATTATACTTACAAGCTTCTCGATCCACCGCCGCTACCGGTCTCCTCACTCTGTCTCCACTGTGGCTGCTCTGTTTCTTTTGTGTTCCCGAGCAGCCGCAGTGGAGACTGCTCCGGGAATGGCAGTCAGTGATTAGCCATGACGTCACTGTCACGGCCGACACGGACTGCCTTACCTGGAAGTGCAGAGCCACCGTGGAGGATTGAGCATCTCTGGCTGGGAGCTGAATTAAAAAGTTTACATAAAACGATGTTCAGGTTTTGGGGGGTATTGTGCAAGATATATATTTTTGGTGATTCCCTTTAATGGTGTCCTATATCCTTTACTGTTTTTAGAATGAGTGGTTCAGGTCTGAAGCCCAGCAATATAATTCAGTCAGGCCCAATGAAACAAACAAATACTAATAATTGTTTATAACTTTATATAATTTATTGTTCTGATAAGAAAACATCTTATCAAACTTCCCTGATAAGCAGCAGACAGCTGTCCCTCACTAATACAAACATATGCACATACACAGAGAAGGAACAAATAGTAAAAAATAAACAGACACAAAAGCCTTAAAGGGCATGTCCACCCCTTTTGATATAGTGTAGGGCTTCCTCCCCCAACCCTTAACCGCAATATTATTATGTGTAGAAACTCCCCCGATCATTACTTACCTATCCTCCGGCGTACTGTCCCGGCCCTCTGCTTGCATGAAACTGGAAGCAGGGGGCTGCACCGGTAGCTGTGTCCATGATTGACTGAGAGGCAGCCAATCACGGACGCGGCTACCGGCAGTGGAGAACGCCGGGGGAGAGAGGTAAGTAGAGTTCGGTGGAGTTTCTGTAAAAAAGAATATAACGGTTGGGGCTGGGGGAGGGAGCCCTACAGTATATCAAGGGGGATTTACACTAGGGGGAGAGCAAAAATGGAGGGAGAGGGCTGCAATGCGCATGGCAAAATTCTCCCGGAGAAGAGACAGGAGGCAGAGTCCTATATGGACTATGCCAGGCTCCTGGTGGCCAGTTTTCTGGACTTTGGAGGGGCATAGCAGGGCAGCCATTCGGAGCAGGGTTGTAAGGTAAGAATTTTATTACACTACAGAGTGGGGCCAGTAGTGGGTTAAATTATAGTTTTGGTGGAGTACATGCCCTTTAAGCCTCGTACACATCTGATTGTGGCCACGATCCATGACCCCTGAGCGTGTTCAGCCGATAATCGTGCATGCGTTTGTTCAGGGGTCGACCTCCGACTGAACGCATACACACGCTGTTATTGGTTGGTACAGCCGTTCGTCGCAGGTATCTATCGGGTTTGGGGGTTGTGGCCAAAATTGTACAGGTGTAGGATCCTTAAATCGTGGTAAAGAGTGGTGGATGCTTGCTTTTTAAAGCAAAAGTAAACAGTGATTTTGTAGTAGAAAGAGCACCTGACTGTACATTCGTCTAAAAAGTCCATCCAGTTGGTAATATTTGCTATACTAGCAATTTCATTGTGCCTAGAGCTGCTTGTAAAGCTACAAGGTAACTGCTCTGAGTCCACTCTGCTCTCTCCTGCTGCTGCTAAAAATTAGGCAAGAAATATACATAAAAAAACAACCCCCCACCCACACCCACACCTAGGGGCATCGTTATAAATGATCACCATTTCGCTATAAAAGGACACCGTAAGGGCAAATATAATTTTTGCTGTATTTATAAAGCCGATCATTTTTGCCACAAAAAGTGCCACCCCAGCAATGTGCACTGGCGGCATTGCCATATTCATTGCGCTAAGTTAGGTATTAGAAAATGGCTGCAAGCAAAGGTAAAAAAGTCATCTTAGTAAAAGTGGATTTCGACGATCGTATAAGAGTTAATGCAGGATAAAAAGTCTAACACCCCCCTGGACCTTTACTGGTATTGGGAAACACTACACAATGTACTGATACCTTCAAAAGACCCACTGGCAGGCTAGACATACAGTATGGGCTGATTGGCTGTTGGATGGGTCAAACATGTTCAGATCTCTACTGAGCAAGTGAATTAACTTAGGGACTGAAACTATAATGGACAGTATAATGGGCAGATTATGATCACTGAAATGAGAAAATACCCCATTTGGTGATGAACTTCCCCTTTATGTGTACAAGTAATATCACAGTAACAACAGTATTATTTGTGTAATAGGAAGGAGAGGGCCCCCAAAATTTAACCTATGCCTTGGGTCTCCATTTAGTTTTAATCTGGCAATGAATTCCATTTATTGTCATTAAACATAAATTAATGAAATAAAATCATAAATAAAATAATACCTTTTAACATAATAGTATTCAACATGTTAATAGCCTTCTAGATAGAAAATTTAAAATCCATTTGCAACACACCCCTTAAGGTTTGCAATTTAGAAAACAAAATTCAAAGGTATAACAGTTTTAAATGCTGTAATCTAAGAATAAAAGCATCACATTCAGTAAGAGTCAGCACCGTCCAAATTTGACATACAAAAAGAAATTTTAATGACATACAGTACTTAACTGATCGGTTTGCCTTATACAGAACAGCTTGCTTTTGAGTCTTCAGCACAATTCTTTCAAAACATTTGGCAACATTGTTAGTGCTACAAGTCTAAAATCATTTAGATTTTATAAACAAGCTTCATATAAATAAAGTTTAAAGGGCATGTCCACCCCCCAAACTAAAATTTGCCCCACTGTGTAATTTAAAAAGAATCCTTACCTTTCTCCTCTGCTCCTCATGGTTGTCCTGCACGGCCAGATGAAAATCCAGAAAACGGAAGAGTTGGAGCCTCTCTGTGTGTAATACGGTGCCTGCTACTTCCTTGTCTTAGAGGACTCTGGCATGCTTAGTGGAGATCTCCAACCTCCCCTGGGATCCCTCGGCGCTGCAGTAATCTTCTCTTAACCCCCCCCCCAAACCTGCAATAATGCTTTTAAAAATAAAAAAAATTGCACACACTGTAGGAACCCCCCCAACCCTAAACACTACTTTTATATATACGGTCAGAAATGTACTTTCGCAACCTCATTCCCTCGGCTCTCTCTGCTGACCATCGGCAGCTGCATCTGTAATTGGCCAATCACAGACACAGCTGCCAATTTGATCCCTTCTGCCCTTCCGTTCTCGAAAGTAGCAGAAGAGTCAGTGGACGAGGGAACGATGGTGGGCAAGTACATTTCTGGGCAAATTTTAAAGGTAGCGTTTAGGGTTGGGGGGTCCCCTACATTATTTGAAGTTTGGCATTTGGGGATGGAGATACCTTTTAAGGCCGGTTATCTTCAACCAATTAAAAAAGTGTGTGTTTTTATGCAATCCAGGAGGTTCTCCAAGGACACTTAGCCTGTAACCTAATGGAGCTACAGTATAATCTGGCAACCTGTGAATTCATCTATAGAGCTGTAATGAATTTATGAACACCAAACTATGACATTTATGTTTCCACTGAACATCCAAGGATGAGTTTCTGGTGTTCCAGATCTCATAGACAAGAGGTATTTATATTCCTCTTGTCTGTGGTTGGGGCCACACTGTGCCGGACGGCAATATAGCCACCCACATTGACATGAATTGTGCTGTGATTCTCATGCGCTTAAAGTGCATGAAAAATTATTCTGGTGTGTCCTAGCACTAAGGCTACTTTTTGATACACTTTTTTCGTATCGTGTCTAGATGTTTCCCCGCTTTAAGGGAAACACTCAGAAAACTATCACAAACCTGTCCATGTGAAAATAGCCTTATAAAGCTTTTAAACGTGGGTCTTTTTTATATACAGTTTGCTCATATTATGCCCCCACATTGTAGAATTTATTAATATAAATTATGTCTCAAATTAAATCAGGATGTGGAGTAGAAATCAAATTCTAGAATCTCTTATTTATCTCCTCTGATAAAATCAACTGGCGTGTGCCTTCTGTTTTAATAGACTGTCTTGCGATTTGAGATAGTTCACTGAACAGAAGCTTATCAGCCCTGTTGGAAGTTTCCGTGGTCAGAAAACCTTAAAAAAGCTGAAATCTGCTCAGTGTAGTTTGGCACAGCATAGTTTGAGCGGCACCATCATGCAGCCGTGGTCCCATTAAGATCAATTACTCCCATTTTATTTGCATAAAAACTCTAGCCTGAACTCTCCCTACCTTACTTTGTTACATTTGTCTAAAAAAGAACTATGCAAACCAGAGGCCTATTTTGTACTAATGATGGCTCAATAAAGCAGAAACTGGTCTGTAACTATGGTTTTGAGTGGTTCCAGATAATTTCTGCTAGCAAAAGCAGCCGCGCAGGTGAATTTTGTGAATCTCAATCTCATCACAATTCCCTTGTTAAAATGAATGCAGATCCTTTATAAATGGTTTAGCTTGACTTAAGATGTGAGTGGAACACTTGGTAAATCTCTCTGAAAGCGTTTTGAATTCAACACTTTCTTCAAACAATAGTGTGGAAAAAAAGATATTTTATTGGAAATATAATTCTAGATATTAATGTAAACAAGCTTAATTCTGGAAATAGCAGATTATTTGTGGTTTAAGGCATTATACACAGTATCCACAAATAGGTCACATCATAACCAAAGGTCCTGTGTCCAGAAGGTTGTGGTTTCTACAGTTAATAATACTAAAGCATGAAGCATATTTAAAAAAACAAACAAACACATAAGGTAGGCTGTGAATCAAGGAAAAAAAGAGAATGCAAGTAAAGGACTAACTTCACATTATATAAAACAATGCAGATCAGTAATCTGAAGCAAATTTTTCATTAAGAGTAAATCTTTAAAATAGAGGCTAAAAAATATTTTAAGTTACAAAAAAAAATTAGTCTTTTTCTATTGAAGTGAAATAATCCATGTGTTGGAATTTGAGAACCTCATTTCCCCAACTGGTCCAGCCTGGCTGAAGGTTACGTGCAAAGAGTTCCAAGCACTCTACACCTGGCTCGACATATTCTTTTAGAACCTCTGCAAAAAAATATGAGAAACACAAAGAAGACATAGATGAAGAACAAAAATCAATCTTCTTTCAACTATTGGAAGATGAAAAACTAGAGTATTTCATTAAAAAGAAGACAGCAAATTAATTTCAAGGATTTCATCAACAGCTTCTACTATTTATAGTGAGGAAATCATTTAAAATAAGCGCCCTTGAGATTGTGAACAATACAGTCAGAGCCTTCAAAAGGTCTGATTTATCGGTTTTCATTTAGAGACAGGGAATGAGGATTTTACCGCCTACACAGGTGACTTTTCAATTTTTCAATAGAGTCATCATTGTGCTCCAGAGAAAGCAGTGACAATGTTTTAAATGTTTACCGTATAATGGGGACAATACTCCCCTGCAAAAGATAGAACAATTAGAACAGAACGATAAGGTTAAAGCCGGAGGACAAGGACTATGACCAAAACACCTTACTAGAGGCATACTGCACTATATTGTAGTGCATAATTCAGTTCAATTGGAGTTTTCTTTATGGTATAAAATCCTTTTTTGACAAATAAAACAATAACACTGATATTTATAATATCAAAATAATTCCCTTGTGGAGCACTTGTAAGTCGGCATAACCAACGTTTATTTTATTAGCATTTTCAGTCTAGAGGTCAAACTTCTCCCCTGGTTATCAGCCTGGTAATGTTCTTTACATGCAGTTTTGCCAGACTGATACCTAGACACTGATTCCAAGCAGTACTGAATAAGAAAAGGTACAAGCAGAAAAAGTTCAAGCTTTTTTGGGGGGAAATCCTCTTACAATTGGAATGTAAACAGAGATTAGCATATAGGGTAATGACTATTCTAATTTATCAGCTATTAATAAATTCAGTACTGTTGGAACTGAGGAAGGGAGTATACGTATATCTTTTGAAAGCTTGATTATACAAATGAGCTGTAAGGTCACATTAAAAAGGCATCACCATACACTATAGTACTACTCTTTTTACTATATTCCATTGGACTAACCTTGCTACAACAATTTTATCAGATATTGGCAAAAAGTAAACCCAGTCATAATATAGTTATAATTTGCCTTGTTTAATGTCACTTAGCATACAGTCACTAAAAGTAGTCTTTTTTTATTCGGACCAGGAGATCTCCAGATAATAAGCCATTATTTAGTTTATCAAGCATATCACTTTAAGATAAAGATTTCTATATGTAACAGACATTACAACATTTTTATTTGCAGAGTTGACCTCTCGCTGTGTTAAGTAGAAAGTTCATGGTAACATATCTATCAGACTTTCTGTATAGTTTGTTCTTTAGTGGGGGCTGCTAAGTAGTTGCTATTAGGCCGCATGAAATAGTACAAATGTAACAAAACCATTCGTTCTCTTCATATTTGAGGGGAACAAATGATTTAGGGCAAGGTTATATTTGCTGCCATTGTTCCTCCAATGGTGAACTATCTGGCTTTTCCTCCTATATTAGATCTAACAGGTGGTCACCTAGGGTCCCTAATATAGTTGATAATAATGTATGATAATGCCCTAATCAGATAGATCTAAATAATGGCCAGAGAGTTAAAAAGGCATTTGGGCTGTAAGGATCCAAAGGCTTTTGTTTAGAGCTACAATAAGGAAATCTGGATCTAAGGTATAGAATGGAGAAAACTTTGGGAGTACAAGGTTTAAGTGAAGGGGTTAAAGTTATAGGTTCCACATCTCCTTAATGAAAAACACATACAGTGCTGGGAGGGGACCCAATACCTCTTTCCTGATAGGTCTCTTTGTTTCCATGAATGTACGCCCACCATTTGTTATGGATTATGTAGCATTCCATATTGTGATGTCATTTCATTGCCTATATAAACCAGTGAGCAAATCTCTGTATCAAGGCTGGCAACTCAAATCACTGTGCGCTGCTATCTTCCACGCGTGTTTTACCATAAAGGAACCTGCCTCTATCAATTTGGTCTCTGAGTGATATTTACCCAGGGGTAACAAAACTAAGGTACCCTATTTGGATCATCAAGATCTGCTTTTAGTTTTTGACTGTGTGTACAGTATTGTAAAGTTTTGTAATGTGCTTGGCACCATTAGGTTTATTTACAGCTAAAGTTTCAGAGAAGATTGAACTGGGAATTCAAAGTTGTGGAGAAGCAATAAATTGGAACCACTCTGTTGCTGGTAACTTTTAACAGTGGTGTGCTTCCTGACAAGATGATATTGTGGTTTGGGAAGTGATATTTACCAGTCTTGTATTTCCTCGTTGAAGCCAACCCATCCATTATTGTAAATTGAGTCCAGGGGAAAAGCAGGTTTATTGAATAAAGGAGACAATAAGGAATTAGTATATTTATTTCTTCATTTCAACAACTACAATAAAGTGCAGTTATAAAATGCGCTTTGCCATTTTGAGTTTGCCTGACATAGGAAGCCATAATAAGAAATTAAGTCAGATTCTTTAATTTTTCAAAAGAGTGACAGGTGATGTTTCCATTTTTGGAGTAGGTTATGAATTTGTTTAAATGTAGTTCAATTTATATAGGGCCCTGTAGTCAGTCCCCACCTAAACAAGATATGTAAAAGGTCTGACTAAAAAATTTAGATCAAAATAAATTTCAAGAGCCTTCAACTGATGGCAGTATAGGAAATGTGTGCTGACAACTTCGTGTTATTCAATGCATTAAGTCTGCTATCATGGTGAAAAGTGAAATTTCTTTCTAGCATCGCCCATTACTGGACCAGGGCTGCAAGCAAAAATTTGCCAACATTAAAGGGGGGTCTTAAGCAACCCCCCCCACTAATGGACTGAAATGGGGGGAGGGTGCTTGCCAATGCAGATGTTTGGAAACTACAGCTTCCAGCGATTAAAGCATGCTGGGAGTTATAGTTTCCAAATATCTGGAGTGCCAAGGAATGAGGTTTTAGTTGCCCTTTAAATGGACAGCAGAATTCCCATACAATAATAGCCAAATACAGTATGGCTATTAATGTATGGGACTACTGTATGGGAATCCTGCTGTTAATTTAAAGGGCAACTAAAGCCTCAAAATAATACAGAATCAGAAGGGGTTTAGTGGTCATAATTTCTACCCTCTGCTTATACTCGAGTCAATAAATATTTAATAATCCACAAAAATGAAAGGCTGTCCAGTCTTATAAGATGCTGATAGGGGTGCTCCCTTTTATTGTGCAAACACAGCAAAACCACACAACGTTTCGGCACGCAGGGCTTTGTCAATCAGTTTTTACGAATTTTTTAGGTAAAAATAGGTACCTCGGCTTATAATCGGGTTGAATTATATTCGAGTATATACAGTATATGTAGAATTTAGAGGTGAAGGTGAAATTTAAGGGCTATTTTTGACATTTATTATTTAACGCTATTTATAAATAGGTGAAATTTTGCCTTTTTGCCATATTCTCTGCCTCTTGTTGGAGTTTTTGCAGTTTTACCAGAATTTTCGCTAATCAAAATTCATAGCATTTAACAGAAATCAATTATTTCAAGTATCAAGTAGTTATAAAGTGCCAAACTATGGATTTTTGTCTAAGGCGATATAAATGCATCTATGAGGAATGACCCAGAAATGGGTTCTTTTATTTGCTAGGATGTTCCATAACCACGACTATTTGTTAAACAGCACTGTGTTATGCTGTGATAATTAGCTGATGTTTGTTGAAAATAAGCAATACTAAAAAATTAGTCCTATTAATAAAATAGAGAAAATTCTCCAGGGGTAGTTTTACATTATTTATCATATCTTTTGCTGTAAAAAAAAAAAACACCCCATGTGCTAGGCTAAGTAACAAAGATAGGTGTTCAGTGTGTATTAAACAAACAATTTGACACTATTTTGAAAATCCAAGTGTTACACTCCACAATAGACCCATTGGCAGGCTAAATAAATGGCCACATATGCGTTTTCACCACCTCAGACCTGGCAAATTTGAATGGCTGAACTTAACGCAATAAATCCCATTTTCGCCATTTGCTTGAGTGGTTACCGCAGCGATGTATAGTGAAAGGTGGTGGTAATAACTTTTCCCCACTGGTTATTGCTGGTTTCTAAATATGCCTAGCTGTATTTCAAAAGAGCTGACCCCTACTCTGTACAGGTGTGATTGAATATGTCCCAACGAACAACAATATGGAAAACCATATTTAACTAAAGTTACTAGAATTTATAATAATGTAATATTTAATTAATGCAGACAGAATATCTTTCTCATACATAAAAGCATAGACAATTTATTGATATCCTCTAACCTCAGAAAACAATAATAATAAAAACACAGAATACATCAATAGTTATGATAAATATGAAGAAATATCAAATGTGAAGTGAATCCTCCAGTCCTATGGTAAAAAAAAGTCCCTTAATATCATAGTGTTAAAACAAGGATCATTGGAACATATTTATAAAGCCGCGGTATCGTTTTTCAGCGATAATGAGGGTTAATTAATTTACGATCGCGGTCGTACATTTACGGCCTAACATTCGTTAATTAACAAACGTTCAATTGTAGAATATCGTGCGATAGTAAACTACCGCAATGGTATTCAATGGGGATCGTAAATCTACGATTTTGTTATCATAAATTTACGATAGGTATCGTAAATTTTCGATCATTAAACCGATTGTTAATCTCCAGTTTAACAAACGTACATTTACGATACCGATTATTAAGGTCACTGTATCGCTAAAAAGCGATAAAAAAAAAAAGTTTAGGCAGTATAACTGCAATCTAGGTCAAATTCCTGGGCAAGCATCCCTCCTTGTGCCTTTCAGTAGTTGCCTTTCATCATGTTTCTATAGTATTGAGAGGTGTGTTTTATTGACTAATGGAATAATAATGTATGACTGTAAAGATTTCAGTATGTCCCGCACAGCATAAAAATTTAAATCTGTAATTGTCTTATGAACTGTCGTTCATTATTTATCCATTTTACTATTCTTAGTTTTCCAGTCATTCTACCAGCATTAGTCTTCCAGCCATCTCACCAATCTAAGAAAACCAGTCTCAGCTTCCAGTTATATCACCAGTCTGTTTGCCAACCATTTCAGTTTCATTTTTTTTTAGCCATTTCTCCATTCTTGACTTGCCAGACATTTCACTAAATCTTGGCTTGATGTGAAGTTTGGGTTTGTAAGCCATTTCACCAGTCTTAGTTTGATGGGGGAAGCAGATTGGGTGGAGAAGGGAAAAAATGAAAGAGTATATTAAAGGGCATGTCCACACCCAAAAACTATAATTACCCCCACCACTGGCCCCACTCTGTAGTAAATAAAAATCCTTACCTCACATCCCAGCTCCAAATGTTTCTCCTGTAGTCCCCCCCTCCAAAGTCCCAAAAACTGCCCACCAGGAGGATAGCAGAGTCCATATAGGACTCTGCCTCCTGTCTCCCCTCCGGGAGAAGTTTGGCATGCGCACTGCAGCCATTCTCCCCCTCCCGTTCTGGACTCCCACCCCCTAGCTACAAACCCATTTTAAATGGTGTAGGGCTTAGTCCCCCAGCCCCAACCACTATATTTTTAATGTAAGAAACTTCCCCGATCTTTATTTACCTTCCCTCTTTTCTCCTCCATTCAGATCTACCGGCAGCCACGTCCTGACTGGCTGCCTCTCAGCCAATCACAGATGCGGCTGATGGTCCCGCCCCTCTGCTTGGATTTTCGTGCAAGCAGAGGGCCGGGCAGTGTGGCGGAGAAAAGAGGGAAGGTAAGTAATGTTTGGGGAAGTTTCTTATATTAAAAATATAGCGGTTGGGGCTGGGGGACTAAGCCCTACACTATATAAAAAATTTCAAAGAAGGGTGGACATACCCTTTAAAAGAAGTCAGCCAAAAAAATATGAAGGAGTGGAGCAGTTTAAATGGAAAGCAGGGTAAATATTGGATGGAGGGCTGATTAAATGGAAGAATGGGAGCAGACAGGACTATCTATATATCTACTCTCTGCCTACTCCTCTGTTATTCTGTCTATCTATCTATCTATCTATCTATCTATCCATCCATACTCTATAAACTTCTATTATAATTAATTTGGCTTGAAGAGCCAAATTACTGTTCTTTCTATTTCTTCTTCTTCCGTTTAATTATTCCGCTTTTATGGACTGTATCTCCTCCCACAGTTTTTGAGCTAGAAACATGAAATTCAGTAAAGACATGCGGGGTATATAGGAGAAGTGTGCTATTATCTAGCTAAGGAATCAGTGGAAACGTTACAGCGTTATCTGTGAATTTCAGAACATTTTTTCCCATAGACTATAATGGTAACAATCCTCAAATGTGGATATTTTAAAACAGTGAGTTTCATGGCCATAAGCACAAACTCTGATACCCTTAACCCCCCACACACAGACACAGGTACACTCACCTACTGACCTACCTTTCCATTCCATAAACAAAATAAATTGATATATACTCAAATTATATAAAATTTGTCTGGATCCCCCATCTCTAATATTAGGTCCCCTAATAGGCAGAAGCACTGGCAGAAGCACTGCACTAACCGTTATCCTAAACTGCAACTGCATATGGAAATATAATAGGAATAGGAACAAACCTAGGATCTCTCAACCTACTGCTTATTTTTGCACATCTTTTGTATAGTATTTTTATCCTACATAATGCAATTGGATGGTCTTCATTTTAATCACGTGAATAAAGCTGTGTTTTATCTGGATTTGGGCACATAAGTCTTTTTTTTACATTTATTATATGATTTTTATCTGTGAGCTTATTAAATTGATAAGAACAATAATATTATTTATTTGATTTTGCCTTTTGGGTGAGAGGAGGACAGCGTAGCTACCAGAACATATTGCCATGATTGAGTTTTAAAATCTGCAGCACAAACACACACATCCCCTTCCAAAATGCAGCCTTTCAAGCCAAATTCAAAGTTTATACTTAAACTTTCCCTTTCTAGTTTGTATATCCAACCCATTATAAATCTATCTATACATATACAGTATCTGTCATATGTTAATATGACGGTTGGTCTTACTGCTTGGTTTTTTTTAATTTTTTTATATAAAATATCAAAAATGTATGCACCAATGTTAATTTCTTAAGAAAGTCTCTAGATCATTTATTCTAAACATTCCAAATAGTTTACTGTACTTGTTATCAGTTCAAAAAGACAACTAACAAAACTGTTATCTCTGCATTTTGCTCTGGTAACAAAAAGGGAATAAAAGAAGCTTACTGAAGTTTCTCTCAAAATGTATTTGATTTGTTTCAGTATAAATTTTACTTGCTCAGTGTCAAAATGAGGGCATTGTAATACAAGTTAATTCATTGCACAGCCAAGCAACATATATATGTAGAATGCTGTTTCAAAGACTTTGTTGCCATGGGCACAAAAGTTTTTCAAATACAATGCAAAGAGAAGTTTTCAAAGTATAGATGTATTCAGTCTTTAGACTTAATATGGCCTTGCTTCATAAAGAAATACATTAAATAATGTACTGCATTGAAAATAAATCTAAATGATGTGAATCAAAAGTACCAATTATAGATGTCATGTTTACCTCTTTAAAATAGAATTACACAATGAATCTAAAAGCCAGATGTACAAAGAAACCAGAACAAGGACAAAAACACATAAATTCTAATGTAAATATTCCTTTACATACTGTATTTATTCATCTATCCTGGTAAAGAACAATGCTGCTAAATCAAAAGTCCTACTAATATTACTTAAAAAAAAATACATAAAATCAAATTGTGTTCGCTACAAAGTGTTGCCTATATTCAACCAGATTTTTGCATGGGCTCTATTTTTACCTGGGTGTAAAGTACACAGCTTAAAAGGAACAATGCCTGTCAGACCCATGATAGGACTTATCCCAGTCTGCTGTCCTTTCTTTTATTTTTCTTTCTCTCCTTCTTCCATTCTGGTGACCCTTTTCCTATATATTCTATAATGCTGCCATCTAATTTATTTTTATTTTGCTACCCTTTCTCCACTCCTTTTTTCAGTGTTCTATATCCATCCTTCCATTTCGCAATGTTGCGACTGCATACTCAAGTATCCGACAAATGGCTAATCCGCCCAACATTTGCACATGTGGTCACTCAATTAGACGTCGTTAGCTATGCAATCATCGTTGGCGGTGCATCAAGCTGGACCATTGCATCTGTATGCTAAACTTAAAGCATTAAAGTTTATCTACACTGGAGGAGGAGCCAGGAATGAAGGTAAGGAACTTACCCAGTCTTGTGCTCCTCCGCTGTTCTTCTGAGAGGTCCCAAAGGAGTTTGTTCTGTATGCACATGCATAGGATTTGTATTCTGTATCTGTTGTATATAGTTAGATCAACTGGACTTAAAGTTTAGTTCTTGAAGATGTTTCGCTAGTCATCCGACTGGCTTTCTCAATTCAGAATGAAATTGAGAAAATGAATTGAATGAAACTGAATCAATTCAGAATTGAATTGAATTGAAAAAGCCAGTCGGATGACTAGCGAAATGTCTTCAGGAACTAAACTTTAAGTCCACTTGATCTAACTGAATACAACAGATATACCATGACCTGAATGAATGAGAACATACAAGCATTTTGTATTCTGTCTATCTAAAACCATAGCTTTACCCCTATCCTAACAAAGATAATATATGGAACACTAGTGCATGTAGAATCTTTCTATTTTGCTAGGAACATGATGGAAACAAAAAAAACGTCTGGGGATTTTAACTTGTGACCTTCTGGACTGTGTGTTTCTAAAACTGGTGCCACCACTGAATAAGCAGATAATCCAGGTCATTTAGAAGCTTTATCTTTAGCTAAGAACAGAATAATAATAAAAAAAAGTCATACAGATGTCTCCGCAGCAATATGGAAGCCCATGATAAAACTTTGAAAGCTGCTTGTTATCTTGGAGATTATTTATCAGCAACTCACACTGACTGGTAAATAAACTGCAGAGTAACAAACAGCTTTCAAAGTCCTATCAGGGACTTCCATATTGGAGTGGAGACATCTGTATAGAAAATATTCTGTGCATAGATACAGTAAATACTGGGGTCAGGGAGAATGGCTCTTTGACATCATGGGCTGTGGGTTGTACTGGCAACAACATGGGAGCCTTCTTAGGTACAGAATATATTTCTTACATGTACTAAATGCAACTTACTAGAGAAAAATCTTACGATTTATAGGTGTTCTAGAGAGAAAAGCTTTCATATTTGGATTAAAAATGTAAGTTTAGTACTCCTTTAAAGTTTAAATGTAGCTTGAGGTCATATGATGATCAAGGTGATTTATGCTTAATATGCCTTAGGTACACTGCACACAAACTACCTATAAGTCAGTGAGCCTGCTTCTATAGGTGGGAAGAAATACCTCTGCTTTAAAATTATACTCACCTTATCCTCATTCCTCTTCTTAATTTAATGCATAAATTAATTGTAGCTTGAAGCTCAAACAGTAATGCCTGTGAGTTCTGTGCATGTGCGTGTGCACGGAACTCACAGGCATTATTGATTGAGGCTCAAGCAGGATAAAGAAGAGGAAATCTCAGAGGGGCAGAACTTAGCATTCAGCAAACCAGTAACAAGATATCAGCAACTTTCAAGGCACAAAGGTAGGCTCTGGAGGGGCATAGGTAAAAAAAAATATGGCAACGGTATTTTTAAAGCTGCAGCTTCCAAATGAACATAACTTGATTATACAGTGGACTTATCCTTTAACATAACTTGTTTGTTTACACTGTATTAGATTTTGCATTTCAAATTTATAGGCTGTGGCTCCCCATTATTTAGTATTCTGACAGGACAAATCACTAAAATTATGTTGAATGCCTATATGTCTAAGGATGTTTTTTAGGGTCTTGAAATATCTGGCGCACCCTGAATTTGTTGAATTTGGTAAACTCAAAAATCATCTTGCATGTGTACAAGGCTTAAAGTGTATGTATACTGAAAAATTACTTATCTTAATCTATGAATAAATGTGTAAGTAGCACTTACACTGAGGTGTGTGTGTTGCTACATGCCTTCATTATAATACTCAGGCTCAGGCACTGACCTGAATATTTTCCCACATACCAACTGTCAATACTGCATACAGTATACAGCACACCAACTGTCAAACCATTCCAGCTACAGCTAAAACTGCTTACAGAAATGCTGAAATTAGACACAATAAATTAGAATGTGATGCGCAGTCTTATAATGTGTAAGGGATGGATAAATGGGGATATAAAAACATATATAAGGAGAGAGTATCCTCCTATCAAATTATCCTATCCTGTGGCACAATCCAGAGGAAAAAAAGAATTTTATTAGATATGCATTAAAAACGAAAAAACACTCAATACTAAAAAATTACAAGGTGGGAGCACAAAAATATTTATACAGCATTGAGACAGGAAAGGGGGAAAAGGAAACGGCAATCCAATTACCTATAGTCGCCTAATATTGGATTACCAATATTGCCTATAGTCGCCTCACCCATAAACCTCAAGGTTATAGGGGCACCCCTAAAGCACTCAGTGCTTCTCCTAGTCCAAAAAATAAGGTCCCTGTCATCATAACCCTGCTTCTCCTAGTCCAAAAAATAAGGTCCCTGTCATCATAACCCTGCAACACAGAGCAGAGAACATCCCCACTAGCACAGAGGCAAAGGCTTAAGAAATGAAACATCTCAGAGGAGCCCTTAAAACTTGTGGATTTCCATACTGGGCCTTTGTCAAAAGAAGTAGAAGGAAAGAAAAGAACACGTATACCAACAGTGAAGGGGAAAAGCAAGAAAGGAGAAAGAACATGGCCATCCCATATGTAGCAGGGGTCTCCGAGAAATTAAGAAGAATTTTCAAAAAACACCGTATCCCTGTCTGCTTTAAACAGAACAACACACTGAGGCAGCAATTGGTACATACGAAAGACCCAATACCGAAACACAAGAAAAGCGGCATCATATACGCAGTGCAGTGCAGTGAAGAATGCTCTGATTTGTATGTGGGGGAGACCAAACAGCAACTGCATCAACGTATGGCCCAGCACAGAAGAGCCAATTCCTCGGGTCAGGACTCAGCCGTGTACCTGCAAGGACATACCTTTGAAGATTGTAATGTTAACATTACAACATAAGGAACGTGACTGGTTCAAGAGAGGTGTTAAGGAGGCCATTTATGTGAAAATAAAGAAACCAAGCCTAAATAGAAGTGGGGGGTCGACACCAACTGTCTGCCATGTACAATGCTGTTTTGACACCTTAATCTTGGCATTCCTATAACACCTCTTAGCCACTATCCAATCATGCCTTTAACACCTGGCTGTGATATGCTAATTGGGATTTTCCAGGGTACAGAATTGCCACAGATTCTTGTATAAGTCATTCTGAATTGAGAAAGCCAGTTGGATGACTAGCAAAACGTCTTCAAGAACTAAACTTCAAATCCATTTGATCTAATTGAATACAACAGATATACCATGACCTGGATGAATGAGAACCTTCACAAGCATATCCCTATACTAGTGTCTGTGCGGTCCCACAAAGTTAAAATAAAAAGAGCATAGTCCTAAGTCAAAGCAGGCAGCATATCGATATGTTAGCTATCTCAGCAGGCAAGACTGGTTACCAGTATTATGCCCCCCCCCCCTCTTTTATATGTTATGTAGGAGGATCAGATAACCAATAGACTTGGGTAAGTATGCTACAAAGATTAAAAGTCACACATAGTGCAAAGCCCCTGACGCGTTTAGTCCCCGCATGGAGGAATTACTCATAGGGAGGAGAGCCCCCAGAAGTGCGTGCCTTTTATACCCCAGTGACGTCCTGTGGGGCTTCTGATTGGTTTGTGCGAACATCAATCAGATTGTAGAACGTGTGACACGCCCCCGCCACTCCTCCCACCAGTGCGGGGTTAATAGACAAGTTTGTCTGCTGTCTGTTTCCATGGTAGTGGAATCCGTATTAGTATGGCCATTTGGAAAATACAGGAGCGGATAAGGTAGCGTTTTGTATTGCAGATCCACCCTCAATAGGGGTGGATAAAGGACCCAAATATACAATAGTCCAAATAACAAAGGTGAGAAGGATAAGAGACGATGAAGCAATGCCATCTCCACTATGACATGTTCCTTGCCATGCACTTAATTGTGTCACCTTAAATCACCTTTCCTTTTATAAATCTGAATGATTCCAACATAGATAATGATATCAAGAAATCTGCATGTAAGACCACAAGCCCAAAGCTGGACTTAGAAAAAAAGGGTGCTACACCCCCTACTGCAAATAACAATAACAATTTACAGAGGCTAATACAAATGCAGAAAATAACAACACATTGATCTACAAATGTTTAATCACTATTCCCCAGGTGACATCAATTAATACTTCTAATAAATCTAGACTGTTATCCTACCTTTCTGAGCACCAGCACGACAAATGATTTTTAGCCACCTCAATCACTTTGTACCCATCCCCCCACTTGTTTCTATGTTGTCCCACCCATTTAGATTGTAAGCTCTTCGGGGCAGGGATCTCATTGGCTTGACGGCACACTAGAGCGGTCGCATGTGAAGGAAGCTCCGTTAGAAAACCCCTTTACCACAGGACCACCAGCTTCCACACGGACCATTACCACATTATGTGGAAGAAGGGTATTGACAAATCCCAATCTCAGGAGATACTTTAAAAAAATGCTGGGAGCCAGCACACACCTCATGGCGCGCGACCAGGCCAAAGCACAAGACCTACCTACTGAACAACACGCTCCGGACTCGGCAGCTGAGGAATCAGAATCTGACAGTGTGACCTCAGATATTCTTACCTACCTCTGCTCCCTCCCCACCAAAAGCGACTTTGAAAAGCTAATCACGAAAGTGGAACATACCTGCAAGGCAGAGATCTTAGTGAGGTAGTTGAAAGGGTCTCAGACTTGGAAACCAGGTATGATCAGCATGTTACCATAATTAATGACTTACATGCCTCCCAAATATCCCAATCAGCCACCATAACAGCATTATTAATCAACTAGATGACCTTGAAAACCGCAGTCGTCGTAACAACATAAGAATAAGGGGTCTCCCTGAAAGTATTACGGCCACTGACCTACCACAAACGGTACAAACAATTTTTAACACATTTCTGGGCCAACCTGAAGACTGAAATTAAAATCGATAGAGCTCATAGAGCGCTCAGACCCAGAAACTCAGATGACTCAGTTATAAGTGATGTAATATGTTGCATACATCATTTTACCACAAAAGACCAGATTCTTGCAAAAGCAAGAGACTGCACAGAAATTGAATTTCAAGGGGCACAAATCTCTCTATTTCCTGACCTATCAAGACGAACACTACAACAAAGCACAGCCCTAAAACCTCTACTTATATTACTGAAGGACTCTAACATAACATACAAATGTCCGTTTCCCTTTGCCCTCCGCGCAAGACGCCATGGAATAACTGCTATCTTACGAGACCCAGAAGGTCTTGATGTGTTTGTTACTAAATTAAACCTACCCAAAATGTCTCTACCCGAATGGGAACTCCCAATAAAGATAAACTCTTTACCCAACAAGGAACACTGGTAACCAGTACCCTCACGAAATGCCAGACACCGAAAAATCGAATGCAACCTAAAAGCCCTCGCATTAATCAGATACCTCCATGAGGAACTGAAATATCTCCCTAACCACAAAATCTTATATAAGGCACTTTTCGCCTCATTATTGTATATATATATATAAAAAAGTTTATGTATCTATGTGGAAGCATTTTTCTGTTTTCTCCTTTTTTCTTCTAGAGAAGACCTGCAGTAGAGGGGGCACACATTCCGTGCCACTTGTTATTGTTTAAAATAAGCTGGGACATTAGGACCTACGCCCCCAGGGGTTTATATGCCCAATTTGGGAATAGACGGGCACACTCACTAAAAAGTGATTGTACAGTTGGAAAATGGTTGGTGGTTCACATGTTTCATTGAAGCACTATGCTCTCAGACAGCTTAAATGAAAACTCATGGAAAGGTAAAATTTGTATTGTTAATATGCTGTTCCCCCCCCCCCCCCCCCCCCCCCCAACTCCTCCCCCCCCCACCTGATGCACTGTTTTTATTGCTGATATATCTTGTTTATAACTGCATATGGGATGGTGACTGAACTAAGGATCTGCACATTTAACGCTTAAGGTCTAAATACACCTAAGCGTAGAACCTAAATTCTGGATAACTTGCATAGGAAACGCATTTCAAAACTAATGCGGCTCCAAAATTCTTTAACAAGCACTACCCACACTGGTTTTTCAGCCACAACCCTGAATCTAAATCTAAAGGGGTTGCCATCGCTATCCATAAAAACACACCCTTCCATCTTTTAGAATCAAAACATGATAACCAAGGAAGATACGTTTGTATTAAAACACAAATCTCCACAGTCATACTGACATTAGCTAATTTCCATCTCCCAAATACCTTACAAATCCCAACCTGCCTTTTTTGTCTATCATAACTACAAACCTTTAGTGAAGGCTACACTATAATAGGTGGAGACACACTATAATAGGTGGAGACTATAACCTATCACTAGTCCCAACACTAGATACCTCATCAGGCACTACCCACATTTAATACAAACAACTCAAACTTAAAAAAGAACTAAACTCCCTCCAATTATATAGATATATGGAGAACACTACATCCTTTACAAAAGGATTTTTCATACTACTCCCCTGTTCATAACACATGCAGCCGAATAGATTTTTTTTTTAATCTCTCACAAACTTCTATCTTGGGACCCCATTAGCCACTACGGCCATATATTATGGTCTGATCATGCCCCATCCTACCTACAACTAACACTCCCACAAACAAAACGCTCCTCATGGACTTGGAAACTAAATGACCAATTATTGATAGATAAAACATGCATTGATGCAATTAAATCTACTATATCAGAATTTAAAATCACACATGCCAACAACAATACATCCCCTCACATACAATGGGAAACTCTAAAATGCATAATCAGAGGCTTATTGATACAACATGGCTCACGATTAAAGATAATCTCACAATTAAACATCACCCAATTACAATCAACTGTGACAAAACTGGAACTTTAGCATAAAAATTCACATGACACAGAAATTTACAACGATCTACTCAAGGCCAGACGAGATCTCTTGCTGGCACTAGACAATAACTCAAAACAAAATTATAAAAATCGTTCAGTATACTAGGAATTTGGGTGGCAGTTCCTAGTCCAGGTCTCTTAAATGTAAATATTCTAATACTTATATTGCTAAAATCAAACGGGAGGATGGCTCCTTAGTGCACAGATCAGTGGACATAGCTACAAATTTTCAAAATGTCTATAACACACTATACTCAACCAACCCTCACCCAGAATCTACACCGGAAAATACTAGGAACTACATAGCAAACACATCTCTTCCACGTCTAAACACAGAAGACCTTAACTCATTAGAAGCTCCTTTTACTGAGTCAGACCTAACTGACACCATAAACACTTTGAAAACTTGTAAAAGCCCAGGACCAGATGGCTTCACTGCCAAATTTTACAAGCTATTCAAAAAGGAACCATCACCATTCCTTTTACTAGCCTTTAACTCAATATCCTAAGAATGTCCCTTCCCCCCTCAAGCCCTAGAAACCCACATAATCATGATTCCCAAATCAGGAAAGGATCCATCAAACCCGGGAAGCTATTGCCCAATATTCTTAGTAAACCTTGATATAAAAATATACGCTGAAATAATAGCCTCTAGACTACAAGAACACCTACCTTTCTGGATATATCCAGAACAAGTGGGGTTTATACCCAGTAGAGAAGCCAAAGATAATACAATCAAAACCATCACCCTAATGTCATACGCTCAACAAAATAAATTACCCATGTGCCTTCCCTCACTTGATGCAGAGAAGGCCTTTGACCGTGTCCACTGGCCATTCCTAAATTCTACACTAACAAACCTAAGAATTGGTCAAACATGTCTTGAAAAGATTATGGCCCTTTATCAACGCAAAACAGCACAAATAAAAATTAACGGCATCTTTTCTAATCCATGTACTATAAAAAAACGGTACAAGTAAAGGATGCCCATTGTCACCCTTACTATATATCTTGACAATGGAACACCTTCTAAACGCTATCCGTATAAACCCAGACACAGGTGGCTTAAAGATCGGATCAGACACCCATAAGATTGCTGCTTATGCAGATGACCTTCTGTTATATATCACCAATCCACGTATTTCCTTTCCCTCAATCCTGATCGAATTAGATACATTTGGGAAAATGAGCAATTTCAAAATAAACTACCAAAAATCAGAATGCATAAATGTCTCTCTCTCAATAGAGTCGGTCTCATCATTAACTACAAATTTCCCCTTTCACTGGCACCCCAAAAATATTACATACTGGGGAACACAGATAACAACCGAGCTGGATACTATCTACAATCTCAATTTCTTTCCCCTGATTGCCAGGCTGTCCTCTGATCTGTACACATGGAAAAGGAAATGCCATATCAAAATTCACACTGACCAATAGACCTGGACTATTATCACCTATATCCAAAAACCCATCTTTCTCACCTGGATTACATACTAATTTCTTAATCTGGACTTTCAACGTCAATCCCCAGCTAATCCATGCTTTTAATAAGGATACACTCATCCCACTTGATACTCTCTTCAAAGAGGCAAATCCCACCTTAAAACACTTTCTGGAATACAATGGGCTATCTCACTTTGCCACATCCTCAATAAAAACCAAAGGCATATTTTGAAAAACTGTGTCTAACAACTCTTACCTTCAAATGGGAAATAGAGCTTCAAACCTCCTTCACACCCAAACAATGGGACAAATGCTTCAATCTATCACACAAAATGTCAATGGCATGCAAAGCCCAGGAAAAATTTTTACAAAAGTCTCACAAGATGGTACAGATGTCCCTAAATTCTCCACAAGATGTTCCCTAATGTTTCGGATACATGCTGGAGATGCAACAACGCAATCTCATATGGCTAACTTGCCCATTGAAACAGCAATTCTGGAACTCTATCTTTAAAACCTACAATACGACTACAGCACAACTACTCACCCCCACTGCCCAGTACTTTCTACTCTCTATGCTTCCAGGTACAGTGGAACACAAGAGACAACTACTAAGACATTTCCTCACAGCTGGTAGAATGGTCCTACCAAGGCTATGGAAAACAAATAAATGCCCTACAAACTCTCAATGGATTGCTAAACTTATACATATAATGAGAATGGAAGAATTAACATCCACAATCCACAATACAAACAACTGCTATATGGAAATTTGGACACCTTGGTTACTTTTTATGGAGACCCAACCCTATAAAGATCTTTTGGTTACCTAGGCTATATATTTAGAAAATATTTATTACTCAAATGAATATAACTGATCTCAGTCCACCTACCCCCCTACATAATCTCCCCCACCCATCTACCTTTTCCCAGTATACTACAATGTAATATATGATACCATAATCTTGTCAACTGTAAGTTGCATACCTATATAAACTAACCTATAATGCATAGAACCACCGACCATCATATTTACTAGTTCATTATTTCTTATCCTTTCCTTTAGGATGTTGTTATATGCTACTACCTTAACACATCGATCTGTTTTGTTTTTATTACTTTTCCTTTAAAACAAAATGTCAAAATCTTAATCTAAATAAAAAATTTATATATATAAAAAAAAAAAACATACACTATAACAGTGGCAAATTCTGCGGATGAAGATAACCCAATACAAGAAAAACAGATTCTGGAAGATTCTAAAGAGAAATTGGAAACTATCAGGGTTATTCAAGTTCTTATCGTTTAAAATGGTGCTAATTTTGCCCCAGCCAATCAGATGTTAGCTTTAAAGGGTATGTCCCCCCTTAAAAAATGTTTTTGTTATATCAATCCCCCTGTCCCCCCAGCCCCAACCGCTCTATTTATATCATTAGAAAGTTCCCCAAACTTTACTTACCTCCCCTCTTTCCTCCGCCATGCTGCCGGCCCTCTGCTTGCGAGAAAATGCAAGCAGAGGGGCGGGACCGTCAGTCACGTCTGTGATTGGCTGAGCGGCAGCCAATCACGGACACGGCTGCCGGTCATTCAGTGTGGTGGAGGAAAGAGGGGAGGTAAGTAAAGTTTGGGGAACTTTCTAATGATATAAATAGAGCGGTTGGGGCTGGGGGGACAGGGGAATTAATTTACCTAATGAGTTTTATGGTAGGGGGAGGGAATCCAAATCGGGAGGTGGAGAAGGTCTGCAGTACGCATGCCAAACTTCTCCCAGAGGCCAGGTAGGAGGCAGAGTCCTATATGGACTCTGCTATCCTCCTGGTGGGCATTTTTTGGGAATTTGGGGGGGGACTACAGGAGAACCTTATGGAGCTGGGATGTAAGGTAAGGATTAAACTACACTACACAATGGGGCCAGTAGTGGGGGGGATTATAGTTTTGGGGGTGGACATGCCCTTTCAAATGTAAACTAAGATCTGATTGTTTGAGGCAAAATTAGCACCATTTTAAACGATAAGAACTTTTATTGAATCTCCCTGTATATATGGTAATTATTTGTGCTGCTCTATGGAATGATAACTTTAAACCCTACATTGGATATCTGCACACCCACCTTTCTTTTAATGGAACTCCTCTTGGTGTTCTCTATAACTGCATCCTTGCTAAAATTGGTTAGGGCTAGGCCACACAAATGCACTTTTCAAAACAGCTATTTACTATAATATAATGGGGGTATCTAGGTTTAGAGATGTAATTACATACATTTACCTACTACAAAAGTATATAGTGTATATATATATATATATATATATATATATATAATTACAAGCTTTGTTAAATTATGAAATTATAAAATGCTTACTTAAAGGGCATCTCCACCCTCTAAATATTTTTTTTGATATAATGTAGGGCACCCCTACCCATCCCCAACTTCTATGTTAGATTGCTAAAACAGGGTCCGCACCAGCAGCAGTGGCTTTGATTGGCTGGAGCAAAGGGCTTGTAAGTAAAATTCAGATTTTTTTTTAAGCAATCTAACATAGCGGTTGGGGGTGGGCAGGGATGCCCTACATATCAAAAACATTTTATGCTAGGTGAAGGGCAGCCATGGAGGGATCAGGAGGGAGAAAGGGGGGAGGGCTCTGCTGTGCTTCTGTCCTCTCAGAGGACAAGGAGGAGGCAGAAACCTTTTGAACAGGAAGACACCTCCCACTTTTCAGTTTCCTGGACTTTGGACAAGCATTGCAGCCATAAGATGTAAGGTAAGATTTTTTTAACAATACACAGTGGGGCCAGTAGTTGGTTAAATTTTAGTTTGGAGGGTGGACAGGCCCTTATCGTATTACACATAAAATAATAACAAAAATCTCACTCCAAACCCGTTACCGCAGCCCCTTACCCATAATGCAATTGAATTCAATTGCGTGCAGTATCAAAATTTAAAATAAATACTTTGTAGTATTTGGTAAGTGATCATGTGTAGTATATCTTTGCTTACAATGATGGTAATTTTACATTTTCTGTCCTAGTTATATCTTTGAGGCTGTTTACCAATAGAATCAACATTCATTTCACAAATGGCATGCAGACCTCCAGCACATGTTCCTATATAAGCTTAGCGAGAAACCAGCCAAAGATTTATTGTATTTAACATGGTCAACAAGCAGTTGATCGCAGCATGTGCACAATTGCTTCCAAGTGAAGGGGGGTTGACTGTGTGGAGGGTGTCCAAAGTTTTCTAGGGGACTGCTGATAGTTAGCCACAAACCTAAGGATAAGCATTTATTATCTTGCACCCACATTTCTGTTACACATATAGGTGTGTTTATATGTCAACACATAAAGCCAGTACATGTGAAATGTTGTGCTAAAGGATAACAAATCAGGTAATGTTATGACCAGTGGTTTTCTTCAGTTGCTTCTATAGGTTTCTGTAATTTTAGATCTCGTTAGCTTTCTGTAAATATTTCTGAGGGGGACTGGTGACATAACTCATCAGTCTGTCGATTGGTATAGCAGCAGGGGCAAATTGTCCCATGTATATACGAGGTTCTTCCTGCTGTGGGCAGAGGAAAGAGATTCTACAATTGGGCAGGGTTATTAACTTGCTTTGCACCAGATGTACGGTTAGCTTAGCCTGACTTAAAGAATGAATTTTAGCCCTGTGGCTTTCATTAATGAGAAGTAGTAAGGTATTACCCTATATATTTTATAATATAAATTTTAACAGATAAAATATGATAACCAAGAACAGAACATTAACCAAAGAAAGCGGAGCACTCCTGGGTCTCTTATTTTATGCACGCATATCGACGCGTTTCGGCCCTTACCGGGGCCGTTCTCAAGACATTAAGTGCAGTGTCACAACACATCTATTTATATAAAACAAAACAAAAAGGTGCTCCTCCTACCCAACCCTCCCTGCCCCCTCTGACGGAATCAAGCAATCCTCTAGGATAGGGCCGCTCGGGAGGCGTTACTGTGACTAGTCCAGCGTCACCGCCACTCCCTCTGCAAGAAGTCTCAATGGGAATCCCCAATGCTCAACTGAGTCACCGCTGCTGCCCAGATAACTTCAAAGTTAGTCCGCGAGACTCCTGGGTCCGCCTTAGCTTCCTGGGGCTTGGGGATTCCCAAAGATCAGTATCTTTTTTAGGAGTGGGCATCAGCCCGGGGGATACAATAGGAGGCACAAATGGAGACCCACGAGGAGGAGCCAGTCTAAGAAGAAGAGCAGGACGACCCCCCCGGCAGAGGAGACGAATGTGATATACAACCTAAGTAGGCATAACTTAACCAAAGAGGAACAAATGGTCCTTAGTAAAGGACTTACATTTGTCCCCACCACCAAAACTGACTCATTTAAAACTGAAATAGATCTGTATAGGCTCCAGCAAAAATGTAAACTTAGGGATATGTTTAGGGATAGCCCCCAGAGGGATCTCCCCTTCGCCCCTAAAAGCCAATTTGACCCTCCCATTACTTCTCCATCAATTAGAGTCTTTGCCAACATGACTAAGGTAGAAAGTGCTAAAATCCAGGCTGTAAACCACCATAGGAACAATTTAAAACCCCTTGAGAAACAGGCCATTAGGTCCTTACAGGAAGACAGGGAACTTGTCATAAGACTAGCAGATAAGGGGGGCGGGATTGTCCTTATGAATAGGGACGATTATTGCACAGAGGCACAATTAAACGACCACAAAGTATACTTACCACTGGAAAGTGACCCGACATGGTCCTTTAAAAGAATGTTGGATGAGCAGCAGGGCTGGCTAGACAGTCGGACGGCTACATTCCTTACCACTAAGTGCCCTAAGGTCCCGCTGTTTTACACAGTACCAAAAATACACAAATCCTTAACAGCTCCCCCAGGACGCCCAATAGTGTCCTCATATGGATCCGTTTTCAAACCAGTCTCAAAATACATTGACTATTATCTGCAACCTGCAGTTAAGAATATGAAATCATATCTTAAGGACAGTGGAACCTTGAGAGAGATCCTGAAGACTATGGGCATAGTAAAAGATGAATATACTTTGATGACATGCGATGTCTGTAGCCTATACACCATCATTCCCCAAAATGACGGCATAGCAGCATGGCCCTTATAAAAAACCAACATGTACATCCACCCGTAGACTTCCTTATGGATCTCTTAGACATGGTCCTTGGTAAGAACTATTTCAGATTTGATAAAAGGTTCTTCCAACAGATCTCAGGGACGGCCATGGGCACGAATGTGGGACCGTCCTTTGTAAATCTATACATGGAAGCATTCGAGGTGTCCTTCATTTATCCCAAGTTTGCGCAGAATTTGTTACTATATAAACGTTATATAGATGCCGTGTTCATCATATGGGCAGGTTCCATTGAACAGTGCACAAGTTTCGTTGAGTAACTTAACAAACTAGATACTCTCTATCAAGTTCACTATGAACTGTGACACATACTCCATAGACTTTCTAGATCTTAGAATCATGTTAACTCCCCAGGGCTTTCAGACCACCCTTTTCTCCAAGCCCACTGACCGGAACACAATACTACATGCCAGAAGCCACCACCTGGAACCCCAAAAAGGGGGAATCCTGTTTTCCCAATTTCTTCGTGTTTATCGAAATAACACTGACAGGACCCTAGCTGAGGAACAAGTGGTGGGAATGAGTGAAAAGTTTAGACAACGGGGATATAATTATGGAGTAATCAGCCAAGAACTTGATAAGGCTAGATTGTTTTTCAATAACCCTCAATGTCGAAATAAACCTAAAAAAATCACTCAGGCAATTACCTTCAATCTTGATTTTGCACCAGGCAACGAACAGATAAAAGCCATCGTAGAACGTAATTGGAACAGTATCCAGAATGATGAATCCTTACCTTTTAAAAACAACTGACCGCTATTGGCCTACCGTAGAGGAAAAAACCTCAAGAACCTATTAGTTAGGCCAGATATTAATGTGGGTCCAACTAAGACCCAGGGTAGTTGGCTTAACAAGGTTAAAAAGGGCTGTTTCAGTTGCACTGGCTGTCAAACGTGCCGATATATTATGAAGGGCCAAGATTTCCCCCATCCACATAGTGGCAGATGCTTAAAGATTAGATATAGACTGTCTTGCCTCAGTAAATATATTGTATATATTATTACCTGTCCCTGTGGTCTATACTATGTGGGTAAAACCACAACCACAGTAAGAGAAAGAATGGCCAACCACAGGAGGGCGATCAGAATGGCTCTAACCACCAATAACCAAACATCAGGGGAAGAACCTTCAGCCAAATTTGGCGAACAATCAGTCGCCCGACACTACAAGGAGACTAAACACACTCTGGCAAACTTTAAATGGATGGACATAGATCAGGTCACTAAGGCGGATGGACGTGACCGTGATCGGGCCCTTCTGCAAAGTGAAACATGGTGGATCCGTAAACTGGACACCGTGTCCCCTAGGGGCCTAAACGAGATATTAGTGGGGTACCCCCTCCAATAGTCCCTAGTATCGATCCATAGTCCTAGGTCTTGTTTGATTATTTTAATATTCGTCATAGTATCATTTTATTAGTACAGTGAAGTTTGTAATATTATAAGGATTTTATCACATAATATTTATCCCTACAGTATTCATTAATTATTGTTTTTAAATATTTATTCCACAGTTGCACTTTAATGGGACTTTATTCATAACATTGAGCACTGGCACTTTATGAACTAATGCATCGATCTTGCACAAAATGGATTTCACGAACTCCCTAGCCCCAGGAAGCTAAGGCGGACCCAGAAGTCTCACGGACTAACTTTGAAGTTATCTGTGCAGCGGCGGTGACTCAGTTGAGCATTGGGGATTCCCATTGAGACTGCTTGCAGAGGGAGTGGCGGTGACGCTGGACTAGTCACAGTAACGCCTCCCGAGCGACCCTATCCTAGAGGATTGCTTGATTCCGTCAGAGGGAGCAGGGAGGGTTGGGTAGGAGGAGCACCTTTTGTTTTGTTTTATATAAATAGATGTGTTGTTACACTGCACTTAATGTCTTGAGAACGGCCCCGGTAAGGGCCGAAACGCGTCGATATGCGTGCATAAAATAAATCCTTCAGTATTGGAAGAGACCCAGGAGTGCTCCGCTTTCTTTGGTTAATATTCTGTTTGCAGCCTATTACGGAAGCACCCGGGCAGTTGCTTAAAGTGGATTTGGAGTGCCGCTCCATCTTGGTTATTGTCTATAACCAAGAACATGATAAACACTTCTGTATTATTGTATCATTTAAAAATAATATTTTCTTAAAGGGCATGTCCACCCTTCTTAAAATTTTTTAATATAATAGTCTCTCGGCTCCCCCAGCCCCAACCGCTATAGTTTTAATATCAGAAAGTGCCCCAAACATTACTTACCTTCCCTCTTCCTCCGTCACACTGCCAGGCCCTCTGCTTGCGTGAAAATGCAAGAATATGTAGAATAATAAGAAGGCATTACACAAACAAAAAATTTAACAAATATAAAAATTTTCCACAGAACTGTCCCTTTAATATCAAATGCTACAGATCAGTCTGTTTGAAGACAAACTATGACAAACTGACCATATGGTATTCACTGTTATAAATGACCTGGGTGGCAGCTGTCTGCCCTTAAAGGGCAAGTCCAGCCCTAAAATGAAAACATATACAGGTGAATCACCCCCCAAAACCCTAAGCGGTAATAGTTTGAAATATGAAATATACAACTCTAACCTAAAATCCTGCACAATGATGCCCGTTTCTGCTTCCTTGTTCTTTCAGTTAGCAACACTCAGTTATGGATTTGACAGTTGACATCACAGCCAGTGACTGAATGTTAATCCCCTGTCTGCCTCTTCTGAGCATGCCTAGGCTCAGTACAGGCTCAGACAGGTTTATAAATTGTCTAGTTTACATGACGCATCCAGAAGCATAGCAGGCATACAGTAATGAATTCATAGGACAAATTATGATATATCAACACATTTTAAAGAGGCCATTCTTTCTTAAAGATGTTTTTAATGGGGGTGGAGTTGTCCTTTAAGAGAGTACTGCCTGAAATGGGTTTATGAAAACTGTAGATTTTATTATATTGGTCTCAGGATCCACAGAGAACTTTATATCCAAAAATTATATTTTCGTGGGGCCGGAGAACTGTGGTCTCCAAACAAGTTTATTTTAAATGAAAGGTCAGGTTCCTACCTTTAAAACCACCTCTCTATGTGCTGCACAGCCACCAATATGAAGAAATCACTGATCAGAAAGTTAGGGGGTGGGAGTAGAAATACTACTTCCTCCTCTAATCTGCGGTTGGCACATGCTCAGTGCATGACAATGGTAGGAGGGGGGTGGGGAGAACAGCACTGCTTTTTTTAATGCCTTCCACTTGCTGGCCCTTCTCACTTGTGGGCCCCGCCCCCTCCCCTTGCAGACCCAACCTGGCCCCTTCCCTTGCAGCCCCGTGGCCCCTCCCACTCACAGACTCTGTGGCCCCACCCACTCATGGGTCCTGTCACCCCTCCCCCACTTGCACCTCAGACCAAAACCCTTCTACCCCCTACAGAAGACTGTATAAAAGCAGACTTTCAGCAGAGAAAGAATCAGACAAAGTTTAAAACTGATTATTCTTTCTCTGCTAAAAAGGTTGATTTTACTGTTTTCTGTAAGGGGGGTATTGGTCCGAGGTGCAAGTGGGGGAGGGGCAATGGGGAGCCCACGAGGGGGAGGGGTCATTGGGGCCCGTGAGTGGGGCCACAGGAGGCTGCAAGGGAAAGGCCCAAGGGAGCTGCAAGGGAAGGAGCCAGAATGGGTCTGCAAGGGGAGGGGCCACCAGACCCACAAGTGGGTGGGGCCCGCAAGTGGGAGAGGCCACGGGGCCTGCAAGTGGGAGGGGTCATTTGGGCACATGAGTGGGAGGGGCCACAGGAGGCTGCAAGGGAAAGGCCCACGTTTTGGTAACGTATGCGTTCACCATTTTTGGTATGTTAACGCATGTGTTTCCATAACGCAAAATGGCAAAAACGCATACGCAAAACGCACAAGAATCGCGCACAAAATCGTGTGCAATCATGCTCGCGATTTTGTGTGCAATTCCTTTGCGTTGCAGTGTGGCCTCAGCCTTACTCAAGAAAAGTAAGTTGCAGATTTAGGAATTGTCCCCAGTCCCCAGACTAAAACACAATTTTAGATATATGGGCACATATGTATGCTGTCTAGGAGTAGCACTTATTATTCACTTTCCTTCAAATCCCACATTTAACACACTAACTATCTTCAGCTCAAAAACATCTCATGTATTTGTTATTTCCTTTCACACAACACTAACAGGCAGATTCAATAAAAGTTCTTATCATTTAAAACCAATCAGATCTTATTTAACATTTGAAAGCCAACATTTGATTGGTTGGAGCAAAATTGGCAACATTTTAAATGATAAGAACTTTTATTGAATAACCCTGTAAGTACGTACCCTTATCATATCTTGGCTACACTACAGTAATGTTGCTTATCCATTATGCGGCTTACTTTCTGACATTCCAACATCACTACTGAAGTAATAAATATTAGATTCATTTGATGACCATAAATTTACTTGATGCATAGCCTGCATAATAGTTTCCATCAAAACGTATACATATAAGTTTATTAGGATAAATATACATGCATATGCAATGGCCTATGCATTTTATTTATTTACTTATATACAGTACTTACAATAGCTTGTTCTATATACTTGTTTATTTAAGCTAGCACAGGAAATGTATTTTATGCTTATTGTCTATAGCTGTCAACATTATTTACTTACCTGTATTTTTGTTCTATCTACTTTCAACAGTAAACCACAAACCCTGGGTAAAGCCTAAGTTTGAAAACATAGCACCTGATAACATCTATTTTCTGCGCTTAAGTCTGACCAAAACTCCCATGATCCTCTAGGTGTTAGCTGATGCAATTTTTCCATCATCCATCGAGGTTAAAGAGACACAGCACGATTATGATTGGACTGAGGACCACCAGAGATATGCATTTGGGAGGACACACAGGCTGTATGGGGCTGTAACTAGGTTGTAACAGGATGTGAACATTATAAATCAGTAATGTCTAAATATTTAGTTATTTTTTCTTTGTTAGCTAGAGGGAACTATGAATCCTGCTAATCTAGAGTCTCCAGTGGTATTTCTTTGGGTCCAGTTGCAGACCCCAGGTAAATTTGGCAAAACATCCACAAATCTTCTGCTTGGATCATTTATTTTTCTTCTTGCTCCTCAAATGCTGCTCCTTTCTCAGTGTCTTTACTGATTGATTGGCTATCGTAAACTTATCATGCTTCTTACCCAAACCTAAAAGACACTCTCTATAATAGCCCCTCCATACATCACCCCAGATACTACCCAATAGCATAACCTCTGCTTTGCAAATAAGGTTCTCCTCTCGGTCTGTCTTCACACACCTGCATTCTGTCTGCTCCTCAACTTTACTCTTGAACTCCTTTAGACACTTGACATCTTCATATTGAAATACCCAAAGCATAGCTTGGTAAATCTAGCTGAAAGTTTAACAGCTTGCTTCATCAATTATCTTCTTTAACAAATAAGTGGTATCACTTCACTTCTTAAAAATTATAAAAGTATTTAGGAATAGCTGTGATTTTGACAGTGTCCAATGCTTCCTAAAAACATTAAAACATATTCATAAATGAATGCTGTGCAATGGTATACTGTAAATGAAATCACTGTATTTACATTTTGCTAATTTTAAAATATAGTGTATGTATGTATGTATGTATGTATGTTATCTTAATTTCTTCAATAGCCGAGTTTGATTTTTTAAGAAATCAGTAAGTTTTGCATGGTATGGGGCAGCTACTATTTAATCTTAAAGGTTTATATATTGCCTATATGTTCACTGTAAAAATAACTGTAGCTTACGGGATAGCTGTGGATTTAAATATAAAAGTTTTTTTTTGTTTGCTTATTCTAATAGCCTCCCATAGCCTACCTTTACTGCTTGAATCTTTCTGGCTTCCTGCTCAAAAAAATTACTTTCTTTCTAACTGTTTTACTGAAGAACAGGAGGTAAATGCACTTTTTCTTACCTCCCGTTCTTCAGTGAATCTTGCAGGAGAGCAGGAGAACTTACCGGGATCGTTCCAGCTGAAATCCCCGTTGGCTCTGTCAGCGCTGGAATGATCCCGGTAAGTTCTCCTGCAAGATTCACTGAAGAACGAGAGGTAAGAAAAAGTGCATTTACTTCCTGTTCTTCAGTAAAACAGTTAGAAAGAAAGTAATTTTTTGATGGACATACCCTTTAACAGTCACTGCTGCGCAGTAAAGCGATCAAGCTGTTAATTGCTGTATAATCGACACTCTGACAACTCACCACTCCTAGATGCGCTCCCATGTTGTTAGGAATACTATTTTCTATATCCCCTGGGTAAGGACTATCTATGCTAGAAAGCTTTATGGGGAAGAGGTGGTTTTTAATAAAACCTTTGCTAAACATGTTGTATGACTGACATGACAAACACAAAAGATGTGTGCTTAAAAACAAGTGAGCATTTTTTTAAACTTTAAATACAGGAACAATAAATTCATGCACTATCCGACTGCTCTCTGGCTCCTCCCCACTTTATCCCTCCTCATACCTTTGACAGATGAATGATTGGGAAGGTTAGATTGGGGAGGAGCCAAAAAGCTGTTATAGTGTTCCTTTAATTATAATAATTAAAGGAACAATAAAAGAATAATAAAAAGGACCAAAGACTCCTGCCTTAGAAAAACCAGAGTAACATTTTTTGGGACAATAAATTAAATAATAGGCAAATAAAATCAGCAATGTTACATAAAGGATAAAGACTGTGACTTACAAGCACAATACACTTGTACCACTCTAATCTTTTATTTTTTTTGTAAAAAAAAGTTTGCAGTGTTTATTTTTTTAATTTCAATCAATGAAATCACTTATTCATATTGTGTTTGTATATGCTTCTGAAAACACGTTTTTCATTTCAGTTCATATTTTGACAATACAAAGAACGAAAGTGAGTCATCAAGTTTCTTATCTTTGCCAGTGGGCTGGCGCTGCACTCTGCTGGCCATTTTAGAGGCTACACCCACATTATATAAAATATATAAACAACTATAAACAATACCAACATTACAATCCCAAATCTGTTCTATTAGCTAGTATCTGGACTAGTAGTGGATGTGTAAAATAAGTATGCAATTGAAGATGAAAACATGTAAAAAAACAAAACAGGAATTTCCTATGCAAATTTCAGAGGTTTGTTTTGTTACTTTACCTGATTGAGAAAGTAAAAAAAACAAACCTTTTGCACACTGCCGTATGTTGATAGTTGGTGATTAGCAACTGTAACTCTTCAGGTAGTAGACCTCAAATACTTTTAATTAATTCTCTTTACATCTAAGATAGAACTAAACTTAATTTTTTAAAATCCTAATGTGAAAGCTTTTCTCCCTAAAATAACTATACATTGAAAGATTCTTCTCTTGTTATTTGCATTTAGTATAAATAAGTAATAGATTCTGTAACAAAGGAGGATTCCATATTGTTGCCAGTACAACTTATAGCCCATGTTGGCTTCAAAGAGCTGACCCCAGGATTGACGGTCTCTATGCACAAAGTTTGTAGCTTCTCTTTCTCGCGAATGAGAACGTTTCTAAATGTACAGTACCTGTGATTACAGTTGAGTTTTTGGTGGCGCACCATGTAAATGTTGTGTTTTTAGGAACAAACAGACCAAGAAGTCACAAGATCTAGTGTATTTATGAAACAATATAACATATTACTGCCTGAGTTTATTGCTTTTATTGTTTGTTTCCATGTTTCTAGAAAAATATAAAGTTTCTACATATGTACAAACTTTATATGTAGCAGCTCTGTTATTTACCAACCAGCGTGAATTGCTGACAGTCTTCCAGTAGCAATACAAATTAGTGAACTCATTTTACTGACAAGTTCACTGGTGGGTTAGGAATAAATCAGACTATTGGGACAGAGGTTCAATTCACCATGCTCCGTTTTTTGTTTTTATTATGTGTCTAGCAAAAGGTAAAGACTCTTCATGAACTAGATATTTACTTATTACCCATCTTGACATCCTACTTGACATCCATATCCATTTATGACAAAATTAACCTTTTAAATTGTGTGACTGGAAAAAGCCAGTCCCACATTGAAAAGCAGAGCCGCAATGATAAGGGAGTTCCCATGAGGTCAGAGGACATCATGTGTGCTGTGCCTTTAAATAATTGTATTAGAACACACACTGGCTACCCATATACAAGGGGCCCTTCTTGGTGTGTCTAAGAGGGATTCAACAGGTATTGCTGCTTAGCTCTGTGTGCAGCTTCCTCAGGAATCAAAATCATTTTCCATGAAGTGATTTTCTTTTCCGATTGGCACATAAAGGGCATGTTTGCCCCTCAAATTAAAATTATATATAGGTAAATCACCCCCCCCCCCCATAGTTATAAAGCTGAAAGCAGTTGTGCAGCATAATGACCTTGCTCTTCACTCTGTTGCTCAAATGTTCACCTTGTCTTCAAGCTCTTTAACAAGCTTTTACATGCTAAGAGGAGCAAACTAGGAAAATATTATCCAGTCTTTGGTTGTAATCTTATCTGTAACATCCATGACTGACAATAGATATCAGAAAGTAGAAAGGGTGGTAACAAAACAGGCAGCATTTCTCTCGGACCACAATCTAATTAATTTCTCTTCTACCTATGCTCCACTTTTCTCTAATATTCCATCTCTCCTCACAACACAAGAGCAAAAGTCTTTTCTGCTCTATCCTCTTCTCTCAGCTTTAACCTTGCTTCCCTCACCTGTTTCTAACCCTGACTTGCAACAAACACCTATAATGCTATCTTATCCACTACCATTGACTCCTTTACTCCCTTAAAGACTCACAATCGTCACTGAACTAACATTGCCTTTGGCTCAGTTCAGGAAACTAAATTCTTACACTATTGTACAAGTGTTTCTGAGCAGCTATGGAAAAAGTCTTGCAGTCAGGGCAATTTTGATCACTACAAGTTTATGCTGTTGTGTCTTAACTCAGCAGGCCCAGCTGAAAAAGCAAGCCTTGAAGTGGTGGCTGGGCTTAATACATTGGCCAAATTATTGAACAAATTGGTTTTATTCATCCATAGAGAATGGCAGGCTTTTAAAAGCAGCATCATAGAGGGAATAAACATGTAAGCAAATTGAGTTGGGTGTGCACTTCTATTTTGTGAGTCTTAACTCAGCCCTTTTGAAAGCTAAACACTCCTAGTACGCTCATAACCAATAACAAAAATAACCTACATCATCTGTTTTGGCTATTTAACACTCTTTTGCAATATTTATTAATTCCCTCCACGCTCCTCAGGATTTTGCTGACTACTTTAGCACTTAAGTTGAAATTATCTGCATGCAACCTGCCCACCACCTGCAACTCTGAAATATTTTACCCATCACCCATTCTTAAGTCCTTCTGTTGTCCTCGCCCCTTACAGCATGTACACTTGACCCCATGCCTTCCTTCTTACTCAAACATTTATCTAAAATCCTTACCCCTAATCTTGCTAGCATCTTTAATTCCTCCCTAACCTCTGTGTATTTTTCTGCTGCTTTCAAACATGTGTCAAGCCCCCTTTAATAAAACCCTCTCTTAAATATATATTGTATGTTTTGCATTTTACATTGGTTTTATCTTTTCATTTGTTCTTTTCTATCCTTGTAACTCCATCTATGGGGTAGTTAGGTATCGGATTTAATTTACATCTTGAAGTTACAATCTTTATACTTACCATCCTCTTTAATTTTTTTTTACTATCGGTGTGGCTTACCTATAAATACCTGGATGTGGAGGCTCCCCCCAGCCTCTTAGGAAGTGGGTACGCCCATGAAACACGTCAGGCGGGTGGGTCATCTTGAGACTATTCTGTCGAATGTATCCAATTGTCTCCTAAGCATTTTATGTCTTCAATAAAGTAACTTTTTATTTAGCACCATGTGAGTAGCACATCTGCATAGATTTCCTATATGGACCATCTTGGAGCCAAGATTTGCCAGGCTATCCTCACAAAGCAATCTCTTTTTCCCAATGAACTACCTAATATGCCACCTATCTGAAAAGCCCAACCAGTAAGATAATCATTCACTTATAAGGTTTACCTGAAAAATACCAAAAAGCCATTTAATATAGAAGCAAAGTCCCACATGTACTCACACCTGGTAGGGTGCAGACATCTCAAAACCCCCACCCCTAGGGGTAATAAAGTTCTACAGAAGACCCACATGTAAATTCCGTAAAGTCTTTAATTCAACTGTAGAACATAAACTATGGATGAGGATAGTGTGTAATTCATAATTACACATTACCCCCCCCCCCCCATAATTAACCTTTTGTATATAATTTATTTAACCAGGAATAACGTGAAAGTTTGGATGCTTGATGAACTTGTATCCAGCTCTACAGCTTTTACCTTTCTAACTGTATATATTTAATTGCATTTTTAGTTACATTATTAATTTTTAGCTGGTCAGTCTGTATATTAGATATGATGAATATCTACGGTTAAGTGATTTTTAGAATGTTTATATATGCTATATTTATCTGGGGCATCATTAAATTATGTCTAAATATTAATTAATGTTTCTGGATGAAATGTTCACTCTCCTAGCCTCCTACCTATTTTCAGGTGGATAACTTTGTTTCATTACTCAGAGTTTTTGGGATAGTCATAAAGGTATTTGGCAGCAGTTATCCACCTGTTGGCTTTTAGCCATTATTTTAAGGCAATCTTTTAGATTATATACACAAAGGACATGGCCAGTACCTGCCCTTCTTTTATTCAATACCAAAAGCAGACACACAGACTAAACACTGATTTGTACTACAGGTCCTATAACAGCAAAATGTTAATTCACTAACAGGTTCAAAAGGTTATCTGGATCAGAGATTTATATAATTATGGTTTGTCTGTAATGCACTACCTATGACGATGAAGTGTGCAGATTACATATTCACTGCCTTAGGCAGCCACAGAATTATAAAGACAAAAGAACCGGTTTAGTGTAAATAGGATGATAAAAAAAACAAAAAAAAACATGACTCAATATGACTCATTAACAGCAGCCTGAGGCCAGGCAATCAAATTGGATCTACAGGTTTTATTCCCAGAGAGAAGGCATTTTCTGATCACAGACTGAAACTGAGATGTGTGAGTTACCATCTAGTTGCCTACAGAATGGGTCTGGCTGGAGAGTGTGTGAGAAAAAAAGTGACAGCTGATGTAAGAAACCGCCAAATGATTCACGGTTAGAATGAGATGGCAGAGACTCCTACTGCACATACAGCAGGCTTCTGTGATGCATTATGTCTCCTAATTACATAATAATTATATAAATTCATTATTCACTTTCATAAATTCATTGGGCAGCACAGTAGCTCAGTGGTTAGCACTGATGCCTTTCAGCGCTCAATTCCTTGGTTTAAATCCTCCCCGATCTGCAAGGAGTTTGTATGTCCTACTTCCTCCGGGCACTATGTTTTATGTTAATACATATGGTTATAATGTCAAATAGTTTGTGTACAATCTAAAAATCACTATTATATCTGTTATATGTAACCACTAGTAATATGTTACATTTTACCACTAGTCATATTTTTATTAGAGGTGCTCCTGTATAGTTTCACTGATGTGGTAACTCTGGTGACAACCCTACCGCCATAGGCATTTTTAGGGGGGGTGCCCAGAATCCTCCCTTTCTGCTGGTTTATAGTTATCTGCAGTTCTGGCACCTTGAGGTCATCAAAAACTGCAAGGAATGTCACTGTGAAAGAGGATTAAAACAATGGGAGCCAACATACAGACATGAACAATAAGTGTTACTTTTTGGAGGTGTGGAATTTACTGTATCATATTGACAGTAATAGGGGCCACACAGTAATACAAATGAAATCCTTATGATTATAGTCCTGGTACCAGTATTAGCATGAAGTGGAATCCAGAAAGTAACAAAGATTTATATGAAAATGTATTTGTTAATAATGAGGATAGTAAATGTCAACATTATGAAATACCTTATATTGTTATATGGTCATGGAACACCTTGATAACTTAACCTAATATCTTATGTTATAATAAAGAGAAGCATTATTTAAGAAGCAAAATAATAATTTCCTTCCTAGGTGGAAGAAAATTATAAATATGGCATACTTTAACATTGGAATGACCTTTAAAATTTTAAGTGCCACAGATCGTAAATTATACAGTCTCTGCACTAAGAGACCAAAGTGCCATAGATCGTTAAACTTACGATCTGGGCACTTTTGCTGAATACTGCCCCTTTAAGGCAGCTAGGAGCAATTGGGAGTAGGCATTCAAGTACCCCCCTAGCTCCCTCGATTCCCCATCAGTTTTATCAAAATCTAATTGGGGGATCGGGACATAGCACTCCCTAAATCCGTGACCACAATTGCCGTTAAGGAAGACATTTGTGACGCCACAGGACTTCCTTCTTCACCGGGCTCTTCCCTTAGGCTTCTCCCATGAAGCCCCTGGTGGTCTAGTTGAGGTACTTAATTGAGATCTCCATTCAGATCCCAGTGCAGTACTATTGCTATACTATTTGTGAATGGAGCTCAGAGTTCCATTTACAAATGGGGGCAAAGATCAATGTTAGGTGATCGGTTCTCATCACCTAATTATTGATCTGTGCCAATGAATGAAAAATCACTTCCTGGAAAATACTTTCTGGGAAGTAATTCTTCCATGTGGAAAACGGCATTTATGCCGGTATTCCAAGTTCGTTATCATTCCCTAATATGATCTGATTATTATCTTTGGGAATGAAAAAAAAATAAAGTGGAATGTACATACAAAAAAATCTTAGTGATACACACCCTTTATTTATACAATAATGCTATAGACTGTCTTAGACTAACATTTAGTGGGTTTTGGTAGGATTTCAACCTTCATGTGATTTTATTTTTTCACAAAATCTCCTAAAAGAGTTCTGTAGATTACTGCATCTGCACATTCCAAGAATATATTTGTGGGAGTATTTCTGTGTTAGGGAGGTGTTTTCTGGGAAAAACTGCAGACTGTTCAAATTCAGAGTTGGCTGAATATCTTTGCTGTTTTTGAGCCATTGTACATTGTCTCACTTCATCGCTAGTTGCTTCCAGGTCAAAGTGTGCAACCATGCATATGTCATACCGTTTAAATCAGGACATTTGGGAGGTTGATATCTGGTAACGTTTTTTACATTACATGGGTTTTTGGCATGATTTCTACCCTTGAAATTTGTTTTTTGTCAAAAAAATTTCGAAAATCTGCTTAAAGAGGGAACTTCTACGAAGAACTGCATCCACACCATTGATGGAATGAATGAAAGAATTGCAATGTTACATAGCTGAAGGTTTGCAGATTCCGGTTATTTTTGAGTTACAGGAGTGTAACTGTAGTGTAAAAAACTGCAGAATGTTTTAAGATAGAGCTGGCTAGTTTTTATTTACTGATACTGCCATTTGACATTGCCCCCCTTTTCGGTTAGTTGGTAGCCATATCTCTGGGTACACCCATAAAGCTGGTATACTGTTTTATCCAGAAGGGTTTAGGCTTTCATATTTGAGATGCGTTTGAACTTTCCTCTACAGTTTTTAGTTGAAATTCGCATTTGATTTTGTCTCTGATTTTACAGTTGAGGGAAAAAAGAAAAATATGAGAAAACAACTTACAATTAGATGAAGAGCTGCGCCCAGGTATCTGCATTGTGATCAAAACATACCTCACTCGAAAAAGCCTGCTGGCATGTAGTTTCTAAAACTATCTTACTTGTGAGGTTATTTTAGTTAATTTGGTAGATATTCTGATGTTAACCATCAGAAGTGGGTGTACATTTCAATTTGGTGTAATATTCTTGAAGGTGCTCTTTTCGTTTGCGGGGGGGGGTCTTCTGTACAGAAAAAGTGGGGTAGCTACATATATCTGCTATTGTTGTACTCGGGAGTATCAGAGTTTTTAGAAACAGTAAGATTTTTTGTGCATAACCTTAAGACAACTATTAATAAATATGGGAAAAATACATAAAAATTTGCAAATTTTACCCAAAAATTCAGTAAAATCTCCCAAAAAATTTACAAAATTCTGTTATATTGTACACTTTATGCAGAAAAAACAATGTATAATATTCCTAATTTACTGGGGGGTTTCCTACTGTAAAATGAGTCTAAACCGATTGAAAATTCAGCTGGGTAGCTGTGGTCTCCATGGAAGTGGAGCTCTTATATCTTTCAAACATGCCAAGAATGGGTACTATAGCTTTTCTGGTTAAGTTATAGACCTTTAAATTTATAATCACACAGTCAGGATAAACAAGGAAATGTGTGACAATCACATGATGTGCTGTGAAAGAAGCCCCACCCACCCCCCAAAAAAAGATCATTACTTAGGCTATTTATAGACGGTTACAGCAGTAGGATACAACTAGGCATGCTCAGTGCCTGTGGCAGCGGGGGCAGTGCAATGGTGCTAATGATGTCAAAAATCGCAGTGCTAGCTGGAAACACCACCCTTTATACTGCTACAAATTTACATAGATCACAGCTAGAAGTAAAATCCTGGGGTTGTTTTAAAGGTAGGTAGGAATGTGGTCTTTTTAACAAAGGGCACTGTGGAGACCACAGTTATCCTTTAATGCAATTTTTTTTATTCTGCTGGCAGTGAAAGAGTTAAAAAGGGGATGTGTGGCTGATATGGTGGTGATTGTACCAATGCCCATAATAACCATTTCAGGAATGCCTCACATAAAAATAATGTGCTTGCCCCTGACCGCATGTGTAGTCCCTGGATGAACTCTATACAGGGAATAGGGTAATTGATGGAGTATGTGTATTTCCCAAGTCGCTTGTGTATGTCCAGTTCTATTTGGGGGGCTTACATGATCATCTAACTATATATCTGTCTGTCTGTCTATCTTCTGTATATGCCACATCAGTGAAACAAGTAGGGACACCTATTAAAAACACATGCATAATGGCTGAATTTGAACCCCTAATAGAGACCGTTATGGTCTTGCCCTTGACCCAGCACCTGGGTTGATTCAGTTGCTGAGTAGAGATCTGAGCATGTTTGACCCATCCAACAGCCAATCAGTAGAAATTACTGTTAGGAACATTCCAAGGATGTGGTGCATCCTGGGAAGAAGAAGGACCATTAGAACCTGAAATGTCAGCTCACTAATGTCAACAGCAGGGAAAGCAAAGAGTATGAAATCAACTGATTTTTCAAAATGGAAGAGAATATGTAGAATAACTAAGAAGGCATTACACAAACTAACAATTTAACAAATATTAATAATTTTCACCGAACTGTCCCTTTAAGTGTGTACCTCAAATATTCTGGTAACCCAGTTGTCACCTTTCCCATTAAGATACAAACACACAGAAACTGTACACGTTAACATGCTTATTACATTAGAATTATGATGGAGGGTACATTAGTTTCAATGTAGCCATACGTCATGTCTTTAATCAACTGCTACATATCCTTGTCATATGTAATTTTAATATGTGTTCTGGTTTAAGCTATCACAAGCTCCGCAGATTGCTTTTAATCAGCCATAATCTCCTAGATATTAGTTTCAATCTGTCCAAATCTCCAAAAAATTCTTTATCTGACACATAATCACAGATTGCAATCCATCTGCATACGCTTCAACATTGCCTCTTTAATACTAAGGCCTTGTTCATACTAGGTCCATTTTTGTCCATTACCAGACAGAAATGCATGTAGCAGCCTAGAAATAGGAAAAACCGACCACTTCAAAAGGAAGAAAAAGGACAAAAACTCAGACTGTTAATATTTATGTTTCGAGTTTAGTGTGAACATAGTGTTATGTTAAACAACATAGTATAGAGCTGCAGGGGGAGGACATTGAAGTCAAACAAAGGAGATGTAATCGCACTCCAGAAAGTGAATTGGAGTGCGAAACATCTTCAGGTGCCCCCGAAACGTTGTAAGAGCACACAAACTGACAAACTAGACAGAGAGGTTACTGATATACTATATAAGTAAGACTGGTAAAAATACTGTTTAAATCTACTTTTTACCAAAAAAAAAAAAAAAATCGAATAAGGGAAGTGGAAACTTTGAAATTAGGAGAAAGATCAAATGTAAGTGCAAAAAGAGTGTATATATCATTAACGGTTTTAAGTAGCTATGGTTGTCTCTTCTTGAATTCTTGTGCTTTGCTGCCATCTAGTGTAGTTAAACATCTAAACATTAGTTCACAGCTAACTAAGACAACAACCAACATTTCACTGTTCAGGTCCTTTTTAGAATGCTAACATGTTTCTTTAGCATTTAAGTGATATATTTATGCTATTGTTTAGATTTTCTATAAGCTATTTTTTCCTTCTTTTGTTTAGTTTGTGATACATAAAATTTAAATTACAAAAAAACAAGTATTATTAAAGGGCAATTACCAGCAACCGTTCCCTCCCCCTTTCCCAGTGATAACACACAGGATGGGCCCTAAACTGCTAGGTCTTCACCCCAGCGTACGATCCATCCGAAACTAGCTTCGGACATGCCCCTTTACTTCCCTGTTTTCAAATAATGGGAAGACACGTTGCTTGCAGAGTGCATCTTCCCATTGATCAGCCCTGCCATAGTCCTGGATTCCTGCTGTCCCCGCACCTATTTGCTATTGTCATAAAAGGTCTATCACTCAAGCCATCCAAAATATAAGAGGGCTGAGACCAAGCTTTAAGCTATGCATGCAAATGATGGGCTGGTTTTCTTACATACACTGGTGTCTGTAATTGTCCAGTATGGGTGCATACTGAACTGGGATAAGTCCAACCTACTCAGTTTAGACAATAATCACCTTGATCCACAGTCTACCTTTGCTAGTACCAGTAACTTCACAATTTAAATATTTGGGTGTGGTGCTGACCAAAAATCCAATTGATTTCTACCTTCTAAACATCAAATCATTGCTGACCCTGGTGAAAATTAAAGTACAAGTTTGGAGGCAGTAAGTGATAGTATTACCAAAAAAAGAAAAAAAAATTACGGTATATGCTCATTCAGCTTCCTTTATAATCACCAAATAATTTGTTTACATAATTGAATGGTATGTTGATGTCTTTCCAATTGGGGTCCAGAAGACCTAGGGTAAAACTGGGAGCCTTGGAGTGTCCCAAAAGTCAGGCAGGATTGACCCTACAGAACTTCAGCTGTTATTATTAGAAAATGCAGTACCTGGATACCAGGGAGCTTTATTGACTGGTACAACGGGAAAATCAATTAATAGATATGGCCCTTCACAAGCAGGCACTGAAGGTATGGAGGGAAGCTATTAAAATATAATTAGAAAAGAGAATAAATAATTAAATTAATTTATTTATTAGTGCCTGCCCTGCAACCTTCTATATATTTAAAGTTAGCAAAATACGTCATTATAAAGGCACTAGAGATAAAAGTTCGGCCCGTTTTCGAACTTTCAAAGTATATGGAGAGTTCGAAAACGGAAGTCAATGGGAGTCAAATAGTTCGAAAAGTTCGAATGAAATACAATTAAAATATCAATGATAACTTAATGTAAATGGTTGTGGGACCTGGGAAATGGTCCTGGGGAACATGTTCAAATATCCAGGACTTTAGAAAAATCAATATTACTCTCACGTGTGCTACTTTCGGGCTCTCGCGTTCGAACATTCTATAATTATCCCAAGAACGGCTCGCGGATTCGATAATGCGAAATATTTACTCACGTATAGGTATAATAGACATTTTACTTGCGGATTCGATGCTCGCGTATAGGTTAAATAGATATTTTACTCGCATACTTGCTTGCCTCGAACGTTCGATAATTAACAAAAGTCCGGAAAATATTGGGTTTGAGTCCATCTCTAAAAGTCACTCCTGAAATCCCATAGTGGAAAAATTTACATTTCCCACACTTAAAATGCTTACCTGGGGCTAGTCAAAGGCAACAAGCTAAAATCCATGTTATTGGGGATGGTGTGCCAGACTGTATAATAGTCTAGTTTGAGGAACTGACCCAAAGATATCTCACCCATGTGCTATTTTTCAGGTATCAGCAATTACGACAATGAGAGAAGAATATGCAGGCAATTGTATCTACCTAAACACTTTCTGAAAGGGATTCTGTGTACCCAAGGTTTTAAGGGCCTAAATTCATGTCTATATACCAGGTTAATCCAGACCAAGATTAATCCAGGCAGAAGAGGAATTTAGAAAATGGGTTGATTTTATCCTGAATTTCACTCCAGACTGCTAGGAAGATAATATTTCCCCAGCTGCTAATAACTGCCTAATACAATTTTTATTATGCACCAAGCATAATACTTTGAGACACATTAGGAAAATGGATGTGGCATGCTTGAAATGTCAACAACTTGTACTTGACTTTTGGAACCAAATTGGGTTAGGATACAAAGTCATTGGTCAGAAATATTGCAACTGCTGTCTACTGTAATACAGAGAGGGAAATGTGAGACCTGGATGGCCCACACTACAAAACTGGTTTAATATTAGTTAATAACATACAAAAAAACTTTATAACTATAGAATGTGCCTAGGAAAATATGACAACATGTGAAAGATATGGTATAAATTGCATTTGAATGGTCAAACTAACTGAAGTTTGGTTTATTTCCGAACTCCCGAACTTCAGTAAAAGATCAGCAACAAACCAATTAAAGTTTGACAGACAAGTTAATGGGGAGTGATAGTTTGAAAAGTTTGAATGATTTACAGATAAAATAACAATGGTAACTTACTGTAAATGGCCTGGGGAGCATGTCATTATCATCAAAAGCTGTTTAAACATTTCTTACTTCATGATCAAGCAATTGTCGGGTTTGCGCAAGCTACATTCGAGGGTTACGACCAATTCAAGGGCTACAGAACTATACTTTGGAGGGTTACCAAAAATAGAACTATACCTTCAAGGATTATCGAAATCGACCGATACATTCGAGGGTTACCGAAAGTTGAAGGCTACATTCGTAGGTTAGCGAACGATACATTCTAAGGTTAGCGAAAACGAAAACCATACATTCGAGGGTTACTGAAAACTAACAATATATTCGAGGGTTAGCAAAAAAGAACATTACATTCTAGGGTTATCGAAAGACGAAGGCTACAGTCGAGGGTTACCGTAAACGAATGTTACATTCGAGTGTTAGCGAACGGTACATTCTAGGGTTAGCGAATGGTTCGTAAATTCGATAATTATATTGCGAGTTAGGAAAACCAAACTAATTTGAATAGTTCAAGTTCGTCCTAACTCATAAAGTTCGGCCCAAACTTAAGTACGACTTCGTTTTTTTGTGTCCTTCACTACTCTTTTTTTTTTTTGCACTTTTACAAGCAAGTGTGCATGAGGGCCGACAGGGAGTGGGGTTCATATACATATTGATGCAAGAAACCATAAGAGAGAAGATGGAAGAAAGTACACATTCCAGACTGCCATGCCCATTTGATGTGCCTGTAAAAAGCAGCAAGCAATAAGTTAAGAGAAGGGGGGGAGGTGACCATGTTTGTTTAAACATATGGGCAAATAAATGTGCACACTGATATTTTGAAAGTTGTACTTAAATGTGATCCATTCACAAGTAAAGCTCTTTCTTGATCTCTAGTGGAAATTATTATTGTAGAAGGTTACATGCAGTAATGCCTGGACCTTTATTGGGAAATAACCTGAAAGTATATGGGGCACACAATGTATGCACTTGTTATTGTACTGTTAACTCTAAAGCATTAGTTTATTCTGTGTTTATCATTGAAAGTGTGCATAGCTTAACTCCACCCATTTTTTGGTTGGAGTCTGGGGCTCATAACCAAAGGTAAGACTGAATACTTATTTAACCCTTACTTGTTTGGAATTTACTTTAAGGAAGCAATCCATGTTCTATTGCTTACTTATCTTAGGTAAAGTTTACTTATTGTGTATCCCTTACAAAAAAAGTTACATACATAAAAGAAGAAACAATACATACCTCCCAGTGGTGGTTTATGGGAATGAAGTTTACATGGAATGCTGACTATTAATCGGTGCTCTGGAACTGGATTTAGATGAATCTTTGCTGAACTGGTCAAAAGAAAATGTAAGTGTTCCTAAGAAGATACACACCACTTAAGATACAAAAGTAGTATTATAATGCACATATATGATTAAAGGATAACTGTATTGCCTCAATGCATTTTTAAAAAAAAAACTGCTTTCAAAAGAGTAAAGGTATGCAGCCCTCCCCATATATTTTTTTCCTGATTTCGACTTCTCTCTGCCTTCAATTAGCATTGCTTTGAAGGGGGTGTAACAGTTCCGTCTGCCACTAACTGTCACTCAAAGCTAGCATGCAAAAAAAAACAGTCCTCCACCCATCCTTGATCAGCTTGATTATGTAGGCTGTATCCTAGAAACAGGACAGTTCAAGTTTGTTTGACTGGCAGAGGAGGAGGAGAGAGGTTGTAACAGACATTCCCACCAGCCAATGACAAGCGATATGTTAATCATGGCCCTGGGCCGTCTAGGTGGCGGGCTGTTAGCACTCATCTTTGCTGTGTGATAGAGGGCAGCACGGTTGTAAATGTAAGTGATTTCAGCTACTGGAAGTGTGGACATGTAATGGGGGTGATGGTTTTTTTTGTTGTCCTTTAACTAACCTTTTTGTAGAATTCTCTGCATTCTGGAATCGTCCCAATACCAGCACTTCATAAGGCTTTTTATGGAGAGAATCGAGTGGAAATACAAATTCCCCAGATTTCGTTATCTAATAGAATGTCAATGAGAAAATGTAACAATCTTATAATCATACATCAACTGTGTGATAAACTTATTTTTACCATATTGTTGTACGTCTAAAAAAGGTAAAACCATCACTTATTTAATTCAAATTCTCTCTGTACATTCAACGTTATCCCTTTCACCCTTTATTCCATCCAAATTTTCTTTTCTACAGCGTTCTAAATTTAATCATTCAGTTCTCCTATTCATTCTTTCATTCTACTCACCCTCCTCCTTTTTACTTCTATTTTTCTCCCTCTTCATTCTATTTTGTTCCATCTTCACATTCCATTTTTCTACCTATTACCGTAATTTCTGCTCCTCGTTTCCTTCTGCCATTCTGTTCATCTTACTTATTCCATTCTGGTTCCACATTCTCTGATCATTCTGTTCTGCATTTATACTTGCAGCCATGAAATTAGTGAAACAGCTTACTTACCTATACTTTGCATAACATCACTATGTGCTGCACAACATCCAACTAATGTATTTAAGATTTTATTGCCACTAGGATTATAAGATTGCAATACAAAATTAAAATTTTATGCTACCTTGGTCCAATGCCATTCTCCAAGTGTTCTAACAGACCAATGAGGGTAAAGCTCTTCTTTAACAAACCGCAGATGCTTCTGCTTATTGGTGACCCAGGTAATCACAAGACAATTTTGTGCCGCAAGTGATGGTAAAGGAATTTGCTTAATTTCTTTAGGTGATAAAGAACTGTACCTAGATTTGAAATAAAAAACATTTTCTTTAGATATAGAAATCCTAATTAAAGTTCTATATTAACGTTAAAGAGCATGTCCACCTGAAACCCTCCCCCCCCCCCCGAAGTAATGCAAGTAGAGTTCTGCTGCTTTTTTATTTTAGGGTGCCCTAAAATATATTTAGAGGTAGGGCACCAGACAGCAAAGAGGGATCCGGAGGGAGGGAGGGGGTGGGTGAAAGGGCTCCCCTGCACATTTCACAGTCCTTACTAAGTTTAAGGAAGAAGCAGGGACCGGATGATTTTGGAAGTTTAAACAGTCACTGCAGGAGAGCCATTTGAAGCAGAGATGTAAGGTAAGGATTTTTGAACACTACACAGTGAGGTCATTGGTGGTTACATTTTAGTTTTGGGGGTGGACATGCCCTTTAACACAAAATGAAAGTGATATCCTAGCAGTAGAAAGTATAATCTACACCTAGTGGTTAAGACTAGATGAGCAATTGATGCTTTCATGAATTGTACAATAGTAATGAAATAAAAATACATTTACTGGCCAGTAGCAGAAAATCTCCCCAAAGCACAAAGGTTTAAAAACGTTCTTTGTAGAGAGTGATAAAAAAATGTTTTATATGGTTCAAACTTTTTGTTTTTTTAAATACAAGCTATACCTCTATACTCAAATACAAAGACCAATGAACATAGACACAAAAAAAGCTCAATCTTAAAAAAAAAACAAAAAAAACCCAGAAAGGACATGCAAATAAAGGAAAGTCTGTTGTGGGTAGTGCATGTTATATCTAATTTAATTTGTTTCAGTAAAAATTAATTTTTTTTATTGAAGCCTTGACTAAGGGTAAAACACTGCTATTAAATTAGATTAGAAAAAGTAATGCTCTTACAGTTACTGCACCTTATTTTACTGGGGAGTCCTTTTACAGGAAACATGCATCTTTAAAGTATAGGGCACTTAAATGTTTGTGTCAGATGTTGGCAAACAACCTCCAACAATGTGCTAAAATGTATGCAGTCTTTTAACTTTTTCCTTAGCACACCCTTGCACCCTATAAATATACATTATGTACCCTGCACAGCACATATTTAAATTTCACGTATGCCACACAAATATTGCACAGAAAATCTGAAACATTTAAAAAGATACAAGCTGTGTCTTCCCTCTCCCTTTGCTCTGGTAGTAGGGTTTATTTATTAAATCAACCTGTAGGTAGTAGGGGTCATCTCTAACAATCCACCTTTGTTTTGTTTTCGCAATACACTTGTTCATATGACCCCTATGACTAAGAGCAGCAAGCTCGAAATGCGTCAGGGAATCCAAGATATGTTAAAGTTATTCAAGTAAAGTTGAGTTTACCTGTTTGATTTGAAAACTTGGGGGCATATTTATAAAGTTTTTTTTTAACTTTTCGCCTTCTTTAACACAGCGTTTTCGACTAATTTGGACTTTTCGCTATTTATAAAGCAATGATAACCAGTGGAGAAAGGTCATTACCGCTACATTTCGCTTTCGCTATACATCGCTGCGGTAACCGCTCAAGCATATTTATAAAATGACGAAAAGTGTACTTTTGCGCTAAGTTCAGCCATTACGATTCGCCAAGTCTGAGGTGGCGAAAACGCATAAGTGGCCATTTATTTAGCCTGCCAATGGGTCCATGGAGGTGTCAGTACATTGTTCAGTGTTTATCAATACTAATAAGTACTCAGTGGGGTGTTAGACTATTTTCCATGTTTCACTGTAATACGGATCTGAGATTTCGCTTTTTTAAAGGGCATGTCCACCCCCAAAACTATAACCCCCCCACTAATGACCCCACCATGTAGTGTAATAAAATCCTTATATATAACAAAAGTCCATATGCACACTATCCCCAGGTGGGTGCAAAGAGTCCAATTCCCCTACTTCAGAGGGAACAAGGTATTCAAAAGATACAAGGTAGACTGCACTCCAAAGTGGAACGTTTATTGTGAGCCAAACATCAACATAGAATATGACGTTTTGAGGGTAACAAGCCCTTCATCAGGTGATGAAGGGGGTGTTACCCTCGAAACGTCGAAAATAAACCGAAGGTTAACTAGCAGCTTTCAAAGTCTTATCAGGGACTTCCCTATTGGAGTGGGGACATCTGTAAAGATAATATGTTCATACAGACAGTGAATGGTGGGGTCAGGGGGCATGTGAGTTGTTTTGTCAACAACATGGAAGCCTTCTTAGTTACAGAAGCGACTTCTTACATGTATGGAAATGAAAATTACTAATGAAAAATCTATGTATAGGTGTTCTGGCGAGAAAAGCTTGTTTATTAAAACACCTACATTTAAATGATTGCAGTCTACAGATTTTATTACATAACCGACTTTTAATTCAGTGCAGTTTCCAAACATGTGATTGAATTGTGAATTTTGAAAAATTCAAAGCCTACAGCTGAAAAAAAAGAGGTTCCCAACTGGCAACATGATTTGCCCAGTTTAGTTTCTCTTAATATAAACCTGAGAAGAAAAGACTGCCTGAAAGCTTTGCGCAAACCATATAAAAAAAACATATTCTGCTTCCTTCTCCCTCCATTTTCCTCACCATCAAAAGTACCAGGGGTGAGGACATAAACTGCAAGCGTCTCACCCAAGGGTTTACTTATAATCAGCTACTATACTTACTTTAATTTCCCTCTCTGGACAAGTGCCCCTTCTGCAGCCTGGGATGTGGCCAGTGAGCGTCTTGCATGTCTACCCGTAGGTCTCAACCGTGGTAAGGGGCAAAGTTGGACTGGCAAGGGGAAATAATGGTACATTGCCCCCTATATCTACAACTATCTTGGTATCAGGGTAATTTAAAAAATCAACCAACAGCCACAGCAAAGAGAAAGGTGAGACACAGCGTGTTGAATTTGTGTGCTCTGTCTGATGACTTTAGTTCCCCTTTAACTTCTGGGTGTTGTGAGATGAACTTTGATCTCTGTTAAGAATTAGATTCAGACATGTTAGACAAGGCGCAAGCTGTTAGCATTTTGTGTACTGAAACAATAAAATGAAGAAAAGCAATTCATGTAAAATCACCTCTTGCTTCTTTTGACAGATTTATTCTCCCATGGTGGATCAATAACAATGATATTGTATGTTTTATCTGAAAAAACAAAGCTATGTTTTAAATAGTAGTGTCTTATGTGTTTGGAAATAAAAAAAAACTGCTTTTCTCAGCTTTCTACACATGATTTTAGACAGAAGTAAACATCAGGGTTGCATAACTCCTTTAATGTTAATAATAGATTTTATTTCCTAATAAGATACAAAAAAAGGCTGCACATTTGTATGTGTGTATTTTACCTTTTTTTACAAGACATTCTTAATTAAGCCTGTCCCCACAATAACTAAACATACCCAAATACCCTATAACTACATTGCCCCAAACTTGCGGCCTTTGTAGGTAAATCTTCCTATTCACTAGCATTTGGTGGCTTATAAACAACACCTACAGTTAATTAACCCACCTTTTAGCTTTCCATGCACAGCTCAACCCATTTTATTTCAGCATTATCGTTTATACCCCCAGCTTTTTCATCTTTTAAATTTGGCTTCATGTCTTATTTAACATAAAAACATACCCCCTCCTTTCTTATTTTTGCAATCCTCATGTCTAAACAATGAGGATTTATAATAACTATTTACATTTACTCCCCATTTATGGGAATCCTTTAACTAGGTTTTTGCTATACCAAATACATCATACTTAAGTGAGTAAAGTCTACTACCTTGATTAATGTAGTATATTATGTAGACAATGTGGGGGACCCTATATGGTAAGTACAGCTACCCTTTAATCCATGCCCGATTCTGTTTTTTCTCATGTTTTTTTGCTGACTACTGTAATATAATGTGGTGCCCACTAGGGGTCACTGTAACAATTTAATGTTCTATACTTGCACATGTAATAACTTGTTGGTATGTGGTGCCATATTGGACCTGGGGTATTAATACAGTTATCCTTCAACAAGGATGTCTCTTGTATTAATCTGAAAGCAGAGTTCCAGAAATACTATACCTACGTTTTCAGTGATTTGTGTTCCATTACTTTAGATGCTTTGTCAACATTAAGTTTCTTTCTATTCTGTCTCACAGCCCAATTTGTAAATGCAATAAGTCAGAGTGATTTTTTTATTCACAAATAAAGCTGTTTTCCTATATTTAAATTAGTTTTATAAAATTAAACATGAAATATTAGCATTCGGTGATCAGCACTACACACATACAAGGCTACATTGCTGCATGTGCATTTGAAAGTAAACAAATAAGCATTTAAACTAAAGAAATTTGTATATTAAAGAAAGTATATTTACATATGTTAAACTTATTATCTAGCTGCACAAACAACAACAGTGTTAAAAAACTACAAAGTGCGTGACTTTTGTAAGAAAAAAAAAAATATCTTATAACCTACTTTCCCTCGCCCATAACAATAAAAACAAACTGTGGACTTACACTGTAAAAGGGGTTCCATACAAGAGATATCCGACAAAAGAAAACTGCTTTTGGGTGGGATGATATACTTCTCTCCCAGTAAATCAACGACGCTTGGACACTCTGATTTGTTTTCGATAATCTGAGATACTATGCTTATGCCTTGTGGTAGAGGAATTTCAGTTTCTAGAAATTGCACCTTGTGTCCAGCACCAGTTATCAAAGGGATACATTTTGCCATATTGCACAGTTCAGCCAGCTGGCAAGCACTAGTAGCTAGCCCAGGTTCAGTCTTAGATTTGTTGTCTTTTATTTCTATAAATGGCTGAAGAAATCCTCTATTTAGTCCTTCTTGAACTAAAGCTTCTGCCCCATTTAAAATTAAATCGGTTACCTATTGAATAAACAACAGCAACATTGATATAGCAAAAACAACAAGGTTTTACATTACGGTATTTTAGTGCTGATCACTTGGTTTTCCACTGCAATCTATAAATAATCATATTTCAGAAAAAAAACCGTTTGTTTCATTGATATTTAGTATTCCCCCCCCCCCCAAAAAAAAGTCAAATGGTCTAAGGGGTATAAATATATGGGCAGACTTCGGTCATATATTTCTGACCAAATTTACAAAGATGATTGGTTATCCCGACCAATTATGCACTTTACTGAAGGACCCACAATTGCCCAGAATTTACAGATCAATGTTTTTTTTTTACAATTTTTGCACAAAATAACCTGGTTGAAACCACAATGACCAGTAAATTTTATTTGATCACCTGGCACTTACAGTTGTGATCATAAGATTAGTTTATGCTAAATTCTGTAAATTAATAAAGCCCCCTTTTTGCCACAGTAAGATGTCAAAAAGTTGCTTTTACAGCAGCTGACTGCTCAGCGTTCATACCCATACCATCTACTCTTCTCCTCTGACAGATTAAGCATGCGTGACACTGGTATGGATAGGAAAAGAGTCATATGAGCCGGTCACAGAAGGAGCAGTTAGCTATTTGCCCATGTGGATCTTAGGGAAAAAAAAACTATAGATGCTTTAGAAGCATCACAAAATAACACAAACATTAGAAACAAATAAAATAATAAAGTGGCCTTTTTAAAAAGTTTGCATACCCATACATGTTAATACTGCGCATTGAACCCTTTTATATCAATATTGTCAATTTGTTTGTCACCATGTCAGATTTTTTGTCTCATCATTCAAAATGTTTGTTCAAAGAACTTCTAAAGGGCAACTGTAGTCTCTGAACAAGTTAGAGTTAAATGAAAGCCTGCAGTTTTTCCTTTAAAATGAGCCATGGATCACATCCACAGTTTATATAGGGCACTGTTCCTGAAAAGATGATGATAATGGTCCAATAACCAATTGAGTTGCACCCACCGTGATAATAGTCACAATGCACAAAAAAAGAGAAAACAGACACAGCAATATGGGCAACTTTAATAAAAAATTGAGTAATTAAGGCATTTAAGATGTGATGGCATTAAAACTCCATTTTATTATCATGTGGAGGGTCACCCACCCCCCACCCACAAACAAAGGGGGGGGGAAACCAACCCCACCAACAAAAAACACTGTTAAAAATACAACCCCTCGACTCAAAATGTGAATAAACACACTCATATAAACAGGTCACTGAAGCTAATTTAGTAATATACCGGTATATTGAACTAAATAACCATCTACATATAAAATGGTCATATACATGTATAATACACATAAAAACGACCTACCATATACTCGAGAATAAGTCAATCCGAGTATAAGCCGAGGTACCTATTTTTACCTGAAACATTTGTAAAAACTTATTGACTTGAGTATAAGCCGAGGGTAGAAATTATGACCACTACTGCCTTCTGATTCAGTATTGTTTTGTGGCTTAAGTTGCCCTTTAAATGGACAGAAGAATTCCCATACAGTAGTCCCATACAGTAATAGCGAAATCCAGTACCAGTAACCCCCAATTCCTTGGCACTCCAGATGTTTGGAAACTACATGCTTTGATTGCTGGGAGTTGTAGTTTCCAAACATGTGGAGTGGCAAGTTTCAATAAACTTTTAATTAAGCTAACCATCATTTACAATTCTCCTAACCCCCATATAGTAAAGGGCACTCAGGCCCCCGTGTAGTAAAGGGCACTCAGGCCCCAATAGTTAAAAATGTCACCTGAGAGTTGGTAGTTTGAACTGAACTAAGGAGATCCATCAGATTTACAGCATCCAGATAAACAGCGACAGTGCTGAGTGAGGCCAGCAGCCAGACTACAGGAAGCAGTATAAAGGCAGATCAGCTCCTTTAAATTTCTATGCAGGTGAACCTATGCAGGTGCTTTAAACCGAACAACACACTGAGGCAGCAATTGGTACATCCGAAAGACCCAATACCAAAACACAAGAAAAGCGACATCATATATGCAGTGCAGTGCAGTGAAGAATGCTCTGATTTGTATGTGGGGGAGACCAAACAGCAACTGCATCAACGTATGGCCCAGCACAGAAGAGCCAATTCCTCGGGTCAGGACTCAGCCGTGTATCTGCATCTTAAGGATAAAGGACATACCTTTGAAGATTGTAATGTTAACATACTGGCGAAGGAACGTGACTGGTTCAAGAGAGGTGTTAAGGAGGCCATTTATGTGAAAATAAAGAAACCAAGCCTAAATAGAGGTGGGGGGGTTCGACACCAACTGTCTGCCATGTACAATGCTGTTTTAACACCTTACTCTGGGCGTTCCTATAACACCTCTTAGCCACTATCTAATCACACCCTTAACACCTGGCTGTGATATGCTAATTGGGATTTTCCAGGGTACATAATTGCCACAGATTCTTGTACAAGTCATTCTGAATTGAGAAAGCCAGTCGGATGACTAGCGAAACGTCTTCAAGAACTACATTTCAAGTCCAGTTGATCTAATTGAATACAACAGATATACCATGACCTGGATGAATGAGAACCTTCACAAGCATATGCAGGTGAGGGATTTTTTAAAATCTGGTTACTATCTGGTTACTATCCGCAATTGCAGCATTTGAATCTAAATTAGGACTTGCCCCCAATATAAGCCGAGGTTAGGTTTTCAGGCTAATTTTGATGCCTGAAAATCTCGGCTTCTACTCGAGTATATACGGTAATTACAGATCTAATGCGATGGCAAAAGGGGTAAAAATATATAAGGTTTCCACCAGAGACCCAAGAAATCCAGTATAAAGAGAGCTGAGGGGTGCAGCTAAAAAATGGGGTCTCTGGTGGAAACCTTATATTTTTACCCCTTTTGCCATCGCATTAGATCTTAATTACCGTATATACTCGAGTAGAAGCCGAGATTTTCAGGCATCAAAATTAGCCTGAAAACCTAACCTCGGCTTTATTGGGGGCAGTCCTAATTTAGATTCAAATGCTGCAATTGCGGATAGTAACGCATTTTAAAAAATCCCTCACCTGCATATGCTTGTGAAGGTTCTCATTCATCCAGGTCATGGTATATCTGTTGTATTCAATGAGTCAACTGGACTTGAAATGTAGTTCTTGAACGTTTCGCTAGTCATCCGACTGGCTTTCTCAATTCAGAATGACTTGTACAGAATCGGTGGCAATATGTTACCCTGGAAAATCCCAATTAGCATATCACAGCCAGGTGTTTAAGGGTGTGATTAGATAGTGGCTAGAGTGTTATAGGAACGCCCAGAGTAAGGTGTTAAAAACACATTGTACATGGCAACAGTTGGTGTCGAACCCCCCCACCTCTATTTAGGCTTGGTTTTCTTATTTTCACATAAATGGCCTCCTTAACACCTCTCTTGAACCGTCACGTTTCCTGCCCAGTATGTTACATTACAATCTTCAAAGGTATGTCCTTTATCCTTAAGATGCAGATACACGGCTGAGTCCTGACCCGAGGATTGGCTCTTCTGTGCTGGGCCATACGTTGATGCAGTTGCGTTTGGTCTCCCCACATACAATCAGAGCATTCTTCACTGCACTGCACTGCATATATGATGTCGCTTTTCTTGTGTTTTGGTATTGGGTCTTTCGGATGTACCATTTCTGCCTCAGTGTGTTGTTCGTTTAAAGCACCTGCATAGGTTCACCTGCATAGAAATTTAAAGGAGCTGATCTGCCTTTAACTGCTTCCTAGTCTGGCTGCTGGCCTCACTCACACTGTCGCTGTTTATCTGGATGCTGTAAATCTGATGGATCTCCTTAGTTCAGTTCAAACTACCAACTCTCAGGTGACATTTTTAACTATTGGGGCCTGAGTGCCCTTTACTACACGGGGGCCTGAGTGCCCTTTACATATGGGGGTTAGGAATTGTAAATGATGGTGCTTAATTAAAGTTTATTGAAACTTGCCACTCCACATTTTTTGGAAACTACAACCCCAGCAATCAAAGCATGTAGTTTCCAAACATCTGGAGTGCCAGGAATTGGGGGTTACTGGTACTGGATTTCGCTATTACTGTATGGGACTACGTGTATGGGAATTCTTCGTCCATTTAAAGGGCAACTTAAGCCACAAAACATACTGAATCAGAAGGCAGTAGTGGTCATATTTCTACCCTCGGCTTATACTCAGTCAATAAGTTTTACAAATGTTTCAGGTAAAAATAGGTACCTCGGCTTATACTCGGATTGACTTATTCTCGAGTATATGGTAGGTCGTTTTTTATTGTGTATTATACATGTATATGACCATTTTATATGTAGATGGTTATTTAGTTCAATATACCGGTATTTACTAAATTAGCTTCAGTGACCTGTTTATATGAGTGTGTTTATTCACATTTTGAGTCGAGGGGTTGTATTTTTAACAGTGTTTTTGTTGTGGGGGTTGGTTTCCCCCCCCTTTGTTTGTGGGTGGGGTGGGTGACCCTCCACATGATATAAAATGGAGTTTAAATGCCATCACATCTTAAATGCCTTATTATACTCATTTTTTTATTAAAGTTGCCCATATTGCTGTGTCTGTTTTCTCTTTTTTTGTGCATTGTTACTATTATCACGGTGGGTGCAACTCAATTGGTTATTGGACCATTATCATCATCTTTTCAGGAACAGTGCCCTATATAAACTGTGGATGTGATCCATGGCTCATTTTAAAGAAAAACTGCAGCTTTCATTTAACTCTAACTTTGTCAAGACTACAGTTGCCCTTAGAAGTTCTTTGAACAAACATTTTGAATGATGAGACAAAAATCTGACATGGTGACAAACAAATTGACAATATTGATATAAAAGGGTTCAATGCGCAGTATTAACATGTATGGTATGCAAACTTTTTAAAAGGCCACTATTATTTTATTTGTTTCTAATGTTTGTGTTATTTTGTGATGCTTCTAAAGCATCTATAGTTTTTTTTTCCTAAGATCCACATGGGCAAATAGCTAACTGCTCCTTCTGTGACCGCTCAATGACTCTTTTCCTATCCATACCAGTGTCACGCATGCTTAATCTGTCAGAGGAGAAGAGTATATGTTGGGTATGAACGCGGAGCGTCAGCTGCTGTAAAAGCAACTTTTTGACATCTTACTGTGGCAAAAAGGGGGCTTTATAATTTACGAATTAAGCATAAACTAATCTTATGATCCAACTGTAAGTGCCAGGTGATCAAATAAAATTTACTGGTCATTGTGGTTTCAACCAGGTTATTTTGTGCAAAAATTGTAAAAAAAAAACATTGATCTGTAAATTCTGGGCAATTGTGGGTCCTTCAGTAAAGTGCATAATTGGTCGGGATAACCAATCATCTTTGTAATTTGGTCAGAAATATATGACCGAAGTCTGCCCATATATTTATACCCCTTAGACCATTTGACTTTTTTTGGGGGGGGGGGGGAATTAAATATCAATGAAACAAACGGTTTTTTTTTCTGAAATATGATTATTTATGATTGCAGTGGAAAACCAAGTGATCAGCACTAAAATACCGTAATGTAAAACCTTGTTGTTTTTGCTATATCAATGTTGCTGTTGTTTTATTCAATAGGTAACCGATTTAATTTTAATGGGCAGAAGCTTTAGTTCAGAAGGACTAAATAGAGGATTTCTTCAGCCATTTATAGAAATAAAGACAACAAATCTAAGACTGAACCTGGGCTAGCTACTAGTGCTTGCCAGCTGGCTGAACTGTGCAATATGGCAAAATGTATCCCTTTGATAACTGGTGCTGGACACAAGGTGCAATTTCTAGAAACTGAAATTCCTCTACCACAAGGCATAAGCATAGTATCTCAGATTATCGAAAACAAATCAGAGTGTCCAAGCGTCTTTGATTTACTGGGAGAGAAGTATATCATCCCACCCAAAAGCAGTTTTCTTTTGTCGAATACTCTTGTATGGAACCCCTTTTACAGTGTAAGTCCACAGTTTTGTTTTTATTGTTTAGGGCGAGGGAAAGTAGGTTATAAGATTTTTTTTTTTTCTTACAAAAGTCACGCACTTTGTAGTTTTTAACACTGTTGTTGTTTGTGCAGCTAGATAATAAGTTTAACATGTATATACTTCTTTAATATACAAATTTATTTAGTTTAAATGCTTATTTGTTTACTTTCAAATGCACATGCAGCAATGTAGCCTTGTATGTGTGTAGTGCTGATCACCGAATGCTAATATTTCATGTTTAATTTTATAAACTAATTTAAATATAGGAAACAAGCTTTATTGTTGATAAAAAAATCACTCTGACTTATTGCATTTACAAATTGGGCTGTGAGACAGAATAGAAAGAAACTTAATGTTGACAAAGCATCTAAAGTAATGGAACACAAATCACTGAAAACGTAGGTATAGTATTTCTGGAACTCTGCTTTCAGATTAATACAAAGACATCCTTGTTGAATAACTGTATTAATACCCCAGGTCCAATATGGCACCACATACCAACGTTATTACATGTGCAAGTATAGAACATTAATTGTTACAGTGACCCCTAGTGGGCACCACATTATATTACAGTAGTCAGCAAAAAAACATGAGAAAAAACAAATCGGGCATGGATTAAAGGGTAGCTGTACTTACCATATAGGGTCCCCCACATTGTCTACATAATATACTACATTAATCAAGGTAGTAGACTTTACTCACTTAAGTATGATGTATTTGGTATAGCAAAAACCTAGTTAAAGGATTCCCATAAATGGGGAGTAAATGTAAATAGTTATTATAAATCCTCATTGTTTAGACATGAGGTTGCAAAAATAAGAAAGGAGGGGGTATGTTTTTATGTTAAATAAGACATGAAGCCAAATTTAAAAGATGAAAAAGCTGGGGGTATAAACGATAATGCTGAAATAAAATGGGTTGAGCTGTGCATGGAAAGCTAAAAGGTGGGTTAATTAACTGTAGGTGTTTTATAAGCCACCAAATGCTAGTGAATAGGAAGATTTACCTCAAAGGCCGCAAGTTTTGGGGCAATGTAGTTATAGGGTATTTGGGTATGTTTGGTTATTGTGGGGACAGCGCTTAATTAAGAATGTCTTGTAAAAAAGGTAAATACACCACATACAAATGTGCAGCCTTTTTTTGTATCTTATTAGGAAATAAAATCTATTATTAACATAAAGGAGTTATGCAACCCTGATGTTTACTTCTGTCTAAATCATGTGTAGAAAGCTGAGAAAAGCAGTTTTTTTTATTTCCAAACACATAAGACACTACTATTTAAAACATAGCTTTGTTTTTTTCAGATAAAACATACAATATCATTGTTATTGATCCACCATGGGAGATAAATCTGTCAAAAGAAGCAAGAGTGATTTTACATGAATTGCTTTTCTTCATTTTAGTTGTTCAGTACACAAAATGCACACAGCTTGCGCCTTGTCTAACATGTCTGAATCTAATTCTTAACAGAGATCAAAGTTCATCTCACAACACCCAGAAGTTAGAGGGAACTAAAGTCTCAGACAGAGCACACAAATTCAACACGCTGTCTCACCTTTCTCTTTGCTGTGGCTGTTGGTTGATTTTTTAAATTACCCTGATACCAAGATATTTGTAGATATAGGGGGCAATGTACCATTATTTCCCCTTGCCAGTCCAACTTTGCCCCTTACCACGTTTGAGACTCCGGGTAGACATGCAAGACGCTCACTGGCCACATCCCAGGCTGCAGAAGGGGCACTTGTCCAGAGAGGGAAATTAAAGTAAGTATAGTAGCTGATTATAAGTAAACCCTTGGGTGAGACGCTTGCAGTTTATGTCCTCACCCCTGGTACTTTTGATGGTGAGGAAAATGGAGGGAGAAGGAAGCAGAATATGTTTTTTTTATATGGTTGCGCAAAGCTTTCAGGCAGTCTTTTCTTCTCAGGTTTTATTAGAGAAACTAAACTGGGCAAATCATGTTGCCAGTTGGGAACCTCTTTTTTTTCAGCTGTAGGCTTTGAATTTTTCAAATTCACAATTCAATCACATGTTTGGAAACTGCACTGAATTAAAGTCGGTTATGTAATAAATCTGTAGACTGCAATCATTTAAATGTAGGTGTTTTAATAAACAAGCTTTTCTCCTCCAGAACACCTATCATAGATTTTTCATTAGTAATTTTCATTTCCATACATGTAAGAAGTCGCTTCTGTAACTAAGAAGGCTTCCATGTTGTTGACAAAACAACTCACATGCCCCCTGACCCCACCATTCACTTTCTGTATGAACATATTACTTTACAGATGTCCCCACTCCAATAGGGAAGTCCCTGATAAGACTTTGAAAGCTGCTAGTTAACCTTCGGTTTATTTTCGACGTTTCGAGGGTAACACCCCCCTTCATCCACCTGATGAAGGGCTTGTTACCCTCAAAACGTCATATTCTATGTTGATGTTTGGCTCACAATAAACGTTCCACTTTGGAGTGCAGTCTACCTTGTATCTTTTGAATACCTTGTTCCCTCTGAAGTAGGGAATTGGACTCTTTGCACCCACCTGGGGATAGTGTGCATATGGACTTTTGTTATATATAGGATTTTATTACACTACATGGTGGGGTCATTAGTGGGGGGGTTATAGTTTTGGGGGTGACATGCCCTTTAAAAAGCGAAATCTCAGATCCGTATTACAGTGAAACATGGAAAATAGTCTAACACCCCACTGAGTACTTATTGTATTGATAAACACTGAACAATGTACTGACACCTCCATGGACCCATTGGCAGGCTAATAAATGGCCACTTATGCGTTTTCGCCCACCTCAGCGGCGAATCGTAATGGCTGAACTTAGCGCAAAAGTACACTTTTCGTCATTTTATAATATGCTTGAGCGGTTACCGCAGCGATGTATAGCGAAAGCGAAATGTACGGTAATGACCTTTCTCCACTGGTTATCATTGCTTTATAAATAGCGAAAAGTCCAAATTAGTCGAAAACGCTGTGTTAAGAAGGCGAAAAGTTAAAAAAAACTTTATAATTATGCCCCCAGTTTTCAAATCAACAGGTAAACTCAACTTTACTTGAATAACTTTAACATATCTTGGATTCCCTGACGCATTTCGAGCTTGCTGCTCTTAGTCAATAGGGGTCATATGAACAAGTGTATTGCGAAAACAAAAAAGTGGATGTGTTAGAGATGACCCCCTACTACCTACGGTTGATTTATAATAAACCCTACTACCAGAGCAAAGGGAGAGGGAAGACACAGCTTGTATCTTTTTAAATGTTTCAGATTTTCTGTGCAATATTTGTGTGGCATACGTGAAATTTAAATATGTGCTGTGCAGGGTACATAATGTATATTTATAGGGTGCAAGGGTGTGCTAAGGAAAAAGTTAAAGACTGCATACATTTTAGCACATTGTTGGAGGTTGTTTGCCAACATCTGACACAAACATTTAAGTGCCCTATACTTTAAGATCATGTTTCCTTTAAAAGGACTCCCCAGTAAAATAAGGTGCAGTAACTGTAAGAGCATTACTTTTCTAATCTAATTTAATAGCAGTGTTTTACCCTTAGTCAAGGCTTCAATAAAAAAAATTAATTTTTACTGAAACAAATTAAATTAGATATAACATGCACTAACCCACAACAGACTTTCCTTTATTTGCATGTCCTTTCTGGGTTTTTTTTGTTTTTTTTTTAAGATTGAGCTTTTTTTGTGTCTATGTTCATTGGTCTTTGTATTTAGTATAGAGGTATAGCTTGTATTTAAAAAAACAAAAAGTTTGACCATATAAAACATTTTTTTATCACTACTCTACAAAGAACGTTTTTAACCTTTGTGCTTTGGGGAGATTTTCTGCTACTGGCCAGTAAATGTATTTTTATTTCATTACTATTGTACAATTCATGAAAGCATCAATTGCTCATCTAGTCTTAACCACTAGGGGTAGATTATACTTTCTACTGCTAGATATCACTTTCATTTTGTGTTAAAGGGCATGTCCACCCCCAAAACTAAAATGTAACCACCAATGACCTCACTGTGTAGTGTTCAAAAATCCTTACCTTACTCTCTGCTTCAAATGGCTCTCCTGCAGTGACTGTTTAAACTTCCAAAATCATCCGGTCCCTGCTTCTTCTCTTCCTTAAACTTAGTAAGGACTGTGAAATGTGCAGGGAGCCCTTTCACCCACCCCCTCCCTCCCTCCGGATCCCTCTTTGCTGTCTGGTGCCCTACCTCTAATTATTTTAGGGGCACCCTAAAAAAAAAAGCAGCAGAACTCCTACTTGCATTACTTCGGGGGGGGGGAGGGTTTCATTGGACATGCTCTTTAACGTTAATATAGAACTTTATTAGGATTTCTATATCTAAAGAAATGTTTTTTATTTCAAATCTAGGTACAGTTCTTTATCACCTAAAGAAATTAAGCAAATTCCTTTACCATCACTTGCGGCACAAATTGTCTTGTGATTACCTGGGTCACCAATAAGCAAAGAATCTGCGGTTTGTTAAAGAAGAGCTTACCCTCATTGGTCTGTTAGAACACTTGGAGAATGGCATTGGACCAAGGTAGCATAAAATTTTAATTTGTATTGCAATCTTATAATCCTAGTGGCAAAAAATCTTAAATACATTAGTTGGATGTTGTGCAGCACATAGTGATGTTATGCAAGTATAGGTAAGTAAGCTGTTTCACTAATTTCATGGCTGCAAGTATAAATGCAGAACAGAATGATCAGAGAATGTGGAACCAGAATGAATAAGTAAGATGAACAGAATGGCAGAAGGAACGAGGAGCAGAAATTACGGTAATAGGTAGAAAATGAATGTGAAGATGGAACAAAATAAATGAGAGGGAAAAAATAGAAGTAAAAAGGAAGAGGGTGAGTAGAATGAAAAAATAGGAGAACCGAATGATTAAATTTAGAACGCTGTAGAAAAGAAAATTTGGATGGAATAAAGGGTGAAAGGGATAACGTTGAATGTACAGAGAGAATTTGAATTAATAAGTGATGGTTTTACCTTTTTTAGACGTACAACAATATGGTAAAATAAGTTTATCACACAGTTGATGTATGATTAAAGATTGTTACATTTTCTCATTGACATTCTATTAGATAACAAATCGGGGAATTTGTATTTCCACTCGATTCTCTCCATAAAAGCCTTATGAAGTGCTGGTATTGGGACGATTCCAGAATGCAGAGAATTCTACAAAAGGTTAGTTAAAGGACAACAAAAAAACCATACCCCCATTACATGTCCAACTTCCAGTAGCTGAAATCACTTACATTTAAACAACCGTGCTGCCCTCTATCACACAGCAAAGATGAGTGCTAACGCCCGCCACCTAGACGGCCCAGGGCCATGATTAACATATGTCTTGTCATTGGCTGGTGGGAATGTCTGTTACAACCTCTCTCCTCCTCCTCTTGCCAGTCAAACAAACTTGAACTGTCCTGTTTCTCTAGGATACAGCCTACATAATCAAGCTGATCAAGGATGGGTGAGGACTGTTTTTTTTTGCATGCTAGCTTGAGTGACAGTTAGTGGCAGACGAACTGTTTACACACACCCCCTTCAAGCAATGCTAATTGAAGCAGAGAGAAGTCGAATCAGGAAAAATATATTGGGAGGCTGCATACCTTTACTCTTTTGAAAGCAGTTTTTTTTTTAAAAATGCATTGAGGCAATACAGTTATCCTTTAATCATATATGTGCATTATAATACTACTTTTGTATCTTAAGTGGTGTGTATCTTCTTAGGAACACTTACATTTTCTTTTGACCAGTTTCAGCAAAGATTCATCTAAATCCAGTTCCAGAGCACCGATTAATAGTCACATTCATGTAAACTTCATTCCCATAACCACCACTGGGAGTGTATGTTATTGTTTCTTCTTCTTTATGTATGTAACTTTTTTTGTAAGGATACACAATAATGTAAACTTTACCTAAGATAAGTAAGCAATAGAACATGGATTGCTCCTTAAGTAAATCAAACAAGTAAGGGTTAAATAAGTATTCAGTCTTACCTTTGGTTATGAGCCCCAGACTCCAACCAAAAATGGTGGAGTTAAGCTATGCACACTTCAATGATAAAACACAGATAAACTAATGCTTTAGAGTTAACAGTACAATAACAACAAGTGCATACATTGTGTGCCCCATATACTTTCAGGTTATTTCCCAATAAAGGTCCAGGCATTACTGCATGTAACCTTCTACAATTAATTTTCCACTAGAGATCAAGAAAGAGCTTTACTTGTGAATGATCACATTAAGTACAACTTTCAAAAATCATTGGCACATTTATTTGCCCATATGTTTAAACAAACATGGTCACCTCCCCCCCTTCTCTTACTTATTGCTTGCTGCTTTTTAACAGGCACATCAAATGGGCATGGCAGTCTGGAATGTGTACTTTCTTCCATCTTCTCTCTTATGGTTTCTTGCATCAATATGTATATGAACCCCACTCCCTGTCGGCCCTCATGCACACTTGCTTGTAAAAGTGCAAAAAAAAAAGTAGTAGTGAAGGACACAAAAAAACGAAGTCGTACTTAAGTTTGGGCCGAACTTTATGGTTAGGACGAACTTGAAACTATTCAAATAGTTTGGTTTTCCTAACTCGCAATATAATTATCGAATTTCGAACCATTCGCTAACCCTAGAAGTACCGTTCGCTAACACTCGAATGTAACATTCGTTACGGTAACCCTCGACTGTAGCCTTCGTCTTTCGATACCCCTGAATGTAATGTTCTTTTTTGCTAACCCTCGAATATATTGTTAGTTTTCAGTAACCCTCGAATGTATGTTTTCGTTTTCGCTAACCTTAGAATGTATCGTTCGCTAACCTACGAATGTAGCCTTCAACTTTCGGTAACCCTCGAATGTATCGGTCGATTTCGATAATCCTTGAAGGTATATTTTCTATTTTTGGTAACCCTCCAAAGTATAGTTCTGTAGCCCTTGAATTGGTCGTAACCCTCGAATGTAGCTTGCGCAAACCCGACAATTGCTTGATCATGAAGTAAGAATGTTTAACAACTTTTGATGATATGACATGCTCCCCAGGGCCATTTACAGTAGTTACCATTGTTATTTTATCTGTAAATCATTCAAACTTTTCAAACTATCACTCCCCATTAACTTGTCTGTCAAACTTTAATTGGTTTGTTTGCTGATCTTTTACTGAAGTTCGGGAGTTCGGAAATAAACAAACTTCAGTTATTTTGACCATTCAAATGCAATTTATACATATCTTTCACATGTTGTCATATTTTCCTAGGCACATTCTATAGTTTATAAGTTTTTTTGTATGTTATTAATAACTAATATTAAACCATTTTTTTTGTAGTTGGGGCCATCCGGTCTCACATTTCCCCTCTGTATTACAGTAGACAGCAGTTGCAATATTTCTGACCAATGACTTGGTATCCAACCCAATTTGGTTCCAAAAGTCAAGTACAGTTGTTGACATTTCAAGCATGCCACATCTTTTTCCTAATGTGTCTCAAAGTATTATGCTTGGTGCATAATAAAAATTGTATTAGGCATTGTTATTAGCAACTGGGGAAATATTATCTTCCTAGCAGTCTGGAGTGAAATTCAGGATAAAATCAACCCATTTTCTAAATTTCCTCTTCTGCCTGGATTAATCTTGGTCTGGATTAACCTGGTATATAGACGATTTAGGCCCTTAAACCTTGGGTACACAGAAATCCCTTTCAGAAAGTGTTAGGTAATACATGATATCAATGCAATTGCTGATACCTGAAAATAGCCATGGGTGAGATATCTTTGGGTCAGTTCCCTCAACTAGACTATTATACAGTCTGTGTGCACACCATCCCCAATAACATGGTATTTAGCTTGTTGCCTTTGACTAGCCCCAGGTAAGCTTTTTAAGTGTGGGAATTGTAAATTTTTCCACTATGGGATTCAGGAGTGACTTTTAGAGATGGACTCAAACCCAATATTTTCCGGACTTTTGTTAATTATCGAACGTTCGAGGCAAGCAAGTATGCGAGTAAAATATCTATTAAACCTATACGCGAGCATCGAATCCGCAAGTAAAATGTTTATTATACCTATTTGAGAGTAAATATCGAATCCGCAAGTAAAATATCTTATACCTATACGCGAGCATCGAATCCGCAAGTAAAATGTCTATTATACCTATACGTGAGTAAATATTTCGCATTATCGAATCCGCGAGCCGTTCTTGGATAATTATAGAATTGTTCGAACGCGAGAGCCCGAAGTAGCACCTGAAGTAATATTTGATTTTCTAAAGTCCTGGATATTTGAACATGTTCCCAGGACCATTCCCGGTCCCACAACCATTTACATTAACTTATCATGATATTTTAATTGTATTTCATTCGAAACTTTTCGAACTATTTGACTCCACTTGACTCCGTTTTCGAACTCTCCATATACTTCTGAAAGTTCGAAACGGGCCGAACTTTTGAAATCGGCCTCTAGTGCCTTATAATGACGTATTTTGCTAACTTTAATATATAGAAGGTTCAGGGGCAGCACTAATAATAAATTAATTACTTATTTATTCTCTTTTCTATTATATTTTTAATAGCTTCCCTCCATACCTTCAGTGCCCTGCTGTGAAGGGCCATATCTATAATTGATTTTCCCGTTGTACCAGTCAATAAAGCTCCCTGTTTCCAGGTACTGCATTTTCTAATAATAACAGCTGAAGTTCTGTAGGGTCATCCTGCCTGACTTTTGGGACACTCCAGGCTCCCAGTTTTACCCTAGGTCTTCCTGGACCCCAATTGGAAAGACATCAACTACCATTCATTATGTAAACAAATTATTTGGTGATTATAAAGGAGCGAATGAGCATATACCGTAATTTTTTTTTCTTTTTTTTTTCTTTTTTGGTAATAACTATCACTTACTCTGCCTCCAAACTTGTACTTTAATTTCACCAGGGTCAGCATGTTTGATGTTTAGAAGTAGAAATCAATTGGATTTTTGGTCAGCACCACACCCAAATATTTAAAATTGTGAAGTTACTGGTACTAGCAAAGGTAGACTGTGGATCAAGGTGATTATTGTCTAAACTGAGTAGGTTGGACTTATCCCAGTTCAGTATGCACCCATACTGGACAATTACAGACACCAGTGTATGTAAGAAAAACCAGCCCATCATTTGCATCATAGCTTAAGCTTGGTCTCAGCCTCTTATATTTTGGATGGCTTGAGTGATAGACCTTTTATGACAATAGCAAATAGGTGCGGGGACAGCAGGAATCCAGGACTATGGCAGGGCTGATCAATGGAAGAATGCACTCTGCAAGCAACGTGTCCTTCCCATTATTTGAAACAGGGAAGTAAAGGGGCATGTCCGAAGCTAGTTTCGGATGGATCGTACGCTGGGGTGAAGACCTAGCAGTTTAGGGCCCACCTGTGTGTTATCACTGGGAAAGGGGGAGGAAACGTTGCTGGTAATTGCCCTTTAATAATACTTGTTTTTTTGTAATTTAAATTTTATGTATCACAAACTAACAAAAGAAGGAAAAAATAGCTTTATAAAATCTAAACAATAGCATAAATATATCACTTAAATGCTAAAGAAACATGTAGCATTCTAAAAGGACCTGAACAGTGAATGTTGGTTGTTGTCTTAGTTAGCTGTGAACTAATGTTTAGATGTTTAACTACACTAGATGGCAGCAAAGCACAAGAATTCAAGAAGAGACAACCCATAGCTACTTAAAAACCGTTAATGATAATACACTCTTTTTGCACTTACATTTGATCTTTCTCCCTAATTTCAAAGTTTCCACTTCCCTTATTTCGATTTTTTTTTTTTTTTGGTAAAAGTAGATTTAAACAGTATTTTTACCAGTCTTACTTATATAGATATTCATGTAACCTCCTGTCTAGTTTGTCCAGGTTTGTGTGCTCTTACAACGTTTCGGGGGCACCTGAAGATGTTTCGCACTCCAATTCCTTTCTGGAGTGCGATTACATCTCTTTTTTTGACTTCAATGTCCCCCCCTGCAGCTCTATACTATGTTGTTTAACATAACACTATGTTACACACAAACTCGAAACATAAATATTAACAGTCGAGTTTTTGTCCTTTTTCTTCCTTTTGAAGTGGTCGGTTTTTCCTATTTCTACGGCTGCTACATGCATTTCTGTCTGGTAATGGACAAAAATGGACCTAGTATGACCAAGGCCTTAGTATTAAGAGGCATGTTGAAGCGTATGCAGATGATTGCAATCTGTGATTATGTGTCAGATAAAGAATTTTTTGGAGATTTGACAGATTGAAACTAATATCTAGGAGATTATTGCTGATTAAAAGCATCTGCGGAGCGTTGTGATAGCTTAAACCAGAACACCATATTAAAATTACATATGACAAGATATGTAGCAGTTTGATTAAGACATGACGTATGCTACATTGAAACTATGTAACCCTCCATCATAATTCTAATTAATAAGGCATGTAAAACGCTGTACAGTTTTCTGTGTGTTTGTATCTTAACTGGGAAAGGGTGACAACTGGGTTACAGAATATTGAGGTACACACTTAAAGGGACAGTTTCGTGAAATATATTATATTTGTTAAATTGTTAGTTTTGTAATGCCTTCTTAGTTATTCTACTATTCTCTTCCATTTTGAAAAATTCAGTTATTTCATACTCTTTGCTTCCCTGCTGTTGACATTAGTGAGCTGACATTTCCAGGTTCTAATGTCTTCTCTCTTCCCAGGAATGCACCACATCCTTGGAATGTTCCTAACAGTAATGTTCTCTGATTGGCTGTGTGGATGGGTCAAACATGCTCATATCTCTACTCAGCAACTGAATCAACCCAGGTGCTGGGTCAAGGGCAAGACCATAAACGGTCTCTATTGGGTTCAATTCAGCCATTATGCATTGTTTTTTAATAGTGTCCCTACTTGTTTCACTGATGTGGCATATACAGAAGATAGACGACAGACAGATATATAGTTAGATGATCATGTAAGCCCCCCCAAATAGAACTGGACATACACAAGCGACTTGGGAAATCACCTACTCCATCAATTACCCTATTCCCTGTATAGATTCATCCAGGACTAACACATCGGTCAGGGGCAAGCACATTATTTTTATGTGAGGCATCCTGAAATGGTTATTATGGGCATTGGTACAATCACCACCAATCAGCACCCACATCCCCTTTTTAACTCTTTCACTGCGCAGCAGAATAAAAATTGCATTAAGGATAACTGTGGTCTCCACAGTGCCCTTTGTTAAAAGACCACATTCCTACCTACCTTTAAACAACCCCAGGATTTCTTTCTAGCTGTGATCTATGTAAATTGTAGCAGTCTAAAGGTGGTGTTTCCAGCTAGCACTGCGTTTTTGACATCATTAGCACCATTGCACTGCCCCGCGCCCACAGGCACTGAGCATGCCAGTTGTATCCTACTGCTGTAACCGTCTATAAATAGCCTAAGTAATGATCTTTTTTTGGGGGTGGGTGGGGCTTCTTTCACAGCACATCATGTGATTGTCACACATTTCCTTGTTTATCCTGACTGTGTGATTATAAATTTAAAGGTCTATAACTTAACCAGAAAAGCTATAGTACCCCATTCTTGGCAGTTTGAAAGATATAAGAGCTCCACTTCCATGGAGACCACAGCTACCCACTGAATTCATCGGTTTAGACTCATTTTACAGTAGGAAACCCCCAGTAAATTAGGAATATTAATACATTGTTTTTTCCTGCATAAAGTGTACAATATAAACATAATTTTGTAAATTTTTGGAGAGTTTACTGAATTTTTGGGTAAAATTTGCAAATTTTTATGTATTTTTCCCATATTTCATTAATAGTTGTCTTAAGGTTATGCACAAAAAATCTTACTGTTTCTCTAAAAACTCTGATACTCCCGAGTACAACAATAGCAGATATATGTAGCTACCCCACTTTTTCTGTACAGAAGACCCCCCCCCAAACGAAAAGAGCACCTTCAAGAATATTACACCAAATGAAATGTACACCACTCTGATGGTTAACACAGAATCTACCAAATTAACTAAATAACCTCACAAGTAAGATAGTTTAGAAACTACACTGCCAGCAGGCTTTTTCGAGTGAGGTATTGTTTTGATCACAATGCAGATACCTGGCGCAGCTCTCATCTATGTATAGTTGTTTTCCATCATTTTTTCTTTTTCCCTCAACTGTAAAATCAGAGACAAAATCAAATGCGAATTTCAACAACAAAAACTGGAGAGAAGGTCAAACTCATCTCAATATGAAGCCTACACCCTTCTGGATAAAACAGTATACCACTTATGGTGTACCAGAGATGGCTACCAACTAACGAAAGGGTGGGCAATGTCAATGGCAGTACAGTAAATAAAAACTAGCCACTCTATCTTAAAACTTCTGCAGTTTTTACACTACAGTTTACCTCCTGTACTCAAAATAACCGAATCTGCAAACCTTCTATTGTACTTGCAATTCTTTCATTCATCCATCAATGGTGTGGGATGCAGTTCTTCGTTAGAAGTTCCGCTCTTTAATCAGCGATTTTCGAAATTTTTTTGACAAAAAACAAATTTCAAGGGTAAATCATGCCAAAACCCGTAATGTAAAAAACGTTACCAGATATCAACCTCCCAAATGTCCTGATTTAAACGGTATGACATGATGCTGGTTGCAATTTGAACCTGGAAGCAAACTAGCGATGAAGTGAGACAATGTACAATGCGTCAAAACCGCACAGATATCAGCCAACTCTGATTTGAAAGTCTGCAGTTTTTACCAGAAACACTCCTAACACAGAAATACTACCCACAATAACTTCTTGGAATGTGCAGATGCAGTAATCATCCAGAACTCTTTTAGGAGATTTTGTGAAAAAATAAAATCACATGAAGGTTGAATCCTACCAAAACCCACTAAATGTTAGTCTAAAGACAGTCCTATAGCTTATTTGTATAAATAAAGGGGTGTCTCACTAAGATTTTTTGATGTACTTCCACTTTATTTTTTTTCATTCCCAAAGATAATAATCAATCATATTAGGGCATGATAACGAACTTGAATACCGGATAAAATGCCGTTTTCCACATGGAAATGTCACTTCCCAGAAGTATTTTCCAGGAAGTGATTTTCATTCATGTGGCACGATCAATAATTAGGGTGATGAGAACCTGAACCCCTAACATTGACTTTGCCCCCATTTGTTAATGAACTCTGAGCTCCATTCACACAATAGTATGCATAGTACTGCACTGGGATCTGAAGGAGATCTCAATTAAGTACCTCAACTAGACCCACCAGGGGCTTCATGGAGAATGCCTAAGGGAAGGGCCGGTTGGAAAGAAGGAAGTCTGTGGCGCACAAAGTCTTCCTTAACGGCAATTGTGGTCACGGATTTAGGGAGTGCTATTGTCCCGATCCCCCAATTAGTATTTTGATAAAACTGATGGGGAATCGAGGGAGCTAGGGGGGTACTTTGAATGGCCTACTCCCCAATTGCCCTAGCTGCCTACTAGGGGCATAATTCAGGCAAAGTGCCCAGACGTAAGTTTAATACATCTATGGCACTTTGGGTTCTTCTATGCAGAGACCTGTATAATGTTACGAATCTGTGGCACTTAAATTTTAAAGGTCATTCCAATGTTTTAAAGTATGCCTATTTATAATATTTCTTCCACCTAGAAGGAAACCTTATATATTTGCTTCTTAAATAATGCTTCTCTTTTTATACTAAGATATGAGGTTAGTTTCAATGTGTCCATGAACCATATAAAATATAAGGTATTTCATATGTTTGACATGTTACTATCCTCATTATTCAACAAATCTTTTCATATAAATCTTTGTTTCTTTTCTGGATTCCACCATTCAAGCTAACTACTGGTACCAGGACTATAATCATAAGGATTTCCATTTGATTCCTGTGTGGTGCCCCTATTACTGTCAGATAATACAGTAAATTTTCACACCTCCAAAAAGTAACACTTATTGTTCATGGTCCTTATGTTGGCTCACATTGTTTTAATAATCCTCTTTACACAGTGACATCCTTGCATTTTTGATGACTCTAGGTTCCAGAACTGCACGATAAACTATAACCAGCAGAAAGGTAGGATTCTGGGCACCCCCCTAACAAATGCCTATGGCGGTAGGGTGTGTACCAAGTACCCACAATCAGTGAAACTATACAGGCAGCACCTCTAATAAAAATATGACTAGTGGAAAATGTAACATATTACTAAGTGTTACACTATAACAGATATAATAGTGGATTTTAAGATTGTACACAAACTCATTACATTATAACCACTATGTTTAAACCGTAAACATAGTGCCCGGAGAGTAGGACTACCATCACACTCCTTGCCGATCGGGGAGGATTTAAAACCAAGGAATTATCGCTGAAAGGCATCAGTTGGCTAACCACTGAGCTACTGTGTCTGCCCAATTGAATTTGATGAAAGTGATAATGAATTTATATCATTTATTATGTAAATTAGGAGACTTAATTCAATCACAGAAAGCCTCCTGTATGTGCAGTTAGGAGTCTCTCCCATCTCATCTATTAACCGTGAATTCATTTGCGGTTTCTTACATCATCTTCCTTTTTTCCACACACTCTCCAGCCAGACCCATTCTAGGCACTAGATGGGTAACTCACCAATCTCATTTCAGTCTGTGATCAGAAAATGCCTTCTCCTGGGAATAGAAACTCTGTATTCACTATTTGATTGCCTGCTCCTCAGGCTGCTGTTAATGAGTCATATTGATTCATGTTTTTTTTTGTTTTTTTTATCATCCTATTTACACTAAACCGTTCTTTGTCTTTATAATCTGTGCTGCCTAGGCAGTGATATTAACTGTCACACTTCATCGTCTAGTAGTGCATTACGACAACCATAATTATATAAATCTCTGATCCCGATAACCTTTTGAACTGTTATGGAATTACATTTTGCGTAATGGCCTTTAGTACAAATCATGTTTTAGTCTGTGTGGTCTGCTTTTTTGGTATTGAATAAAGAGGGCAGGTACTGGGCCATGTCCCTTTGTGTATTATATACTAAAAGGATTGCCTAAAATAATGCTAAAAGCCAACAGTTAGGAATAACTGCTGCCAAATACCTTTATGACTATCCCAAAACCTGAGTAATGAAACAAAGTTATCCACCTGAAAATAGGTGAGGCGTAGGAGATTGAACTTTCATCCAGAAACATTAATTAATATTTAGACATAATTTAATGATGCCCCCAGATAATATAGCATATATAAACATTCTAAACATCACTTAACCTAGATATTCATCATAACTCAATATACGACTGACCAGCTACAAATATATATTATAACTAAAATGTCAATTAAATCTATCAGTTTGAAAGGTAAAAGCTGTAAGCTGGATACAAGTTCATCAGCCCAAACTTTCACGGTTTTCCTGGTTAAATAAATTATAATACAAAAGGTTAATTATGGTGGGGGGGGGGGGTAATGTGTAAATTACTAATTACACCTATCCTCTCCATGTTTATGTTCTACAGTTTGAATTAAAGACTTTACGGAATTTACTGTGGGTCTGTCTGTATGACTTTATTACCCCTGAGGGGTGGGTGTGTTTTGAGATGTCTGCACCCTACCATGTGTAGTACACTGTGGGACGTTGCTTCATATAATGGCTTTTTTGGTAATTTTTCAGGTAAACTTATAAGTGAATGATTATCTTTTACTGTGTTGGGCTTTTTCAGATAGGTGGCATATTAGGTATTCATTGGAAAAGACGATTGCTTTGTGGCAATAGCCTGGCAATCTTGGCTCCAAGATGGTCAATAGGAACTTGCAGATGTGCTACTCACATTGTGGTGTAAATAAAAAGTTACTTTATGAAGACTCAAATGCCTTAGGAGACACTGGATCATTCGACATAATAGTCTCAAAGATGAACCCACCCGCCTGACGTGTTTTCATGGGCGTACCCACTTTCTAAGAGGCTGGGGGGAGCCTCCACATCCAGGTATTTTAGAGGTAAGCACACCGATATAAAAAAATTAAAGAGGATGGTAAGTAGTAAAGATTGTAACTTCCAAGACTGTTAAATTAACTCCGATAACCTAACATACCCCATAAGGAGTTACAAGATAGAAAGAACCAATGAAAAGATAAAACCAATGTAAAAATGCAAAACACAATATTATTTAAGAGAGGGTTTATTAAAGGGGGCTTGACACATGTTTGAAATCAGCAGAAAAATACACAGAGTGTTAGGGAGGAATTAAAATGCTAGCAAGATTAGGGTAAGGATTTAGATAAATGTTTTGATAATAAGGAAGGCAATGGGTCAAGTGTACATGCTGTAAGGGGCGAGGAACAACAGAAGGCTTAAGAATGGGTGGATGGTAAATATGTTCAGAGTTGCGGTGGTGGGCAGGTTTGCATGCAGATAATTCACTTAAGTGATAAGTAGTCAGCAAATCCGAGAGCCGTGAGGGAAATTAATAAATATTGTCAAAAGAGTGTTAAATCAGCCAAACAGATGATGTTGGTTTTTTTGTTTATTGGTTATGAGCGTACTATGGTGTGTTTATAGCTTTCAAAAGGGCTGAGTTAGATCACAAATAGAAGTGCCACACCCAACCTCAATTGCTTACGTTTATTTCCCTCTATAATGCTGCTTTTAACAAGCCTGCCATTCTCTATGGATAATAAACAATTTTGTTCAATAATTTGTGGCCAATGTATTAGCCCCCAGCCACCACTCAAGCTTTGCTTTTTTCAGTCTTGGGTCCTGCTTAGTTAAGACACACAGCATAAACTTTGTAGTGATCAAAAATTGCCCCCCCTTGGACCTGTGCAGACGTTTTTCATACTGCTCAGACAACCACTGTACACATAGTGTACAGAATTTAAGTTTTCCTGAACCTGAGCCAAGGAATGTTAGTTTCAGTGACGATTGTGAGTCCCTTTAAGGAGTAAAGGAGTCAATGGTATGTGGATAGATAGCAATTACTAGTGTGGTTGTTTGCAATTCAGGGTTAGAACAGGTTAGGGAAAGCAAGGTTTAAGCTGAGAGAAGAGGATAGATCGCGAAAAGACTTTTGCTCTTGGTTGTGAGGAGATATGGAAATTTAGAGAAGTGGAGCATGGTAGAAGAGAATTAATTAGTTGTGGTCCGAGAGAAATGCTGCCTTTTTTGTTACCACCCTTTTCTACTTTTTGATATCTATGTCATCACTAGGATGTTAACGATAAGATTACAACCAAAACTGATAATTTTTTCCTAGTTTGCTCCCTTAGCATGTCAAAGCTTGTTAAAGAGCTTGAAGACAAGGTGAACATGTGAGCACGAGTGAGAGCAAGTCATTATGCGCACACTGGCTTCAGCTTTATAACAGGGGGGGGGGGGTGTTTACCTATATATAATTTTAATTGAGGGGCAAACAGTGCCCGTTATTGTGCCATCGGAAAAGAAAAATCACTTCATGAAATGATTTTGATCTGAGAGAGCCTGCACACAGAGCTAGCACAACCCGATTTGACTCCCGTCTTATGACACACCAAGAAGGGCCCCTGTATATGGGTATCTCAGTGTGTGTTCTAATAGCAAATTACTTTAAAGGCACAGCACACATGATTTCCTCTGGCACCTCATGGGACTCCTCTATCATTGCGGCTCTGCTTTTCAATGTGGGACGGCTTTTTCCAGTCCACACAATTTAAATGTTAATTTTGGTCATAAAATGATTGATGTCAAGTAAAGATGTCAAGGATGGTACTGTAATATCTGTTCTGAAGATCTTTACCTTTGCTAGAGCACATAATAAAAACAAAAAACGGAGCATGGTGAAATTGACCTCTGTCCCAATAGTCTGATTTATCTCCTAACCCAACCAGTGAACTTGTCAGTAAAATGAGTTCACTAATTTGTAGTGCTACTGGAACTGTCAGCAATTCACCGCTGGTTGGTAAGATACAGAGTCTGCTCATATACAGTTTGTACATTGTAGAAACTTTATATTTTTTCTAGAAACATGGAAACAAACAATAAAAGCAATACACTCAGACTCCAGGATATATGTTCTAGATTGTTTCATACATACACTAGATCTGTGACTTCTTGTCTGTTTTGTTCTAAACCACACATTTTACATGGTGGCGGCCACCAAAAACTATCAACGTGTAATCACAGGTATACTGTACATTTAGAACGTTCTCATTCGCGAGCAAGAGAAGCATCAAACTTTGTGCATAGGACCGTCATCTGGGGTCAGCTCTTTGAAGCCCAACATGGGCTCATAAGTTGTACTGGCAACAAATATGGATCCGTCCTTTGTTACGAATCTATTACTTATTTTTATACTAAATGCAATAACAGAGAGCAAATCTTTCATGTATTTTATGTTTAGGAGAAAAGTCTTTCACATTAGGATTTAAAAATTATGTTTAGTTTCTATCTTAGATGTAAGAGAATTTAATTAAACGTTTGAGGTGCTACTACCTGAAGAGGTTACATTGCTAATCACCAACTATCAACATAGCGTGCAGTGGCAAAGTTTGTTTTTTTTACTTTGCTCAACATGGTAAAAGTTAACAAAACAAACCTCTAATTTGCATAGAAATTCCTGTTTTTGTTTTTGTACATTTTTCATCTTCAATTGCATCTTATTTTACCATTCCCTACTAGTCCCAAGACTAGCTAATGAACAATTTCGGATTAGAAAATGTTGGTATCGTTTATAGTTGTTTATATATTTTTAATAATGTGGGTAAGCCTCTAAAATGGCCAGAGTAGCAGCGCCAGCACGCCGGCAAAGATAAGAAACTTGAATGACTCACTTTCGTTCTTTGTATTGTCAAAATATGAACTAGAATGAAAAACGTGTTTTCAGAAGCATATACAAACACAATAGAATAAGTGATTTCATTGATTGAAAATTAAAAAAATACAACACTCTGCAACTTTTTTTTACAAAAACAAATAAAAGATAGAGTGGTAACAATTTATGTGGTTGTAGTCACAGTCCTTTATCCTTTAATAGTAACTGCTGATTTTAATTTGGCCTATTATTTAATTTATGTCCCAAAAAATGTTACTCTGGTTTTTTCTAAGGCAGAGTCTTTGGTCCTTTTATATGATCTTTATGTTCCTATTAATTATTATAATTAAAGGAACACTAATACAAGCTTTTTGGCTCCTCCCCATCTACCTCCCAATCATTCATCTGTCAAGTTTGAGGAGGGATAAGTGGGAGGAAGCCGAGAGCAGTCGGATAGTGCATGAATTTATGTTCCGTATTTAAAGTTTAAAAAAATGCTCACACTTGTTTTTAACGTCAACACATCTTTTGTGTTGCGTAGTCAGTCAACAACATGTTTAGCAAAGGTTTTTATTAAAAACGCACCTCTTCCCCATAAATGCTTTCTCAGCATAGATGTCCTTACCCATGGGATATAGAAAATAGTATTCCTAACAACATGGGAGCGCATCTAGGAGTGTGAGTTGTCAGAGTGTCGATTATACAGCAATTAACTCTTGATCCTGTACTGCGTAGCAAGTGACTGTTAAAAGGGTAATTCCATCAAAAAATTATTTCTTTCAACGTTTTTACTGAAAAATGAAGTAATGCACTTTTTCTTACCTCTCGTTTCTTCAGTGAATCTTGCAGGAGAACTTACACCCCGGGATCATTCCAAGCGCTGACAGAGCCAACGGGGATTTCAGCTGGAACGATCCGGTAAGTTCTCCTGCCCAAGAAATCCAGTATAAAGAGAGCTGAGGGGTGCAGCTAAAAAATGAGCTTTTGAGTTTTTGTTGGGGACCAGAGTTACCATTTAAAAAGACTTTCAGATAAGCCAGTAATTTAACAGTCATTTGTGGGATTTTGCTTAATATTTTCTAGGCAGTTGTGTAAGGGTATTTCACTGCCTGTCATGAATCTCAATCTCCTCAGTTTAACATTCCTCTTTAGCAAACCTCTAAGCACTAGCAACATTGTATCTTTATCTTCAGTGGCTGAGTATAGGTTTGCTGAAGAGGAATGTTAAACTGGCTAGGAGATCGAGATTCATGACAAGAGCTGACTGCGACTGAAAAAAAAATTTTGGTCAGGTCCGAGAGTTCTTGAGGCCAACGGTTAAAGTTTGTTGTTCTTTGGAATGCTCTTTGTGTGCTTCACATGTTAACGATAAAGGGGCGATTCAGTCGGATCCGACAGAATTGTCCCTTTATCTTTAAAGTTTGTACCCAGCTTTAAACTGGCTATGAGATTGTGACAAAATAAACAGAGGTTTATTTTAAACAAAACCTGCAAAACATTCCAGCATTTGTTGTGAGGGTTCAGAATAGCAAGTCAGGTCGCATATGCTTCAAAAGTGGATTGCAGCACAGGAAATTTGACAACCCACATTGACTAAGTATTTATTTAAAATGTAAGGGGCCCCATGTGCACTTTTGCCCAGGGCTTCATTTTACATTTTTTTAAAAACCTGCCCTGTTCGAGGGTTCACAAATTGAAAAATTACTGGATTTTGGTTCTCGATTACTGTTTCCTGTTCTATCCCATTGAGTAATGGTGGCCATAGATGCTAAAATCTTGTCCGTATGATCCACGGATCATACAATCGTATTGCGCTGTAAGAAAATTCCAACTGGGCCAATACGGAAAAATATTGTACGATTGTCAACCGATCATCCATACACAGGCCATCGATCCATGGATAATGTGACAGCAATCATAGCGACTATGGCCAACATATGGCCTAGACGACACAGGGGATTCTACTCAAGTGCTAACGATCATTGTGTGAGAATCCCAGCACAATGCACATCAATGTAGGTAGCCACATTGCATGTACTGTACTAGGATTCATTTTTGGTGCCCGGAATGCTGATTTTTACACCCAGGGGATCGGCACTTCTGTGGTTGGTGATTTTAAGTCATGTGGCTGGATTATTTTAAAAAATGCTAACATTTTCGGATTTCTGTTTACTTTTGACTTACAAAACTTTCGATTTTGCTGTCTGAATTTCAGAACCGTCAGGAGTGAATTTTCATCTAGTCAGGAGTGAAAATACTGTCAATGTTCAGGTTAATGATTCAATCATGCAGTCAATATATAGCTGGAAGGCAAGGATAAATTATAACTGGAAGATAGCTTTTTTTAAGTATATATGTTCATATATATAATTGTATATGTAACTATTCACACCTAAAGCCCTCTGATTTTTAAGAAAAATAAAATACCTTTTTGTGATACTCCATTGCATCCAGTTCTCCTTGATTAAAAGCACACGATCTCTTCCGTTTCTATAAAGGAAATTTGTATAAACAGTATTTTAATTTCACTTTTTTAGTTGTAAGCCAGTCTTCATTTAAGATATGTTTAAATGCTTAAATGAATTAACCTCCCTAGAACCCTACAGTACAGAAAAGGAGCTTAATGGTAGAGAATGAGCCAGCCATGAAGGATTCTGGAGTTAACTTAGTAATTGAGGGTGAATAAAGATATACATCCATCAAGTAAATACCTTTTCACCCTCCTTTTTAACCCCACTAACATTTGATCCAAAGGAAGGCAAAAAACCCCCAGCTAAAATGGGGAAGAGGGGGGGGGGGCGGAATTACTTCCTGACTCCAAATGGCAATCGGAAAGTATCCCTGGGTCAACCAGAACTGCAGTATACTGTATGTATTAATACCAGTAATTCTCAATATTTTTTAGTTTTAGAAACGTATCTAGGCCACTTTTAAAGCTATTCGTTGAACTTGCCATTACCACATCTGCATGAAGAAAGTTCCAAATTTTCACCGTTCTCACTGTAAAGAAACCTTTCCTAACTTGAAGATTAAACTTTTTTTCTTTTTAAAGGATGTCCACATGTCCTCTGATATGACCTATTAGTAAACAATGCACCAGAGAGTTCACTGTATGGTCCATTAATATATTTGTATAAAGTGATCATATGCCCACGCAAACGTCGCTTCTCTAATGTAAACAGCCCTAACTTGTCTATAATCTGCCTGCAAAGTCAAGCCCCTCCATTCCCTTTATTATTTTAGTTGTCCAGGGTGGGAAGGGCTCCCCTGCACATGCCAGAAACCTCAACAAGGACAAGGAAGAAGCAGGCATCCGGATGACACACAGACAGCTCCTACTCTTCACTTTCTGGGAACAGGCACTGCAGGAGAACCATAAGGAGCAGTTATGGAGGTGGATATGCCGTTTAAAGGTAGGACCTGTGCTCTTTTTATTAAAAAGAACTTTACAGAGCCCACAGTTCTCCCCTTTAACAGCTCTGTGCATCTCTGTTGTAAAAAGATTTAAGTAGATAACGAACTTAGCTGTTATCATTAGCTGATCATTTCAAAGGACATATGGACATTGTTTAAGTTTAGAAAAAAGTTTTATCTTCAAGTCAGGAAATGTTTCTTTACAGTGAAAACGGTAAAACTGTCAATGGTATTCCAGCAGATGTGGGCTGGATATATTTCTGAAATGCAAAAATATTGAAAATTACTGGTTTTACTTCTAATAATAATAATAATAATCCTAATAAGCAACATATTATCCATTTCTTCTATGGCTTAGCAAAAGCAGTACAAGAGTTAAACATATATTCAAAGCTAATTTTCATTTAACTGTAACTTGTGAAACATAGTAAGCAATAGGCCTTTTAGCCAATTTTCAGTCATGCCACTAAAAAAAGAAGAAATAGATGAAAACATAAAATAATTAAACAGATTAGAAAGGTAAGGTTGTATTAAAATTTAGTAAATTTTGTGTCAGAAGGTAATGAATTAACAGTGGCATGGTCAAGTAATCATGTACATCCTGAATAGGTATGGGCAAAACTGCTAAAATCCGTTCTGCCTGCGGATTTTCGATAAAATTTGGTAATTCGAAAATCTGTGGGAAAATCCATTTAAGTCAATGGGAGAAAGAAATCCGCAATGGTAACTTACTGTACATGGCTCTGGGGCCTGGGAAATGGTCTGGGGAACACGTACAAATATCCAGAACTTTAAAAAAAAAAAAAAATTGAAACTGAGAATTTTCGCATTTTCAAAGAATTTTGTAAAAAATGATACAGTAACTTACTGTAAATGGCTCTGGAACCTCGGAAATGGTCTTGGGAACAGACCAATCTGATTGTAAACAATTCTGATTGATATTTTCTGAAATAAGTTTAATGTATCCAGTCAGAATTGCTTACAAATAAAGGTAAAGTTTTAAAACCCTAAAGCTTGAACCCCTTTGTTTGCAGTGTATATGTTTTCAAGGACTGTGGCACAATGCTTAAAGGCCGCTGACGTGGAGTTCCGCTAACGAAGGGGGTAGGTGAACCTATTTTTTGTATAGGTTATGGAGCGCTTAAGTCGAGGAACATTAATTCGAACGTTCAATAATTATCAAAAATTCACAAGCATATCAAAAAATCAATAATTATTTACAGTTTGGAAGTTCAAAATCCGGAGGGGCTACATAGCACTGGCTGGTGCGTCGTTTTGGCATCCATACCACTGTCTTGGTCCTCCAGAATTGGTTTGTTAATTAACAAAACGTTTAGATTTAATTTACAGCTGCAGTTGTACACTTGATAACGCACTGTATCACTACATTACAATACCGTGTGTTTTTAAATAGGGCCCCTAGACCTTTTAAAAGGCCTAACACAAAATTTGTCCAAAAAACTTATGGGGGGTTTAGCCTTCAGAAGGACTATTGGGTCCCAAATTGTGTGAATACAGGAGTAGTTAACAAAAGCAAATCCACCACACTAAAAATTCACACACAGAAAGCTCAAAAAGCAGAAAAAAAACCTCCAACTCCTACACTGTCAGGTCTCCACTAAACTAAGACACTGACAAAGCGGTGCCTGTCTAGCTGCCTTTTATGTCCAGGGGGTTGGCATGGGTAAAAATAACTGCCAATCAGATTAGAATCTGATTGTAACCAATTCTGACAGGAAAAGTATGCGACTGGTTAGTATAACAATCAGATTCTTTTAGAAAATTCTGGTTCTAACTAATCAGAATTGGTTACAATCAGATTCTTACAGAAAGAATCTGGATTGTCTGTTCCCCAGACCATTTCCCAGGTCCCAGGGCCATTTACAGTAAGTTACTGTATCATTTGAAAATGGAAAAATTTCGAAAGCAGTTTGACATTTGCAAAGCAGAATACCGGAAAATCCACGATTGTCGGATCCAAACCATCCATCTCTACTTTTAAGCACTATTAACAGATATAGAAGAGCAATGTTTTTTTAGGCCAAAGTTTAATCTATGGAAAATTAGGATGTCATGCTGATGTCATAGTGGCATCACTTAAAAATGCACCCAGGCACATTTAACCCTTTCACTGCCACAGATCGTATATTCACGATCTGTGCAGTGAATGACCAAACTGCCATAGATCGTGAATACACGATCTGTGGCTTCCCCCTCCCAAAAAAAATTTGCCCCCCGCTAGGGGCGATAGGGGGGCAGCATTCAACTGCCCCCCTAGCCCCCTCGATCCCCCCTCGGTTTGGACCAAATCCGAGGGGGGGATCGGGAGATAACAGTACCTGAACATGGCCCCCGCAGCTGAAGCCGGTCCCACGTGGAGGAAGTTGCTTGTATCCGGAAAGGGAGACCCCGGTGATGTCACTGAGCTTCCTCCTTCACCGGGGGTCTTCCCTTGAAGTGGTAAGAGACTGCCCCTGGTGGTTTAGTTGAGGTACTGCAGTCTGATCTCCATATAGATCATGCTGCAGTACCTAGTATAGTACAAGCTGTCATGCTGACAGCTGTACTATACATTTTGTGAATGGAACTCAAAGTTCCATTCACAAATAGGATTTTTTCTAAGTCTTTGCTACTTAGCGAAGACTTAGAAAAAAAATGGGGACAGAGATCAAAATTTGGTGATCACTTCTGATCACGAAATTATTGATCTTTGCCAATGAATGAAAAATCACTTCCTGGAAAATGATTTCCGGGAAGTGATTTTTCCGATCGGATTTCGAATATGCCCGTATTCCAAGTTCGGTATCATTCCCTAAGATGATTTGATGATCATCTTTGGGAATGATCCCCCCCAAAAAGGGGAAATGCACACAAAAAAAATCTTAAAGTGATACACACACTTTTTTTTTTTTTTTACCCTAAAACTATAAATTAGCGAAAAACTTTGTCTTCTCCAAGCTTCCCAATTTCCCTGGTGATATCGGTAAAGTAAGCGCGGATCATTTATTTGTTGGATTTCAAGGGAAACTAAGCCTATTTTAGCAGGAAATTTTGCAGAGGTACCAAAAAAAGACCGTATTGAATTTTTAGGATCAGTAAAGTGTGCACTAAAATACCACTAAAAGGGGGAGTGGGGATAGGGTTGGGGGGTGGGTTGTGGCGTTTTTTAATTTTTTCTTGTAATTGCAATTGCGCATGGATCCCATTTGAGCTAGTTGGTGGCCCCGTCACTGTTTGCACCCACCCATATGGCATACCCTTTGATTCAGGACATGTGGGAGATTGCCATTTAGTGGGTTTTTTTACTTGCCAAGTGGGTTTAGGTAGGATTTCAACCATTGAGTCCTCTAATTTTATTTTTTCACAAGATCTCCTAAAAGCACGGAGTTCTATGAATAGCAGCGTCTGGAATTCTTCACGTATATACGAAAGCATGATACCATCACGTAGCTGAAGGTGTGTAGCTTCCAAAAATATATAGTTTGTGGGGTATTATTCCAAATTGATTAGGCTGTTCAAATTACAGAACACTGATTTTTTTCTTGTAATTACACTTGTGCATGTGTCCCATTTGAGCTAGTTGGTGGCCACGTCTCTGTGTGCACCCACATATGGCATACCGTTTGATGCAGGATATGTGGGAGATTGACATTTAGTGGGTTTTTTTGCTTGTCAAAAGGGTTTAGGTAGGATTTCAACCCTTGAATCATCTTATTTTATTTTTCACAAAACCTCCTAAAAACACAGAGTTCTTTGGATCACTGGGTCTGGAATTCTTCATGTATGCATGAAGCATGGCCACCGTAACGTAGCTGAAGGTGTGTAGATTCCAAAAATATATAGTTTGTGGGGAATTTCCATGTTTCGGGACTGTTTCCTTAGAAAAGGGGTAGGCTGTTCAAATTACAGAGCACTTTGATTTTTTCTTGTAATTGCATTTGTGCATGCGTCCAATTTGAGCTAGTTGGTGGCCACGTCTCTGTGTACACATCACACATAGGGCATACCGTTTGATTCAGAACATGTGGAGATTGATATTTAGTGGGGGGTTTTATTTGTGGGGGGCATTTCCAAGTTTTGGGGCTGTTTGAAATTACAGAGCACTTGATTTTTTTCTTGTAATTACACTTGTGCATGCGTCCATTTGAGCTAGTTGGTGGCCACGTCCCTGTGTGCATCCACGCATATAGCATACCGTTTGATTCCGAACATGTGGGAGATTGACATTAAGTGGGTTTTTTTGCTTGCAAGTGGGTTTAGGTAGGATTTCAACCCTTGAATCATCTTACTTTATTTTTCACAAAACCTCCTAAAAACACGGAGTCTTTGGATTACTGGGTCTGGAATTCTTCATGTATGTATGAAAGCTGGCACCGTAACGTAGCTGAAGGTGTGTAAATTCCAAGAATTATAGTTTTGGGGGGTTTTCTAATATAGAGGGGTGTTTAGTCTGACAAATCTGAAAAGTTGCTGTAATTGGGCCATTGTTCATTTGTGGCTAGTTGATTCCACTTTGCGTGTGTAACCATACATAGGGCATACCGTTTGATTCAGGACATTTAGGAAATTGATATTTGGTAACTTTTTTTTACATTACTTTGGATTTTGGCATGATTTCTACTTTTGAGAGTGTTTTTTTTCAAATTTTTTAGAAAATCTGCTAAAACTGTGAACTTCTACGAAGAACTGCGCCCACACCATTGATGGTACGAATAAACAAACTACAGAGTTTCGTAGATAAAGGTGTGTGGATTCGAGAAATATATGGTTTGTGTGGGGTTGTTTTGGGGAAAAATTGCAGACTGTTCAAATTCAGATTTGACTGAATATTTTTGCTGTTTCTGAGCCATTGTGCATTGTTCACTTTGTGTCTTTTGGCTTCCACGCCCGCGTGTGAACCACACATATGGCATACCTTTGATTCAGGACATTTGGGAGATTGATATTTAGTAACTTTTTTTTACATTCCATGAGGTTTTGGCATGATTTCTATCTACTTTGAAGTTGTTTTTTGTTCATTTTTTCAGACAAATGCCAATTTCTACGAAGAACTGCGCCCACACCATTGATGGTATGAATGAACAAACTACAGCGTTACGTAGCTGAAGGTATGTGAGAATATATAGTTTTGCAGGGGTATTTCTAAGTTAGAGGGGTGTTCAGTTTAAAAAATCAGGGAAAATGCTGTTATTGGCTCACTGTGCATTGTTTTACATTTTGACTAGTCGCTTCCACGTCCGTGTGTGTAACCACACATTGGCATACCGTTTGATCAGGACATTTAGGGATTGATATTTGGTAAGTTTTTTTTACATTACATGGGGTTTTGGTGTGATTTTGTAACTTTGAAATGTATTTTTCTCTATTTTTCCAGAAAATTGTGTAAATGCGAAATTCTATGAAGACTGGCGCCCACCCATTGTGGTATGAATGAACGACTACAGTGCTACATAGCTGAAGGTGTTTAGATTTCAAAATATATAGTTTGTGGGGGTTATTTCTAAGTTACGGGGGTGTTTGTGTGGAAAAAATTGCAGACTGTCCAAATTCGGAGTTGGCTACATATTTTCGCCGTTTCTGAGCCATGTGCATTGTCTCACTTTGTGGCTTTTCGCTTCCACGTCTGCGTGTGTAACCACACATATGGCATACCGTTTGATTCAGGACATTTGGGAGATTGATATTGGTAACTTTTTTTTACATTCCATGGGGTTTTGGCATGATTTCTACCTTTTTGAATGTTGTTTGATGTTCATTTTTTTTGAAAATCTGGTAAAAAATCAAACTTCTACGAAGAACTGCGCCCACACCATTGATGGTATGAATGAACAAACTACAGCGTTACATAGCTAAAGGTGTGCAGATTTCAGGAATATTAGTTTTGTGGGGGTATTTTTGAGTTGGGGGTGTTTTGTGGAAAAACTGCAGACTGTTCAATACAAAACTGGCTAATTTTTTTTTTGCTGCTACTGACATTGGCACTGGTCACACTTGGGTTAGTTGGTAGCCATGTCTCTGATACACCCATGAATGTGGCATACCGTTTTATTCGGGAGGGTTAGGCTTTCATATTTGAGATGAGTTTGAACTTTCCTCCACAGTTTTTAGCTGAAATTCGCATTTGATTTGTCTCTGATTTTACAGTTGAGGAAAAAAAGGAAAATGTGAGAAAATAACTTACAATTTGACAAAGAGCTGCGTCCGGGTATCTGCATTTTGATCGAAACTAACCTCACCTCGTAAATCCTGCGGGGTGGTAGTTTCTAAAAATACTCACTTGTGGGGATATTTTAGTTAATTTGGTAGATATTCTATGTTAACTGTCAGTAGTGGTTATACATTTTAATTTGGTGTAATATTCTTGAAGGTGCAGTTTTAGTTTGGGGGGGTCTCCTGTACAGGAAAAGTCGGGTACCTACATATATCTGGTATCGTTGTACTCGGGAGTATCAGAGCTTTTAGAAACAGTAAGATTTTTGTGCGTAACCTTAAGATAACTATAAGTAAAAATGGGAAAAATCCATGAAAATTTGCAAATTTTTCTTACATATTTTACCCATAATTCCAGTAAAATTTCCAGAAAAGTTACAAAATTTTGTTACCATGTTAAAGTAGACTTTGTGCTGAACAAAACAATGTATAATATTCCTGATTTACTGCAAGGTTTCCTACGGTAAAATTAGTCTAAAGCGATTAAGGGCAAAATCCTGAAAATTCTTCTGGCAGTTAACGCAAAAAAAAAAATGAAATTCTCCTGGCAGTGAAAGGGTTAAACACTATTAACAGATATAAACCATAATAAACAGATGGTTTAATATCAACCATTCAGTTGACATAGAGTCCAGAGCATTTACAGAACGGTTGCCAATGCAACCAGAATGTTTACTTTCAACTGGCCGGTTGCCATAGCAACCAGAATGTTTATCATGAACTGCTGATGTCATAGTGATATCACTAAAAAATGCAACCACACACATTAAAAACAGATATAGAATAAGAAGTTGAACCAAGTGCAATGCTTTTTTGGGATAATATTTAATTAACGCAAAATTATGTCATGCTGATGTCATAAAATTGAAGACAACAATAGCAATGCCTTTTTGAGTCTAAATTTGATGCAAAATGATGATGTCATACTGATGTCATAGTGACAACACTTAAAAATACAACCACACACATTAAAACAATATTACCAGGTATAAAGTAAGAAGTCGCAACAAGTGCAATGCTTTTTTGTGCCAAAATTTAATTTATGTAAAATTATGATGTCATGCTGATGTCATGTGACATTACTAAAAATGCATCCAGTCACATTTAAACACTATTAACAGATACAGAATAAGAAGTCGCACCATAGCAAACAGAAGGTTCATCATCAGCCATCCAGTTGCCATGGAATCCAGAATACTTACTATTAACTGCCTGGTGGCCATAGCAACTAGAATGTTTACTATCAACTGCCTGGTTGCCATAGCAACCAGAATATTTACTATCAACAGCATGGTTGCCACGGCAACCAGAATGTTTAATTTCAACTGCTGGTTGCCATAGCAAAAAATGTTTACTGCTGTTGTCACAGTGACATCACTAAAAAATGCAACAACACATATTAAAACACTTTAAACAGATATAGAATAAAATGTCGCCCAAAGAACAATGTTTTTTTGGGCAAAAATGTAATTTATTGGAAAATGATGATGATGTCATGCTGATGTCATAGTGATATCACTAAAAAAGCACACCCAGACACTTTAAAGCACTATTAACAGGTTAAAATTAGCACCATTTTAAACGATAAGAACTTTTATTGAATCTCCCTGATAGAATAAGAAGTTGCAACAAGTGCAATGCCTTTGTGAGTCAAAATGCAAATCTATGCAAAATGATGTCATGCTGATGTCATAGTGACATCACTAAAGAAGGAAACCACACACATTAAAACACTATTAACAGATATAGGGTAAGAAGTTGCAACAAGTGCAATGTTTTTTTGAGGTCATGGTGATGTCATGCTAATGTCATAGTGACATCACTAAAAAATGCACCCAGACACATTCAAACACTATTAACAGATACAGAATAAGAAAGCGCACTATAGCAAACAGCAGGTTGACGATCAGCCACATGGTTGCAATAGAATCCAGAAGGTTTATTATTAATTGCCCAATTGCCATAGCAACCCACATATTTACTATCAACAGCATGGTTGCCATGGCAAGCAGAATGTTTTACTTTCAACTGCCCGGTTGCCATAGCAACCAGAATGTTTACTATTAACTGCTGATGTCACAGTGACATCACTAAAAAATGCAACCACACACACTTTTAAACACTATTAACAGATATAGGGTAAGAAGTTGCAATAAGTGCAATGCTTTCTTGGGCCAAAATTATGATGTCATGCTATGTGATGTCATAGTGACATCACAAAAAAATACCCCCCGACACTATACCTTTCTTTCTGGAGTAGTGGTTTGTTTGCTTTGGTTACTTTCCAGGCAAGATTCCAGATGTGTTGCTGCAGAAAAGTGATTTGTAATATGCGGTCTGAAGATCAGGAAAAAGTCTTCTTTAAAGTTGTAAAGTTGTCTTGTGCAGACATCATGTTGACAACAGGCAGGGTGATGATACCATTTTCTAATAAGTGAAAGCTCATCTAGCAGCCATCCAGCTGCGTTCTTATAGACCACAGACATAACTGTAAAGAGTAAAAAAACAAAGCACTCATGTAATCTACTGATAAAATACTATCAGTAGATTATTTAAAACTAATACATAAGCAATACATAAACTAATACATGGCAATCCAGGTGACACCTACCCCATAAAAAACTTTGGAAAATGGAAAAAGATTTGGGGTTCTGGACATAATAGACTTAGCTGTAGCAAACAATGCCAGACAGCCACGGCTAAAGTTAGTAAGATATTGTCTTGTATAAAGAGAGGAATAGATTCAAGAGAGAAAGATATTATTCTCCCTCTTTACAAGGCACTGGTAAGGCCTCATTTGGAATATGCTGTGCAGTTTTGGAATCCCATATACATATATATAAAGGGACATCTTAGAAATGGAAGCAGTTCAGAGAAGGGCAACTAAAATAATAAAGGGAATGGAGGGTCTTGGCTATGCAGGCAGATTAGAGATAGGCTGTTTACATTTGAGAAGCGAAGTTTGCGTGCGGATATGATAACTTTATACATAACCTTATACAAATATATTAATGGGCCATACAAGGATATCTCCACTAATGAAAAAACTTTTTTTAATCTGAAAGTTCACCTTCCCCCAACCCTCCTCCTACCTTTTCCCCCCAAAAATCAACTCTGTCTCTTGCAGGAGCCTGGGTAATTTCTGCTCTTTCCTAGGGGTGTGTCTCCTCCTGTGCTGTGCAGGCTGTCAATCAATGTGCATCATACATGCATATTCATGATTTCTGCCACACCCACTTGACCCCAGTGATACTTACTGTCATAAAAGCCTTTCCTCCCTGTCTCTTCATATTATTGTAAAAAGCTTTGTAAACTTACATTTTATATAGATATACAATTGTATGTAAAAAGAAGAATGTTATATGCTTAAAGCAACCATATGGGAGAGAGGTTTGGTGAGAGACAAAATAAGTTTCAGAGGGGATGCTGGGAGTAAGACCCTAGCTGAAATGGAAGGGGAGTTGGGTGAGAGACCAGATGAATTTCAGGGGGGATGCTGGGAGTTTTACAAAGCTCTAGAATTCAGCTTGTATCTCCCAGCATCCCCTCTGAAACCCATCTTGTGTCTCTCACCCTCCCTCCCATTTTAGATTAAGGCTCCCCCAGCACCCCTTTTGAAACCCATCTTGTGTCTCTCACCCTCCCTCCCATTCCAGCTTGTGGCACTCCACTCCCAGCATCCCCTCTGAAACCCATCTTGTGTCTCTCACCCTCCCATTTTAGATTATGGCTATCCCAGCATCCCCTCTGCAACTCATCTTGTGTCTCTTTACAATACTAATAAATTACCTTAGTGAGAGATTAACTCAGCTGAGGAGATGTATGGAAATATGGTTTATTTACTTATTACTGACTCCTTTTATCAGACTTGACTTTTTATTAAAATGAGCATGCTTAGTAATCAGCCAGCCAGAGGGGAATAACCCATCACACTATTCACACACTACAAGTTCATTGTAGTATTTTTCCATTGTAATTACCTTAACCTGCCCATTCAGCATTTTATCTGTGTATAAGTAAATGCTGACTTCCTGTTTGCAGGACCCCACATAGAGATCGTTATGGTCTTGGCCTTGACCTAGCGCCTGGTTGCTCAGTAGAGATTTGAGCATGTTTAACCCATCCAACAGCCAATCAGTAGAAATTACTATTAGGAACATTTCAAGGTAGTGGTTTTCAGCACTTACCGGTAAATAAATGATTATTTGAATTAGTACCATTGAGTGTGCCTCCCTTTAACTCCCTTGTATTGAAAATTACCCAATGTGGCACAGACCTCAAGGAGTACACCTCATTACCTGCTTGTGCTTGGATTCCACAAGCTTGTTTACACGGACAGTGTTTAATTAATGGAATGCGGTTAATCAGTGTTGTTTGCATATCCAAAGTAAATTTATTCTGGTGATATTCTTTGGGGTCTATTTGAATATATACATATATTCTATGTGCATGGCAACCAATGTTCCATTTGTAAGGCATGTAGAATCCATGTGCTATAAAACAATTATTAACTCATCATTTATTGGCCCTGCATCTTACCATAATGTATTGGGCAACTACAGAGTTTTTCCACATATCAAGTACCTAAGGGCTCGTTCACACTACATCAGTTTGTATCCGTTTTTCAAATGCAGGTGCGTTTAAAAAAATGGACAGACAATAAAAACCCACAGGATTTCATAATATCGTTCACACCTGCTGCGTTATAATCTGTTCCGTTCCAGTCCGTTTAAAAAACACACTGCATGCAGCATTTCTGTCCATTTTTTCATGCATTTTCTATAGAAATCTATGGAATACACATTGTTAAAAAATGGATACAAATGAAAAAATAAACTTGATATAAACTGACAGAAACACATGCTGTGCGTTACTGTCAGTTTCTAGTGTGAACAAGCCCTAACAGTTGATCCAGAGGCAAAAAAAACCCCAAACAGCTAAAAAGGGGGGGGGGATTCCAGTAATTCTCACTATATTTTAGTTTTAGAAACCTATCTAGGCCACTTTTGAAGTTATTCAGTGACTTTGCCATTACCACATCTGCTCAAAGACAGTTCCACAGTTTAACTGTTCTCACTGTAAACAAACCTTTCCTAACCTGATGATGAAACTTTTTTTCTTCTAATCTTATGTAGTATGTCCACGAGTCCTCTGATATGACCTTAGTGAACAATGCACCAGAGAATTTATTGTATGGCCCATTTATATATTTGTATCAAGTTTTTATATTCCTGCGCAAACGTTGTTTCTCTAATGTAAACAGCCCTAACTCTGCCTGCATAGTTGAGTCCCTCCATTTCCTTTATTACGGTATTTTAGTTGCCTTCTCTGAACAGCTTCCATTTCCAAGATGTCCCTTTTGTACATTGGATTCCAAACCCGCACCGCATTTTTCAAATGAGGCCTTACCAGTGCCTTGTAAAGAGGGAGAATAATAAATTTCTCTCTTGCATTTATTCCCCTCTTTATATGAGATAATATCTTGCAAGCACTAGCCGTCGAGGCCTGGCATTGTTTGCTACAGCTAAGCTAAGTAGCTAAGCTAAGTCTGTTATCTAACAGAACCCTCAAATCTTTTTCCATTACAGATTGACTTAACACAGAATTATTTGTAGTGAAGGTGGCACAAAGATTGTTAAACCCAAATGCATCACCTTACATTTATCAACATTGAATTTCATCTGCCATTCTTCTGCCCATTTTGATAATCTATCTAGGTATGCTTGCAGCAATTGTACATCATTTTAAGTTTCCAAAGCTCTGCAGAGTTTAGTATCATCCGCAAACACAGAGACCTTGCTCTAAATGCCCCCCCTTTATGTTATTTATTAACAGATTAAAAAGAAGTGGCCCCCAGTATGGAACCATGAGGCACTCCACTTAGAACTTTAGCCCACATAAACGTAGCTCCATTGTCCACCACAATATTGGAATATTGGAGGCTCTAGAAAAGACGGATGGACTCCAATAGATTGTGTAATTATTGGGAATAACAAAGTTTATCAAAACATGATCACTTCCTCTTTCTAGATAGATACCTTCAGACATTGCAATAGCTTTCTCCATACACATATAATCGATCAATTCTATACTTTTGGCCATTCTATATGTTCCGGAGAGTTGGCTTAGGAGTTGCTATCGCTCCAGTTAAATCTTCTGAATGTGATTCAATATTGCATTTGTGCAAGTGGGTAAATCACAAAAGGCATTTACACACAATGTGATTTTAACGCCAGCTATAAGTCAGGGTTCTGACTGTTATGTTTCTGTTATGGAAATGCAAGCGATTGCGCAAAAAATAAAGAATGCATGCTTTACCAAAACGGCACGCATGCGCATCGGAAAATGTTTGCGTTCCCGCAATTTTCATGCTCTTTATAATGGTGGAAAAGCGTGTTAATGTGGCCTAGCCCTTAGGGGGGCAACCTAAACAACCAATCCCTAAACCACTGATCAGCCAATGCTCCTGAACTATTAGAATTAGGTGAAAACCCAGTTATAAAGCTGACATTAAACTTACCTTTGGAGAAGAGTTAACACTACACACAGGTATGAACTCCAATTCACAACATGGAGAGGCACCAAGTTTAAACTCCCTAATGGTTTACAATAGCTCTGCCAAGGTTTCTATGGCATTAAATACAGGGCACTACACCAAGGGTTTTGCTTTTATTTCAACCCCTTGCTCTGCCATTGGCTCCCGTTAGACAATGTAATATGGACTCCCAATGATGTCACACACCCAGTACAGACAGGTAAGGAGGATGAAACACTCGATGACGTCACATCTCCAAGTCCCATAGACCCTTTCTTCAACTTACGGAAAAACGTCACCGTCTGCCAGGCTTCCGGAAAACTCTGCGGATGTGATGTCACGAGTCTCATTCGAACTTCTTACCGGGCTCTGTAAGTTTCTCCTTCCCCTGGACTAACACGGGTTTATAGCGTCCAAAATGCCTGGCAAGTGACCAGTTGTCTTCAGATATGTCGTCGGGAGGGAAAATTCACCTCCATAGCGGACAGAGTAGCCCGAGAGTCCCCACGGTGTCCGTGTTTGATCGGCGCCTAGAGCAGTCAGACTGCAGGGAGAAAGTCCTCAGTGTACGGGGCGACTATGGAGGTTTACACGCAGATATCTGTCTGGTGAGTAAGGAGGATGTGTCGGGGTTATAATGTGAATAAATGAGCGGGTTGGAGAGCAGTTGTGAAACTTATTTTGTGTCCATAGCCATTCATTGGGTCATTGCCCCTATTACAGTGCACCTGGTACAGTGCCCCTATTACAGTGCACCTGGTACATTGCCCCTATTACAGTGCCCCTGGTACATTGACCCTATTACAGTGCACCTGGTACAGTGCCCCTGGTACATTGACCCTATTACAGTGCACCTGGTACAGTGCCCCTATTACAGTGCACCTGGTACAGTGCCCCTATTACAGTGCACCTGGTACAGTGCCCCTATTACAGTGCCCCTGGTACAGTGCCCCTATTACATTGCCCCTGGTACAGTGCCCCTATTACAGTGCCCCTATTACAGTGCCCCTATTACAGTGCCCCTATTACATTGATTGCCCCTGGTACATTGCATCTCCACATGGTCGGAAAACTACAACTCCAAGCATTCCCTGGCTGCAGAATTCTGGGTGTTGTAGTTTTCAACCATCTGGAGACCTGCAAGTTTGACATGTGATGTGTAGCAGTGTTACCTACCGGGTATAGTCTGTATAGACCTGGAAACCCTGTAAGGTGGTCATACACTCTATCCATCTTAAGCAGACCAACACTTTGATAGACAGATGTGCAATGTTAATTGTACTAAGATGTACCATACATATTGTTCCACATTCAATTTGTTTGGTGATTAAAGGGCAACTGTGGTCTCAAAACAAGTTAGGGTTAAATGAAAGCCTGCAGTGTTTCCTTTAAAATGAGCCGACATTCACATCTCCGCCTGGAACCTGTGAGAAATTACATTGGGGTGAATGTTCAAACTTCCTGCTTCCAGTAGATTGAGTGACATCACCTGACCTCTGCCCCACTCTTCCGCACCGGGGGGAGAAGCATGCCCAGTTATGGGCAATTCATGGGTTATGGGTTTTTTTTATAATTTGTACCTGATGAGGAATACGATCCCTCAAAATGTAGTGCTTGTGTCTGTATGTTGACATTAAATAAGAATTGTTTGTGTGCATCCCTTTTGTCTTGAGAATATTGTAAGAGAGGTAACATCTATAGAAGGGTTAAGGTTCATACACACGTCAGATCATTTTCACACGATGTGCCAGATGAACGTTCAGCAACCGTCTTGTTATACACTAGTTCTGCCAACGATGCCGAAGCCATCGATAGTGGATAGATAATGTTCGTTGGTAAAGGTGTTACGTGAAGTATGTATTACGCAACGTTAAGAATATTGCGTGATCTTGAAATGTTGCACATGTGTATTTCATTCAATCTTCCATTATAATCTGCCGACTATGTACAAACATACGACAATTGGCAGAACGAATCCCCCAGGCTGATCATTGGAAAAAGCCGAGAATAGTTGTGGGTTGTTGGTCTTAGAAGATCGTTAAAGCTTCATTTTTGCACAATGGGTCGTTTGTCAGCCAAATTGTGCGAAAATTATCTGACATGTGTACGAGGCTTTACACTCGTAGTACATTGATGGGAATTTGATTATAAATTTAATTGCATTACCCTGACAGACGTTAAATAGATGCAAAGTTAAAGGGGAATCAAATCCAGGAAGAACTCCTAAGATGTGCCGTGTGTGAGGATCTAAAATGCTGGTTATTCACCCTAGGTGTACGACTGGTATTTGGGGTATTTACCTTCTACATGCCCTTTTCTCTCCTTTCTAGACCTGCCACTTCCCACGGCAGCGATCAAATTGATGAGCTGCCAGTTTTATGACCTGTTTTATGCATATCCTGTTTTTTCAATGGTTGGAGAATATTCTCAAATTTATTAGTAGAACTGGCAATTCATTTTGGTAAAACAAAACACATATACAATCTATATGTTGCATGGCATCCAATTTGAATTTGAGAATCTGTTGTTTTCCCAGATGTGTGAGAAAACAGATTCTTTTTGGTACTCACATATAAAATCTACACATTTGAAAGGCTGGTTGGTATGTACATTGAAGCATAATGAACTGCTTCACAGCCTTGTAATAATTAGATTTTATATGTGTTGAGGCTCTATTATTATTATTATTGATATTGATTTATATAGCGCCAACATTTTCCATGGTGCTTTACAATTACATAGTCATACATTACAAACAGGTAATACATGTTACAAAGTCATACAATTACATAAACAAGTAATACATAATAAAGTAAATAGAGTGAGGAGTTTCTAATAGGTTGCGGGAATCGGTAGGCTGTAAATAGATTGGCAGTGGGGCGTGAAAGCCGGTTGGATCTATTGGGTAGTAAGGGGGTAATGTTTAGGCTCTATCTGTCACAGCTCCACAAGATAGTTTGTAATCTGCCACAGACTCCTAGATATTGCTTTTAATATTCACAGATTGCATACCCTTCAACCTTATCCCTTTAATAGTTACATATATAGAAACAATATAGTAATGAAGTGAACCTGATATCTCAATAGTGTACCTATCTGAAGGTAAAATAAACCTTTCCTATCTGAAGGTTAATGAAACCTTCAGAGCAGATCAATACAGCTCCACCTTTTTCTTAAAGGGCAACTGTGGTCTCAAAACAAGTGAGGGTTAAATGAAAGCCTGCAGTGAATGTGTAAACTTCCTGCTTCCAGTAGGCTGAGTGACATCACCAGACCTCTGCCCGACCATCTGCCCCGGGGGAGAAGCATGCTCAGTTAAGAATTAATACTGGGGAAATCAGAAAGTACCTGGGGGAAAAATTGACAGTTGAGATGGGGAGCCTATTAATGCAGGCAGAGGCTGGTCACATGGCTGAAAATAGGAAGTGTTCAAGCAGGAAGTAATATTACTGATAAGAAGTAGGTAGGGAGGCACACTCAGGTAAGGATTAATGACAAATTTTCATTTATTAAATGCTCAACATGCAAGTTAGATACACAACGTTTTCGGGGTTGGACCCCCCGAAACGTTGTGTATCTAACTTGCATGTTGAGCATTTAATAAATGAAAATTTGTCATTAATCCTTACCTGAGTGTGCCTCCCTACCTACTTCTTATGGGATAAACTCTTACCTGATGTGGCACAGGCTTCAGGGAGTGCACCTCAAAATCAACCTGTTTGGAATCCACAATATTGCTGAAAGTTAAGTAATATTACTGAACCTTTCCAGCAATAACTTCTCACAAATTTTATCTAGAGATATGATTTAGGTTTTATTTTGAAGGTACAATGGAAGGCTTTTTATTTAATCCTTACTAGTTTGGAAGAATTTGAGACCACACTTACCCTTTAATCTCCCAAACAAGCAGTTTTGGCTGGGTATACATAAATGGATTTTTTGTCCCGATCGAACGTTCACTAAGAGCGAGCACTCCGTACAAATCCCTATTGGTTGCGGCAATAGTTGCCAAAGCCATCAGTTTGCGCATCGGATCGTGTGGTCCCATAGGGAACCGCGTGATCATCCATGATTTACTCTGTCAGATCGCCCCTTCTTTCGATCTAGATGAACTGACAACTGGCCGTGGCTGTTCCTAGAAGTAGCATTAGAGGCCGAGGGAATGAATGTTAGTAAGTAAGTAAATTTTTTTACAGTAAAGATACCCTTTTACTTTAAGCCTGGAGGCTAAGAGTACTGAAAGACGGAAAGGGGTACCCTCGGTAGTTACCCCTTTGGAATATTACCCGGAGGCCAAATTGGGTAGATAAAAGGTCTTTATGAGGAAAAAGCTCAAGTGTGAAGACAAGTGACAAGCAGTAGTTGCATGTAACAAGCTCAATTACAATGAGTGTTTTTACTTATATAGGCAATATGACATCACTATTCTATAATTATCCAATGGACCTTACAATTATGCAGCCGCTAATGGCCAAATGTGTCTTATTTTTGTCTTTGTGGTTTACATCAGATGTGACCAACGCATGATTGGCACCCAATATTAAATATTTTTGTCCTAAAATTTATTTTTGGGACCCTTCCAAGACACATTGTTTGTCCCTAGATAAAGCTTAAGGGACCCCTCTCGCTTGTTATGTTCTCGCCACAGTTTGTGCTCAGAAAAGAAATTTAACTTGTAGTTTTATTATTTCTACTTAGACCTCTATCACTAGGCATTTTTTGCCAGGCCTTAATGAATTATTATTATGTTTTATTGATTGTGTCTTATATAAATACTTATCACAGCATTATCACAGGTAACATTAGGAACCCCAGGTATCTGCCCATCAGTACATTGTCAATGTGTCATATGGGACATGTTATTCAAACACAAGAATACAAGAAGTGTCGCACTCCAAAAATCATTAGTGTTAATGGTGTACCCCTGAGGAAGTGGTAACACCCCAAAGCATTGTGAATTTGTTAGTCGTTCACTATTACACTAATGATTTTTGAAGCGTGACTCTCTCATCTTGGATTCTTTTGATTTTCTTATACCCCTTGGGGATCTTGAGATGTCTGCTCCCATCCAGTTGTGGTATGCATTAGAACTTATTTCTCTACATTTTAATGAAGCTAAAAATTGCAGGCAATGTTCGCTGTGTTGATGAGGGATGCTTAAAGGGCATGTCCACTGGAAAAAAAAAAAACCTTTGCTCTCAAATGTATATTACCCCCAGCAAACCCCACTTCGGCGATATTCCCAGCTTCCAGAAACGCTCCTGAACTTGCTTACCTGACACAGTCCTTCACCGCTCCTACGCTGACTCTGCTGCTAACAGCCGCTCTACTTTCTGGTTGCGACTGCCATTTGAGATGTGACGTCGAGCCCAATAGCCTGACAGCCGCGACTAGGAAGTAAAGCGGCTGTCAGCGCAGGGGGTGGCACCTAAATTGTGTGGGACCGGGTCAGGTAAGAAAGTTCAGGAGCATTTTTGGAAGCTGGGGATATAGCGAAGGGGGGGGGGGGGGGTAATGTACATTTTAACATAGTCCTTTAAGATAGCACTTTTGTGTTCCCTGCCATATAATAATGAAGATGGAAATATTACTCAATTGGTCATATAATGGTTTATTATTAGGTGAGCTAATCCTTGAATTTAATTTTTTATGTTGATTAATATTGTTCTGCACTATTTAGTCTTCTTTTCATTAATAGTTTAATTATAATAATTGTCATTTCTTTTTAAAGGCATTTTCCATCGACCCAGATGAGCAGTTTGTTATAACTACTACAAATAGGAATATAGTCACAGATGCAAATTTTGGTAAGTATTCTTTAACCTGCTAACGTTCTTTTATAAGCACCCTAGATGCTGCCTTTTGTATTTAGTAAATGACGTCTAAAAAACATTAGTTGTGAAAATCTAAATATCACAACTAATGCTGGCCATACATTGTCCCAATATTCGGTCTTGGGGGCATGCACAGGGTTTTCATGTTTTTTAAAGAAATATTTAGTCTGTTAGGGGTGGACAGGGTGTACCTACCTTATTCCCAAAGGATTTCACGCTAGGTGCCATGGCTGCAGAGGATAGATCTGGGTGGTGGAAAGGAAGGGGAGGAAAAGGCTCCCCTGAGCATGTTACAGTCCTTGTTGAGGTTAAGGAAGCAGCAGGCACCGGATGACTCACTGACGGCTTCTACTCTTCAGTTTCCTGGACTTTGAAAAGGCACTGCAGGAGAGCCCTAAGGAGCAGAGACGTAAGGATTGTTTTAAACTACACAGTGGGGCCAGTATGGGGTTACATTTTAGTTTTGGGTTGGACATGCCCTTTAAATTGCAAAATTCGTCCCCAAAAGATGCTTACCTGCCCTTGTTCCCTTGGCTGTTCTTCCACACTGAACAGCAGAGGGGCCGTACCAGCATTTATTTGGCTTTTAAAATAATCCCTTCAGCTTATAGACTGGGGTGATGGGTTCTTAGGTAAAGATACTGGGTATGATGCTATTACACTTCTAAATGTATACCTTTAGGGAAGAAATTGGAAAAAAAATAGGATGGCACCTGCGTGACTAAATGCTCAGGTAAAAGGGGAAATACAAAGAAGGAAACTGGCATTTAAAATCTTTAAATCAGATCAAACAGAACAATCTTTCATGAATTATAATAATAAAATGATTACAAGAAAGGAATTAAACAAACTAAAATAGAAAACGAAGTATGGCTAACTGAACAAAGCAACAATAACCCCAAAATGTTTTCTCTATATGTATCATTCGTAAATTTGAGGATTAGTAAATTTGTGAGTGTGTTAAATAATTGGGCTAAGATATTTACAGAGGATGCCAAAAAAGGCATCGCAGTTGATTTAGTATACTTAGATTGTGCTAACACTTTTGATACTGTGCCTCACAGGCAACTTGTGTACAAACTAAGTTCGGTTGGCCTTGAAAAAACATTTGTTCTATTAAATATCCCAATAATGGCTGTCCAGCACACAAATTACTTTGTTGTACTATTTGTTTCTTTCCTGACTGATTTGATACACTTGATAAATTTTATGTGGATTATCACTACAATATATTTCTAGTGCTTGGAACTGGGAATGGAACCAGCAGCGAAATAATATATCTGATTTTTTTCTTCTTTGACTGAATTGATACATTTTATGTATCTTACCGCTATATTATACTTTTGTGTTTTGAATTGCTCCACTGAGTATAGATGGCAAATAAGAACTATTTTAAAGGGCATGTCCATCCTTCTTAAAAACTTTTTACACAATGCAGGGGACCCTCCCACCCCCAACTGCTATATTCATAACTTAAATATCGCTCCCCTTCTTTACTTACACCTCCTCGATCATGCGCTGTTCTGGTCCGTGTCCCCTGCCCGCCGGAACTGCAAGCAGAGGGCCAGACTGGCAGCCGCGGCTGTGATTGGCTGCCTCTCAGCCAATCACAGCCGAGGCTGCCATCAATGAAAACAGTGCTGGAACAAGGAGGTGTAAGTAAAGAAGGGAAGCGATATTAAAGTTATGAATATAGAGGTTGGGGGAGGGAGGGTAGCCCCTGCATGGTGTCACAAGCTTTTATAGATACTTAACTGCCAGCCACTGAGGAAATGGGAGGGAGGGAAAGGGCTCTACTGAGCATGCCTCATACCTTGATGAGGTTAGCAAACAAACAGGCGCAGGATGAGGCACTGACAGCTCCTGCCCAGCAGTTTCCTGAACTTTGAAGAGGCATAACAGGAGAACCACAAGGAGCAGAGATGTAAGGTAAGGATTTTTCTTTTATTTTTTACAGTGGGGCCAGTAGTTGGTAAGATTGTAGTTTGGGGGGTGGACATGCACTTTAAGGAGCTTCAATATAGATAATTGGTTTGTACGTGTTTTTAAGAATTGTATTAGAAATATGTGCTTTGTTATTTTGGAAGGGTACAATTTATATAAGTAATGTGTGTGCTGGCCAGCCATTAAACTTTGTTTATATAGTAATGATGCCATTGGAAAAGGGCATTTATAATTAAAATGGTGCTTTGCTGCTATATTTATTGAGCTTAATTTATTAGTGGTTTCATTTGACTGTCCAGACTGGACAGTTGTTTGTAGCCGAAAGTGGGATTCAGGCTATTACCCCATTTTATTTTGTTATAAGTGTGGGAGGACACATTTAAGTGATCGCTCTTTCATATAGGAGTTATCACTCTTCTTTGTTTATAATAGTTTTTTCACTTTTGCTATTAATTCTTCTTAATAATGACACTTCCTTTTCTAGTGACTATTTATTGCCAGCTATCAGCTGCGTATTGAATCCCATAAGGGCGGTTTACCCAGAGCGATGTCTGCTCTGGGTAAATTTCCCTGAATATCTTTTATGATTGCTCCTATAATCTATAAATTAATTAGCATCTATACTTTTTTAAAGTAATTTTTAGTGCCTAGATGTTTGTCCACCACCTGTATAAAAAGTTTTTTTTAGACTTGCATTAGATTCATATTTCACAATGGTAGAATATAAATTAATGTATTCTAGGAATGTATTTAATTCTAGTTTAGCTGTATCCTAATGACAGGAATCCGCACAAAATGTGTTGGGGCACAGGACATATAAGTTAAACTCCAATGAGCTACGGTACCAAGATAATAGTGTAAACATCAAACCAAAAAGAAGGAAGAAGGTACCGCACTCAAATATAGAAAGTATATATACAACCCTTTATTAAAGCACAGACTGGGGTATAATGTGAACAAAACAAGTTAAAACACTTAAGAATCAAAGTGTACTTTTGGATTCCCAAAAGTCAATATTATGAGTGGAGATACCCTTTAAACATTCATAGCTCGGCATGCACAGAGTACCTATTGATATACCCTTTAAAGGGTATGTCCACCCTTAAAAACATTTTTTGATATATGATTCCCCCTGTCCCCCCATCCCCAACCGCTCTATTTTTATTCTTAGAAAGTTCCCCAAGCTTTACTTACCTCCCCTCTTTCCTCCGCCGCGCTGCCGGCCCTCTGTTTGCGAGAAAATGCAAGCAGAGGGGCGGGACTGGCAGTATTGTCTGTGATTGGCTGAGTGGCAGCCAATCACAGACGCGGCTGCCGGGAGTTCATTGTGACGGGGGAAAGAGGGAAGGTAAGTAAAGTTTGGTGCACTTTCTAAGAATAAAAATAGAGCGGTTGGGGCTGGGGGGACAGGGGGAATCATATATCTAAAGGGTTTTACACTAGGGGAAGGGAATCCGGAGAGGGAGGGGGAGAAGGGCTGCAGTACGCATGCCAAACTTCTCCCGGAGGCCAGGTAGGGGGCAGAGTCCTATATGGACTCTGCTATCCTCCTGGTGGGCAGGGACTTTGGGGGGGGGGAATACAGGAGAACCATATGGAGCTGGGATGTGAGGTAAGGATTACACTACACTACACAATGGGGCCAGTAGTGGGGGGGATTATAGTTTTGGGGGTGGACATGCCTTTTAATAGCAGATAAAAGGATTCCTCATACTTTAAATAGTTATTATTTAATGTAAAACACAGACTTAAATGTAGCAAAAACCTTTTCACTTGTTAATCCAACATTTTTCGTCAAATAATATTTACATGCTTCAATCCCTTTATAGTTGGGAATCATTGTACATAATACTATGTCTAGGGTTTCTAGGCAATAACCAGTTTTCCAAGTAAAATTACTTGTACATTCAGTATCTCCAACGTATATCGTCTATATAAGATGAGAGTTTTGGACCAATGAATTTAAATAGTTTTCTGTATAGGAGGGTAAGTTTACTGTAAGGCTATTTATGCCCAAAATTATAGGTCTACCCGGTGGTTTGTTCACTGATTTATGAATTTTGAGAAGATGATAAAATATTGTAATGCTGGGATTCAGAATTAGAATACATTTTAATTTATTATAATTAATCAGTCCTTAAATTTTAATGTGCATAAACTTTTTTACTAATATGGATTTATCCAACAGAAAGCACAACAAAATACATAACAGTTCATTTGAAATTTAAAATAAATTAGAGGTTTTCTTTTAGTAATTGCTGCTAAATGCATTTTCACATATTAAACTGTGTATGATATTTGAATGCTCTAGTGTTCTGGGTTTATTTTGTTCTTCGTCTTTGCAGATTGCATTATTAAAGATGGAATTACTTTATATCTTCTTACATCAAGTAACCAGGTGCTATTTTCACCAACTAAAGAAAAGATTTCATTTTTACCACATTATGATACACTAGTCAAAAGTGGAATGTATGAATATTATGCTAGTGAAGGACAAAACCCTCTGCGTAAGTTTTATTTACTTATTTTCTCTTTTTCTTCTCCTTTTCTTTTTCAATGGGAAAAGCAGTTGTCACTGAGGCCTGAAAGAGTAACCTGGAAGACCAAAGTGCTGCACATACAGTATGCTGCAGGAACCTTGTGTTCATGCTTAAATCAGAACCTTGTTGCAAATACTCTTGTGAATAAAGACTGGAATACTGGGGAAGCTTACAAATTTAACAAATATTTAATGACTACATGGGTTGTAATATGAACTGGTAGCAACATAGAAGCCTTCTTAGTTACAGAATCCACTTCTTACATAAAAGTAAATGCAAACTAAAGAAATATCTTACTGTGCAGTTCTGAAGAGGAAAGCTCTTTTAAGTTTACCTATATTGATATTACCTACTATAATTACTCACTAGGAGTTCTGAAGAGGAAAGCTCTTTTAAGTTTACCTATATTGATATTACCTACTATAATTAGTATTGTGGTACCATACCGGTATATTAAAAGCTTTATGTGGAGATAATTTTGCTCTATTTTCAAGAATAAAATGAGCATACAAATGTGTGTGTATATTATTATTGTAGCTTTAAATAGCGCTTTAAAATTGCATGTATACGTTCACACCAGGCCCTGCCCCGAAGAGCTTACAATTTAAGCACATTTATTTGACACAACCTATCAGTATGTCTTTATGATTGTGGGGGAAACTGGATTGCCTGGAGGAAACCCATGCAAGCACGGGGAGAACATACAAACTCGTTACAGTATAAGTCACAAGAACAACGTTCATTAGATCACCTCAAAATACAAATGTCAGGTGCATTTTCAGGTCATTTTAAGCTACCGTATGTGAAAATAACTAGACCGCGTTCTTAATCAACAAGCACAGGTATTATTAAATACCCTATAATAGTTGCCCATCTTCTTATCACAACCAGAGATCTCATAGGTCGCATACAGATCAGCTCTGAGGGTGTCGGCATGGATTATATTTATTTTCTTTTTTATTATAATTATAATGACTTCTAATTTGGTTTTGTTCTCTTTTTGCTTTAAAGCATTTGCTCTAGCAGAGTTAATTGACAACTCATTGTCGGCTACTGCTTGTAATTCAGATATTCGAAATATACAGATAAGACTGGTAAGACTTTTTTTCTTTTGATGTTCTATAAAACTGGTTCTCAAATGTATTCAGACCATGGCACACTTGGCAATGCAAGGCATACTTACTGGACTTTATGTTGCAATTACATGTATTTTATGTTAGTTACAGAGTATTTTGTAATAATATTTGGTTATAATCAGTGGAGTGTAATGTAGTGCTACATTGGCTGCATTGAAATTTTATAATACATATTTTTAGAGTACAACTTAAAGGGCATGTCCAACCCCCCCCAAACAAACTCAAGATTAAGCACGTACCGTTTTTATTTGCCCGATTAGTCCTGAATTTAAAGGTAGTGCTAAAGCCAGGAGGAAGACTGGCACAATCAGTATTCTTTGGACTGGAGCTCCTCACAGAAACAATATTGGGAGGTAGAAATGAACAATTCTATATCTCAAGTACTAGTGAACCTGCAGTTTCTTGGATTCATACCTGCAACAACCTCACCTTTGTTATGCTATACCAATAGGCCTTCCCCCATGGATTACCCTTGTTTGGTGCTGACCTATACCTAGGGACAGATGAGTATATGCTGTGTAATTACCTTGTAATCTATCTACAAGGTAAGACCGGATGCATTGAGCTCACCCACTGGCTTGCTGGAGATAACTTTTAATAGTGCATAATTGTAATAACTTGGCTAATACTACATCTTCAGTTAACACTCCATGGTTCCAAAGCACCTTGCAGCTGATAAACTAAAATGGCTAAAAAATTAAAGTGAAGTGTTCATTTTAAAGGACAACTGAAGCTTTAGAATAACACTGAATGAAAGGACAAATCACCTTCACATAGTCTGCATCTCACTTAGAACTTTGAAAGTTACCATAGTAACTTTGGGGTTGTGCTTTATTTCCCAGCATTCTTGTATCATAGTTTGGTCACAGACCTAATTATGGCATATGACAAAAGACCAAATTTGAAGGAGCACCACTTTTGAATTTGCAAACCCCTTTAAATATAGGGGGAGGTGCAAATTAGGGATAACGTATACATATAAGAACTAAATTAGAGCAACCAAGAAATAACCTTTTACATAGTAACACTCAATGTACCCAGAATCGGTATAAAGTATATTGATAAAATTTCTTTAATTCATTATGAAGTATGAGGAAGAATGGACAAAAAAATTAGACCAAATCAGACATTAGCTCAAATTGAAAAAACACCCTAAAATACATGTACAAATATAAAACTTATCAACTTGCTCCAATGAAGAATTATGGCCATACAATTCATTACAAGCATAAGAATTATAAATACATGATTAGCATAACGTGCGCAAAGCTATCATTGTGGCCTAGTTCGTGAGGTACATGGGACAGGAGAGAGAACTGGATGCATTTCGTCAATCTAACTTCTACTGTGGCTGCACTCATATCCACTTGTAGTCTCTAGCCAAGCATGTAACAGTCAAGATGAAGCAAGGGAGCATGTAACTTAGGTCAGGAGGTGTGGCCGAACTGTGCAGTTATACATATACTGTAATGGTATTATATGGAGTATTGGTGTTCTTGAGGGGATGTTTTCAGATGAACAAATTCAACACATTGAATCTGTGGACTTCCAATTGCGCTGCCCATAAATATTTGGATTCCATGGGTTTATTTCCAGTCAGCTTATCACTTCTATGTCTGTATAAAATATTTTTCTCACTTCAATTGTTTAATCTTTCGAAATTAATTTTTTTCTTGCAATACAGCTTTTTGATGAGACTCAGGGAAAGACAGCCATTGTTGTTATGGATAATGGAAAAGGAATGAACTCAACTCAGCTTAAAAACTGGGCCATTTATCGCTTGTCAAAGTTTACACGAGAATCTGCTTCCTTAAGGTTGTAAATAATTCTTATTTTGTCATTGAGGTTAATATTGCACTGTATTTATACTTGTTTATGAAGACTGTAATTGCTTGGTTTAACATGAGAAAAAAGTGTCCTGGTTTATGTTTTGCTAGCTCTGACCGACATGGCAATACTGTGACTAAGTGGTGCAAAAACACAACATGATTTTTTTTTTTCTCACAGTGACGAGTTGGGCAAATTATATACACATTTAATGGATTGCCAATACCCCCTAGAGCAAGGATGTCCAGCCTGCAGACCTCCAAATGTTTGCAAATTAACTCCCAGCAATTCCTGGCTCGAATGCTGGGAGTTGTAGTTCGCACACATCTAAAGGGCTGCAGGTTTGACATCCCTGCCCTAGAGTACAGTTAACCTGAGTTAAACCGTTTTGAAAAGTAAAATTTGTTAAGAATTACAAATGGTTGGATATGTCTTTCTAGATATTTACATATTCAACAAGCGACTGCAGAGAAAAAACATGGATAATGATTGCAAGTCTGTAACTAACTATAAAAAATGATTTTTGGGAGATGGGGCCAATGACATGGCTGTTGCAGAGAGTGAAGAATGAAGGCACTTTTATGGAGACCACAGTTCTTTTAGTGGCCCTTTGTGGTTGGGTTTGTTAAACTATAACAAACTGCAACACCGTGCATGTTGGATTCTTTCAACTCCTAAACACTTTCTCTAATGGGAGATGTTATTTGTTCTAGGAAGGGGGGAGCTGTGTCCCTTTCTCATCCTATGCAGGGATGTTAATATTTGCCTTGTGTAGCATAATTATTTCTGCTTTATCCAGTAACTAAAATAGAAATAGGAGTCACACAAAATTAGATCCAGTGACCGACATAAATTTGTGCCACCTTTTGGATGTGCTAGTAGATAATAGATTAAGGCTAGGCCTTTTTAAATGGGTAGATGCAGTGGCGAGAATCTACATTACAGTCACTCAGTGATGTTACTGAGTGACTTCCTATATTACACTGTCTCTCCCCCTCCCTTTATTAGTCATTTATATAGGAAGCCTTGTTTATTGCTGACAGACCATGTTCGGACCTTCTTTCTCTTTTCAACAGGAACGGTAATTAACTATTGATACACCAAACAGGGATTCCTATATAAATGACTTATACAGAGAGGGGGAGAGACAGTGGAAGGGTAGGGGGAGAGTCTGTCTGTGCTGTTTTTTTTTTGGGGGGGGTAGCTAACCTTATGTATTATAAGTAATAATACGCTACCTACAGTGTAATATACGGATTTACTTCTCCTCTGAGTTCTGTGCCCTGTATAAAAGCAATAAACATTAAACTTACATGGAAGCAATGAAGAATAATCACCTGTTAGACCTGTTTACACTGGAAAAGCAGGGATACAATTACTTTATATAAACATATTAATTAGCACATGATGCAATATTTCGTCCCGATAGTCCAGTGTATCTGTCGTTCAGGTCGAAATGATTGCATGGGTTTTCTGCCACGACCGACAGTTCGTTTGTCGAGTCGGGTGAAAGGACGATCGGACGTGTCCAAAAACCAAGGCCGATCATGCGGTCCGTTATGTTCTGGCTGAACAGTCAGAAGAGCCAAACTGTCAGAAATGTGGATCTGTTTTCCATCAGATGTGGTAATGGAAGTTCATTGAATATCTAAAAAATATTGGTACACACGGGCCAAGATTTGTCTGGATTGACCACTCGCCACTAGTGGTCAGTCGGCCAAAACAAATCACTGTTGGTCATTGCAAAAGTAACTGCGGCTGGCAGTTCATGGAACCACACAATCGCCATGATTTACCAATATGCCCCCGCCCTCACCATGTAATATTTCCAACGGACTGGTACCCGGCCAGATGCCTGAAAATATTGTATGGTGTATACCCAAACAAGGAATGTTGCAAGTTACTGGTATTGATACATAAAGTAGAGTTGATCCAGGGAAATTTCCGATTGCCACTTGGAGTCAGGAAGGAATTTTTTCCCCCTTCATAAATTTGGTGGGGTTTTTTTGCCTTCCTCTGGATCAACAGTTAGGCAGGAAATGAGGATATTGCTAGATGGGTTGGACTGGATGGACGTATGTCTTTATTCAACCTCAAATACTATACTATACTATACCCAGCCTAATACATATAGTTCTGGTTGAACCAGGGATCTTTTCCAATTGCCATTTGTTTTTTATTGCTGCATTAAAGATCATGTTAAAAGGATTTGATAAGCATTTGATTTGTAAACGGCATAATATAGCATTACCATTCTTCTTAATTACCATTCTGCGTAATTTTTTAATTATGGGGGTTGAATCCATATGTGAATAAAGCTTTAATAGATTCACTTATCTTATGATTATTGTGCAGTCATATGTAAACCCATTATCTCCATAACTGTATTTTTACTGTAAAATAATTTGCATATCCACACAAGTTAGAACTATATAGATACTGTACTATGTATAACGTTTGGGGACAATCGGACCCTTTAAATGGAATATTTGCCTTTGGTTGAATTTTGTAGACTATTATTTCCGAGCACCAAAGAAACTTGTTAAATCTTGCCATAGATTTTTGGTTACCCAGTATAGTAGAAGCTAGCACTGAAAGTAATTCAACCATTTATAACTTTTATAAATTGGCTATTAACATATAGTTAGAAATGGAAATACCTAGAGGTGTGCCTAGTGTCACAGGCATGGACAAGGTTGGGTAGAAAGTCTCATTTTGCAAAGATCTAAATGAAATTCCAATAACCACTTAATTACCGTATATACTCGAGTATAAGCCGAGGTTTTTAGGTTTAAAAATTAACCTAAAAACCTTGACTCGGCTTATACTCGAGTCACAAGGAACTTACCTGCAATCCAGAGGCAGCCGCGAGTCCGGCCGGCAGTTCCCAGTAGTTCTTCGCGGTTGCGCGATGACGTCATCTCGACGCTGGGGGATGACGTCATCGTGCAGCCGCGAAGCAGTAATGGGAACTGCGTCCGGACTCGCGGCTGCTTCTGGATTGCAGAGAGAGGAAGACTGAAGACCAGTACGGGTAAGTGAGTGGGGGGGGGACTGGGGGGGGGGCGGGGGGACAGTATGCCATGCAGACACCCACATTACCTTTTTACTATAGGTGGTTGGAAACTACAACTCCCAGCAACCAAGCAGCTGGGAGTTGTAGTTTCCAAACATCTACAGTGGAAAGGTATTAGGGTGGGGGACAGTATGCCATACAGTAACCCCCAATACCTTTCTACTATAGGTGGTTGGAAACTACAACTCCCAGCAACCAAGCATGCTGGGAGTTGTAGTTTCCAAACAATCTACAGTAAAGGTATTAGGGTTACTGTATACCCCGGCTTATACTCGGGTCAATCATCTTTTCTAATTTTGAGGCAAAAATGGGTGCCTCGGCTTAAACTCGAGTTGGCTTATACTCGAGTATATACGGTAATACCCTATTAAATCTGTGTTAACAACCGGTTTTGTTAGTTCTACAAAGCTGTTGTATATTAGAGTTACTGATTTGACCTTGAAATCTGCAAATGCCTAATGGCAAGTTTATCAGTAATCTGGGGACACACAGCAAAGATGTTTGAAAAATGAGAAAAAGGATCTTGCAGATCCCGTCTGTCATCTTTCAAAGATCAGGATACACACAGTGCCGAAAGTTCACCCTATACACAGCATAGGGAGAACGTTCAGCAGTGCGTGTTTCCCACGGCCGAGGGAAATTTTAGGTCTTTCCCAAACGACCGCAAGGCTGACGGGAACGTTCGCCGGATGTGCGCTCATTTGGAAGATGAGCTTAACGCACTGACGATAAAGCCTCGATACCGTCAGGTCAGATGATATCTAGACTTTATCATTACTGTGTGCTCCCAGCTTAACATGTTTTATGGTAACCAGTCTTTGGTCTGGATCAGCCATGTACCAGGCCTAAAGTTACCCGATCGTTACCCAATCTGCTAGGCGGATCATCAATTATCACCAACTGCATGGCCATTTTAATCTATAAAGTGCCCATACATGGCACGATTATTGGACGAAACAGCCGTGCATGCACATCATGTGTTGCAGGTCGGCCACCACGATTGCATGTCTGTATGCATGGTTATTTGTCATGGGATAAACCTTTTAAAAGATTTGAGATTAAATAATGCATTTTTTTATTTCCAAACATAAATATTTGCATTCCGTGTAAAGGATCTACTTTTATTTATTCAAACTGATTGTTTTTATTACTAGGGATAAAGAACCTTATGCCCGACCTTCATGTGTTCCACGTAGTCTTAATAGTGATATCTCTTACTTTGGTGTTGGTGGCAAGCAGGCTGTTTTCTTTGTTGGCCAGTCTGCTCGAGTAAGTATATGCTTGCCCATTATGCTTTAATCCTATTATACAAACTATAACTTCCATATTTAAGTAGATAATTTCTATTTTTTTAAGATCATTACAAAAACAATGGACTCTCATGATGTGCATGAGTTTCTCCTCTCTAAAGAAGACTTTGAAAAAAAGGAAAAAAACAAGGAAGCTATCTACAGTGGTTATATCAGAAATCGAAAGGTAACAGAATGCATGAAAATGACAGCTAACTTTGTTAGCATCACATCCAAGGGATATTCAATATAAGTTCTTATGGTTAAAAATTATGCTAATTTTGCCCCAACCAATCAGATCACATTTAAGAGCTAACATCTGATTGGTTGGGGTATAAACAGCACCATTTTTACTCAGAGAGCACATTTCAGGTTCCCTTCTGCTCCTCTCAATCTTCCATCATGACAATTTAACCCCTCCTTTGTCATGACCATTTAAGAACTACCCCTGACAATGGAGGGGGGGGGGGAGGTAATTATTTCCTGAGCCTTCCCTGTTTGTTCAGTGGTGGTGCAGGAAAGTAGGAAGCAGGGACTGGCCTGACGATTGACAAATCATTTGCTGACCTTTTTTAGATTTGTGAATGAATCAGAGACCCATTTACAAATAGTGTTTGTTTTTCTTGGTTTTTTTTTTTGTTTTTTTGCTAAAAAGACCTTCCATACTATTGGGACATTAAATAGATTTGCTGATTTTGTCAAATCTGTATAATGTCTTTAGAGAGCATTTCCAACCCTGCAACGTTCCTGTCTTTCACAGATATGCACACATAAATTGTTGAATATGTTTTTGTTTTTTTTAAAGACAATAACATTTGATCAGTGACGTAAATTGCAGTCTCCATTGATTAAATATTTAAACACACATTAGGTTATATCATTGTTGGCTATATGCATAGTGTGACCCCATCTTGACAAATCCCTGTTGGCTTGAGAATCGCGTGTTGGCTTGGTATGTGGAGGGTTGGTTTGGTGGTTTTGGACTGGGTCTGTATCCAGGAGAGATGGAATCCTTGCTTGTGCAAGCAGTACACAAAGCTTTGAAGTCCGGACATCCCAATTACTCCATTGCTAACAAAGAGCTTATAGATTGACTTTGACTTTCTTTACTGTGTGTACCTATTGTCCCAGGGAAATTTGTCAAATATATTCAGACTGGTATGCTAGCAATTTTAATGGGATTGTCATTACATCTCTGAAAGTTCCTATGTTCCAAAAACTGCATCCATAATACTGTATGTATAAAAGAATTTTACTTGAATGTAGCTGATTGCAACCCAATTGGCCTGCTCTACAGTCTACAATATTTACAGCTACTACACTTTGCTAAAGGTGGCCATAGACTGACTGATATTATCAGCCAAAATTTTTACCCATCCAAAAATTTTACCAATTTTATTGCCCAGTTTCTTTGACGAACACCATTTATGGACCACTAATCAACCAATACCTGTAAACTGCCTCACCAACTGTTCCTGCAAATGGGAACGGGAACAGAACACTTATATCCCTTAGAACAGTGGAAGAAATTCTTTACCAACTTATCAATGTTATGTTGTCCCACACTCAATGAAAATATATGGTAGAGACAATCTCATATAGTGCAAAATGTAGACATGTATTCAATTATGCTGAAATACACAACATTTCAGGGTAGTCCCCTTCCTCGGGTGCAAATAATCACAGTGTATGAGAACAATAAATACCAATATGTTGGCTAAGCCCACCCTTTGGGGGTTGGGTTAAAAATACAATCCATGTTCACTCATTAATGCTTCCAAATACTTGTGTCCGTAATGTGATAAAAAAATAATTATCCAACGTGGGAGTCAATAGTAAAGTGTTCATCCTTTATCTGGAGTAACAATAAATTGTGAGATTAAAAACAACTTGTGCATGTGTATACACAGGGAAAGGTGGTGTACTGTGTTAGCCAGTCACAGTAATATAGATAGATATACCGTGTTAGCCAGGGTAATATAGATTAAGAACTTCCAGCATCAAGACAGAAATACAAACAGCTATAGAGACATTGGGACCGTTCATTAATTACATGGAATTCCTTTTACTTCACACTTCAGTAACTTACTATTTATATCAGCCACTTTGATCCACAGTATCTTGTACCTTATCTGTTTGTTCCTTGCAGACCCCTTTTATATGACTTTAACACCTTCCACACTAATATTCCTTTTTCTGGTTATTTGAACTATGAGCCTAATGTTCTATATATATCAGAGAGCACCACCGCTTCATTGTATTTTGCTTGAAAAAGGAACTAGAATGTTTTGAAAGCTTGCTATGACTATCTTAGGTAGCCAATAAAGGTATCTCCTTTATACCACTTTTGTTATTTTTTTGTTTCAAAAGGGTTACCCTATAAACATGTGTATACAAATTCAGGGAGATGTAACAAAAGTTCTTATTCTTAAAAATGCTAAAAGTGCTAATTTTGCCCCAACCAATCAGATGTTGGCTTTCAAATGGGAATAACATCTGATTGGTTGGGGCAAAATTAGCACTATTTTTAACAATAAGAACTTTTATTATATCTCCCTGATAACCTTTATATTGTATCCAATCCTTGGTAGTAAAACCAAGTAAGTAATAATAGTTAAAATAATTATATAACAGTGCATGCTACTCAATCCAAGCAAAATATAACAAATCATCTCTAAAACCAGTAAGTACAAACATTTGTCAATTGTGCCGGCACCCTATTGGAACCCACCATGAATAATGATATTGTAATTCTGACCCATAATGTAAAAGTGCTTAACTCTCCACAAAAGCGTAAGATGGCGCTGCAATATTATAGTAAACCAAACCCAGATATCCTAATGCTTCAGGAGACTCGCTTTAAAAAAGGGCATGTCCCTAAATATTGGGGAAATGTGCCCAAACCTATTTTGCCTCAGCGACCTCTAGGAAGGCCAGAGTGACGATATTAATACAAGGCACACTAGGATTCATTGAGGAATCCGTATATGATGATCCACATGGACATTATATAATGCTGATCGGCCAGATTAAATCCACCAAAATAAATCTGTAAATGCATACACACCAAACACATCTCAGAAAGCCTTCTATCGCAACTTAAATACAAAACTAACACAATATGCCACAGGTCTAATTATAGCAGGAGGAGACAACAATGCTATGTTACGCACATCACTAAATAGGTCAAAACCCTTGAAACCTGGCACATTAACTCAAATGTCCCAATGCCTAATGTCTTTTCTGGAAACCAAAAACCCGGTGGACTCCTGGAGCCTAGGAAACCCTACTTTATGGACTGCTGAAAAATAGGTAAATTCTTTTATTTACCAGATTGGATTATATCTTCCTGTCTACCCAGCTCCTTACATACCCGAGATATCCCCACTTGGCTCACCCTTCAATAAACAAGGAAATAGAACAAACCATCATACTTTACTTTGAGGAAAACAAAAGCCCAAAGATTTCCCTGTCCCTCTTATGGGCAGCACAAACGCATTCAAACGGCAGCAAAACTCAAAATTCTAGAACTAAGATTAAAGCCACAGATAAATTATTAAGCCGTAAATGGGAAGATGATATCTATCACTTAGCAGAATCCTATAACGGAGAACTAGGTCAGCTACTCTCAGCCAAAGCAGAAAAAGCCTTTTGCTTCATAAACCAACACTTTTACTATAAATTAAATAAGCCAGATACTATATTAGCAAACAAAGTAAATCAAATACTCACAGCAAATACATTTTTGTCCATCAGACACACAAAAGGCAAATACAGTATGATCCTTAAGAACAACAAACCATTTTGCAGCATATTATCAAAGACTCTATAATGGAGACACAACCAATCTAGGTCCAAATGACACACCTACGCTTGACGAATACTTGAAAACCTTAAATCTACCCCACTTGACCTCCATACAAACTGACTCCCTCACAACACCCATCACCTACGAAGAACTGACTAACACATTGAAAGAATTCAAGACTAGAAAAGCCCCAGGCCCAGATTGATTTACTACCCTATACTATAAAACCTACAAAATAAAAACCTCATACCACAATTATTAAACCTATTTAACACGGTTCTAAACAACACCGATACATTCCCTGCAGAAATGCTTGAGGCCCACATAATTGTTATTCCAAAGCCAGAAAGAGACACTACACAATACAAAACTACAGACCTATATCTCTAATAAATGCTGACGTGAAATTATTTGCCAAGATACAGACTAAAAATCACCTTACCAACCATAATTCACTATGACCAGCTGGGTTTTATTATGAACCTCCAACCCACTGATAACATTAGAACAGCTCTTAACCTAATGCAAACAACATCAAATAAATGATCTATCACTGGACATGGAGAAGGCATTTAATAGGGTAGACTGGTTATACCTACAAAGAACATTTCTCCACTTTGGGCTCCCACCAATCTTTATTAAAGCTATATTTAGCCTATACAATAACCTACAAGCAAAAATTCGCAATATGGGCTACCCACCAAGTGCAATTAAAATCCACAATGGAACAAAACATGGATGCCCCCTATCCCCCCTTCTTTTTGCACTTAGCATAGAACCTTTGGCAGTAAGCATTAAAAAAAATCCAGATATGTGGAATACAAATGGGAAATTTGGAAACAAAACTCACTTTTCGCTGATGACACCTTACTCTTTGTCAAACACATCTCATTTCCTAATCGCAGCGCTCCAGGAAATAGCCAAATGTGGTAAGCTCTCAGGCTTCAAAATTAACCATTCTCAATAGCCTATGGCATAAACATACCTACAAACATAAGTAAAAGGGCATGCCCACCCCCAAAACTATAATATTACCCACTACTGGCCCCACTCTGTAGTGTATAAAAATCCTTACCTTGCATCCCAGCTCCAAATGGCTGCCCTGCTATGCCCCCCCCCCCCCCCACCAAAGTCCCAAAAACTGTCCACCAGGAGCCTAGCAGAGTCCATATAGGACTTTGCCTCCTGTCTCTCCTCTGGGAATTTGCACATGCTCAGTGCAGCCCCCCCCCCCCCCCCAACCATCAGTGGTAGATGATGAATTTTGGACTAGGATGGGAATAAAGAGGTTGCTAGACATCTCAACCAATACAGGAACCATACTCACATGGCCTAAAGCTCTAGCAAAATACACAATACCATCAAAAGGGTATTCTTACACGAGAATACTCCATTACAGAAGGAACATGTGTAATCATCAAAATGTTCCTCCTTACACCCAACTGACTATGAAAAATATACGGTAGCATAAACACTAGCACACAGATAAACTTTATTTCTCTTCTATATAAGATCATTTGGCATAATAAGAAACCAGTTAAGGCTCCACCAATTTTAAAATGGGAAAATAGACACACATCTCTAGAAGAATCACAATGGTTAAAATATTTACTGCATCAGCTACATGTACATCAAACTTACTAATAATAGAAAAAACATAAAATCCTTTATGAATGGTACGCCACTCTGGCCTCCCTACATAAAATTAAAACCTCTCTGTCACCACTATGTTTTAGAGAATGTCAGGAGATCGCTGATCAGCTACACTGCTGGTGGCAGTGCCCTGAGCTTCAACTAACATAGAAGATAAGTGAACAAATTATAAGAGAAATATTCGACATCTCATTCACTCTCACCATTCATAGCTCTGTTCAATCTCCCACAGAAGGGATACAACAAACAAGCACGCTAATAAAAACATAAATAGAACACGATAGTGAGTGCATGGCACATAACCTCCAAAACGATATCAAGGGTTGGGTGAGAACTTGGGATATTTGGATTCTGAGAATGCAGCCACAGGGAAACACTACGTCTCAGTGAAAATACTGGGTGCGCCGTTGCCAGAAATATAGGGTACATAATGAAAAACACTCTATTCTATGATCTGGATTGCCTACTGAGAAACAATGTCATACAGAGCCTTGTCCTAGGAAAAATGCAGGGGAATGGAAGACACATAAATTAATCTACAATCAAGAACAAAGGGGTCACATAAAAGTCGTAATGAAACTAAATTTGATTTATTCTTTTTATTTTATTTAATGTTTTAAAAACCCAATAAAAAATGTATTGAACAAAAAAAAACATAACAATTCTTAGTAGTGAACTTCTCAAGTATGAAATATAAGTCTCAAATGTATATTCTTTTTGTAGGAGTCAATCCATACATAATCCACCTCAAACACTAGATGGCATCAGTGCACTGAAAGAAAGCGAAACGCACACTGAGGGCTAGGCCCCAGTTACACGTTTTTTTGCATGTTTGCGCACGCGTTTTGCAATTGCGCATGCGATTTGGTTATAATGGAAATCGCGGGAACGCGAAAAACCCCCTGATTTCCTATGTGCATGCGGTTGAGCGTCCATTCGCGTTTTGGTAACACGTGTTCACCATTTTTGGTGCGTTAATGCATGCGTATCCATAATGGAAAACTGCAAAATCGCATGCACAAAACACACAGCAAACCAAAAAAGGCACAAGAACTGCTCATGAAATCGCGTGCGATAACGCTCGCGATTGTGTGCACGATTTAGTGTGTTGTAGTGGGGCCATGCCCTGAAACAGTAGTAATTCAAATTAAAATTCTAATGAATATTTTGTTACGTTGTCTCCATAGTAAAAAATAAGTTAGAAAAACACTGGACACATATTATGAAGCATTATTGAGATTTCCTTTACCTTCTATTTTCTTCTATTGTATTTCCTGTTTGGTCCAGGTTGGTGGGGTGCCGCCGATTTTGCCAGGCTATTTGCTTTGCCTTCTACCTTTTTATAGTTGTCCCATACTCTTCCACAATGTGTACCCAACAACTCTGGAGGACTGACAGACATGGGCTCACTCTACCTTATCTGGTTTTAAGCCAAAAAACGCTTACTTAGTTTTTCCAAACTGCCCAGAAAACAGTCATTCCTGGAACTGGAGTCAGCTGTTTGACCCACCCCAATGCAAGGATTACAGAACTAACAGCGTGGTAGAACTTGAATTTTCTATTATCCTTTTGATGTCCATTTGATATGATTATGTAAATTACGAGTAACAATGTTAATTTATTTATTTAATACATCTTTCTGATCATAGATGTTTTTGTGATCCAATATACAATTATATGATTCTCTTAGTTAGCATGTATGAATTATTTACTGGTGTTTGTCAATAAAATATATATTTTTTTAAATAAAATGTATGTAGGTAGTTTCTAAAAATATCTGACTAGTGGGGACATTTTAATACTATTGGAAGTAACTAAACTATAGTGAATCTTTTCCCCTTTTAAAGGACATGTCCACCCCCAAAACTAAAATTTAACCCACTGCTCGCCCCACTTATAGTGTTAAAAAAATCCTTCCCTTTTTCCTCTGCTCCTTATGGTTGTCTTGCATCTCCTATACAGGAGACTGAAAAGTAGGAGCCTTCCTGTGTGGAAAAAAGGTTTCTGTCCCTTTCCTGTACTCTTGGAGGACTCTGGTATGAGCAGGGAAGCCCTCCCACTGTCCGGATCCCTAGTCTGTACAGTCTTATAATCTTATAATTTATTGAAATCTCGGGGTCATGCTCTCAGTGATACCAACACAAAGTGCAAAAACATGCAAGTCATTCGGGATCTGTCTGCCTCTCCCTTAGGCTGGGTACACACCAGCCAATATTTCCGGCCAAACCGTTTCACGGCACTTTAGATTGGACAGACGAAAATATCGGCTGGTGTGGGCCGGTCGGCAGCGACCAACCTCGATCGTTCGTTCGGATCGGACGAATGAACGATTGGACGTGTCAGAAAATTACGATCGATTATGTGTTCCCTATGGAGTGTGTGTACCCAGCCTTATGCATTTAGCTCTTAAGCTGTGGGGCCAGAGAGAGGCTACTTACATCTCTTTGGGTAGTAGGTAGGCAGGATCCATTCTGAACTTGCTCTCCCTTTCCACTCCCAGCAAGTATCCAGGGGGAGGCTCAAATGGGATAAGTCTGAAAGTCCTCCCAGGCAATCTCACCGCATAAGATGATCAAACAGCACCATAGGACCACCTGATATCCTTTACAGGATCCAGAATAATATGCTAGGTACATACTTATTAGTATTAACCACAGCAGGCTCCACACAGGATAGTGATTAGCTATAAATATTAGGGAGAGATGTTTGTAAGGGAGCTTCAAGCTCCCTTCCGCGTATCTCTTGAAGTTGAGCTTTCTTATACAGAATGTACCTCACAGACTCATGTTAATATAATAGCATTGCCCTAAATATGTAACATATAAACACATATTTCTCACTTCCAAAGAAATGGGTGGGGACATGCAAAGTATCTCATTTATTGCCTGTAGCTAAGGGCATGTGTCTAGATGTAATTCATCCTAATGGTATAGAGCAGGGGTGTTGAACCTTTGACCGTTCACATGTTTTAAAACTACAAATCCCAGCATTATCTGTTTGTAGTAAGTTTTTTCTTAATGTCCATTAAGTAAGACATGTATTAAGATGTAATACAGCCTAATGGTATAGAGCAGGGGTGTTGAACTTGGGACCTTTCACGTGTTTCAAAACTGCAACTCCCAGCATTCTCTGTTAGCAGTAAGTTTCTTCTTTATGTCCATTGACTAATGAATGTATTAAGATGCAATACAGTGTAATGATATAGAGCATGGGTGTTGAACGTTTCCCATGTTTAAAAACTACAACTCCCAGCATTCCCTGGCTGCACAGAATGCTGGAAAATAAAATTTCATACATCCTGGAATAAAGCCCTTCTGCTAACTTACAGACATTAAAAGCCCATGCTTTAGCGATTCCTACCAATGGGTTTGAATATGCACATGTTTGAAAACTACAACTCCCAGCATCCTGTTAGCAGTAAGCTTTTTCTTTATATGTATTTGCTAATGAATGTATTAAAATGCAATACAGTGTAATGATAGGCTGTTGAACTTTTCACATGTTTAAAAACTACAACTTCCAGCATTCCCTGGCTGCACAGAATGCTGGAAAATGTATTTTTCATACATCCTGGAATACAGCCCTTTTACTGAATTACAGGCATTAAAAGCCTATGCGTTAGTGATTCCTATCCAAATGTTTCAACCTTTCAAGTGATTCATCTTCCCTTACTTCCATAGATATTACACTATTGGTTTAGAGAAAGATTATTCAGGTCCCTTCAGGCAGTAGGAGTCACACTTCCAATCCTCTATCTGACAGCTATAATCCATAGAATGTCAATGGAATAAACCTGCAGGTTTGAGAATAGACCCAGGCATTTCTGTCACATTGTGCACTTCAAACCAAACAGCACCACTGGGGAACCTATGATAACCTATCATATATAGATATCCCTTAGTGTCCAACAAACAGCAGCTCTCCTTTTTTCTATTGGGAGGGGTGGCGTGAGGTGAAAGACTCACATGTTTTACGTAGGAAGCGACATATAAGACTTCTATCAATCTAATATTAAGCACACCATTGGATACAACACAAAAAGGAAGTGATAAATATGTTACTTTTTAAGCTTACATTGCCTCCATGTAAAATTTCCTGAGGTGTGGCTAAACACTCCATTTTGAAGATTCCATTACAAAACAGGAGTGGGGACTATGCAAGATTTATTTATATAATTTTGCCTTATTTACATTTCTATATACTTTAATGTCATTACTACATATTTGTCAATATTGTCTAACTATTTAGTGCTTAAAGGGTATGTCCACCCTTTAAACTAACTCTTCCCATAATATAGATATTGGTCCCCCAGCCCCAACTGCATTTCTATTAGCAAGAAAGTCCCCCGATGTTTACTTACCTTACCTCTCTCCTTCGCCATACAATCCCGGCCCTCTGCTTGCATAGAACTGCAAGCAGGGGGCGGGACCGGCACCCGCGTCCGTGATTGGCTGAGAGGCAGCCAATCACGGACGCGGCTGCTGGTAGTGTAGAACAGCGAAGGAGAGAGGTAAGGTAAGTAAAGTTCGGGGGACTTTCTTGCTCTAATAGTAATGCGGTTGGGGCTGGGGGACCAATATCTATATTATGGGAAAGGGGTTTAATGCTATTGGGAGGGAGAAAGAGGGGGAGGAGGGAGGGCTCTTCTGCGCATGGGAAAATTCTCCCGGAGGGGAGACAGGAGGCAGAGTCCTATATGGACTCTGCAGTACTCCTGGTGGCCAGTTTTTGTGACTTTGGGGAGGGATTACAGGGCATCCATTTGGATCTGGGATGTAAGGTAAGGATTTTTATACACTACAGATTGGGGCCAGTAGTGGGGGGGATTATAGTTTCAAAAAACATAAACACTGCCTATTGTATATTACTTTTACCTACCACCCACCAACATTTTACCTCAGAAAAACCCATGAATTTATAAATGTATTTATATAATATAAGGGATATGTATATATATTTTTTATATAGTATAGTTGCCCTCTAATGGTCAGAAGGGCTTATATATTTCAATTTGAAGTAAAATTCTACAAAGTTCTATTTTAGTTTTGTGGGGTCTACTATACAGGAAAAGTAGGATACCTATATGTTTGGTATTCTTTTACTCTTTTTGTGCTGAATAAAAATGATACATAATTTTCTCTTTTTTGGTCTTACTGCTGTCAAATTTAAGTAAAGATATCTTTAGAGCACGCACAAATTCGGGGGCTGGTGCAATAAAAGGTGCACATTTTTACCTGTGCTATAAATTTGCACCAACCAAGCAGATGTTATTTTTTTTACTGGGTTACTGCAGTTAGGTAGCATATGATTGGTAACTGCTGATAAATAGCGCAGGCAAACTTTACACCTCTTATAGCATTAGCAACATCAGTGCATGTATAAATCACATGTACACCAAGTTCTCATGCAAATGGTCGAAACAAGGGGGGGTATGTAAGAGAAGCACAGGACAGGTGATTGAGGCGTGTATATTTCACCCAGGTTTCTGTCCTCTGTTTAAACTAAAATATAATGCATTTTACAGGCTCAGTATCAGTGTAAAGGACTAGAAAGTCTATTGAAAGTGTTGAAACACCAGGTTCAGCATGATGGAACGATCAGACAAGGTTACAGGTGTCCATACATTTGCTGATATAATTGACCGATTGGTACTGAGCATATACAGTAGATCTATAAAAATTTCCAGCCGTGTCTATCCATTTTCTTTTCTAGACACAAACACATAATACTGTCATATTTGATACTGGATGATAATACGGTCACATATTTGTGGCCAGCATAAATTTGTACATCCCTCATATTTGTAAATATTTTATTATATCTTTTAATGGGACAATACAGATAAGTGTAAATTTTCTTAAAATAACTTAAAACACAGCCATTATATCCCTTATATTATATAAATATATTTATATCTTCATAGGAGATTGCATTGAGTTTTTAGGAGCTACCAATGTGGTGGGGGGTATAGGATATTACATAGGAAAGGTATGTATGTGTGTACTATCTCACTATTACCATTTAAATGACCATCAGTAAATGTATGTAAAGTATAGCACTGACTTATATTAGGTACAACACAAAATATACAAAATACATAAACTTACTTACAGAGCTGAGATCCCTATTTCAAAATGGAATGGTCAAATGGCAGCTTAAACCACACCCCTGTGTCTGCTCCATGTGAAAGGAAGTGTAATCGAAAAAAAAATTCTGTATGCTACACAGGATGTAATGTGTATTGTAATGGACATATACACCAAGGCTCCTTATATACCACCTCCAGCCTGCAGGTGGTGTCAGTGAGTAATAAAAGACAAGACATCCCTAGTGAAAGTAGATTGTGGTGCAACACAAGATCCTGTGTATAAGACCCTGTTACCACCTGTTGGGAGGACAGATTATTGGACAATTTACCTTATTGGATACAAATTCTGAGGCAACAGATAAGTGTACACCAACTTACAAGGACACACAATATACAGGCCTGGTCATTATTCAAAGTGGTGCACCATAGACAGGGCCACCCCTGATTACTGCACATGTTATGTGGGGAACCTGTTTATGTGCACTGTCTGCTTTGTGCCAGACCACCAGAGTAACCCACTGTGTGCCATGTTACCCATAATCCTTCCATAAAGCAGTGGTCTGGTACAAATTGGTGGCAGCGGTGCTGGTAATACTATTTATTCTCCATGTTTTCTCTGTATGTAAGTTCTCTGTATTCTGCTATGGAGGCTGCTACTGAAAGTAGTGATTTAAATCCTCCTGTCCTTGTTCCTGCAGATGAAATTCCCCAATTAGACTCTGTAGCTCTACCAGGCCCAAATGCAAAACCTATTTTTAAACCTGATCCATTTGATGGGTAACTAAGGAGTAGACTGATTGGCTAAAACAATTTGAATTGGCAGCCACTATTAATGGTAGGGATGAAGGTGCTCACTTGCAAGTCCTTAGCCTTTTGCTTAGTGGTAAAGCCAGGCAGGTATACCAAGGATTTACTGTAATACTGAAATAAAAAGCAGTTATCAGTTATTAAAAATGGCTCTGAAGAATTTTTTTTTCAATTAGATATGTATAAGAGTATATAAAGCATAAATCCATTTCTTTAGGTAAACTGGGAATAAGAAATGTTTGTTTATACGTTAGATTATTAGGGCAATGCTATTATAATAATATAATAGTAGATTTGGTTACTTCTGCGCTATGGTGTGGTAGGGAATGTCTACTTGAGTAGGGTGGCTGCACTGCAAGTTGTCCACTGAATTGTTTAAAAATGTTTTTAAAGTATCTTGCTTGGGGGTATGGGTAGGGGAAGGGTTAAAACAAAAAGTAAAAAATAGGTTATTTTTTACAGAGATCTTGATGTTAACCTATTTATTTTTTACTTTTTGTTTTAACCCTTCCCTTACCCATACCCCCAAGCGCAAGCAAGATACTTTTAAAGATATTATAATAACATGATGCTGTAAGGTACCTTCTGTTATTAGTATTCACCATGGCAAGTGGTGATGGTACCTCATATATTATAAGTATTAACCTAGCATGTTTAGTTTCAACCACACAGTGTGGCAGGATTGCCTAGGTCTATTCTCAGACCTGCAGGATTATCCTTTTTGGCTCCTCTGGAAGCTGGTGACTAAGTAACAGTTTAAAATATACCTGTGTAAAGATTCTATATCCACACACAGAAAAACATACACACACATAATTTCCATTGTGCTCCAAAGGGCACACTTTTGCTAGTGAAAATGTATAAACCACTGTCAAAAAAAGCGAGTACACCCCTAAGTGAAATGTGTCCAAATTATGTCCAAAGTATCAATATTTTTTGTCGCCACTATTATTTTCCAGCACCGCCCTAACTCTTGGGCAGAGAGTTCACTTGGGCTTCACAGCTTTCCTTCCTCCATGACGACATCACAGAGCTGGAGAATGTTAGAGACATTGTTCCATCTTCTGTTTCAGGAGTCCCACAGATGCTCAATATGGTTTAGCTCTGGAGATATGCGTAGCTCTGGAGACATGCTTGGCTGATTCAGTACTTTTACCGTCCTTTACTTTAGCAAGGCAATGGTCGTCTTGGTGGTGTGTTTGCTGTTGGAATACTGCCCTGCATCCCAATATCCAAAGGAAGGGGGATCATGCTCTGCTTCAGTATGTCACAGAACATGTTGCCATTCATGGTTCTTTCAATGAACTGTAGTTCACCAGTGCTGGCAGTACTAATGCAGCCCCAAACCATCACACTCCCACCACCATGCTTAACTGTAGGCAAGACTCACTTGTATTTGTACTCCTCACATGGTTGCCATCACACAGGCTGATGCAGTGTGCAGATTATGGTTTGAGCACTAACATGCTGACCTCCCACCCCTTCTGCAGGAATGTTTGCAGCACTTGTATGTCTGTTTGCAAAAGACAACCTCTGGGTACGATGCATGTGCATACAAGGCCTGTTCTGAATGGAACATGCTTTACAAAGCATTGGTAAGGCCTCATTTGGAATATGTGTTGGAATCCTGTGTACTAAAAGGACATGTTGGAAATGGAAAGGCTTCAGAGAAGGGCAACTAAAATTAATAAAGGGAATGGGGGACCTTGAATATGAAGACTGATTTGATTCAATAAACTGGGGCATTGTTCATCAATAGAACATGTCAAAGGGTACAGGGCTATCCCTTAAGACTGAAAGAAAATAAGTCTTCAAGTTCAGAAGGGGTTTTTCACTGTGATAGCCCTAATACCATGGACCACATTGGATGTGGTGATGGCAGGTTCATTGGATAATAAAAAAACAAAAAAAAATGGATGTTTCTAAAAACAAAGAATGTTGTATGTTACTTGTATTGATACATATAGGTGGAGTTGATCCTGAGATATTCTGGCTGCCATTTGGCAATAAGGAAGGACTTTTTTTCTCCCCAATTCTGGTGTGTGTTTCTTTCCTTTGGACCAGCAGTTAGGCAGGAAATGGGGGTATTGCTGAATAGGTTGGACTGGATGGACCCATGTCATTATTCAACCTCAAATAATATACTCTGCCCTGTTAAACCACTGTATGGTCTTGGCCACTGCTGCAGCTCATTTGTGGGGTGTAGGCAATCTTCATATAGTGTAGTCCATCTTTATGTAGAGCAACAATTCTTTTCTTTTTTTTTCTTTCTTTCAGATCCTCTGTTTACCATGAGGTGCCATGTTCAACTTTCAGTGACCAGTTTGCGAGGGTGTAAGACAAATAACACCAAATGAACACATTTGCTCCCCTTGAAACCTTGTAATATAAAGAGTCACATAACAGAGGGAGGGAGGGAAATTGGCTAATTTGGACATTTTACACTCACTTTAGTTACCAGAAAAATGTACTCTTATACAAGCTGTACACTGACTACATTGTATCAAAGTGTCGTGTTGCCCCATCTAAATATATAATAAAATATTTACCAAAATGGGAGGGTGTACTTACTTTTGGAAAAAAACGTACCTGTATACGCACAAGCAAAAAACCTATCCTGTTTTTTTTTGTTTTTTTTTTGTCTTTTAAGCCAACTGATTTTTCACATGTAACAGAAGAAGAACGTTTTCTTCAAAATTTAATCATGGAAGAAAATGCAAAAGAGTGTTTTACAGTTGTGGTTATAACTGGTGTTCAGCCTATACACATACAGTATTTAAAGAACAATTTTAATTTATGGACAAGGCAGTTAGCGTAAGTATATATTTCCTTTATTCTTATATATATTTTTAAAAATGCAGTATACAGTCAGGGAAAGTATTTGATCCCCTGCTGATTTTTTGCGTTTTTCCTCATAAAAAGAAATGACCCCCTACTCTAAACAGCCCTATATGGAGGAGGAGGAATGCTGCCTGTGACCCCAAAAACACCATCCCCACTATCAAATATGGAGGTGGGCATATGCTTTGGGGGTGTTTCTTCTGCTAAGAGGATGGGACAACTTCACCGCATCAAAGGGACGATGGACAGGAATATGTACCATCAAATCTTGGGTGAGCACCTCCTTTCCTCAGCCAGGGCATTACAAATGGGTCATGGATGTGTATTCCAACATGACAATGACCCTACTACAAAGGAGTTGCTCAAGAAGAAGCACATTGAGGTCCTGGAGTAGCCAGATTTCTAGCCAGTCTCCAAACCTTAATGCCATAGAACAGAGTGGGACAAAGTTCCTTCTGAGATATGTGCATACCTGGTGGCCAACTACAAGGAACATCTGACCTCTGTGATTGTCAACAATTATTTTGCCACAAAGTCTTTTTTTGGGAAGGAATCAAAAATTTTTTACTCATTACAATTCACATCAATGTCTGACTTTTGTGCAATTTTTTTTTGTAGAGCACTGCTACAATAAACCTACCATTACAATTATAGTCAGGTAGACAGGTAATTTCTTTGCCAGAGGGCAAAATTACAAATCCAGCAGGGAATCAGGTACTTATTTCCCTCACTGTAACTATGATTGGCTAAAACCACAAAACAGCCTACATTTCCAATCAAAAAATAAAATTTGCCAAGACCTGTTCAATTCATTGTATTCTAAATAAATAATAGCATTAGAAAAGAAACACAGCTATCATGCAAAACCCTGGACTTAGGGCTGGGCCACACTGATGCGCTTTTAAAATTGCACACGTGTGGCCCAATTGATGTGGCCACACTAGTGTGACTCGTGAAACATTGGATGATTGCAATTGCGCATGGCAACGCAAGTTTCTTTCTCCTGAACTGTGACTAAAAGAGTTGTATAGCAGGAAAGACTGCAAGAGACATCACATTATGGTGTTTTGTTAAAAATGAATACAAAAAAATTGGCAAAATTGTAAACACAGCCAGGATTTAAGCCCTGGGCCTCAGCAGTGAAAGACATATTATCTAATCACGCAGCCACCATGCTATTAGATCAAAATAGCCATGTTCCCTCCCTAATACCAAGGCAAGTGTGAACCAATCTCTGTGTCACATGTCCCTGACAAACCTATTGGACTAGATTGATGGAGGAAATCCTGGATCTGGTAAAAAAAATTTGCGGAACATAATTTTGAAATACAGAGTATGCTCCACAATGCAAGTCTTAACTGGTCATACTAATGTTACCCCACAACCCGCTAATTCTTCACAGTATATTAAGTTAATTTGATAAATTAAACCAGCAACCAATCAGATATTCTTTAACTGCAGAAGACTAGTAAAAAGCTAACATCTGATTTGTTGCTGCACATGCAAACACCTCTTTGTGTCACAGACATCACATACAGGGTTCTATGTACTGTCTTTACTGTACCCTCCTTCCCTCTTTTTAATGTGCATATTTTTTTCAGGCATATATACCATTACTACATCCACGGGCCAAAGGGAAATGTTTTAAACAAAAGCAAAGTTGTTGCAAGTTCATTCTGTAATATCAACATTGAGGTAATTTATTTCCTGCAGTTTAGCATACAGCTGTTAAGAATTATTTATTTTGCTGACTTTATACTTTTGATTTAATAAACCACTTTTGAAACCATTGGAATAAAAGAAGTTTTCTTCCCTCATTTAAATAAAACGAGGTAATTCATCCTATACACATTTTAAGTCTAACTGCTTTAAATACTGTGTGGAAATATTACCTTTTGGACAGTGTGATGTTATGTTGTTTGATTGCATTGGTGCTGGTGTTGGTCCTGTAACATTTCAATGGAGCCTTTGGTGTTTGATTGTTATGCTTTCTTAGACTTTGCAATTGAATGTGTCTTTTGTGCTCCTGTTATCTGAGTTTGTTTCTGTTTGTTCCAGTTCAACTTGTGTTTGGTCCTTGGAGTCATACTTGCATTAAAATTGCTTCTGTATGTATATGACCGTCCTGCTCTGAAAATGATTACTCTTTGGGTGAATTGGCTGAGCCCAAATTAAATATGATGCAACATATAATGTTCTTTAAGGAGTCATTGAATTATACTTCCATGTCTGCATTTTATCAACTTCCTTACTAGCGAACATTTCATCTACTGTTCACTCCTTGTTGTGGATTGTTTGTACCTACAAAACAAAACTTTGGTTTTTTAATAATGTTTCTCCCTGCTGTCCCTTCCTAGAAGCCAGGTAGCCAAATTGCATAGAAATGTAGTTATAGTATCTGACTTTTCTAAGGATTTCCTGTGACTATGGAAGATTTTGTTCCCTGGCTGCTAAAAATGTCATATTTGTTTAATAGTTTGTGTGACTGGCTCCTAATATCAAAAGCTATTTGTCCACAAATGTGTTTATGGATCTTTTGATTAAGCTATTTATAATGCTTGTGGGTTTCATCTTTGCATTTTCTAATTAATTTGGATTCTTATATTGTCCTAAACAAGACACCCTTTGAGATTTTTTTTTTTATAAATAATCAGGCTTGATTTAAATTGTGATCTGTTTTAGTTGCTGAAAGAATATGTAACTCTAAAGTAACCTAATAGAAATTCACTTTTGTTATGTCTAAAAAATGGGGGACAGTGGGAGAAGTAGAATTGTGAATCATGATAAGTCAGTAGGGGAAGTAGGAATCATACCTGGACAGTGGGAGGCATGAAAGAGTGAATCATACTTGGACAGTTGTAGAAGTGGAAGTGTGGATCACATTTGGACAGTTGGAATAGTGGAAGTGGGAATCATACTTGGACAGTGGGAGAATTGGAAGTGGGAATCATACTTGGACAGTGGAAGAATTGGAAGTGGGAATCATACTTGGACAGTGGGAGAAGTGAAAGCGTGAATCATACTTGGATGGTGGGAGAAGTGGGAATCATATTTGAACGGTGGGTGAAGTGGAAGTGGGAATCGTACTTAAGTATCATAATTAAGTAAGATTAAATTATAGGACCTTCCCGACCTGGGATTACCTTGACGTGGTTGGTAGGCTTTTTATTCATGTGATTACATTCTTTTGCTTTGTCCATCTTTGAAATCTCTATTGGGAAGGGTTTTATATTTCTTATTTATTCATAATTATGTACTGTACTTTTGGAGCTAAAAAAGTAAATGATATAGAGATATTTATTTATGGTTAACATTAATTCCTGTGTGATATATATATATATATATATATATATATATATATATATATATACCTTTTAACTCACAGATTTCCATGTTTGAAAAAGGAAAAATACCTAAAATCGTTAATCTTAGAGAGATGAAAATGATATGCAGACACTGTATTCAATACTGCCGCTGACGTTTTGAATTTAAAGCCCTTGTTGAGGGAGAAGGTGTTGTAGAAGGAATTATACGTTATCACCCATTTTTATATGACCAGGAAACCTATCCGGATGATCCATATTCTCCATCAAGTAAGCCTATACTTTTTTATTATTTGAATAAACACACTGCTTTTCATACATTCTACAAGCTATTCAGTTTTCTCAAACCAAAGAAATAAAACGTTGCTAGTTGTGTGCTGAATCTCAAGATATATTTTATTATTAAACATATAAATTCTTAAAGGTTATGTCCACCCTAAAATGAAATTTTTAACATAAGATCCCCCCTGGGCTCCCCGCCCAACCGCTATATTTTTTTTTTAGAAAGCCCCCCAAACTCTACTTACCTCCCCTCTTTCCTCCGCCGCGCTCCCGGCCCTCTGCTTGCAAGGAAATGCAACAGAGGGGCGGGACCGGCAGCTCGTCTGTGATTGGCTGAGCGGCAGCCAATCACAGACGCGGCTGCCGCAGCTCACTTCGCCGGAGGAAAGAGGAGAGGTAAGTAAGAGTTTGGGGAGCTTTCTAAAAATAAAAATATGCGGTTGGGGCTGGGAGACATGGGGAATACAGTACTGAAGGGGTTTTATGCTAGGGGGAGGGATAGTAGAACGGGGAGGAGGGGGAGGGAGGGGGGAGAAGGGCTGCAGTACGCATGGCAAAAATCTACCTGAGGCCAGCTAGCAGGCAGTGTCCTATATGACTCTGCTAGCCTCCTGGTGGGCGTTTTTGGGACTTTGGGGGGGGACTACAGAGAACCCTATGGAGCTGGAATGTGAGGTAAGGATTAAACTACACTACATGGTGGGCCAGTAGTTGGGGGGATTATAGTTTTGGGGGTGGACATGCCCTTTAAATATGACATTGTTTTTTTAACATGCTGGTTGTGTGGGTATTAATTCCTTGCCCACGGACATTTTTATTATATTATTTTTTTAACCACCATTTGTAGCAGTTACTATCTTTAAAACTTTGTGCTGACTGATTCCTCCTAAAAATCACGATGATTGATGAAAAAAGCAGCAATACTGGGCTCTTTATTTCTGCCTCAACTTTTGCTAGGTTCTTTAGTGTAGAATTTTTTGAACAGTCTTGAGATCAATCACTGTAAGATGGTTTTATAGGGTGTGTTTCCTACAAAAAATAAATATATGCTTTGATTTGTTTAGCCTCCCTTAGTAGCAGCTATACAATGGATGAATGTTAACACTTGTACATTTTACATGCACAGTAAAAAAAGAAAAGTTTACATAAATTGCGATACTGCAATAAATACCAAATAAATGCACACAGGACTAAAAAACAAACATTGGACTCAATGAGACTTGATCTGCTTTAAAGTGTATGTATACAAAAAAAAAAATCATCCTAATCTATAAATAAATACATGTAAGTAGCACTTACTTTGAGGTGTGTGTGTTTCTGCATGGCTTCAATAAAGTACTTTTTTTGCTCAGGTTCTGACCACTGACCTGACAAATTTCCCCCATACAAAGTGTCAATACTGCATACCGTATACAGCACACCCAGTGTCCTCCCTAGGGTCTTTTAGCTGGGCGGTTCACCCAGCTACTTTTTCATGCCACCCGGCTGGAAAAAAATTCTTGAGATAACTTGTGATTTAATAAAGAATTTAGATGGAGGTTTCATAGGTGTGTCAACAGGTCAGTAAAAACTCCCTCCAAAACTGCCCGGCCAAGACCCCCTTTTTACGAGATTATTGTATCACATGTTAACTAGCCTTTGCAAGATCCCCAAGGCTGCAACAGGGTGGCACAGCAAACCCGTGAAGCACTCTGTATGCTAGTCAAATGTGCTTGTGCTGCCATTTTACATCTTGGTTACCTTCAGATGTGTGAAAACTACAACTCTCAGCATTCCTTGGTTGCAGAATGCAGGGAGTTGTAGTTTTAAAACATCTAGTAGGACAATGTTGGACATCCCTAACCTATATAATGAGCATGATGCAAGGCTGTTCAGTATTCCCATTAGAATATGAAGGCTGTATTTGTTTCAGTGTAGTTATACTACATGAGTTTAAAGGATATGTCAAACCTTAAAAGAAATTGAAAATTAATAATTAACTAGTAAAAATAGTGCACATTTAATTTTCCCCACCACCAAATTTCCCCGTCCCTCCTTGTCCGGGATACTTTTTCATGTACCCGGCTGGGAAAAAAATCTGGGGAGAACACTGACACCAACTGTCAAACCATTCCAGCTACAGAAAATCTGCTTACAGAAATGCTTAACGTAAGATTTTCAGATTGGATATCTAAAGAAATAGGGGGCAGATCAACAAAAAAATGGTACAGTGAAAGTTGGGAAGAATTATAGTTTCCACTAATGGGCAATTTAAAAAACAAATTTGCCAGTGTACATACCCTTTATGGGTATCTATGCTTCCAAAAATCTAATTTTTAAGAAATATACATTTAGATTGGATTTGAAATCCAAGCTGTAGATTCTTCGAAATCTCTTTTTAAAAATAACAGCACAGGGAAAGACCTGTCACTCAAACCAGGTATGCTAATTTGTGCGCCCCTCCACGGACATCTAACTAGGATCTCCCTCCAAGAATACACTGATCTTTGGCTACCTGTCAGCTCACTTGCAGGTATCCCACTACTCCCAGATTTTCCGGGAGTCGTCTCCCGCGAGAACACCCCGATCACCTGCAACGGAGAGGAGTCCTGAATCTCCCTGTTATGCCCCCTTTATGTCTGTCACTCCCCCGGACCATCCACGCCATGCCCCTAACCCCCACCCCCTAGCGTGTATGCCCTGCCCACTGTGTGGCGTCAATGATGTCACACAGCTTAGCTACGCCCCCTCATCACGCCCTCTCGCCCACCCTGCCCGGAGGAACGAAGACGCAGGGTGGGATGTCTGCACTTGGTGCTATAGTAGAGATGATTACAAGCAGCAAAGGGGGGGATTAATGTTGTTCAGAATGTCTCACATCAACACACCATGAAAGGAAGAAGTGTTATAGCAACATTCCCCCCCATTGGCAGTATGACTTCTGGCAGAAGATCAGAGGGGGAGAGGAGTCACAGCTCCTCACAACTCCCCAACCCCAGATTGTCAGCATGGATTTTTATGGCAGAGGGGGAAGGGGAGTCACAGCTGCATAGAGCTACCCCTCCTAAATCGGGGCAGCATACATTTTCTATGGCAAAGGGAGAGAGGAGTCACAGCTGCTGACAACTCCCCCTCCCCAACCCCAGATAAACAGCAGGGATTTTTATGGCAGAGGGGAAAGGGGACTCACAGCTGCACAGAACTCCTCCCCTTCTCCCAGTCCCAGATTGGCAGCATGAATTCTCGTGTAGCTGCTGAGATGAGTTACAGCTGCAACCCCCACGGCCATTCCTATATACTGGAACATCAACTGCAGCAGAAGGCAAAAAGGAAGAGGTGTAAGCAGGTCTGCTAGTAAGTGCTGTTAGTAAGTGAGTGCACACTATTGGTCAGCTAGTAAAAATGGGCGGGGCAAACATCTGGAAGATATAGAAATGAGCTTAATGTATAAGTGTCGGCTGGATCTACAAGTGGGCAGTGACTAAGTGAGGGGAGGCCAGTTAGGACAAGTTTCTAAAACAAAAAAATTCACTAACAAAACGGACACAGACACACATGCAAGTACTATCAGTCTACTGCCCTAACGTTGTACTTTCAGATTATACAAAGTTGTTTGAGTGAGTATAGTGACCCTTTAAATCAAAATATGAATGCTAGGATCTTGTAGGGAGTGTGTGCCTCAGACTGCTTGTAAACGATCAGGTAATTATTAAGTTAAATGGAAAGGAAAAAAGGGAGGGAACTATGTCTGTATGTAAACTGGGAACCAATATGTTTTATTATCCCTTTAAGGGGAAGAAATATTAAATATCCATATTACATACTTATAAGTAATATGTTTTGATACAAAAGAAAATCCCTTGGCTATGTTTTGCTGTGATCGTAGAGAAGTTGCCATTTAAAGTTCTGCAGTGGTCCTTCTTTACAGGATGCACACCTCATTGAAATGTTCCTAGAAGTAATTTGTACTGATTGTATGTTGGATGGGTCAGACATGATCAGATCTCTACTATGCATCTGAATCAACACAGGGTCTACGACTATAACAGACGCTATTAGAAGTAATGTAAACAGGTAGCCAGGTACTTATTTATGAACAGAGCAATAGCTGGATGGGTAGATTATGGTCATTAAAATGAGAAAATACTCCTTTTTCTTTTCTTGAAAGCATGTGTATCCATCCTTCCTGACTCCAAATGGCAATCAAAAAGTATCCCTGGATCAACCAGAACTACAGTATGTGTATTAATACCAGTAATTCTCAATATGCTTTTAGTTTTAAAAAGTTATCCAGTCCAATTTTAAAGCTATTCAATGAACTTGCCATTACCATGTCTGCTGGAAGACGGTTCCACATTCATTGTTCTCACTGTAAATAAACCTTTTCTAATCTTAAAGTATGTCCATGAGTCCTCTGATATGACCTATTAGTGAACAATGCACCAGTGAGTTTACTGTATGGCCCATTAATATATTTGTATAAAGTAAATATATCCCCACGCAAATCGCTTCTCCAATGTAAACAGCACTAACTTGTCTAATCTGCCTGCATAACCAAGCCCCTCCATTCTCCTAATTATATTAGTTGCCCTTCTCTAAACTCCTTACATTTCCAAGAGGTCCCTTTTATATATGGGATTCAAAAACTGCACCGCATATTCCAAATGAGGCCTTACCAGTGCCTTGGTAAGGCCTCAGAAGGAGAAAAATATTTTTCTCCCTTGAATATATTACCCACTTTTACAAGACAATATCTTGCTAGCTCTAGCCATAGCTGTCTTGGATAGTCTGCAATCTACTAGAACCCAAATCATTTTCCATTAGAGATTCACAGAGTTAATTATGGCATAGATGGCACAAGGATTGTTAAACCCCAAATGCATCACCTTACATTTATCAACATTAAATCTCACCTGTTACTCTTATTATTTTAATAATTTATCTTGGTGTGCTTGCAGCAATTGCACATCATCACTCTGCATGATTTAGTGTCATCAGCAAACAGAGACCTTTCTCTCAATTCCCCCCTTCTAAGTCATTTATAAACAGATTAAAAAGAAGTGTCCCCAGTACAGAACCCTGAGGCACTCCACTTAGAACTTTAGCCCACGTGGATGTAGCTCCATTAACCACCACCAATTCTGTATTCATGTACAAATGTTTTATCTAAGTCAACAGTCTTCAGTTTATACATTAGTTGCCTATGTGGCACAGTCTTAAAAGCTTTAGCAATATCAAAGTATACTACATCTACTGCTATGCCTGAATCTAAATTCCTACTCACTACTAAAAAGCCAAGTAAATGTTTTGGCCCCATTTTTTCCCTCATAAATCCATGCTGACTACTACTAATAAGATCAGTTCTGAAGACAAAGTCAAGGATATTATCCCATAACAAAGTTTCCAGCACCTTCCCTTCCACTGATGTTAGGCTTACAGGTCTATAGTTACCAGGCTGTGCACAACTACATTTTTTTTTAGTATTGGTATTACGTTGGCTTTTTTCCAATCTAGTGGCACATCACCAGACAAGTAAATCTGAAACGATAAGAAACGGTGGACTCGATAATACTGAACTAAACTCTCTTAAGATCCGAGGATGTATTTTATCCGGTCCTGGGGCTATATTGATGTTAACTTTGTTACACCAATACCACTAGTGTAGGTGGGGGTGTCTGAGAAATTAAGAATTATTGGTAAGAGACACCATTTCCCTCTGTACTTTAAACCCAGCAACACACTGAGGCAGAAAATGGTCCATCCAAAAGACCCTATGCCGGAACACAAGAAAAGGAACATCATTTTAAATTCAGGAAAAAAAATTCACCTGGACAAAAATAGCTCTTCGGGATATAAATTGGAATGTTATATTATCAGATAAAAATACTGAACAGAAGTGGACTGTTTTTAAAGGAGATATAAACCATTTCGCATCTAAATTTATACTATTGGGAAGTAATTGTAAACAAATAAGTCCACATCCATGTGACTTTATTCTAATGTAAAGGGGGAAATGGAAAACAAGGTAATAGCATTTAAAATCTTTAAATCATAGGGAATGTAACGTCCTTTAGAAACTATAAGAACGTTTAACAAAGATTGTAAGAAAACAATTAAGCTAACTAAAATAGAAAAAGTTGTTTAGAGTGAGTTTTGTTTAGTTTTCTTTAATTAATTATTTTAAGTATACTAATGGTAAGAAGTTTAGGACAGAAAAAGTAGGTCCATTAAATAATGGGAATAAGATGCAGAGTTACAAAATGTGTAAAACATTCAAGTACAGGTAGCATAGAATATAGTAACTTAAATTATGCAGTTTGCTTAACTTAGGATATGGTTCAGAAACAATTAAATAATGTTAATATAAAGAAAGCTTCTGGTCCTTGGGTAACTAATTTCAGTTTTATCCAAGCCAATATTATTTTCTCAGATTTTCTCATGTCCAAAAATATGCCTTTGTATTGGGGGGGGGGCTGATGTAATTTCAGTGTTCTCTGTCAAAATGTTAATTTTTTTCATTAAGCCAATCACAGTGAGGGAATGAGACCAAAGGGGTTAGAGTGTAACCTGGAAGTGACCTTATTCTGTGAAAGAAAGTTGTGATGGACAGTAAGCTTTGGTCCTGCGCCCCTTAAAGATTTTAGACACTTATCCCATACCAGTGTCATTGCTGAGTGACCTAGAATGTTCCTGACCCTTTCCAACTGCACCCTGGAGTAAATAACTCTTTGATACCCATTTTATCTTAAGGAGTGTTCCCAGAATTTTAAGTAACGTGATAGGAGATAACAAGTCTTCTATATGGGACTGTATCAAAAGCCTTGGCAAAATTCAAGTATACCACATCTACTGCTACGCCACATCTGTTCACCACAAATTCATGCTGATTACTACTTATAAGGTCATTCCTTGGGGGGGAAAAACGTCTGTATCAAGCTTTCCGGTATCTTACCCACCACTGAAGTTAAACTCGCAGATCTGTAATTATCAGTCTGTGAATAAATAACCATTTTTGAATATTGGAATTACATCTGCTTTTTTTTAAGCCCAGAGACAAATTTTTGGTCATGAGGGAATCTGAGAAAACATCGGGCAGGCGAGGATGGATCCTGATGGTGGAAGGGAGGGGAGAAAAGGCTCCCCTGTGCATGCCAGAAGCAACCCAAGAGGACAGTTCAGAGGCAGAAACAGTTTAAAAGGAAGACAGCTCCTCAACTATACAGAGGGGCCAGTAGTGGGTCAAATTTTAGTTTGGGAGGTAGACATGCCCTAAAAATGTTTTGACTCTGCTTGGGCTCTTTCCTCCCTTTGGCCTAATCCTTTGTTCCCTGTGCTCAGCCTCCAGACTCATTACAGGGCCAGAACACTCTGTCATAGAGACATTGAACTTCCACATGCTAACCTATAAGTGTATTTTTAATCCCAGGGCACATGAGCTTTGACTAACTTCTAAAGCACCACTAGTGTGGTTCATCTTTCTCTGATCTTGCCCTCGGTTAATGAAGTGTTTGGTACATGCTACTAATAGAATACGGAACAGTGCAGTACTCACGGACAGGAGCGTGTAAAAATCAATCTTTTATTTCAAACATTCGGTTATTTCAAACATATTCTCTCAGTACTTCCACCTTGCCTGACGCATTTCGTGGGAGTATTTGGTACAGTGTGGCATATTGATTATATCACTTCCTGATGTACATTTTCTCAAATTATGTACAGGGGCATAAAGGTGCAATGTGTAAGAGAGCCAGAGATGTGCAGCTTAAAGTTAATTGCATTGAAATTTGCCCTGTGTGGAAAAAAAATTGAGAACTATTGGTATATCCAGTGTATATCAAGATAAACTATGTAATCTCTGGGGAATATGTAATCATGGTGGGATATTCGTGACAAGGTATGACAGTTTGAAATAAATAAGCTAGTAACTGAATAACTTTTAATCTTGCAATCATCTGGGCTCCCCCAGTGCAATCGCCCCTTCAGTGTAATATGCCGATAGTGGCTCCTGGTGCATTGCGATGCACAGATTTTAATTCCAGACATAAGATGGCCATGTTGCTGATATCAGCATATTACATCTCTTACTGCAATGCATTGGTTAGCGCAACTTTAAATCGTGCAACAATTTAACTCATGAAAATTTACATGAACATGATTTAACCCTTTCACTGCCAGGAGATTTTCAATTTTTTTTTTTGCGTTAACTGCCAGAAAAATTTTCAGGATTTTGCCCTCAATCGCTTTAGACTAATTTTACAGTAGCAAACCTTGCAGTAAATCAGGAATATTATACAGTTTTTTTCAGCACAAAGTCTACTTTAACATGGTAACAAAATTTTGTAACTTTTCTGGAAATTTTACTGGAATTATGGGTAAAATATGTAAAAAAAAATGAAAAATGTGCAAATTTTCATGGATTTTCCCCATTTTTACTTATAGTTATCTTAAGGTTACACACAAAAATCTCACTGTTTCTAAAAGCTCTGATACTCCCGAGTACAACGATACCAGATATATGTAGGTACCCGACTTTTCCTGTACAGGAGACCCCCCCAAACTAAAACTGCACCTTCTAGAATATTACACCAAATTAAAATGTATAACAACTACTGACAGTTAACATAGAATATCTTCCAAATTAACTAAAATATCCCCACAAGTGAGATATTTTTAGAAACTACACACCCACAAGATTTTATGACTGAGGTAAGTTTCGATCAAAATGCAGATACCCAAGCGCAGCTCTTCGTCCAATTGTAAGTTATTTTCTCACATTTTCCTTTTTTTCCTCGACTGTAAAATCAGAGACAAAATCAAATGCGAATTTCAGCTAAAAACTGTGGCGGAAAGTTCAAACGCATCTCAAATATGAAAGCCTAACCCCTCCCGAATTTCAAGATCTGTGGCAGTTTGAGTATTCACTGCACAGATCGTGAATATATGATCTGTGGCAGGGAAAGGGTTAAATAGGATAATGTTATTGACTGCATATTCCTAAACTTTCTAGATATCTATGCAACGTATGACTAGCTAATCAACTGAATCTTTGCCTTAAAATTATTTGCAAGCAGGTCCTGTCTAGTAAGTGCTGTTTAGTGAGTGCACACTATTGGTCAGCTAGTAAAAATGGGCGGGGCAAACATCTGAAGATATAAAATGAGCTTAATGTATAAGTGTCGGCTGGATCTACAAGTGGGCAGTGACTAAGTGAGGGGGGCCAGTTAGGACAATTTCTAACAAAAAAATTCACTAACAAACGGACACAGACAACACATGCAATGTACTATCAGTCTACTGCCCTAACGTTGTACTTTCAGATTATAACAAAGTTGTTTGAGTGAGTATAGTGACCCTTTAAATCAAAATATGAATGCTAGATCTGTTAGGGAGTGTGTGCCTCAGACTGCTTGTAAACGATCAGTAATATTAAGTTAAATGGAAAGGAAAAAAGGGAGGGACTATGTCTGATGTAAACTGGGAACCAATATTTTTTTATTATCCCTTTAGGGGAAGAAATATTAAATATCCATATTACATACTTTAAGATAATGTTTTGAACAAAAGAAACCTTGGCTATGTTTTGCTGGATCGTAGAGAAGTTGCCATTTAAAGTTCTGCAGTGGTCCTTCTTTACAGGATGCACACCTCATTGAAATGTTCCTAGAAGTAATTTGTACTGATTGTATGTTGGATGGTCAGACATGATCAGATCTCACTATGCATCTGAATCAACAAAGGGTCTACGACTATAACAACGCATTAGAATAATGAAACAGTAGCCCAGGTACTATTTATGAACAGAGCAATAGCTGGAGGGTAGATTATGGTCATTAAAATGAGAAAATACTCCTTTTTCTTTTCTTAAAAGCATGTTTATCCATCCTCCTGACTCCAAATGGCAATCAAAAAGTATCCCTGGATCAACCCAGAACTACAGTATGTGTATTAATACCAGTAATTCTCAATATGCTTTTAGTTTTAAAAAGTTATCCAGTCCAATTTTAAAGCTATTCAATGAACTTGCCATTACATGTCTGCTGGAAGACGGTTCCACATTCATTGTTCTCACTGTAAATAAACCTTTTCTAATCTTAAAGTATGTCCATGAGTCCTCTGATATGACCTATTAGTGACCAATGCACCAGTGAGTTTACTGTATGGCCCATTAATATATTGTATAAAGTAATATAATCCCCACGCAAATCGCTTCTCCATTTAAACAGCACTAACTTGTCTAATCTGCCTGCATAACCAAGCCCCTCCATTCCCCTAATTATATTAGTTGGCCCTTCTCTAAACTCTTACATTTCCAAGGGTCCCTTTTTATTATGGGATTCAAAAACTGCACCGCATATTCCATGAGGCCTTACCATTGCCTTGGTAAGGCCTCAGAGGAGAAAATATTTTTCTCCCTTGATATTTACCCATTTTTACAAGACATATCTTTGCTACTCTAGCCATAGCTTGTCTGATATTCGCAATCTACTAGAACCCCCAAATCATTTTCCATTAGAGATTCACAGAGTTAATTATGGCATAGATGGCACAAGGATGTTTAAACCCCAAATGCATCACCTTACATTTATCAACATTAAATCTCACCTTTACTCTTATTATTTTAATAATTTATCTTGGTGTGCTTGCAGCAATTGCACATCATCACTCTGCATGATTTAGTGTCATCAGCAAACAGAGACCTTTCTCTCAATTCCCCCCTTCTAAGTCATTTATAAACAGATTAAAAAGAAGTGTCCCCAGTACAGAACCCTGAGGCACTCCACTTAGAACTTTAGCCCACGTGGATGTAGCTCCATTAACCACCACCAATTCTGTATTCATGTACAAATGTTTTATCTAAGTCAACAGTCTTCAGTATACATGATTGTGCCTATGTGGCACGTCTTAAAAGCTTAGCATATCAAAGTATACTACATCTACTGCTATGCCTGAATCTAAATTCCTACTCACTACTAAAAAGCCAAGTAAATGTTTTGGCCCCATTTTTTCCCTCTAAATCCATGCTGACTACTACTAATAAGATCAGTTCTGAAGACAAAGTCAAGTTTATCCCATAACAAAGTTTCCAGCACCTTCCCTTCCACTGATGTTAGGCTTACGGTCTATAGTTACCAGGCTGTGCACAACTACATTTTTTTTGTATTGGTATTACGTTGGCTTTTTTCCAATCTAGTGGCACATCACCAGACAAGTAAATCTGAAACGATAAGAAACGTGAGCTCGATAATACTGAACTAAACTCTCTTAAGATCCGAGGATGTATTTTTCGGTCCTGGGGCTATATATTGTAACTTTGTTACACCAATACCACTGTGTAGTTGGGGTGTCTGAGATTAAGATATTGGTAAGAGACACCATTTCCCTCTGTACTTTAAACCCAGCAACACACTGAGGCAGAAAATGGTCCATCCAAAGACCCTATGCCGGACACAAGAAAAGGAACATCATTTTAAATTCAGGAAAAAAAATTCACCTGGCAAACTAGCTCTTCGGGATTAAATTGGAATGTTATATTACAGATAAAAAACTGAACAGAAGTGGACTGTTTTTAAGGAGATATAAACCATTTCGCCTCTAAATTTATACTATTGGGAAGTAATTGTAAACAATAAGTCCACATCCATGTGACTTTATTCTAATGTAAGGGGGAAATGGAAACAAGGTAATAGCATTTAAATCTTTAATCATAGGGAATGTAACGTCCTTTAGAACATAAGAACGTTAACAAAGATTGTAAGAAACAATTAAGCTAACTAAAATAGAAAAAGTTGTTTAGAGTGAGTTTTTTGTTTAGTTTTCTTTAATTAATTATTTTAAGTATACTAATGGTAAAGAAGTTTAGGACAGAAAAAGTAGGTCCATTAAATAATGGGAATAAGATGCAGAGTTACAAAATGTGTAAAACATTCAAGTCAGGTAGCATAGAATATAGTAACTTAATTATGCAGTTTGCTTAACTTAGGATATGGTTCAGAAACATTAATTAATGTAATATAAAGAAAGCTTCTGGTCCTTGGGTAACTAATTTCAGTTTTATCCAAGCCAATATTATTTTCTCAATTTCCTCATGTCCAAAAATATGCCTTTGTATTGGGGGGGGGGCTGATGTAATTTCAGTGTTCTCTGTCAAAATGTTAATTTTTTCATTAAGCCAATCCAGTGAGGGAATGAGACCAAAGGGTTAGAGTGTAACCTGGAAGTGACCTTATTCTGTGAAAGAAGTTGTGAGGACAGTAAGCTTTGGTCCTGCGCCCCTTAAAGATTTTAGACACTTATCCCATACCAGTGTCATTGCTGAGTGACCTAGAATGTTCCTGACCCTTTCCAACTGCACCCTGGAGTAAATAACTCTTTGATACCCATTTTATCTTAAGGAGTGTTCCCAGAATTTTAAGTAACGTGATAGGAGATAACAAGTCTTCTATATGGGACTGTATCAAAAGCCTTGGCAAAATTCAAGTATACCACTCATACTGCTACGCCACATCTGTTCATCACAAATTCATGCTGATTACTACTTATAAGGTCATTCCTTGGGGGGGGGGGAAACGTCTGTATCAAGCTTTCCGGTATCTTACCCACCACTGAAGTTAAACTCGCAGATCTGTAATTATCAGCTGTGAATAATAACCATTTTTGAATATTGGAATTACATCTGCTTTTTTTTAAGCCCAGAGACAAATTTTGGTCATGAGGGAATCTGAGAAAACATCGGGCAGGCAGATGGATCCTGATGGTGGAAGGGAGGGAGAAAAGGCTCCCTCGCATGCCAGAAGCCAACCCAGAGGACAGTTAGAGGCAGAAACAGTTTAAAAGGAAGACGCTCCTCAACTATACAGAGGGCCAGTAGTGGGTTAAATTTTAGTTTGGGAGGTAGCCATGCCCTAAAAATGTTTGACTCTGCTTGGGCTCTTTCCTCCTTTGGCCTAATCCTTTGTTCCCTGTGCTCAGCCTCCAGACTCATTACAGGGCGAACACTCTGTCATAGAGACATTGAACTTCCACATGCTAACCTATAAGTGTATTTTTATCCCAGGGCACATGAGCTTTGACTAACTTCTAAAGCACCACTAGTGTGTTCATCTTTCTCTGATCTTGCCCTCGGTTAATGAAGTGTTTTGTTACATGCTACTAATAGAATACGGAACATGGCAGTACTCACGGACAGGAGCGTGTAAAAATCAATCTTTTATTTCAAACATTCGGTTATTTCAAACATATTCTCTCAGTACTTCCACCTTGCCTGACGCATTTCTGGGAGTATTTGGTACAGTGTGGCATATTGATTATATCACTTCTGATGTACATTTTCTCAAATATGTACAGGGGCATATAGGTGCAATGTGTAAGAGAGCCAGAGATTGGCAGCTTAAGTTAATTGCATTGAAATTTGCCCTGTGTGGAAAAAAATTGAGAACTATTGGTATATCCAGTGTATATCAAGATAAACTATGTATCTCTGGGGAATATGTAATCATGGTGGGATTTTCGTGACAAGGTATACAGTTTGAAATAAATAAGCTAGTAACTGAATAACTTTAATCTTGCAATCATCTGGGCTCCCCAGTGCAATCGCCCCTTCAGTGTAATATGCCGATAGTGGCTCTGGTGCATTGCGATGCCAGATTTTAATTCCAGACATAGAGGGCCATGTTGCTGATATCAGCATATTACATCTCTTACTGCAATGCTTGGTTAGCGCAACTTTAAATCGTGCAACAATTTAACTCATGAAATTTACATGAACATGATTTAACCCTTCCACTGCCAGGAGATTTTCAATTTTTTTTTTGCGTTAACTGCCAGAAGAATTTTCAGGATTTTGCCCTCAATCGCTTTAGACTAATTTACAGTACAAAACCTTGCAGTAAATCAGGAATATTATACGTTTTTTTCAGCACAAAGTCTACTTTAACATGGTAACAAAATTTTGTAACTTTCTGGAATTTTCTGGAATTATGGGTAAATAATGTAAAAAAAATGAAAATGTGCAAATTTTCATGGATTTTCCCCATTTTTACTTATAGTTATCTTAGGTTACACACAAAAATCTCACTGTTTCTAAAAGCTCTGAATCTCCAGTACAACGATACCAGATATACTATGTAGGTACCCGATACCTCGCTTTCCTGTACAGGAGACCCCCCCAAACTAAAACTGCACCTCAGAATATTACACCAAATTAAAATGTATAACCACTACTGAACATTAACATAGAATACTCTTCCAATAAACTAAAAATCCCACCAAGTGAGATATTTTTTAGAACTACACACCCGCAGGATTTTACGAGTGAGGTTAGTTTCTACTACAAATGCAGATACCCGGACGCAGCTCTCGTCCAATTATAAGTTTATTTTCTCACATTTTCCATTTTTTTCCTCAACTGTAAAATCAGACGAAATCAATGCGAATTCAGCTAAAAACTGTGGAGGAAAGTTCAAACGCATCTCAAATATGAAAGCCTAACCCCTCCGAAAAAACGGTATGCCCATTCATGGGTTGTACCCAGAGACATGGCTACCAACTAACCCAGAGCGTGACCAGTGCCAAATGTCAGTAGCAGCAAAAAAAAAATTAGCCAGTTTTGTATTTGAACAGTCTGCAGTTTTTCCACAAACACCCCCCCAACTCAGAAATACCCCCACAACTATATATTCCTGAAATCTACACACCTTCAGCTATGTAACGCTAGTTGTTCATTCATACCATCAATGGTGTGGGCGCAGTTCTTCTATAAGTTTGCACTTTTACCAGATTTTCAAAAAAAATGAACATCAAACAACATTCAAAAGGTAGAAATCATGCCAAACCCTATGAATGTAAAAAAAAGTTACCAAATATCAATCTCCCAAATGTCCTGAATCAACGGTATGCATATGTGTGATTACACACGCGGACGTGAAGCGAAAGCCACAAGTGAGACAATGCACGATGGCTCAGAACGGCAAATATTGTAGCCAACTCCGAATTTGGACAGTCTGCAGTTTTTTCAACAAAACACCCCCGTAACTTGAAATAACCCCACAACAAACTATATATCCTGAATCTACACACCTTCAGCTATGTAACACTGTATTTTGTTCATTCATACCATCATGCCTGGGCGCAATTCTTCGTTGAATATTCGCATTTGTCTGAAAGTGAACAAAAAACACATTCAAAAGGAGAAATCATGCCAAAATCTGACGGAATGTACAAAAAAGTTACTAAATTTCAATCTCCCAAATGTCCTGCATCAAACGGTATGCCATATGTGTGGTTACACACGCGGACGTGGAAGCGAAAAGCCAAAAAGTGAGACAATGCACGATGGCTCAGAAACAGCGAAAATATTTAGCCAACTCCGAATTTGGACAGTCTATAATTTTTTCCACAAAACACCCCCGTAACTTAGAATAACCCCCACAATTATATATTCCTGAAATCTACACACCCAGCTATGTAACCACTGTAGTTTGTTCATTCATACCATCAATGGTGTGGGCGCAGTTCTTCATAGAAGTTCGCATTTGTCTGAAAAAATGAACAAAAAACAACTTCAAAAGGTAGAAATCATGCCAAAACCTCATGGAATGTAAAAAAAAGTTACTAAATATCATCTCCCAATGTCCTGAATCAAACGTGATGCCATATGTGTGGTTACACCCGTGAACGGGACGTGGAAGCCAAAAGCCAAAAGTGAACAATGCACGATGGCTCAGAAACAGCAAATATTCAGCCAAATCTGAATTGAACAGTCTGCAATTTTCCCCCCAAACCATATATTTCTCAAATCCACACACTTTATCTACGAAATTCTGTAGTTTGTTCATTCGTACCATCAATGGTGTGGGCGCAGTTCTTCGTAGAAGTTCACAGTTTTAGCATTTTCTAAAAATGTGGAAAAAAACACTCTCAAAGGTAGAAATCATGCCAAAATCCCAAGTAATGTAAAAAAAAGTTACCAAATATCAATCTCCCAAATGTCCTGAATCAAACGGTATGCCCTATGTATGGTTACACACGCAAACTGGAATCAACTAGCCACAAAGTGAGCCAATGAACAATGGCCCAATTACAGCAACTTTCAGATTTGTCAGACTAAACACCCCTCTATATAGAAATACCCCCCCAAACTAATATATTTTGGAATCTACACATCTTCAGCTACCCAATGGTGTGATTCTTTTATGCATACACCAATGGTATTAGCGCAGTTTCATGTAAAATTTCGCTTTTTATAAGATTTTCAGGAAAAATGTATAAAATACAATTCAAAGTTAAAAATCATGGCAAATTTCCATGTCATGTAAAAAAACTTGTCAATTATCAATCTTCCAAATGCCCTGAATCAAACGTATGCCATATGCGTGGATGTACACAGGGACATGGCCACCAACTAGCTCAATGGACACATGCACATGTAATTACAAGAAAAAAATCAATGTGCTCTGTAATTTCAAACAGCCCAAAACTTGGAAATGCCCCCCACAAATAAACCCCCAACTAAATATCAATCTCCCCCATGTTCTGAATCAACGTTATGCCATATGCGTGGATGCACACAGAGACGTGGCCACCAACTAGCTCAAATGGACGCATCGCACAATGCAATTACAAGAAGAATCAAAGTGCTCTGTAATTTGAACAGCCTACACTTTTTCTAAGGAAACAGTCCCGAAACATGGAATTCTCCCCACAAACTATATATTTTTGGAATCTACACCCTCAGCTACGTTACGATGCCATGCTTTCATACATCCATGAAGAATTCCAGACCCACTGATCCAAGAAAGTCCGTGTTTTACGAGGTTTTGTGAAAAATAAATAAGATGATTCAAGGGTTGAAATCCTACCTAAACCCTTTTGACAAGCAAAATACCCACTAAATGTCAATCTCCCACATATCCTGCATCAAACGTATGCCATATGTGTGGGTGCACACAGAGACGTGGCCACCAACTAGCTCAAATTGGACGCATGCACAAGTCCAATTACAAGAAAAAAATCAAAGCGTGTGTCTGATAATTATGTAGCAGCCTAATCAACTTAGGAGATTTTGGTGAAAAAATAAAATAAGAGGACTCAATGGTTTGAAATCCTACCTAAACCACTCCAAGTAAAAAACCACTAAACGGCAATCTCCCACATGTCCTGAATCAAACTGTATGCCATAAGGGTGGTGCAAACAGAGACGGCCACCAACTAGCTCAAATGGGATCCATGCGCAATTCAATTACAAGAAAAAATTAAAAAACGCCACAACCCATCCCCCACTCCTATCCCCACTCCCCCTTTTAGTGAAAACCAGTTAGTACGGAGAGTCACACAAGTTTTTGCACAACTTTACTGATCCTAAGAATCAATACGGTCTTTTTTTGGTACCTCTGCAAATTTACTACAAAATAGGCTTAGTTTCCCTTGAAATCTAACAATAAATGATCCGCGTTTACTTTACCGATATCACCGGGGCTGGGAAGCTTGGAGAGACAAAGTTTTTGCTAATTTATGTTTAGGGTAAAAAAAAAAAAAAAGGGGTGTGTGTATCACTTTAAGATTTTTTTTGTGTGCTTTCCCTTTTTTTTGGGGGATCATTCCAAAGATGATCATCAAATCATCTTAGGGAATGATACCGAACTTGGAATACGGGCAAAATGCCCGTTTTCCAATTCAAAATCCGATCGAAAAATCACTTCCCGGAAATCATTTTCCAGGAAGTGATTTTTCATTCATTGGCAAAGATCAATAATTTGGTGATCAGAAGTGATCACCAAATTTTGATCTCTGTCCCCATTTTTTTTCTAGTCTTCGCTAAGTAGCAAAGAACTTAGAAAAAATCCTATTGTGAATGGAACTTTGAGTTCCATTCACAAATGTATAGTAAAGCTGTCAGCATGACAGCTTGTACTATACTAGGTACTGCAGCATGATCTAAATGTAGATCTAGCTGCAGTACCTCCACTAGACCACCAGGCACATCTTACCTTATCTTAGGAAGACCCCGGTGAAGCAGGAGCTGAGTGATTTCACCGGGTTCTCCTTTCCGGAACAAGACTGCTCTGCTCCTCCACGTGGGACTGGCTGATGCTGCTAAAGGTACTGTTATCTCTCGATCCCCCCTCGATTTGGACGAAATCGAGGGGGCTAGGGGGGCAGTTGAATGCTGCCCCCGATCGCCCCAGCAGGGGGGGGGGGGATTTTGGGAGGGGGGAAGCCCACAGACGTATATTTTCAAGATCTGTGGCAGTTTGAGTATTCACTGCACAGATCGTGAATATATGATCTGTGGCAGGGAAAGGGTTAAATAGGTAATGTTATTGACTGCATATCCAAACTTTCTAGATATCTATGCAACGTATGACTAGCTAATCAACTGAATCTTTGCCTTAAAATTATTTGTTTTATCGAACCCTTTTTAACTGCCATGTGAAACTTCACAGAACATGTACAATTATTTATTCTTCCAAATATTACCTGTGCAATTTAATACATTTATTTAGGAAGCAATTTGGACACTGATGATGATGATGATGATTGCTACATTATTGAGAAGGAGGCACGTGGTAAAAGACCAATATTTGAATGTTTCTGGAATGGCAGATTGATTCCGTATACAACCATTGAAGAGTAAGTATTCTGTAGTTATGGTGAAGCTACATATTTCCCTCTATACTTTACATTTGTTTTTCTTTTAAACAATTACACAGGCCTATATAATTGATTTCCCTTGCACTGGTGGTATTTGTGTTTTTGTTTCTTTTTCCAGTTTTGAAAAAGGCCCAGTACGGATAGCTACAAGCTTTAAGGTCTCCTCTTAACCTTGTGCTTTTGCGGATGTTCTATGCTTGTTGTTGTAGTGTTCTGGTGACACCCAATTTTGTGATTTAAAGGGTGTCTTCAAGGACTAAACTTCAAGTCCAATTGATCTAACTGAATACCACAGAGTTACCATGACCTGGATGAATGAAAACCTTCACAAGCACTCTGTTCTAACATGGATGGCACTTCCAAATTTGCAATCAATTTTCTTTCATCAAAGAGCGTTTTCCTAAAGAAAATTAGGGTGAATTTATCCAGGTGTCTGAATCTGGAATTTCTGAAAAAAGATTGCTTATGATCCAGGGGGACTGGGGATTGTAAAGGATCAGAAAGTGGATTGGTAACTGTATCCCTGTATATTCCCAAAACATAAAAATGAAATGCTTGTGAAGGTTCTTATTCATCCAGGTCATGGTATATCTGTTGTATTCAATTAGATCAACTGGACTTGAATTTTAGTTCTGAAGACGTTTCGCTAGTCATCCGACTGGCTTTCTCCAATTCAGAATAACTTGTACAAGAATCTTTGGAATTTGTACCCTGGAAAATCCCAATTAGCATATCACAGCCAGGTGTTAAGGGTGTGATTAGATAGTGGCTTAGAGGTGTTATAGGAACGCCCAGAGTAAGGTGTCAAAACAGCATTGTACATGGCAGACAGATTGGTGTCGAACCCCCCCCACTCATCTATTAGGCTTGGTTCTCATTTTTCACATAATGGCCTCCTTAAACACCTCTCTTGAACAGTCACGTTCCTTTGCCAATATGTTAACATTACAATCTTCAAAGGTATGTCCTTTATCCTTAAGATGCAGGTACACGTCTGAGTCCTGACCCGAGGAATTGTCTCTCAATTGGTGGGAAGTTCTAAGCATCAAATCCAGAACTCTCAGGATTTCACCAACAAGATTGAAGATATAGTATTGGTGCAGAAGAAACTATGGTGTCCTATGATGGGACATCTCTCTTCACCTGTATCCCACAAGGAGGCTGTTGACATGGTGAGAAAACGGCTAGGCCAAGACGCACTCTTACCAGCAGAACTGATCTCAACCCAGAACAGGTGTGTTCCTTACTGGACTTGTGCAAATACAGGGATAAGTTTTATAAGCAAAAACACGGATGTGCTATGGGATCTCCAGTTTCACCCATTGTGGCCAACCTTTACATGGAGGAGGTAGAAAAGCAGGCGCTTAATACCTTTAAGGGCAAAGACACCAGCCACTGGTTCAGATATGCGTTTGACACCTGGTGAAAATCCACCAGAAGGAAGAAGACAAGCTTCACAGAACACATCAATGCGTAGACCAAAACATCAAATTTACAAGGGAAGAGGTACAAAACAACAAACTGGCTTTTTGGACTGCTTGGTAGAAGTTAAGGAAATGGTAAACTGAAAGTAGAGGTTTACAGAAAACCAACACACACAGATCAGTATTTGATGTTTGACTCCCACCACCCTTTAGATCAAAAGCTGGGTCATTAGAACCCTGCAACACAGAGCTATGAGAACATCCCCACTAGCACAGAGACAAAGGCTAAAGTAATGAAACATTTCAGGGAAGCCCTTAAAACTTGTGGATATCCAGACTAGGCCTTTGTCAAAAGAAGTAGAAGGAAAGAAAAGAACACGAATACCAACAGTGAAGGAGAAAAGCAAGACATGAGAAAGAACATGGTCATCCCATATGTAGCAGGGGTCTCCAAGAAATTAAGAAGAATTTTCAAAAAACACCGTATCCCTGTCTGCTTTAAACCGAACAACACGCTGAGGCAGCAATTGGTACATCCGAAAGACCCATTACCGAAACACAAGAAAAGCAACATCATATACGCAGTGCAGTGAAGAATGCTCTGATTTGTATGTGGGGGAGACCAAACAGCAACTGCATCAACGTATGGCCCAGCACAGAAGAGCCAATTCCTCGGGTCAGGACTCAGCCGTGTACCTGCATCTTAAGGATAAAGGACATACCTTTGAAGATTGTAATGTTAACATATTGGCAAAAGAACGTGACTGGTTCAAGAGAGGTGTTAAGGAGGCCATTTATGTGAAAATAAAGAAACTAAGCCTAAATAGAGGTAGGGGGGGTTCAACGCCAACTGTCTGCCATGTACAATGCTGTTTTGACACCTTACTCTGGGCGTTCCTATAACACCTCTTAGCCACTATTCAATCATACCCTTAACACTTGGCTGTGATATGCTAATTGGGATTTTTCAGGGTAAATAATTGCCAAAGATTCTTGTACAAGTCATTCTGAATTGAGAAAGCCAGTCGGATGACTAGCGAAACGCCTTCAAGTCCAGTTGATCTAATTGAATACAACAGATATAAAAATTAAATATGCTAGTGTTTGGTGACCTTTGGTGTAGTAGATATTCTACAAAGCAGACCTGGTGAAGTATGTTAAACTGTACGCAGTTGGGAAGGCTAGCGTATCCAGTCCTCTGCTGTAACAGAGGGGATACGCTGTGAGCATTTCAGAAGAATTTTAGCATCTGGCAGAGTACTGTAATGAAATGAGTCATTAGTGGTCATTAGTATTAGTCGCACTCCCACCACTGCATGTTCCAGTGTAGCTATAGTGCAGTTCTTGGATGCCTTGCTGTGTCTCAAGTAGTGTACAATAGGTTGCAAAGTAAGACTGCACACACACACACTCCCCTTTTGTATGGATTTAAGGTTGCTTATCCAATTTATTAGTGCCAAAGTAACAACTAGAGTAACGTTTCAGGTGGCAGAAACTCCCTTCCTTAGATATCATGACAAAATATATGGTTATAAGTGATGGGGATTCTATAGGAAAAACATATTATCGGCATATAAACTTAAACGGAGGGTATGGGCCCAAGGATAGAACCTTTATATAAGGGTCAAGAGTTAGAGTGACCAAGAGGGAAGAGGAATGACTCCTGTTGACCCTAATTGATACCATGTAGAGCAATCACACCCATCTAATAAATTGTGAGCCAAAATCAAATGTTTGTAAACATGCCCAATGGGAAGGCCACTTGATTGAATCAAATCTGACATGCAACAAACTCTAATAAATTTTCACATTAAGTTTCTTATTGTTTAGTGTATACATGCAGAACTGTACTAATTTGTTTTCTCTGTTTTGTTTATATAAGTGTGCATTTGCCCACATAGCAAAAATTGGTCCCTGGATTAAATTGAAATGTAGCTCTCCACACAAATAGAAACAGGATACACACTGAATGATAAGTGCTCATTTTGTGTATAAAGAATATATATAAATTGCTACATAAATGAAAGCTTATACGTGATTTTCAGCTATGTGATATTCCATTATATAAAGATTTGTGTTGATTTAAAAAGTGCCAAAAACAGCGTGGTATTCTAAACTGTTTCTAAACATCTAGGTTTTTATTATGTATACGTAAATTTAAATTTAGGAATGCCATTTCTTTAAAATTAAAGGGAATTAGTGCTAACCTATATGAGAGTAATTTACATAAGGAAGTCTATAAAGAAATTTCTGAAAATATGGGAACCATGGTATAATAGCATGTAGCATATTTATTAGAGAAGTATCCTTATTTGTTGACCTATGTTAGGGATTGTATTCTGTTGAATGGTGATACAGAAAAGGTTTGAAGATCTTATATCTTTGTCAAACAACCTCCCCCACCCCCTACTCATCCCTGGTTGGTTTGGGTTCATTTAAACATAGATTGATAGTTGTCCACATTTCTATTGTACTGCAAGATCTATTAACTCTATTTATTGCAAGCATCATCTGGTTGTGTGTGCAATATCTTTAAAAATGTTTTAAGAAGGTTGTTCTTTAATTTATACTTTCTATTAAAGCATTGGTTTTATAACTGACTTTCTTTCAACATTCCTTCATAGTTTCAATTGGTGTGTTTCTCCTAAAAAAAGAGGTTTGGTTCCCTCAGAGTGCTACAACAGAATTTCTGGAGTTCTCTTTACTAATGACAAATTTGAGGTTAGCACAAACAAACTAACATTCCTAGATCTTGGAATAAAGCTACAAGACAAAAATACACTTTTTACAAGGATTCTTCATGGGCAGGTAAGTGTTTTCTATATATTTGTATTAATTGGGATGGTATTTCTGAAAGAAAAGGAAATATTGGCTATCAAATGTTCATTTATCCTTTTTCTTTTTATCCTATGTATAATGCTTTTCTAACACCAATGAGATGGCTCAGAGGTCTTTAGTTTCTTTTTATTCGAGAGTTGTTGTGTGTGGGGTTGGCACCATAAAAATAACAGATATGGAAACTTGCTATCCTAGTAAGGGTAAATGTTTCTTCTAAGACCAGTTGTTCTTCAAAACCAGATAAAATGAAAAGTACTTGAAAAAGTTTGTAAAGGTTTTATTCACAAACTGATATAATAAAACTGATGACCGCTTTTAGATACACTATGTGGTACTGCAGTAGGGACATATCTCGTACTTTAGGGAAATTATGCATTCCAGAAAATGCATGTCTGAACTCAATGTAGGAAATTATAGTAGCACTTGTGAATCTAATTCTGTACATAATAAACAGGAGCAAATGTTTATTTTTATTATCTTATTTAAAGGGGGATGTCCACCCCCAAAATATAACCCCCAATACTGGCCCCACCATGTAGTGAGTTAATCCTTACCTCACATCCCAGCTCATAGGGTTCTCGGTAGTGCCCCCCAAAGTCCCAAAAACTGCCCACCAGGAGGCTGCAGGTCCATATAGGACACTCCTGCTTCCTGGCCTCCCGAGATTTTGGCATGCGTACTGCAGCTCTTCTCCCCCCCTATTCCCTCTTCCTTCCCGTCCACCCCTTAGTGCCAGTCCCAAGACACTGTTTGCTTTCTTATCATCCCTCCAACCACTCTCACCTACTTTTTTTATTCTTATAGTTATATGCCGCACGCCAATTCTTATTTTCGCCCACGTTTGTAATTTTAATTGTCTATCACTGGTACCACATTCATGTTTAATAGCAGTGTCATGTGGGTTCCTCCTCTTCAATTTATCTTCTTCATCCTCTTTCCTTGTTGGCTGCCGCTCAGCCAATCACAGACGCGGCTGCCGGTCCCGCCTCTCTGCTTGCATTTCCTCGCAAGCAGAGGGCCGGGAGCGCGTCGGAGGAAAGAGGGGAGGTAAGTAGAGTTTGGGGGGCTTTTTAAAAAAATAAATAATGCGGTTGGGGCTGGGAGCCCATGGGGAATGGAATATAAAAAATTAAATATTAGGGTGGACATGCTCTTTAATGTGATATTTAAATGTTCTTCTCACACGTGAAGGCAAAATATACATAACTGCTACCTATGAGCTTATGTGCTCATAGCTAATAAACGGCTAAATGACATTCAGTTTTAATACCTAGCATTTGTTATTTAACATTGGGCTATATCTGACCTACAAAAGGGAAACACTTCTTCATGACTATACTCAATAATAAAAAGAAGAAATAGTAGCTTTACATCTTTTACTCGCTCTTAATATGTACAGTATCTGTAGCATAATGTTTAGTTAATGTAGAACATGTTATACTGCATTTCAACATATCAACGTGTAATGTATGCACTGTATTTGATATCTGGTGTATATTGTATACTGTACTGCATGTCTTCATATCACTATATTATATATTTTAAAAATGAAAAGTGCCTGGGGAAGGGAGGTAGGATTGGTACTTTTTACTTTCCAGTATCATTTCTAGGAGGAGCAGCAGCATGAAGAATACTGCTTTTTCCAGGCTTCCTGACTGCTCTAGCACTATCTTTAATACAAGAAGGCCCAGGGCCATAACCTGGCAGACAGGGGCGTAACTTGAAATTAAAGGGCCCATAGCAAGATTTTAAAGCCCCCCCCCCCCCCCCTCCAACTGTCACAGTTCAATCCAACACGGCTGGGCATGTTCACTCCCTAAGAAAAAAGGGGGCACATGGAGGGTGGTAATAAATGTGTCTGATTGCCCCCAAAAAGACTGGTACATATGTGTCCCAATGGTAAATGTAAGTTGCCCACTGGTACTAGTACATACTGTATAAGTTGTCCATTGGTACATATAAGCTTCTCACATTTAAGTTTCCCACTAGCACATATAAGTTGCCCACTGGTCAATATGAAAATATTGCTCATGGTGCACTCTCCTGCTAAATTAGAAAGGCGGCAACCTGTCCGTTTTTTTTCTCCCTTACTCGCATGCCTTGCAGCACTTTACCTCCTGGCAGCAGGGAAGTGTAGTAATGTGCAGCCACAGCGAGCATCCTTACATACTGACGTCACACAAATGCAGCACGGTCGCACTTGTTGACGTCATGGTGCTCGGTCATGCGGTGACATTACTGTGTTTGCGTGCAGGGATGCTGCTCCAGTAAGGTAGTCTCCGGCGGCGCCATGTTTGGCATCTTGTTCTCCAGACTCCACTAGCTGTGCATGCTGCTTCACGGCATCGTGGTACAACGTTAAAGTTAAATACAATGTTTTCCATCAGCAGTCACTGTGGTGGGCAACTTTAATGTAATAGCCTCTGTGGTGAACAACCTTCATTTACCAGTCACTGTGGTGAGCAACCTTTATGTATTTGTCATTTTGGTGGGCAACTGTCATTAACCATTCACTGTAGTGGGCAATGTTCATTTACCAGTCACTGTGGTGAGCATTTTCTTGTAATGGTCTCTGTGGTAAGCAACTTTTATTTACCAGTCACTGTGGTGGGCAACTTTTATGTACCAGTAATTGTAGTGGATAACGGTCATTTACTAGTCTCTGTGGGGAGCAACTTTTATTTACCAGTCACTGTGGTTGGCAACTTTAACTTACCAGTTGTGTTCAAGGGCACTTAGATTACCAATCTCTGTGGCGTATATAATTCCTTCTCTTGACTCTTATTGAGTTTGCTTGAAAGCAGATGATGAGGACAACAGATTTTACCAGATTTACCAAACATATATTTTGCTGCAGATGTTCTGTCACTAAAGAGGTATTGGAAAAAATTGTTAAAAGGCATTTTATATGGTTTGGCTAGCTTAGTTTGTTAGGTTAGGTTAGTTAGGGCTCTGCTGAAAGTCTACCTTGACGTGGTGGCAGGCTTACAAATATTTTGGCCAAAATATTCTATTCTAGAGAAATTATGTTAAGGCTTTATGTAATCTACTAGTTGTACCAACATATGTATTTATGTGTTATAACAATGGAGAACTGTATAAATATTCAGGGGGATTCAATAAAAGTTGAATCTCCCAACCAATCAGATCTTATTTACATTTGAAAGCTAACATCTGATTGGTTGGGGCAAAATTAGCATAATTTTAAACGATAAGAACTTTTATTGAATAACCCTGAATGTTTTTCAAATACAAAATTATCAAATGTTTTGCCACGCCCACTTTGCGTGGCGGTGCTGCTCAGGTATAAGTTGCCCACTGGTGCACATTAGTTACCCACTGGTACACATTAGTTGCTCACTGCTATGGTGCATATATATGTTTCCCTCAGTGACAAGTAAAATATAATTTTTATCTTACCAAACATGGTATGAGTGTGAACTTAAGACCCCATCATCGGTCCTGTAAACCTAAAGTTATAATTTATCTTAAGTGGCTGGTCTGGAGGAGATGCGATTTAGCAGACGCTCTTGCAGGATCAGATCATAGGTACTGCAGGCTGCATGGACTTTGAGTTAATTAAAATCTCCACCATTGCCCCCCGCATGCGAGTGCATATGCATCCAGCTTTTGGCTCCGGGCCCCATAACTGCTGGAAAAACTGTATGTGCTGTCGCTCCTCTATAAAACAATATTGGGAGGTAGAAATAATCCTACCTCCCTGTCCCAGGTGCTTTTCATTCCTAAAAAGTTATTTTTTACAGTATAGTTGTCCTTTAAAGTACCTTCATGTACCCTTTAAAGTACCCCCTTTATGGCACTTTGCAATAATTGGTTGAGAAGGCAACAGTGGCCTTGAAAAGTTAAGTGGAATTTCTTAGCCAACTAACCTTGTAGTACTAATGGTCTTCAAAATGGACATTAAATTAGAAAACCCAAGTTCAGATCTTGTTGTTCCCTTGGTGTGATTTGAGTTTGCTGTGTCAAGTCTCAACAGGTTCCCTTTTAAAACAATTAGACTAAAAACATGTGCCCCTTCATTTAAAGGGTATATCCGCCTAATAAATCGATTTTGGGAATTTCAATTTAATTGAAGAACAGGAGGTAAAGGAGCTATTTCTTACCTCCCCATTCTTCAATAAAAGCTGCAGGAGCCGTGGTAAGAAACTTACCCGGCCTCGCGCTCCTCCACTGATCTTCTGGCAGGTCCCAACACACTTTGTACTCAATGCGCATACGTATAAAGTACAAAGTCTGTCGGGACCTGTCAGAAGATCAGCAGAGGAGCGCAAGACCAGGTAACTTCCCCATCTCCTTTCCTGGCTTATTCTTAGGTGGACATACCCTTTAAGCCTTCTACACATAGTCCAGCTTTAGACCTATCCTACAGTAAGCCCAATAAATTAATTGGTAGTATGCTAGTCAGAAACAAAAAAATTACGCAGTTTGATATTTTTGAAGACCAAACAATTGACTAAGATTTACAGACACTAAATTAAACTTTCGTTCAATTTAGATTTAGAAAGTTTAACGGATCAATTGGGCGTGCGAAAGATTTATGCTGTTATTTTGACCCACCTATCCAAATATTGTAGCATTTGGTCTAGTAGGATATTTTCCCATGTGAACCTTAAGGGAGAAATTGGCTGCTTCTCCAATGCTGTGTTTAGACAACCAACATACTGTAAGTTTGCCTGTTGTCACAGCAAAAAAACTTAAAGAAATGAATTACCTTACGACCCACACAAATTGTGTAACAGGAGAGGAACACCCCCACCCCATTTTCTTGGAAGTAATGTGTACAGTTAATGAACTGAACTCTGAAAACATATATGCGCACACATGCTACCATATTTATCTTTGAAAAGCCTGTTAGAAAACACCCCTTCCAACTTATTGTATTTTTTCCTTGTTCGCTTAGTATTTCTTTCCTTCTCGAACAGGAGTTTTTTTGCAGGTCAGAGTCTTTAGCTGAGCAAGCTAAAAGCTAGGACTTAAATAGGAGAATAGGAGGAGACAAAGAAAAGTTGCTATTTGTTTTTAATTTTTTTATCTCTTGTATTTATTTAGGAGCAGAGAATGAAAATTGACAGAGAATTTGCATTTTGGGTAAAAGATTGTCATGAAAAATATGACAAGCAAATAAAATACATTAATTTCAAAGGAATAGTTGCTCGCACAGATATTACCTCCAAACGTATGCGAAGTCCTTGGGCTACATACTCCTCTATTGAGTGGGATAGGAAGACATATAAAGTTGGTCAATTGGTAAGCTGTTTTTAATATACAAAATAGGGTCTTCATAGGTAAAAGCCATTATGAAAACTGTAACTAAATATTTGTATTTAAAATATATTTGTGTTAAAAATTAAGCTGCAACGAGCATTTAACGTTAATTTAACATTGAGTGATCTGTCAGTATAAACACGCCTTTTCTGATAGGAGGATGCATCACACCATGAAGACCAAGGATCTCTCAAAACAAGCAACACTCAAAGGGGTTTAAGGGGAAACATTTAAATGTGTTAGAATGGCCGAGTCCAAGTCCAGACCTCAATCAAATTCAGAATCTGTGGTCAGACTTGAACATTGCTGTTCACAAGCAAATACCATCCAAGGAAGGTGAAGGAGCTGGAGCAGTTTTGCCTTGAAGAATGGGCATAAATCTCTGTGGCAAGCTTTTAGAAACTTATCCAAAGCGACTTGCTTCTGTAATTCCTGCAAAAGCTGGCTTTTATGAAGTATTGACCTTAGGTGGGGTGAACAGTTCTATATATATATATGGTTTGCACCAAGTGGGGTAAATAGTTTTGCAAGGCAATTTAAAGGGCATTTCCACCCTCACAACTTACACACAGCTTAAGCATCTCCCCCAACACATTATTTTTCACTATACTTACCATAAGTTCTAATCTTAGGGCTAGGCCATACTGCTGTGTTTTTTGTGTGTTTGCGCTTGCGTTTTTTTTCAGATCACTGAAAACGTGTCAACGCACAGAAAACGCGAATTTTCGGGTGTGTTGCGATTTGCATTCCGCATTTTTAATCGCAATCGCATGCGTTTTCGTATATCTAATGAAGAAAACGCATGCGCAAACGCAACAAAATCGCACATTAAATCTCATGCCATTCCGCATGCAATTGCGTTTGCAGTGCAGTGTGGCCGTGACCTTACTACACAACTCAATTCCTCACCAGCTAGTTGAATCCCCCCAAGCTGCTTGTACGTATAATGTCCAACCTAACCGACTTCCAGAACCCCTAGGTGCAGAGGAAACAGCTGTGGCAAGGGATTGTGCTGTGTACGTTTAAAAGCATTTTTGGTGAAGTTCAGTATAGCTAATAACGTGTTTTTGTTTAAAAGAAAATGATTAGTAAAAAATAACACATATAGAAGGTGGTTAATGTTTTTCCATGTAATTATGTTTAAGGCTTCATTCACAGTGTCCTTTTTTTAGAACGTATTCATTTGCATGGCATTGGATGGCGTTAAACAACCCTACCAAAGTTGCTACTACCACTTATTATATCTCTTGCACAGTGGCTTTTATTATTCATACACAGCCCCCACCCAAAAGTCATTTTGTGTGATTGAAAAACGCTTGATTTTTAAGGAGTTTGTTTTACTACAAGTCGCCCTGTTTATTTTCTACCTAGAAACAGAATGGAAGTAAAATAAATCCGTAAAAGCAGCTGACTAATGTGTATTGTTCCTGGTAGGCTCTCTGCAATTTCCCTCCGAAAAAAATAACCTTTCTTTATGCCATTCATGCTGGCCAAAAAATAAAAAGTGCAACTGCTGCTTTTGTATCAGGCACTTTTCCCCCCATAAAAATAATGATTTTTATTAGGAAATAGGTTACCGTATATACTCGAGTATAACCTGTCCCGGTATAAACCGAGGTACCTAGTTTTAAAAAAGAGAAAGATATTGACTCAGTATAAACCGAGGGGTTGTATTTGCCACTTAAGATGTTTGGAAACTACAACTCCCAGCATGCTTTATTGCTGGAGTTGTAGTTTTCAAACATCTTAAGTGGCAAATACTTGCAAATAGGGGTAAATCCTCCTTTATTTATGCATACATATGCACATATAAAGAAGGTTTTACTCTTATTTGTAAGTATTTGCCACTTATGATGTTGCCCTGGTGTAGTATAGTTCTCCTACCTTGCCCGGCGGCCCCTCGCTCCGCATCCTCGGTGCGCATCCGGATGATGTCACTACTTGGCGCCGCAAAGTGAGAGGCGCTGGGTAGTGACATCATCCGGATGCGCACCGAGGATGCGGATTGCGTGGCCGGCTGACAAGGTAGGAGGAACATTGACTCGAGTATAAACCGAGGTAAGATTTTCAGGCTTTTTTTAAAGCCTGAAAACCTCGGTTTACACTCGAGTATATACGGTAAGTTTAATAGGAAAAGAAATATATTTTTAAGCTTTGTATATTAATGTACTTTTTCTGTAAACATTAATTATGTCATACCAAATTTACACATAGAAACGGTATCCTTAGTTTAAAGGGCATGTCCACCCTAAAAATAATTTTTTAATATATGGTAAATATAAGCATTGCAGGATAATAATGAGCAGAGATGTAAGGGAGGGATTTTTTTAAACTTCACAGTGGGGCCAGTAGTTGGTTAAATTTTAGATTTCGGGGTGGACATGCCCTTTAACCTTAATTGTTGGGGGGTAGGTATTGGAGGAAAAGGGATGTAGGTGTACTCCAAAATAATTTTTAAGAGACTTGGTTAGAGAGGGTGGGTGTGGGGATGGAAAGGGAGATAGAAATGGGTAGGGAGAGTAAAACTAGGATCAGGCTCACCATATAAAAGATTCTGTTTGATAGTCAAATAGTTAATACCTGTAGTAAAGCAGAAATGCTAGTTGAAGTATGATTTACAGAGGTATCTAGATATTATACGATCAGATATTTTGTTTTCAAAAATTGTTAATCTGTCTGTGTCTTAGTGTATCAACCACTTTTTAGGTTTAGTTCTTTAAAGTATTAACATGCACTTTTTTTTTTTTTTTTAACACGGATGTGATTTAGTTTAGGGATGAGTTGCTAACAATAATGCTTTCTGCATATAGATAAAAACAACCAAAACCATACCTTTAATTTATGGAAGCATCAAGCGGTTTCTTTTGTATGGGGATTATGACAGTGAGGTTTATGCTACAGGAGGAGAGGTAGAAATTGCACTGGTAAGTTTTTAAAAAAATAAATTACTACATTTAATTGTAATGCTACAGTATGTACCGGTATTATTTTTTGACAATCTGTTTAAATGCCTGTAGCAACTACATTACTCTGTAGTTTGCAGTGCCCTACAGTGTTTTGTCATCTCCTATGCAGCACAATTTTAAAGCCATAGCAAAATTTAAATATATCACCTCTATGCCAGAATCTAACTCGCAAGCAAGTTTGTTCGACAAGATATATTCCTCTTATGTCGATGCTGATTACTGCTTGTAAGGTCAGTCTTTGAGACATAGGGTCTTTTAAGCCCCCAGCCTGACATGGCTACACACATCTACTGACCTACCCATTTATTCCTGTGGCAGAGATTTCTTACCTGCTATGGTATAGAAATCAATGTCCTGTTTCTATACCATAGCAGGATCATTGAGTGCTAAAACCTGCAGGACAGACACACATTTCCCTCCAAAATGCAGCCTTTTGAGCCAAATTCAAAATTTATATTAATACTTTCCCTTTTTAGTTATTATTCATTGTACAATTAGCTGGAAAATTGAAAACCTTCAAGAACTGAAAACATGCAAGAAAAAAAGTTTTTTTTTATTTTAGAAATCAGTGATTGGCTTCCCCCCTTTAATCCGTTTTCTTCATAGATTGAGGTTAAATATATAATTCAGACCTCCCCAGCAACTCACGTTTTGTGGATATTTACCTGGCAGATGGGTTATAATAGCATCTGGAGCTTGCCTTATGCCATTCCATTATGTCTGCTAAAGCATTTTTACATTTTTCCGTACAGGAACCTAAGGCATTATATGATGACATAAGATGTGTCCCTATATCAAAGATGGACAGAAATGCAACAGTAAACATGATTAAGAAATATATAGAAGATGAAATGACGAAGTATGTAGTGGTATTAATGTCTTGATGCTTATTTAATTATAGTTTAAAAAAAAAAAAAATCCTTCCCTGTATTGCTATCAAGCATGCAAGCGATTTGAATTGGGTGCACACTTCTGTACGTATAAAATTGGTCAATGGTTGCACTTTAAATTATGTGGATGTGCCAAGTGCCATGTTTGATAAATTACTTGTAGGAGTAAGGCAGTATCAGTGATGCTACATAACCGTTAGAATAATATAATATTTATAAAACTCTACCCTGGAGTAGCTAAGTGCATTGATTTTTAATTTTGCTCTGCTTTCTGTCACACAAAACTGACTAAGAGTCTGCTATGTTTTATGTTTCACCAATGAGTTGGTCAAGCAGGCACTGAAAGAAAGATAGAACTTCTGTGTTAGCTCTTTGCAAACAAATTAATTGTCTCCTGTGCTCCCATTGTCTGGTTGCTCTATACAGGATATTATTGCTATATAGAGGGTTGTGCAATAAATCCTTTACTTAGGATTGCATGTGGCTGATGATGACCGTTTAAGCAACCTTTTTTATGAATGCTGTATGTTGAGTTACTGCAGATAAAAATGTAAATAATTTGTGCACTGTAAAAATTTGATCCTTTTAAAAAGCAAGTGCAGTTTTTCTTTTCTATTTGCTAACACAGGAATATATTTTACTAGGTTCCCTGACACATTGTCAGTCAGTTGGCCAGAAGGTGATGCATTGGCAGAGAATGATATTAAAGCTGCTGGATCACCCATAGGTAAATTATTTTAGTTGTCTAAAATTGTTCAGCTTTTCTGAAGGAAGAGGAAATGTATTTGATTACTTTTTATTGATTTTCGAAGTTGATCTTTACTCAATAAATAAATACTTTTGGTTTTATTTAACAAAAGGAGCAAATGAAAACTACTTGGTACAGGGATATAGGACTGGTAATTCCTACCTCCAAATGTTTCTGTGAGGAGTACCAGTCAAAAGAAAACTGATATTGCCAGTCTTCCTCCTGGCTTCAGTCCAGAACTAACCTGGCAAATTAAACTGTGTGCTGTAGCTCCTCAACAAACAATTATTGGGAGGAGGTAATAATCAATTCTAACTCCCTACACCAGGTACTTTCCATTTTTAAAAAGTTCATTTTTAGAGTATGGCTATCCTTTAATCTGCAGAAACCAATCACATGTTATCTAACTGCAGTAGAGCAGTAAAAAGCTACCATCCGATTGGATCCTGCAGATTATTTTACAGGCAAACCTTTGATCCTCTTGGTATATAAGCCCCATCAATGTCTACAAGCTGGTTGAATAAATCTTTACATTTAGACTGCATTGCATAGTATATGGCAATATACAACAGTACATTTACATAACTTTGCAAATTTTGTGAAAGGATTTATTTCTGATGTCTATTATGTGTACTTTCAGCTTTAAGGAGTATATTTACACCCAACAACCTTTTTCACCCCAAACCCCATATTTGCAATTTCTAATTTCTTCTCAGCACTTTGGAGTCCAGATTTCTTACTTTGTAGTTCTCCATTGTCTCAGACGCTCTTTTGTGATGTGCATGATTACTTTATGTGTAAGTTTTTGTAGGGGGTGAACATGCCTATTAGGCTTGGTTTACACAAATGTTTTGTGTTTATATAAATGCCAGGGGGGCAATTTAAACCAGTCTATCTAGTCCAGACTTTTATATACCTCCCTCTTGAACCCTACCTAACTGTTGATCTAGAGGAAGGCTAAAAAAAAATCCTTACTGACTCCAAATGACAACTGGATTAACCAGAACTACAGTATATGTATTAATACCAGTAATTCTCAACATTTTTATTGTTAGAATCTTATCAAGCTCATTTTTAAAGCTTTTCAATCAACTTGACATTATCACCTCTACTGGAAGACTGTTCCATAGTTTCACTGTAATGAAACCTTTCCTAATGTGTAGATGAAACTTCTTTTCTTCTAATTATTATTATTGTGGATAAATATAGCACCATCATCTTATGTAGTGCTTCACAATTACATGTATACATTCACATCAGGCCATGCCCCAAAGAGCTTACAATCTAAGCACATTTATTTGACACATAAAACCGATCAGTATGTCTTTATGATTGTGGAGGAAACCCACGCAAGCACGGGGAGAACATACAAACTCCTTGCAGATGTGCCCAAGGTTGGATTCGCTAACGTCACTACTCCAATGTAAACAACTTGTCTAATCTGCCTGCAGTCAAACCAATCCTTCCATTTCCAAGATGTCCCTTTTCTATATGGGATTCCAAAAGTGCACCGCATATTGCAAATAAGGCCTTACCAGTGCCTTGTAAAGAGGTAGAATAATATTTTTATCTATTCCCCTCTTTATACAAGGCAATATCTTGCTAGCTCTAGTCTTGGCATTGTTTGCTACATCGAGGTCTGTTATCTACCATTAGAGATTCACTTAGCACAGAGTTATTTATGGTGTAGGTGGCAAACCCCAAATTCATCACCTTACATTCATCAGCATTGAATCTCATCTGCCGCTTTGCTGCCCGTTTTGCAAGTACCCTGCTTCTGTTAAGCTCCCAGTATAATGCATAGGTAGCGTGCACATTTATACCTGCCCTTCCTGATGAAACTATAATTTAGTTTAAAGGGCATCTATAGTGAAAAAAACACATTGCCCCTTTGCAAAGTTAAATTCATGTACTCTGTGCTGCCTTAATCCTATATCTGTCACTGACTCTGTTTAACCACGGTGTCAGATCTATGTGCAGCATTCCCCCCTTCTCCCTCCCCTCTGTTACCTCCTCCATGTCTCAGCTCCGGCTAACCGACAAGCTTTTTATGTGCAGTAGGAGTTAAAAGTTCAACATCCTGAAAAACACACCCACGCACAGTGGCCAATAGAAAGTAAGCTGTCCTGGAGACACGGAAGAAGGAGATCAGTACAGTTTACGATCTCTCACTTTGTGACCCATCATCAATCAGTGAAAGCTATTAAGAAGGGGGGTCAAGTGCAGCCTTATATCTAACATCAAAGCTACCTTTCTCCCCCTGCTAATGCTGTTATCTCTATGTTTATTACAGAGCAGGGAGGGGGGATCAAGTCACAGGGATTTGATTGACAGTCCAAGTAGGAGTAGAGGAATGCAATCACGTATTCTTCAAACTGGTGTATCTCAGGACAGAGAGGGAATCTGAAAAAAGTGATGACACTCTGGGGGTTGTGGGGAATTATAGAACACATGGAAAGAAAGAAAGAAAAGTTCATTTTCCCACTATAGATGCCCTTTAAGTATATACAGTTTTTAGGATTTGCAGCAATTGTTTTCACAAAAAAAGTATATTTAATTAAATGTATTAATTTAAATTATACAATTACGTGGCACTCTTCATTATATTATAATAGCCTTTAAGTACAAGTTAAAGAAAATATACACTACCAAATTAAACTTATCTTCCTGTATCCCAAGTATTACAGCAGACATATGATTTGTTTAAATGCAGCCTAACCTTTTCTTAGTTTCCACATTTATTTCAAAATAAATAAAGGGGCAGACTACAGGTTCTCAAATCAGACTTGCACGTTATTTTAAGCAAATGTATAATATCCATTATTAAAATGTTCATTTTATAGACATGCTATTTAAAGGTATACTTCTGAGACAATGTTGCATAGTGTACAGTACAGTTTTTGGGGGTTGTTTGTATTCTACTGACGTTACATGGCTACAACAATGTTTGTCTTTTACATTTTGCATTTACAAACTAAACAGGAAGAGTAGAAACTTAATATTGGTCCTTTAATGCAAACTTTCAATAACAATTTAGTCAATGACTTTCAGGGCCTTTAAGGATTGAAATACTGAATAAGAAGGGAGAACCTATGCAGAAACTTCCTGGCACAAGCCATGGATCTACTAAGAAACTTCTTGTTGAACTGAAGGTGATCTTGAACTGTAAGTACCAAGGGTCCCATATTTGTTTGACAATTTTTTTAATTTCACAGCTGAAACCCTTGGAATCTGTTGTTAATTTTCTGGTTGGAAAATATACTGCAATTATCTGCTTCCTATATTCTGTATAGGAAACAACCCTGTTATGGGCCACACTTAAACTTATCAGCTCTATATACTAGGAGTAAATAAACCGATCATGACTGACAGAAATTTTCTGTTCAGACGATCGTCCTTTGCAAGTAGTTTGTTTAGAATCAGGGTCTATTGTGTACGCAACATACATACAGTGAAGGAGAAAAGTATTTGATCACCTGCTGATTTTGTACGTTCTCCCTCGGACAAAGAAATAACCAGTTTAAAATTGTAATAGTTTTATTGTAGCTGTGAGAGACAGAATATAGGCAAAAACCCAGTGCACAAAAGTCCGAGATTGATGTAGATTTTAATGCATGATTCCCTATCATCTAGTAAGATTTCAGACACCCAGGTGTCTTAACTGTATGATGGTAACAAACTTAGATTAGGAGAACCCTCTATAGCTAACCATACATGGGTCTTGTGGTTTTCCGAATGGTGGAAACAATTCTAAATCGAATTCACCCCACCTTGCGCCTGCCAATCTTCTGTAGGTTTCAGCTTGAAAACTACAAAAAGTAGGTTCCGGGAAGGTAGGGTCAGAGGAAAATTTTCCGTCTTAACCGGTAGTTTTTTTGATAGACCGATCAGTGATATCAGAAACAAGGAAAAATGTCTTTATATTCCAATCAATTCAATTGAACTTTCCAAACTGATTGGAATGTTTTTACCCCAATCTCACCTTGTTTCTGTACCTATAAAAGACATCTGTCCACAGAAGTAATCAATCAATTAGATTCCGAACTGACCACCATTGCTAAGACCAAAGAGCTGTCCAAAAATGTCAGAGACAAGATTGTAGGACTACACAGGGCTAGACTGGGCTACAAGAATATCGCCAAGCAGCTTGGTGAGAAGGTGAAAAACGCACAATAGTATTGTCAAATGGAGGAAATACAAATTGTCAATCTCTGTCGGTCTGGGGCTCCATGCAAGATCTCACCTCGTGGATAGCTATAATCAATTATCTCGGGGCAGCTGTAACCATAATCACCAAGAAAATAAACGGTAAACACTACGCTGTGAAGGACTGAAATCTTTGCAGTGTCTGCAAGGTCCCCCTGCTTAAGATACCACATGTAAAGACCGTCTGCAGTTTGCCAAGGAACATCTAAATGATCCAGAGAAGAAATGAGTAAAAGTGTTGTCAGATGAGACCAAGCTCTTTGACATTAACTAAATTTGCCAGGTTTAGAAGAATATTGTGTTTGGGGGATGGTGAATGTAAGTATTTTAGTGCTGGGGGTAGTCAAGCCAATTAAAATGCTTGCTTTATCATAGTTTTTCTATATGAAATCTAACAGTTTTTGTTTGTTTTTACCTCAGCTCCAAGTGGAGATAAAGAAATAATTTCCCATATTAGTCAGCATGGAGGGAAATGGCCCTACTGGTTTAAAAAAATGGGTAAATTTTACTTTTAAGTGCTTAGTGTTTTTTTATTTGTCCCACAGTTCATGTGTTCATGTGTTGTTTTCAATTGTACTCTTTTATAGAAAACATCACAAAGCTTGGACATTATACTTTAAAACTCCAAGTTGTTTTAAATGAAAGCAATGCTGAAATCTATTCTGGGAAACCTCTGCCATGTAAAAACATCACATTTCAAATGATCGGTAAGATACAAATACTTTCAATGGAATTAATCAAGAGACACTATTGCTTATTTGCTAAAATAAATAACAGAAATCTGCTAGTTTGAGTCAGATTTAATAAACTGCATGGGTATGCACTGAAAAATGTAAGATTGTGTTTTCTCTTGCATGTGCATACAGTACTTTAAACAAAGCCTTAGGGCACGGCCACACTGCGCCGAGAACGCAATCGCACGCGGTTATGTGTGCGATTCCGTTGCATTTGCACATGCGATTTCTTCTTTTGAGATACACATTAAAATGGTGATCCCATGCGATTGCATATCGCAAACGGAATCACAATCGCAGTGTTAGAAAAATGGTGAATCTGCATCAGATAGTCTAAATGGGTAAGATAAAATGAGAAAAATAAAAATAACAGAAAATTGGCATGTGCGTATTTATTTACCCCCATTGCTATGAAGGTCCTAAAAAGGCCTGGTGCAACCAATTACCTTATATAGGCACAATATTAGTGAAATGAAGTCCACCTATGTGCAATCGTAGTGTCAAATGATCTGTCTAAACGCACCTTTTCAGTGTTATCAAATTTTTTTAATTATGTATGTATGACCAGTTTTAGCATTGTTCAAAAACATGCTAAACACAATTTCAGGGCTAGGCCACACTAGCGCGTTTTTTGCGCACGCGTTTATCGCTCGTGGTTGCGCCCGTGATTTTTCGCTAAAATAAAAATCGCGGGAACACAAAAAACGCATGCGTTTCCATAACGCAAAATGGCGAAAACACAAAATGCACAAGAATCGCGCACACAATCACGTGCGATAACGCTCACGATTTTGTGCACGATTCCTGTGCGTTGCAGTGTGGCCTCAGCCTCAGTTTTTCTGCTTGATTGATAGTTGCTTGTGAAGGTTCTCATTCATCCAGGTCATGGTATATCTGTTGTATTCAATTAGATCAACTGGACTTGAAGTTTGGTTCTTGAAGACGTTTCGCTGGTCATCCGACTGGCTTTCTCAATTTGGAAGTGATTTGATTGATAGTTCTTTTCAGCTCTCCATGTGGCTTTAGTTATACTGCTTTTCCATGTTTTTACTGCTGTTTTGCCTTCTCTAGAAAGTAATGAAAGTTAAGAGCTACTGTATCTTGAATATCTGTTTTGATTTTGCCATAGTGCAAAGGGCAAAAAAAGGGGGGGAAATGTGCATTTCTGTGAAGTAACATAGTAACATAGTAATTAAGGTTGAATAAAGACATTCGTCCATCAAGTCCAACCTATTCCCTTTTTTTTTTTTTTTAACCCTACCTAACAGTTGATCCAGAGGAAGGCAAAAAAACCCAGCTAAAAAAGGGGGGAAAAAAATCCCTTCTTGACACCAACTGGTAATCGGAAAGATACCCCGGATCAACCAAAACCAAAAGCAATAAAAACAAGAAATCCCAATATTTTTTAGTTTTAGAAACTTATCCAGGCCTTTTTTAAAGTTATTCAATGAACTTGCCATTACCACATCTGCTGGAAGACAGTTCCACAGTTTCACCGTTCTCACTGTAAAGAAACCTCTCCTAACTTGAAGATGAAACTTCTTTTCTTCCAACCTTAAAGGATGTCCACGAGTCCTCTGATATGACCTATTAGTGAACAATGCACCAGAGAGTTCACTGTATGGGCCATTAATATATTTGTATAAGGTTATCATGTCCCCACGCAACCGCCGCTTCTCCAATGTAAACAGCCCTAACTTGTCTAATCTGCCTGCATATTCAAGCCCCTCCATTCCCCTTATTAATTTAGTTGCCCTTCTCTGAACTGCCTCAATTTCCAAGATGTCCCTTTTGTATATGGGATTCCAAAACTGCACCGCATATTCCAAATGTGGCCTTACCAGTGCCTTGTAAAGAGGGAGAATAATATTTTTCTCTCTTGATTCCATTCCCCTCTTTATACAAGACAATATCTTGCTAGCTCTAGCTGTTGCTACCTGGCATTGTTTGCTACAGCTAAGTCTGTTATCTACCAGAACCCCCAAATCTTTTTCCATTTCAGATGCACTTAACACAGAGTTATTTATGGTGTAGGTGGCACAGGGATTATTAAATCCCAAATGCATCACCTTACATTTATCAACATTGAATCTCATCTGCCATTCTGCTGCCCATTTTGATAATCTATCTAGGTCTGCTTGCAGCACTTGCACATCATTGGAAGTTTCCAAAGCTCTGCATAATTTAGTGTCATCAGCAAACACAGAGACCTTGCTCTCAATGCCCCCTTCTAAGTCATTTATAAACAGATTAAACAGAAGCGGCCCCAGTACAGAACCCTGAGGAACTCCGCTTAGAACTTTAGCCCACATAGATGTAGCTCCATTAACCACCACTCTCTGTTTGCGGTCCAATAACCAGTTCTCTATCCATGAACAAATGTTTTCTTCAAGGCCAACAGTCCTCAGTTTATACATTAGTCGCCTATGTGGCACAGTATCAAAGGCTTTTGCAAAATCCAAATATACCACATCCACAGCTGTGCCTGAATCTAACTTCTTACTCACTTCTTCATAAAAACCAATTAAATTTGTCTGGCATGATCTATTTCTCATAAATCCATGCTGACTACTACTAATAAGATGATCTCTGGAGACAAAGTCAAGGATATGATCCCTTAACAAAGTTTCCATCACCTTCCCTACCACTGATGTTAGGCTTACAGGTCTATAGTTACCAGGCTGTGAACGACTACCTTTTTTGAATATTGGTATTACATTGGCTTTTTTCCAATCCAGCGGCACATCCCCAGACAAAAGCGAATCTGAAAAGATGAGACACAGTGGTCTTGCTAGAACTGAACTAAGCTCTTTTAAAATCCTAGGATGCAATCCATCTGGTCCTGGCGCTTTATTGATATTAACTTTGTCTAATTGATTCCGTACCATATCCTCTGTTATCCAATGTGAAAACTCTTCATTTCCTCCCTGCACATTGTTACAATCCCTACTGTAAGGATTCTCAACAGTAAAAACCGATGTAAAAAAACGGTTTAGCAGATTAGCCTTTTCGGCATCCTCTACAACCACCTCAGCTCCATTATTTAATGGTCCCACATTCTCAGTCCTCATTTTTTTACCATTTATATACTTAAAAAACATCTTGGGGTTGGACTTGCTTTGTTCGGCAATCCGTATTTCATTTTCTATTTTAGCTAGTTTAATTGCTTTCTTGCACTCTTTATTACAACTTTTGAAGTCCCTGTAAGCCTGTTCTGTGCCTTCTGCTTTCAAAATTTTAAAAGCCCTTTTCTTTTTTTCCATTTCCCTTTTTACCTGAGCATTAAGCCATGCAGGAGTGGACCTAATTTTTTTACACTTGTTTCCTAAAGGTACCGATTTGGAAATGTTATAGTTTAATATCCCTTTAAAAGTGGTCCACATCTGCTCAGTATCTTTACCTAGAAACAGTTCCCCCCAGTCTATGAGCAGGAGCGATTCCTTTAAAAGCATAAAATTAGCTTTCCTAAAGTTGAAAAGTTTTTGTTAAGCCAGTGTACTTTAGTTTTCTGCAACCTATATTAAATGACACTATATCATGGTCACTATTCCCTAAGCTTCCCATTACCTTCATCTCCAAAATGAGCTCTGGGTTATTAGATATCACCAGATCCAACAACGCATTCTTTCTAGTAGGAACTTCTACCATCTGTGAAAGAAAATGCTCATATAGGAAATTTAAGAACTTTATACCTTTTATAGTTTATAGTTACATTAATAATAAAATGTAATTGTCACACAAATTCCTGTTGAAGGGCTCTGGGAAATAATTACATCATACAAATTTTAACTTACTTGTGCTTGGGTTCTTCATTCAGACAAGATTGTGTGGTTCTCATTAGAGATCTTTCCATGTTGATTTTAGTCTCTTATTGAATGCTTGATTGTCTTCGTAGTTCATGAATTCTAACTTTATTTTCACTTTTTGTTCCTAAATATCTATTTAATGCACTAGAAGGTACACCAGTTGGCTTTTCAGTGGGTGTTCTAGATCCTCCTCTCAGAGTTGGAATTCCCTTCAGCATACCAATAAACTTGCTGGATGAGTTTGGCCATTCTACTGCCCCCGTTTCCAACTTAAAACCAATTCTTGAAGCAAGGTAATATCCGTAATACTAATATATTAAACAATGTCTTAAAATGGACACCATATCTGTCTTACTGGCTCTTAAAGGGTATGTCCACCCTAAAAATAAATTTTTGATATATGATTGCCCCTGTCCCCCCAGCCCCAACCGCTATATTTATTCTTTTAGAAAGTGCCCCAAACTTTACTTACCTCCCCTCTTTCCTCCGCCGCGCTGCCAGCCCTCTGCTTGCGAGAAAATGCATGCAGAGGGGCGGGACCGGCAGTCGCGTCTGTGATTGGCTGAGAGGGAGGGGGAGAAGGGCTGCAGTACGCATGCCAAACTTCTCCAGGAGGCCAGGTAGGAGGCAGAGTCCTATATGGACTCTGCTATCCTCCTGGTGGGCAGTTTTGGGGACTTTGGGGGGGGACTACAGGAGAACCTTATGGAGCTGGGATGTGAGGTAAAGATTAAACTACACTACATGATGGGGCCAGTAGTTGGGGGATTATAGTTTTGAGGGTGGACATGCCCTTTAATGAATATTTAAGATCTGAGTTAAACGAATGAGGGCTCAGCCATATAAAGAGGATACATCAAATCCTTAAAGGGCATCTATACCGAAAAATAGGTTATTTTAAATTGACCATAACTGGAAACTATAATTTTTTTTGATCACACAGGAGCCAATTCTCAGAGATGTAGCACATCATGTTTTAGACCTTCTAAGTAGATCATCAGGATCACCTGATGAAACGTGTTTTGCTACATCTCCAGTAAATGTCACTGAAACACTGAAAATGGGCTCCTGTGGGATACTATATTTTGGTATTAATCTGATCCACAGAGTCAGATTATTTAATGATGTACATACCAATATCTGTAAAGAAGAATAAAACAATTTGTGCACTGTTTAACTATTTCACTATTTAAAAGAACTAACCACAGAATATATGTGGGTCAGTTATAGTTCTGTGTTTGCATTTAAATTTGGTAGTCCCTTTTGTGATAGTAAAATAGAAAGGTCAACCTAATAACTATCATGTAAAACCTAATCTCTGTCACTGGCATTATAACCTCCCAATGCTCCCAACTCTGGCCCGTTCATTTGGTGATTGAAATTGATCACAAAATGATTGTCCCAGACAGTTGTCAAAATTCCATGGGAACATCTGGAGGTATGTGTATAGCCATTATAAGGCTGACATTTTTACATATTTTACTTACTTGCCTTTAGGGCTCGTTTACACTAGGTCCATTTTTGTCCATTTCTGGGCGGAAACATAAGTTGCAGTACAATTTTTTTTTTTAATGTATCGGATTGACCTACTTTAATAAAGACACACTGCAGCACATATTTTGGTCTCAAAACAGAAAGGTTTTTAGCTAAAAGGGAAAAATGGACCCATCCAGACTGACCAAAATGGACAATAAACGCGTAATGTCTGTGTGTAGTGTGAACGAGTTCTTACAATAATTACAACCATGCCATCTTAGTTTGCTGCAGGGGACATGCACTCTATGCATACCGCCTTCATGCTGGTCCAATGACACAGTGCTCTGCATGTCAGTGGTATATGGGTCACTGCAACACAATGTATTTGTAATCAAAAAAAGTATTGAAATAAAGCTGCAAACAGAAAATCTAATCATAAGGGACAATAAAATAAGATTCAGAATTCATATGTGGTAAAATACAATTTTTTTTTTTTTTTTTTTTTTTTTTTAAAGTGATCTTACCATTCAGTATGAAGCTTTAAGTACAGAGTCAGGGCTGGCAATCAAAGGTGTGGTAGCTACAGGACCTTTAAACAATTGTCAAGGCAAGGTAAGCAAAATTTCTTAATTCTGCTATATAATATATAATTATATATCAATGTAATTCCATTACAGTAAGTCTTTATATGCATGGTTTAGCTGGATATCCTGCACTTTATACATTTCTTTGTTGACATATTAAAATAACTGGTGATCTCCTTAAGATGCATGTCCACCCTCCATTTTGACTTTCATGCATATGGTAAGGCATACCCTCCCACCCCCAATTGCAGGGGGCCGGACCGGCAGCTAATCACAGCCGCAGCTGCCAGCAATGGAGGAGACACTGGCAGCCGGGAGCTGTAAATACAGTTTCAGAAAGATTTTTTAACTTAGCTGTTAGCAGCGGGAGGGTTTGCCCTACAATCTGCATGAAGGTTTTAACGCTAGGGGAGATTTTTGCAGAGAGGGATCGGGAGGGAGGGGGATGAAAAGGCTCCTGTGCGCGTGTCACCTTCCCTCCCAGAGGAGAGAGAGCCACTACTCTGCACTTTCCTGGACTTAGGACATGGATTGCAGAAGAACCATAAGGAGCAGGATTATAAGGTAAGGATTTTTTTAAACTGTATAGTCGGGCTAGTATGGGGTTAAAATTTAGTTTGGGGGGTGGACATGCCCTTAAAAAATAACAGTATGTCTGCTGTTCAAGAATAAAATGAATCATTTGGTTAAAAATTAATGCTAGTGACTCTTCAAATGAATTTTATTTGATAATGTCTTGGAATTGAAACTAAATAACTTTATTGTTTAAACAATATTTGGGTTACATTTCATAGAGGTGCTCAGCACTGGGGCCTTTTAATTTAATGTGTGACCTGGAAAGGAGAAATGCCCAGAATCCTACCTTGTCACAGGAGGGTATAAGGTGCCAGTCCTGGGTACCTTTTTATACAGTTTTTTTGGTTTGTTTTTGTTTTTTTAACCCTTAAGTTAAAATCACAAATGTAATTGTGATTAACACGTTTGTTTTAACAGAATTTCACTCTGAAAGTAACTCTGCCAGGTTTAAAGCAAGACTCACAGCCTCTCAAGATAAGATTATTACCTGGTATGGTAATCTAAATGTTGGGTATACTTTTTACTTGTTTTATTATGTTAAAAGAACTGATCGTTTATATGAACAACCTTCCACTTTGTCCTTCAATATCCAACTCCTGATGATAAGTGTAATTCCTCTTTTGTCATTATCATTTACACTTTCTGCTGGTGACTTGTTCTTTGCTTGCAGTTTAAGTCAGCACATACAATATATTAAGTAAAATGGTATGCTTTTAAAGAATATGGTTTGTTGCATGTACTGGAAAACACTGAGCCACAGTCTTAATTATTTGTTTTTGAATTTGTGGTATCTGTCTATAGGTTTAAAGGGTAACTAAACTCTTGTGAAAGCATTCTTCTTTAAAACACATGGGCAGTTTAAGCTGAATTCTTTATAAGGCTGGCATCTTACTGTCCATGTAACCTTCACAGCCATGTGAACATATACACCTATTGGCCATGCCTCTTTTCCCCAGCATTCGTTTCTGCTTTTGTCAGATCATTTTGTAATTTTTTCATTGTGATGAAAACCTTGCAAATTATTTTGAATCAAAAAATTACAACCAACTTTAGTTAGTTTTATGGATATATATATATTTTTAATTTCTTTCTTTCTTCAAAAAAAGCATTGTCACAATGTTTGGCTTTCAGACAACATTGTGCCAATAGGGCGCATTCACAAACATAAACTTCTCCCTTTGCTACATTTGCCTACTAGAAGCTGAAACTTCCAAAAGGAAAGCAAATAATACTAAATACATTTAGAATCTTTATCTTTTGCTAGAAATAGAAGCAAAAAAAAAAAGTTTGTGAAAATCAGCTGACCTTTTTCATTGTTGGGAAGGCTGTCCACAACGCATGCTGGCTGGAAAATAACCAGCAGCTTTGAAAATCCTATTGGGGACTTCTATATTTGTGTGACAACATCTGTATAGATTATACTCTGTGCATAGAGACAGTTAATACTGGTGTCAGAGATATTGCCAATAGGTGCTCATGCTCACAAGACCTTTTGAAGACCACATTGGCTGTGAGTTGTACTTGAAACAACATGGAAGCCTTAGTTACAGAATATACTTCTTACATTTACTGTACATATAAATGCAACTTACTAGAGAACTATCTTACAATGTGTAGGTGTTCTAGGGGGGAAAAGTGATGGGCGGATAACTGGGGTTTCCAATGTTACCTGTGATAATGCTGGGATAAGTACAGATATTATAATAATGAATAACACATTAATAAAGACCTGGCATTAAAGGCCTATGGCCTAGTGATAAAGGCCTGTAGTTTCAAAGACACAAGCAGGGCACATCTGGCCATTAGCAGCAGCGCTGTTTGTGAGGTCCATTGGATAATTATAGAATTTTGAGATCATATTGCCTATATTAGTAAAATCACAGCTCAGTGTACTAGGGTTTGTTACATGCAAATACTGTATGTCACTTGTCTTTTCACTTGCTCTTTTTCCTAAAAAATGATCTACCCAATTTGACCTCTGAGTGATATTCCAGAGGGGTAAAAACCGAGGGTACCCCTTTCATATTTTTTGGGGGGAGATATAAGATCTTTATCAGGAAAAGTGCAAAGACAAGTGAAATAAAGTATTTGCATGTAACAAGCCCTATTACAGTGGGCTGTAATTTTACTTCTATAAACAATACGACATCACAATTCTATAATTATCCAATGGACCTCACAACTGCACAGCTGCCAAATTGCCAGATATGTCCTGTTTGTGTCTTTGTGGTTTACCTCAAACGTGAGTGGCGCATGATAGACACCTGGTATTTTTTATTCTTTTCCTAAAACGTATCATTGGGACCTTTCCAACATACACCATTTGTCTCTAGATAAATCTCCAGGGACACCCCTCCCTTGTGGTATATTCTCATCACGGTTTGTGCCCAAAAAATTTAACTTGTAGTTTTATTATTGCTCATTGACATTAAAGGCCTTTATCCTTAGGCCTTTATTATTGTGTTATTAATTATTAAAATTTCTGTACTTAAAGGGCATGTCCACCCCCAAAACTATAATCCCCCCAACTACTGGCCCCACCATGTAGTGTAGTTTAATCCTTACCTCACATCCCAACTCCATCTGGTTCTCCTGTAGTCCCCCCCCAAAGTTCCAAAAACTGACCACCAGGAGGCTAGCAGGTCCATATAGGACACTGCCTGCTACCTGGCCTCCCGGAGATTCCTGCCATGCGTGCTGCAGCCCTTCTCCCCCCTCCCTCTCCCTCCCGTTCTGCTATCCCTCCCCCTAGCGTTAATCCCCTTCTGCTATCCCTTCCCCCTTTAACACAGCCTTCCCCCATGTCCCCCATCCCCAACCGCATACTTTTTATTTTTAGAAAGCTCCCCAATGTTTTACTTACCTCTCCGCTTTCCTACGCGTAAGTGAGCTGCCGCGTCCGTGATTGGCTGCCGCTCAGCCAATCAGACGCGGCTGCCGGTCCCGCCCCTCAGCTTGCATTTCCTCGCAAGCAGAGGGCCGGGAGCGCAGCGAAGGAAAGAGGGGAGGTAAGTAGAGTTTGGGGGGGCTTTCTGAAATTAAAAATTACGCGGTTGGGGCTGGGGGACCAGGGGGAACAACATATTAAATTTTAGGGTGGACATAGCCTTTAAGCCAGCATTATCACAGGTAACATGGGGACCCCAGGTATCAAAAGCTTTCATGTAAGGATTTAAAAATTTTAGTTCTTCTTTTAGTGAAATAAAGTGACTTATTCTGCAGCTAGTTTGTGGTAAGAAGCTTTTTACGGTCATGTCCACCCCCCCACAAAATGTTATACTTTCCTTTCCCTCTGACCTTGTAATTCTTGCTCACCCCCCTGCATTCTTAGAACTGAAATTTAGCTGGCACTCTTCTGTCATTCTTCTCGGTTCTCCTTCTTCCCATTGCATCAATCAGTCATGACTGTAATGGGTGCAGTCACAGCCAATAAATGGCTGCTGCTGATGACGACTAGGCTGCCTCCCATAAAGCTTTAAGAGGAGATGGAGACAACCGGTATAGGGGGTAACAGGGTGACTATCTGACTTTAGGAGTGCTGTGGAGGAAAGTATTGCGAGTTCTGGGTTTTCGGGTGTGGCAAAGGTAAGCATAACATTTTGTAGGAGGGCTGGACAAAAAAACTGCACTTAAATATAGACTTTGAGAACATGGGGGGAAAATTGTGTATACGTATTAAAAATAGTTGCTTTCTACCAACTTTCATAGGTCCTCCAAAGAGTATAAAAGTAGACCCAGATAATGTTGAAATAGAGAATGGTTCCCCTGTTTCTTTCCACATTGAAATCTTAGATGAAGCAGGAAATGTGACAACTCAACCAAAATTAGTTGCTCAGTGCAAGGTGAGATTACTTTTAGTGTGATAATCATAAAAATCATATAATCACTGGAGTTGTAAAGTTGAAATTAAGCTTATGACTGTTGGTTTCATGTATATTCATTACTAAAGAAAAAATGAATTAGCAGCTCAACACTGGTCTTCTTGTAGGTTCCCTTCCTCTTTCTTTGGCGCCAGAGAGCATACCTGAATTCATTAGAGACAGGAGGGTCAGAAGCTTTACAAGTGGCTTTTTTAACAATTCACTGGGGCTTTTATCTAGGTGGGGCTGTCTGGGGACTATAGTTGCACTTTAAACAAAATATATAAATAATAAAAATTACTATGGTAACACATCTGCAAAAAACAACTGGACTTCTGTTAAAGGGCAACTGTGGTCTCAAAACAAGTAAGGTTTAAATGAATTCCTGCAGTATTTCTTTTAAAACGAGCCAACAATCACATCCTCTGGCTGAAGCCTGTGAGACATTACATTGGGGTGAATGTTCAAACTTCCTGCTTCACGTAGGTTGAGTGACATCCACTAACCTCTGCCCCGCCCGTCCGCTCCGGGGGAGAAGCATGCTCAGTTAAGACTTAATTCTGGGAAAATCAGGAAGTACTTGGGGGGGGGAATGAGTTGAGAAGGCTGGTCACATGACTACAAGCTAGTTACATGGCTGAAAACAGGAAGTGTTCAAGCAGGAAGTAATATTGCTGAAACTTTCCAGCAATAGCTTCTCACAAAGTTTATCTAGAGATGTGATTTAGGTTTTATTTTGAAGGTATGATGGAAGGCATTTTATATAATCCTTAGGAGGTTGGAAGTATTGAAGACCACAATTACCCTTTAAAGCACAATAACTATTCCTTGTTGTTGCCATACAAATAAAATTACAAAGTGGATATCAGAGTTCAAATCAATATATAAATAAAATCCCAAATTATGTGATTGTGTGTGTTACTGCAGTTCCTATGGACTCACCATTAGAGGGAGATGGTAAGATTGTCTCTGCAGTTCCTATTGACTCGCCACTAGAGTGAGAAATACAGGAAAGAAGCAAGGCAAAACACAGCGATTACACAGGTTGCTTGGGACGGGGGGCTGGATTTAGGACAGGGGGGGGGGGGCTGTATTTGGGACAGAGGCAGACATCCCACCCTGCCCTTTCCAACTTCCGGGCAGGGTGGGAAAGGGTGTGACATCATGTGGGGGCAGGGCATGTTACGGAGGCGGGACTAGCCTTCTAGGGGTGTTGGGAGGCGGGGTTAGGGAGGAGTTATGGACGCTTCCCGGGAGTGGTCCTCAAAAGGCTAGAGTCTCCCTTCAGTTGCGGGAGTCTGGGATGGTCTTGCTGGAGTGTGGGAGACCACCCCAGAATGAGGGAGACTCCCGGACAATCTGGGATACCTGCAGAGGGGGTGACCCTGGATTTGAGATGGGGGGGCTGGATTTGGGATGGAGGGATGGATTTGGGACAGGGGGACCCTGGGTTTTGTTCAGAGGGGGGGATTTGGGAAAGAGGGGATGACCCTGGATTTTGGAATGGGGGGCTGGATTTGGACAGAGGGGGGACCCTGGATTTGGGACAGAGGGGGGACCCTGGATTTGGGACAAGGGGGGGACCCTGGATCTGGGACAGAGGGGGGACCCTGGATTTGGGACAGAGGGGGACCCTGGATTTGGGACAGGGGGGACCCTGGATTTGGGACAGAGGGGGGACCCTGGATTTGGGACAGAGGGGGACCCTGGATTTGGGACAGAGGGGGGACCCTGGATTTGGGACAGAGGGGACCCTGGATTTGGGACAGAGGGGACCCTGGATTTGGGACGGAGGAGGTGGTGGATTTGCGACGGAGGGGATGACCCTGGATTTGTGATGGCGGGCTGGACTTGGAACAGAGGGGGGGCTCGATTTGGGACAGAGGAGGGACCCTGGATTTTGGGACAGAGGGGGGACCCTGGATTTTTGGGACAGAGGGGGGAACCTGGATTTGGGACACTAAAGGCTCTGGCCATCGGATATGGGGGAGGGGGGCTAGCCTATGGCCTTTGGACAGTAAGGGGGCACTCTGGGCTATTAGCGCTCGTTATTGTAAGGGGCTTAATGTCTAGTAGAGAAATAAGTAGCTTTCTGTATTTACCAAGTTACATTGCTTTTCATATTTTAGCACTTGCTAAAAATGTCTAAATGCCTTTTTCATTTTTTTTATGTGTTAAAATATTTTTTCTTACAAAGTTTACAGGAGCACCAAATCTTCCAACCTATTCTCTGGATTGTAGCAATTCTGGGACTGGCATATTATCTGGCCATGTGATAAAAATTGAAAACATAAATAAGATGCATTTGTTGAAGGCAAAAATTGAAATACCTGTAAGTATATTTACATTCTATATGTAACCCCTCCTTTAAAAAGTGAGTTTGTTCTTAATTTGTGTGATTAAAGTCTTACAAAAAGAAATGATGAAGCTGGATAGTGACTAATTTTCTAAGAAAAAAACATGAATAAAACTGAAATACAATCACTTTTTTTTATAATTAAATAGCGCTGACAACCACATGTTTAAAGTGCTTAAATATAATGCATTGCTCTATCTATAAAAGATCTGCTATAAGTACTTTAACATATATCTGTTAATAACAGCTGGTCTTTTACACACCGTATTTACCAATGCGCAAATTAGTTTCTGCCTTCAACTGTTTAGTCCTTAATAAAGTTTTCTGTTGCTTCACCAGTAAGAAGGTCCTTTTGTGTACTAAATAAATCCTTTTCGACAGACTTTATTTTATGTGCTTCTGTTCTCAACAGTGCAACTATACCAGAGGGCTGTCTATTATGTTAAATTTGGATCACTGTTAACATGGGTGTGTGTATATGGAAAAGCAGCTATACATGCCCAAATATAATTGTATGAAACTAGCTTATGTAATATGTTGGTTTTAGTACAAAAGTTAACAGAGACATCCTGTAGAAAGATAAACACCCATCAATAACACAAATTGCAGGCTAAAAATTCAGAACTCTAGTTTCACAGTGCTAAGTTAATAGCGGATTGTAAATTTGTTGGAAATTATTGTAAGGATGATAGCCAGGGAACAAGCACTTCTGTAAGGTTGGCTTTGCTAAAATGCTATAATTCTATTCAAGGGACATCCAAAGATCAATGTTTGACTTGTGCTCTTTTATAGACTTGTAGAGATGTTCAAACTGTGGAAAGGACTGTAAAAGTACAACCTAGCAGTCGTGTAGCAAAACTTCACATCTTGAGTATGGATGGGGAAAAGGCTTTTCAGATTAAACACCAAGAGGAGATTGAATGGATTGCTGGTGACACCATGCAAAATCTTATCTTTAAAATGTATGATGAAGGAGACAGAAACATTATCATACTGAAGATGTAGCCGAAAAGTCAAGGTATACAAGTATACATTACTAATATTACATTCCTAAAATGTGTGTTGCTAAAACTAGTAGTAGAGAATTGTACCATGTTAGCCATTGATGAAAGTGAAGACATCTTGGATAAAAAATACCGTAATACTCGAGTATAAGCCGAGGTTTTTAGGTTTTAAAATAAACCTAAAAACCTTACCTCGGCTTATACTCGAGTCAAGGTCCACGAAGATGCACTCCAGGATGATCGCAGTCTCCTTACTGCCAAATCCGGCTGCCGCACGCTAGGTACGTCCTGTGGGTTTGCGGCTGATGTCACTATCGGCGCCAGGCTGTGAGAGGCGCCGAGTAGTGATGTCAGCCGGCAAATCCACAGGACTTATCCAGCGTGCGGCAGCCGGATTTGGCCATAAGGAGACGGCGATCATCCTGGAGTGCAGCTTCGGGGTAAGGACCAACTGGGGGGACTCTCAGGGGAGGGAAGGGGGATTTCACTACATGCACTCACATGAGTAGTGCAGCTTTGGGGTAAGACCAACTGGGGGGACTCTCAGGGGAGGGAGGGAAGGGGGATGTCACTACATGCACTCACATGAGTAGTGCAGCTTGGGGTAAGACCAACTGGGGGGACTCTCAGGGAGGGAGGAGAGGGAAGGAGGGAAGGGGGATGTCACTACATGCACTCACATGAGTAGTGCAGCTTCGGGTAAGGACCAACTGGGGGGACTCTCAGGGGAGGGAGGGAAGGGGGCTATATAGGAATGTCATGTTAAAGGGCAACTTAAGACTCAAACAATACTGAAGGCAGTAGTGGTCATAGTTCCTAACCTCGGCTTATACTCGAGTCAATCAATTTCCCTACTTTTTTTAAGTAAAAAGGGTACCTCGGCTTATACTCGGGTCGGCTTATACTCGAGTATATACGGTACCTTATATTGGCCTAACTAATACTGAATTGAAAATGCAAGCTTTCAAAGCACTTAAGCCAGGTACACACAGTACCGATGAAGCCCCGATACTGTTGGATCCGACATTATCTGGGCTTTATCGGCACTGTGTGTGGCTTAATTTTTTTTTATTATTAAATATGCCTGTGCCCACCTAATGTTATAATAATAACCACTCTCATGTAAAATGTAATGCAATATCAGTGCTTCATAATGTTTTTTTAATAGAAAGTAAAACGAAATTGGCTAATTTGCATTATTAAAAAAAAATTCAAAATTCTTTTAAAAGAACACTATATTTAAAATAATGAGCTTTTGTGAAATACATTAATATTGTTGTACATTTACCTGCTGGCCAGCATTCCTTTTGTAAACTTTCTGCAGCTGTCTTTGCTCCTGCTTTTCAGCTGTGTTTGGTGGCAGCCTGAATGACGACTAGTGTAGCAAATTGACAAGATGATTGCTTGACACAGTTTCAACAAGTACCGTGTATACTCGAGTATAAACCGACCCGAGTATAAACCGAGGTACCCAATTTCAGCTAAAAATCCTAATAAAGTTATTGACCTGAGTATAAACCGAGGGTAGAAACTTGGCATTCAAGATGTTTGGAAACTACAACTCCCAGCTAATAAAGCATGCTGGGAGTTGTAGTTCCCAAACATCTTGAATGCCCCCTCCCCCTCGTTTCAGTTTGTACCTGTGGCTCTTCTCCCTGTGGACTCCTTTGGACTCTTCTCCCTGTGGACCTTCTTCCCTGTGGACTCTTCTCCTGTGGACGACTCTTTCTCCCTGTGGACTCTTCTCCTGTGGACGACTCTTCTCCCTGTGGGCTCTTCCTCCATCCAAGGGCTTCCTGGCAGGTACGGTATCGGCATTCCGGCAGCCGCGCGCCCATTCCTGTACCGGCGCGCCGGCTGACGTCACTGCCCGGCGCCGGGCAGTGACGTCAGGCCGGCGCGCCAGTGCAGAAAAAGATCGAGTGGCTGCCGGAATGCCCAGGTAAGCGGTTGACTCGAGTATAAACCGAGTCCGAGTTTTCAGGCTGATTTTTCAGCCTGAAAAACTCGGTTTATACTCGAGTATATACGGTATATGCAATAAAATATTGTCAGCACAAAACATTATTTTTGTAATTTAATCTTTCAGTCCCAAGAGAGTCTGCAAAGTGAAGGAAGAGGGGGTAGTTTTATTATTTTCATTGTGTTTTCCCTACTTTCCTGCCAAGTGACTGCATACACAAGCTCTTTTATTGAGCCTGAGAGGTTATGTTTTACTTGTTTTGGGGTATAGCAGAAGTTGATGTCCTCTAACCAGACAGCCGGGCGAAAAACACATTCTTATTCTTTGTTTTGTTGCAATTACTTAGGTTAACTGGACACCAAAGGTTCATAAAGAAAATTTAATTAAAGGATTATTACCTGATGTTGAAGTTTCAACTTCAGTAAAGGATGTTCGATATTGCCAAGTTTCTTATCATGATGATCATGTGTCTTTGGAAAGTGCCTTCACAGTGAAGTATGTGTGTGTTTGATTGCAAAACACATTGTAAAATTACAAATACAGTAATTATATTATGTTCAGTTTTAGCTGCCATGCATTATCAGTAACCCTGCTTTAATGTCTGCACCAAATGCCTTGTGAATTAAAACTCTCTCTCATAAATGTAGCAAAGACAATTTTATATTGTAAAAGCTTTTGAATCACCTGATCAAAGCCTTTCTTGGGTAGACTGTATCAAACACTTTCTTGGGTTCATTGTACGAAAACCTTTCTTGGCTACGCTACCAAAGCCTGTCTTGGTCACACTGTATCAAAGCATGTCTTGGTTACAATGTATTAAAGCCGTTCTCAGTACACTATATCAAAGCCGTTCTCAAGTATACTATATCAAAGCCGTTCTCAAGTATACTGTATCAAAGTCGATCTTGGATACACTGTGTCATAGCCTTTCATCTGTACACTGTATCAAAGCCGTTCTCGGGTACACTGTATCAAAGGCTCTCTTGGGTACATTGTATCAAAGGCTCCCTTGGGTACATTGTATCAAAGGCTCCCTTGGGTACACAGTTTTGCCTTTCGCAGGTACCCTGCATCAAACACGTTCTCTGGTTCAATACATCAAAGCCGTTCTCGAGTACATTGCATCAAAGCCTTACTAGGGTACTCAAAACTATAAAATGGTAAGGAATATAATGTCATTGCAGAAAGATCTGATCTTTAAAATTATTGGTCTTGCCCATCTTAGTGAAGGGAATATGTTATATAGAGTATATCCTGGCATATAGGTAGAGCATCTCCAAAAGCGCAGTACTCCGTTTGATAAGTGCTAGTAAACCGAGATATACTTTTCGGTCTTTGCTGCATCTTATCAGCAGCTCCCAGATTATTCTGGTTATACATTGCAGTCAATTACTGGAGGATTCTATTCTGAACTCTGTGAAAGCTCAATGAGGGTGCAAAAAAACTCTGAGCTTTCCCAGCACTCAGAAGAGTAAGGGCGGGAGCGAAATGGACTGCTTACTAGCACTTATTAAACTTGTATTGTGTTTTTGGTTTTAGGTGGTGCTCTACCTATATGCCAATTTTCATTTTAGAGGTAGACATGACCGTTAATGGTTAATTAGAATTCTATTATTTTAGGATTATGCAAAATAGCATTGTGCACACATTTCATTTGCAATATTATGCAGAAAATGTTAATATCTTTTTACACATTTTTGTTTCAGACCTCTTGCAGATGAACTAAAACATCTAAAGTGCAAGCTCAATGGAACCAACAGTGTTCAAATGGGTCAGGAATTGAAAAGTGAAATTGGTAACTACTTAAAGGAAAACTATTGTTTATTTAAAAAACAGTTAAACTGAAAAGTACTTGGGACAGGGATATAGGATTGGTAATTCCTAACTTTCAATATTGTTTCTGTGAGGAGCACAGTCTTTCTCCTGGATTCAGCACTATCTTTAATACAGGAATAGTCCAGGACTAACCTGGCAAATAAAAACTGTTGGTGCTGTAGCTCCTCCACAAAATGATATTGCGAGGTAGGAATAATCAATCCAACCTCCCTGTCCTAGGTATTTTCCATTTTTAAACAGTTAATTAAAGGATAGATATCCTTTAATTAATTAAACACAGTTTCAATTTAACCGACAATTCTTCAGAATAATGTGTGCACTAATGTAGCTTTAAGGAAACACTCTATCTGAAGTGACTCAAATGACAAAGGGTCCATGCACACTTCTGATATCACAGACAAGGCATAACAAGTGAGATATGCCAGCGCTAAACAGGTGTTTTGACCGATAGTCGCGCTTGTGTATACGCTCACCTCGGTGTCGATCATTGATCCACCACGGCGGATTAACGAACGCCTCCCAAGCTAATGCATACACACGTACGTTTTTTTTCCGAAACGGCCATTCATCATGCTTTTGCTCCTGCTCGGGTGTTGTGCCTCATCCGTGCTTTGGACATGTGTATGAGGCTTAAAGGACATGTAAACTGTGCCAATCGTATTTTAACTAATCGCAAGGTAATTAGGATTTAATACCACCAATCTTAAATCTGCTTTTTTTTTCTTCTCTGACCTTTCTATCCCTTATTTTTTTTAGCTCTGGGAGTTTTACTTTTTAAAGAGGGTGGGGCACAGCTAGTCAGTGAAGAATTGTCAATCACCCAGACCCACCCCCTGGCACATTACATGTAGAAACTATCCATTCTCTGTCACTGCATGGCTAATTGATTCAGCATTAAGATCAGGAAAGGGAATAAGCATTATCTGTTAGGGCTAGGCCTCACTAGTCTATTTTGGTGTGAGCTGCTTTGGCGCACACCAAAATATCTCTGCTGCGTTGCCGACCCTTTTCGCATTGCATTCAATCACCCATTACCTCCGCTGCCCTACGCTGTTCTGCAGACCCTTTTCACAGCGCATGCAATCACCATTTTGGTGCACATCGCATGCACTGTGAAAGGTACATCAAAGCAGGTAGCGCGCATGAATCATGCGGCGCTGCGATTTCACTGCGTTGCACGATACCTGCATGCTTCCTAGTGGGGCCTTGCCCTTACTCTGTGCTGTTTCTGTGCAGATAAACCCAATCCTGCAGTTAGCAGCTGTCTGTGTTACTAAAGTCCCAATGTAGCACTGTACCTAAAGAAATCAATTACAAAGTTGTCGTCCGCACACACACACACCTTCAAACTCCTACAGCTAAAAGAAAATCTTACTTGGTTCAAGCAGTTATTACAGCTCCCAATGCTGCTTATCTTCCTATAGCAAAGCAGTTTTACTTTCACTATAACATAAAATCGCTGGGTGAATGCTATTAGTTGTAGATGGTACAGATCATCTCCACTGCACATGCTCCACACTCTAGGTTTGCCTCAGTTTTGGGAGGGGGTGGATTCATAGAGAGGAGACATGCATACTAACTAGGAGTAAGCTAAACAGGACATGAGGAGATCTAGTGACAGGGAGCACTGAGAGCAAAAAGGGAGACCAACCATTATTAAAGCCTTATACATTTTGGTATTCTTTTTCCAGTATTGATGCTAACAGACCAATTTGGAAACCAGATACGGTCATTGAATTCTTCTTGTACACATTCCCTCGGTGTTTCAGGAAACAATCTTGACAAAAGCAATTTAAAAATAACTTTTCAGGTTCGTATTCACTTTTTTCCCAGTGATTTAATTATTTTATCATGTATTAAAACGACATTATTTCTCCCTCTGAGAAATTGTTATAAACTTTTCGGTGTTTTAGACGATAGCAGAATTCCTTAAAGGGCATGTATTGCTTAAAAGGCATGTCCACCTCTTTTTTTTAACATTTTGCTGTATTGTAGGGCTCCCTCTCCCACCCCCAACCACTATATTAGGTTGTCAAAAATCTAACCTGATCTGTACTTACACTGCCTTGTTCCACTGGCATTCAGACACGGGTCTCTGCTTGCATGAAACTGCAAGCAGGGGACCGGACCGGCAGCTGTGTCCGTGATTGGCTGAGAGGTAGCCAATCACTGAATCGGCTTCCGGCTGTACAGAATGTTGGTGGAACAAGTACAGATCGGCTTAGTTTTTTGACAAGCTAATATAGCGGTTGGAGGTGGGAGCCCTACACTACAGCAAATGGAATTAACACTAGGGGAGCAGAGAACCTAACAAGGTTTGGAAAGGAAGGGAAGGGGGGGCCGCACTGAGCAAGCCAGAAACCCCTCAGAGGCGGAAACATTTTCCTACCTTGCAGGCTCCTGGTGTTCACTTTCTACAGTTTCTGACAAATGTATTGTCGCCTGTGTATTTTGCAACTCCTGCTATTAACCTGATTTTTAATTGATCAATTGGTGTTAGAAATATCTCATATGAAAAGCTAAAGCCCTCCCAAATAATATTAAATGTACTGGTAAAAAATAGTTTCACTGAAAAAAGATTTAGCATTTAATCAAGACAGAAAGGTCAAAATGTTGCAAGACAAAAGTGTAGTCGCCTATACAGAAAATGATCTACTTTACAGCCAATCCAAAAATATATCTGCAAATTAAGTAGTGGTGCTGTGAGATCCAAATTTAATATCTTGTATGACTTCCATGAGCTTGAAGGACAGAATCCATGCGGTCTGGCAAGGATTCATACAATTTATTGATGAAATCATCTGGTATAGCCAAGAGAACAGTCTTGCATGCCTCCCAGAGTTCATCCATATTCTTTGGTTTCATCTTCCATGCTTCCTCTTTCATCCTACCCCACATATGCTCAATGATGTTCATGTCAGGTGACTGGGCTGGCCAATCCTGGAGCATCTTGATCTTCTTCGACTTAAGGAACTTTGATGTGAAGATGGAAGTTTGCGAAGGAGCATCATCCTGCTGCAGAATTTGGCCTTTGTTATGGTTGGGAATATATGAGGTAGCTAAGATTTCTTGGTATTTTACACTATTGATGTTATCTTCCACCCTTTAGATCCCTCACACACACCCATACTGGATGTAACCCCAGACCATGATTTTGCCTCCACCAAACTTCACTGTTTTCTGGGTAAATCTCGTCTCCATGCGGGTTCCAGTAGGTCTCCTGCAATATTTGCGGCGACTGTGGTGTAATTCAACAGAAGATTCATCTGAAAATTCCACCTTTTGCCACTTTTCCAGCATCCATCCTTTTACCAGGCTGTGGGACTTGGCAAATGCCACACGGTTTTTCAATTGTCTTTTGTTTAGTGCTGGCTAAATGGAAGCAATTTCGAGACAGAATCCGACAAACTGTTCTGGTTGACACAGGGATTTCAGGTGACCAGGTCTTGGAGCTCTGCTGCAGTTGAAAATGGGCTTGCCTTGGATTTTTGAGCCAACAAACGGTCCTCTCGAGGAGTTGTCTTGCGGGGTCTGACTGATAATAGCCACAAAAGAGAGTGCCTGGGCCCGACAACCAAGTTTCTTGTCAAACTTCTCCGGTCTCCTCAAATCTTTCTTTATCCTCTGAACTTGCCGGTGAGAGACATTGAAGGTGTCCGCCACATCAGCAGTGGATTTGGTCTTCAGCCTCTTGATAATCAACACTTTAGTCTCGGGGTGAATCTTAGGCATGTTTGCAGAGGTTTATTTGCAGTTGACGTGACGGTTAAGTGTACGGGGGTTCTTTTTATACACACCTGACACATAATTGATCCATTATTAGTCACAGGTGAAGCCCATATGACAAGGCGACAACACTTATGTCTTCGCAAAAATTTACTCAATGGGCTTTACCAAGCTGTGAATATTAGAATACTTTTGTTAGTTTCGTTTTGCATTGAAACATTATTATAAAAGCTGCATCTTGAAACAAAATCTGCATTAGAATTATTGTTAAGCGGCATTTCAGGTCTATTTGTACACAAGCGACAAGACTTTTGTCAGAAACTGTAGAACTTTGGGCTGACATTACAGGAGAACCATTTGGAACAGAGAGATAAGGGAAGGGAAATTGTAGTTTTGGGGGTGGACATGCCCTTTAATTGTACTACTTAGAAAGAAAGGCTACTCTAGAAAGCACATTTGTGTTCCTCTTTATTAAACTGTTATTCTTTGTGGATTCTTTCCACTTTCATGGAAACATAACAGTAAAATTAGATTGTCTTGTTAACATGATATGTCGAAATCGTAGATCTAACTTTGTTCTCTGTTGTTTCTCTGAAGTGATGCATTGGTGCTTCAAGGGCACTTTTCAGATTTATTAGCTATTGGATCAGACCCGTGGGGACTCTGTGTGATTTTGAAAGTTGCATTATTCAAACATCCCTTTTTTAGCTAAGCAAGGGGGCTAACTTTACCTTGTTACTAGAGGTGGACTAGAACTCGAACTCAAGTTTGAGCCGAATTATTCGAGTTCGAACGGATTCGGACTTCTCAAACTATCCCGGACCCGGATTTCTCAGACTTTCGATATTTTCCGGACTTGCAATAATTATCGAATGTTTGAAGATTCGAGGCACGCAAATATGCGAGTAAAATGTCTATTAATATCGAATTATCGAATCCACAAGTAAAATGTCTATTATACCAAAATGTGAGTAAATATTGAATTATCGAATCCGTGAGTCGTTTATGGGATAATTATCAAACGTGAGAGCTCGAAAGTAGCCCGCGTGAGAGTAAAATAAATTTTTTAAAAAGTCCTAGATATTCGAACATGTTCCCCAGACCATTTCCCAGGTCCCACAGCCATTTACTTTACCATTGATATTTTAATCGTATTTCATTTGAACTATTTGACACCCATTGACTTTAATGGGTCCATTTTCGAACTTTCCATATAGTATATTGGAGGTTGAATAATAATAAAAATACATTTAGTACAACCTTTTTAGCTTATCCATGAACTTTTTTTTATTAGCTAGAAAAAATTACATCTTGAAACTTGCATTCTAATTATCGGTTTGAATATATCATGACAAATATTAGTCATAGTGAATTAGACATATTATTATGTAAAGGTACTAAGTAACAATTTTATCTAAATAGATCACTGTATTAGAAAGCATACCTTTTTACGGTGTCATATCAGATGATTTATGTGATATAACTTATCTAACAGATCAAAACATAAAACTGTTTAACAACAAGTTTTCCTATATACTGTACTACTGTTACTTTATAACAATAATAAAACATTTTGTAACACGTATGTAAGTAGATTGTATATCGTTTTCAAACTGCTACTGGGATGGTAACCCTTACAAAATGGCATTCCTTCTCCTACTTAACTACCCTATTCACGCCCCTTTCAGTATTTGCACTTCCCCCAGGTTTGCCGAGCTAAGTTGAACTTTCTTCCAGCAGATGTGGCAAATTAATTGAATAACATTCTAATTAGCATGCTATCAAGCAATCTGTATCCAATACAGCGAGTATTCACGCAAATCGAACTCACTTGTTCTAATGTTAGGCACAGGTGTAACAAACCCTGTGCCTGTCGTTGGAATTTTTTCCAATTGTTGAAACTTAATCATTCAAATGACTCAAGGATCATGGTACTCACCAGTCCCTTCTGGTGGTCCGGGTGCCGCCTGCCCCGAACCCTTCGCTTTGGTTCTGTTTAGTAACACACATATTATGGAGATTCCTCACGGATCGGCGCACACCGGAATTCTTGGAGTCCACACTCGTTAATTAAAAACACGGCTTTATTGAGGCATATCACGCCTTACAAACTACAAACATAGTAAAAAAACCCGCCGTGAGGAATCTCCATAATATGTGTGTTACTAAATTAATTGAATAGCTTCAAAAGTGGGTTGGATAAGTTTGTAAAAATCCCAAATATTTTTTTTAAAAACTGGTATTCATACATTTAGTTGATCCAGGGTTCCAATTAATATTTAAAGTCAGAAAGGAATTGTTTTCAGCTGGGGTTTTTATTGTTTTTTATTCCTCTGGAACAACTGCAAGGTATGGCTCATGAGTTGGCTAAAAAGATTGGACTAGATGGACATATGTGTTTTTACCATTTCCAATACTATGTTATTATGTAATACCGCAAGTTTTACCTTTAGATTCTGCACCTCAGAATCCAAATGAGCATCTGACACATGGGTCCTTTGGAATGGCTGCTTTAGATGCACATTGTCTGGCACCAACAAAACTGTCCATCCTATCATCATCAACAAAAAAATATCATTGCATCCTTTTTCTTGCCAGCTGAACTTTTGTTTTCTTAAACAAAACAAAATGTATTTTTTTTCATCTACAGGAAGATGAACAGACAATGACTGTCACTGGAATAAAATTTAACGTTGGACCTCCAGGAGACAAAGAATTGTGCTTTGCTTGGAGAGAATTTTCAAGTTACTTAAGAATAAGTCTAACAGCTGGTCCTCCAACTAAACTTGGACTACTAGACTGGAAGAAATCAGAGGTTTGTACATTTGATGTTATGTTTTAAGCTGGGTACACACCATACAGATTTTTGAAAGATGACAGTCAGGATCTGCAAAGATCTGGATACACACAGTTCTGAGCATTCTCTCTATGCACAGCATCACTGTGATTCTCTCGGTTGTGGCTAATCTCCTCTATAGCTCGTTTCGGGAAAGCCGCTACACACAAGCGATAAAGCCCTGATACTGTAGGATCTGATGATACCGGGGCTTTATCGCTAGTGTGTTTTCCTAGCTGAAGGGCTCTGTTAAAAAAGATTTTCAGCTTAATATTATATCTTGTATGTAGTATTAATACTTCTTCCAGGGATGTCCATCCTGTGGACCTCCAAATGTTTGCAAACTACACCTTCCAGCATGTAGTTTTCAAATATCTGTAGGGCCACCAGTTTGACATCCCTATCATCCTATGTTTTCTCTGATAACTGGCCAGAAATCTCCATGGTGGGGAATCCAGTCACTTTTCTGTTTTTTTTCTACCCCTCCCAGTTGCTTCAGGTAAGTGCTTTATAAACTTTTTACTCACTGAAAGAGTAGAGCAAGAACTTGGTATACCTATACATGATTTATATGATCCAACTTTTAAAGGAATATGGTTGCACTGCTACAGTGTATTGAAAGGCATGTGTTGACATTATAATTATCAGTCTTGCGTGTACATTTGTTGTTTGCTGATGTGGTGGATCGTGTAGTCAGGTTATTGGGTGGCGCTGGGAGTGGGTCATATTGAAGCCAATGACAAAGTAAGTGGAAGAGGAGAGGTCCTAAAAAATGACTTCTGAGAGTTAGGGACCAAAATAAAAGTAAGGACCCCTAGGGTAGTATTTTTGGAAATACGTGCTATGTTATGAGTATTAATGCATGTCTAAGAGGTTGGTGTAAGGAAATTGGGTTTGTGATTTTAGAGAACTGGGCTGACTTTTCTGTTGACTTCAGGCTCGTTAAGTAGGGATGGGTTGCACCTTAATGATGGTGGTGCAGCTGCTTAGGGGGAAAAGATGGCTAAATGGTTGGAGGAGATCTTAAAGGGAATTTACAGTGTAAATCAAAGTTCAGTCTATTGCAAAGCTGTACCTTTAAAGGACATGTAAACTGGGGCAAATCCTTTTTTAACTAATCACACAGTAATTAGGATTAATTTCCACCAATCTTAAATCTACTTTTTTTTTTTCTTCTCTGACTTTCCTATCCCTTGTTTTTTTAGCTCTGGGAGTTTTACTTTTTAAAGGGGGCAGGGCACAGCTAGTTGGTAAAGAACTATCAATCACCCAGCCCCTCCCCCTGACACACTACATGTAAAACTATTCTATAAAAGTAAAGCTTATTTCTCTGACACTGCATGGCTAATTGATTCAGCATTAAGATCAGGAAAGGGAATAAGCATTATCTGTTTCTCTGTGCTCCTTCTGTGCAGATAAACCCAGCCCTGCAGTTAGCTGCTGTGTGTGTTAGTTAAGTCCCAATGTAGCAGTGTACCTAAAGAAATCATTTACAAATTTGTTACATCTCCCAGTTCTGCTTACCTTCCCATAGCAAAGCAGTTTTACTTTCACTATAACACAAAATCACTGGGTGAATGCTATTGGCTGTAGTGGGGCATAGATCATCTCCATTGCACATGCTCCACACTTTATTTGTTTCTCAGTTTTGGGAGGGGGTGGATACATAGAGAGGAGACATGCATACTAACTAGGAGTGAGCTGAACAGGACATGAGGAGATCTAGTGACAGGGAGCACTGAGAGCAAAAACGGATCAAGTTCCTGGCAACTCTAAAAATATAGAAAAGGATAAAGGCAAGTCATTTTTTTCAGTTTAGTGTCCCTTTAAATCACACACTATGTTACTCTTATTTTTCTATGCCATTGGCAAAGCTTACCTTTCCCACTTTACTTGCTGGCCCTTCCTGTTCACCTGTAATCTGGCTCAATCTCCCACTCTTGCGAGACTTGCTGGAGGTGAATCCCATTCGGTCTGAAAGTAGAATGGGGGGGGGGGGGGCGCTTGAGAGCAGCTCAAAAATGGCCACACATTGAAAGAGCTCCTCTACCCACATCCAGACGACCCGGCTATCTTTATCAGAAAAACCCACCATAACTCACCCAAAAACCCAGCAGAGACTCCAGACATCACTGATCCCTGGCGCCTAAACGCAAAACTGCTGCCGTGGTTAAAACATTTCAAGCCTTCCGACACGGATCAGGACCTACTGCAGGCCTAATGGAACACTCCTAGCCTAACCCGCCCACGCAAGATGACCAGCAGAATCAAACACCAGACTCAGAGCTATCTCAAACTTCTATGGCGCAGCTCAGTCAGCTACTCAAAGAAGAGCTCCAAGCTGCTATATCCCCACTTCAGACTGACCTAAAGGAATTAGGGAAGCGTATTGACGACATAGAAACTAGACAAGATGATATGGTGGACAATATCACGACCACTCAAAACGACACAGAGAACTTACGATCAGCTTACAACAGAATAAGTTCTCAAATGGAGGACATGGAAAATCGCTCACGACTGAGCAACATACGAATACGAGGTATCCCAGAATCCTTTACAGACACACATGTAGTAGTATCAGAGATATTGGCGCAATGCTACCAGAAAACAAGCTGGAATATGACCGAGCCCATAGAGTACTAGCAAAACCACCCAACGACAATCTGGCAAGACACATCATACTTAAATTACACTTCTACACTACAAAGGAAAAGATACTTCAAGTAGCCAGAAAAACAGATACGCTAGACGACAAATGTCATAAATTCCAACTCTTCGCTGACCTGGACCCACACACTTTATCCACTTACCGAGATCCTCATGGATAAAAATATCAAATACAGATTGGGGTACCCATTTTAACCTATATTAACAAGAAATAAAGAGGCTGGCGCACCCCCAACCTCACACAAAGAAGAGTATGGAGAGAAGATGCCACACTAACGAATCGAAGCACACCAACAAAATACAAACTTAAAGGGCATGTCCACCCCCAAAACTATAATCCCCCTCACTACTGGCCCCACTCTGTAGTGTAATAAAATCCTTACCTTACATCCCAGCTCCAAAATTGTTCTCCAGTAATCCCCCCACAAAGTCCCAAAAACTCCCCACCAGGAGGATAGCAGCGTCCAAATAGGACTCTGCCTCCTGTCTCCCCTCCGGGAGAAGTTTGGCATGCGCACTGCAGGCTTCCCCCCTCCCTCTCCCTCCCGTTTCGTGATCCCTCCCCCTACCATAAAAACCCTTAACTATCTTTACATAACTATCAACAATATGGGACAGAAACATTATGACCCAACAAATGAATCCTATAACCTTATAAGTTTTTTAATTTTTTTTTTTTTTTTACCATACTCACTGCTTATTTGCCTACCAATTCTGGTATATAGTAAACAGTAACATTATGAATTCCACCAAAGTAAAAACTCTGGGGAAAGGGATCTTTCTGCTAATGCCATCAAACCTATGGACAATTTGCAGCATCAATGCTGAAAAAAAAACGCTATTATCTTGGTTTGATCTACTTCAAGTATATACTTATAGATGTTTATACCTCTTGAGAGGATATGTTCCTCAAAAACTAGCTTAAATGCCAAGAAAACACTCAAATACCCCAGCTAAATATGGACAAGGGGACAATGTAACAACCCCCACATATAAGTTACCCTCCACAGTGAAGAAGAGGACAAAACTGCAAATTTTTATTGGTTCATTAAAAAATATGCTTCTACTATTATATACCGGTAAGCAAATGTCTTTACAAATGTTTTTATAGCCTAAATGTTTAATGGTGTTCCCAGACAAAACTAAACAAGACCCAATATATGACAGAAATCAATATAATATGACTCAATACTCAATCCTTAGGATCCCCCAATTTAAGACCCCAACCCCCCATACCAAATATTTATGTACCCCACCGATTTGTAGTCATTAATAACATCTTGGGACCCCCTATAAAAAATAGAGAAAAGGATTATTTTCATATCGCCATCTATCCTGTGGACCCACTATAACTTTTAAGCTTAAGAATCAACAGACGCCGTGATTTAGCTTAAATGTATGCTTACATATGGTTATATCTGTATTGAAACCCGTTTCTGTTTAACTAATCCTAATATCAAGCAGGTGGGGTTTTTTTTAGATCACACACACACACACGTCACCCTCCCCCTCTCTGAGAAAGAGGTGGGTGAAACTTCACAAGTGTTATTTTTTTTGTTTTTACACCTATTGCAAAAATGCTTTCATTTTATTATAATATGAATACATGTTTGTACAGTCCTAAATGTTTAATTACACACTTAAGACAAGCCCAGACAGGCTCCAATAGACATGACCGGGGCCACTATCTTTATCATGAAATATCCTCAGCATAACCTAAATATTAGAAGTTAAACCTAGTAATCGTAAACCCCAACAGCAAGGTCAGATTACAGGTATAAGTCATAATGTTCTCCACAAAATACTTCGTAGCCTTTAAAGAATATAGCAAATATAAACCACACGTCATATTCTGGCAGTAAACACACTTTGTAGCAAAATCAGCTACCAAATTCCAGAATAAACATTCTCACTTTATTTCAGCCAAGGGACCTGCACAGTGTGCTGTCAGGTAAGCTTCGCCCCGCAAGACCTGTTGGACCTTATTCCTGGCTGTGTCTAAAGATCCGGTGCCTGTTCCCTCCATGCGAGCGTATTGACGTCACGCGCGCACGACTCTGCACACGCTCGCACAGAGGGAACAGGCACTGGATCTTTAGACACAGCCAGGAAAGAGGTCCAACAGGTCTTGGGGGGAGGAGCTTACCTGACAGCACACTGTATCCAAAATGGCCAGCACTTTACAAGGCCACAAGTATGCTCTGGAGAGACCTAAAAAAAAAAACAGAAAAAGGTTAGTTAGGGATACAGCTTCTGTTTAAACTAAAGTTTGTTTTTTGACTGTACTTATCCTTTAAATAAGTTCTGATTGGTTGGTGCAAAATTAGCACAATTTTAAACGATAAGAACTTTTATTGAATCTCCCTGCATATGTGTTGTTTAATATTTAAGCCCCAAACATCCACCAACATAAACTCGCCAACTGTAGGTATCAGCGCACACTGGTCTTCACAAATCACACTGGTAACGATGGTGTCTTATTAAAAATGCATTACTTTATTAAAGCCATAACAGGATTAAAAACAGAACTCCCCACCTGACGCGTTTCGGACCAACGGTCCCTAATCATAGGCGATGAGAGTCCAAGTGAGCAGCAGTTTAAAAAGGTGAGTCCCCTCCCCCCCAACTGTGACACCGCACTCGGGGTGGAACTTACAATTAGGGAGATTATCCGATCTCCATAGAGAATGATACAAAAGGAAAGAAAAGAAGAAAACCCGGATTGTCTCCAAGAGTTAAACCCCCACGGGAGGGTCAATTGGAGGAACCGAGTAAACCTCTTAAATGTAGATTAATATACAATAAGTCACACACTGGCAAAAAAATACATATTAGTGCAAATTATGTATACATAATCAAAAACACATCATTCAAGATAAAGAGTAAATGTAACCATTCGGCACTTTATATTTACCAATAGCACATGTTGCATGCTAAGCATAGCTATGTGGGCGATCACATAAGGACCCCCAACCATTACACCGTTCTTTAAGAGTACCCAATCCGAATAATTCACAATCCTTGGAGACTCAGCAATGCAAATCAATACACACATACCTATAACTAAGATACACCACGTCCTACTCCCAAAAATACCAAAAAGTGTCAAGAGACTTTCGATTGGAGCAGACATCACAGACTCTCTAAGGATGTGGATTAACGTAAAGTTACAATGTGTCAAAAGGGAACATTAAAAAGATACATTGTATCAACATCATTCTCAACGTAAGGGAAGGAAAGCTTTCAATAGATAACAGAATGTCCTTAACGGAAAAAACACCTGTTATCAGAGATAATCCCTACAAGAGGGAAATTATTCACATCCACTATTTTACGTAGCAGGATATGTCACCTACTGAATTCATTCCTTTAGGAAAACTTGTCTCTAATTTGAAAATCATCTTAACTTCTCCTTTCAATAGTGAGCTAAGACGATCTCTATTCCGAGGGTCTGACCGTATCGCTTTAATGCCTTGAACAGCTACATAGTTAACCCGTCCCTCATTACAAGAGAAGAAATGTCTCGCCACAGGACTCTGTTGGCGGTTCAGTTCTATGTCCCTCAAGTGCTCTCTTATTCTACTTTTCAGAGATCTTGAAGTGCAACCTACATATTGAACATTGCACTTAGTGCAGGTAAGTAGGTAAACAACATACACAGTGTTGCAATTGATATATGACTCAATACGATAGTTTTTACCCGTACTAAAGCTATTATAGCTATTCCCTTTGACAATATGTCTACATGTCCTACATCTTGTAGCTCCACACAGGTAACACCCATTGTATTTTAACCAAGTTTCTTGGCCGTGGCCTATACTGCTGAAAAGACTCGGGGATAGCATGTCCTTAAGGGACCGTGCTTTCCTAGCAACAAACTTATACCCTTCCTGAACGATTTCCTTAAGTTGTTCATCCTGATTAAAGGGTATGTCCACCCTTAAAAAATGTTTTCCTCCGCCGCGCTGCCGGCCCTCTGCTTGCGAGAAAATGCAAGCAGAGGGGCGGGACTGTGATTGACTGAGCGGCAGCCAATCACAGATGCGGCTGCCGGGAGTTCATTGCGGCGGGGGAAAGAGGGAAGGTAAGTAAAGTTTGGGACACTTTCTAAGAATAAAAATGGAGCGGTTGGGGCTGGGGGGACATATATCTAAAGGGTTTTACACTAGGGGGAGGTAATCCTGAGAGGGAGGGGGAGAAGGGCTGCAGTACGCATGCCAAACTTCTCCCGGAGGCCAGGTAGGAGGCAGAGTCCTATATGGACTCTGCTATCCTCCTGGTGGGCAGTTTTTGGGACTTTGGTGGGGGACTACAGGAGAACCATATGGAGCTGGGATGTGAGGTAAGGATTAAACTACACTACACAATGGGGCCAGTAGTGGGGGGAATTTTAGTTTTGGGGGTGGACATGCCCTTTAAGTATCGGTAAGTATTTTCTCACACTTTTAGTAATCTGTTCATATTGTGGGCTATAAGTGGTAGAAAAAGTGGCTTATCTTTATTTTTCCTGATTTTAGTGCCATTCAACAGTATGTGACAATCTGTTGCTCTGGCCCTATTCCTGGCCTCTTGTAGAATTGATATATTGTACCCCCTCTTTTGGAACTGGAGCAATTACGACGTTTCGGATTATTCGACTGCATGTAAAATCTTATTTTTAGAAATAGCATTACGATAATTAGATGTTTCCAACCTGTTATTTATTGCTCTAATATTTAAGTCTAATAATTGGATTTCCTTACCTCCGAACTCACAAGTAAACCTGATGTTATAGTCATTATTATTGAGACTGGCTAGCCAGATATGAAAGTCAGCTTGTGACCCCTTCCAAATCCACAATAGATCATCTATGTATCGCCTATACATGAAGACTCTAACGGGGAAATTCAATAAAAGTTCTTGTCGTTTAAAATGGTGCTAATTTTGCCCCAACCAATCAGATCTTATTTAACATTTGAAAGCTAACATCTGATTGGTTGGGGCAAAATTAGCACCATATTAAACGATAAGAACTTTTATTGAATAACCCTGTAGGTGTCATGGAAGTAAATTCAGGGTGGTGGTACAGGAATGATTCCTCCCACCACCCTAAAAACATATTTTCATAAGTGGGCGTGAATTTTGTGCCCATTGAGGCCCCTCTCTGCTGGTTATAATAGACCCCATCAAATTTGAAAAAAATGTGTTAAGAGGTACTGTAATGCTCCCAACTCAATCCAGTCTCTAGAATAACTACTGTATTTACACAGATGGTATCTCACCGCTGTCATTCCCCAAACATGAGGAATGCAGGAAAAGGGGGAAATGACGTCAGTGGTGACTAGACTATACTCCTCCTGCCACTCTATGCAATCTAACAGATTTAAAACCTCCCCGGTATCTTTAACATAGGAGTATAATCTCTTAACCAAAGGTTGAAGCATAAAATCAATAAAATCGGAAAGGCTTTCATTTAAAGATTGGTTGCCAGCCACTATCGGCCTCCCTTTAACTGGAGTTTCCCCCTTGTTGACTTTCGGCAAGTGATGAAAAATGGGGACAACTGGTTTGTCTGGTATCAAAAAAGTTTCCATATCTGGGCGCAATATACCTATACTTATCCCTTCTATAATACATTTTCGTAACTCTGTTTTATACAAATCAGTGGGATCGTTGTTTAATACCGTATAAATGTCTGCATCTGACAATTGTCTCAGTGCTTCTGTTCTGTAATCAATCCTATCCATAACAACCACTGAGCCCCCTTTATATCTGCATTTTTAATTACAATATTATGATCCTTCTTTAAATTATTGAGGGCTAACTGTTCTCTCCGGTTTAGATTACTAGGCCTTTCTCTCTGGGATACTCATTGGTCTAAAGTCCTGAGTTCTTTTTCAACCAGGGCCTGAAACATATCCACACACGGACTCTTAAGATGAACTGGATAGAAAGAAGACTTCAACTCAAACCTATTAGCGTTAGTTTCAATACTCGCCTTAAGGAATTTCTCATTATTTTCTATCTGGTGTGAAACCTCATCCAATTGTTGTAGACTCATGGACGCATTAGTATCCAATTCCTGAATACATTCGGGGGAACATTTATTCTGTACCTCTGGATTATCCTTACTCTTACTATGGAAATATTTCTTTAAAATGAATTTTCGTACAAACTTATTTACATCTAATACAGTGTTCAATAAATCAAATGGATGAGTGGGACAGAATGACAAACCTCTATTAAGCACATTCAGTTCATCATTAGTTAGAGTTCGTTTAGACAAATTTAGTACATTACTCGTGGATTCCTGTGGAGGTCCCTCAGCTGATACCTCCGATTCCTTCTGTTGTCGTCTTCCCCTCCGTATTGATCTCCTCCTAAAGGGATAGACTTTTTTCGAGACGTGGACAGAGATGACTTATTCCTACGTGTTGACAAATCCATAATGTCCTCATTATAGTCATTGGTGTGTTGATACCTTTTTGTTGCCATACTGGAATCATTCTTACTTCCCGAAGTGGACATGAATCTTTTTTGATTCCTACGTCTATAGTCCCTTGACGGGGATCTATATGAGGTGGGGTAAGAAACAAAAAAAGAGGAAATCTCCGAAACAGAGTTGCATTCGCTATCACTTGTATTAAAGGGCATCTATAGTGGGAAAATGAACTTTTTTTTCTTTCTTTCCATGTGTTCTATAATTCCCCACAACCCCCAGAGTGTCATCACTTTTTTCAGATTCCCTCTCTGTCCTGAGATACACCAGTTAGAAGAATACGTGATTGCATTCCTCTACTCCTACTTGGACTGTCAATCAAATCCCTGTGACGTGATCCCCCCTCCCTGCTCTGTAATAAACATAGAGATAAGAGCATTAGCAGGGGGAGAGAGGTAGCTTTGATGTTAGATATAAGGCTGCACTTGACCCCCCTTCTTAATAGCTTTCACTGATTGATGATGGGTCACAAAGAGAGAGATCGTAAACTGTACTGATCTCCTTCTTCCGTGTCTCCAGGACAGCTTACTTTCTATTGGCCACTGTGCGTGGGTGTGTTTTTCAGGATGTTGAACTTTTAACTCCTACTGCACATAAAAAGCTTGTCGGTTAGCCGGAGCTGAGACATGGAGGAGGTAACAGAGGGGAGGGAGAAGGTGGGAATGCTGCACATAGATCTGACACCGTGGTTAAACAGAGTCAGTGACAGATATAGGATTAAGGCAGCACAGAGTACATGAATTTAACTTTGCAAAGGGGCAATGTGTTTTTTTCACTATAGATGCCCTTTAAAGCTCACATTTTTCTTATTAAAGGAAGGTCTCCTCTTTAATATAGGTTTTACATATTTGTTTCCCTTTCTAAATCTGTCATTTTCGAAATCCCTCCTAGTTCTTTAAACTCTATTCTCTTTATAAACTTGTTTGTCCCTGCTCAGCTTGGATCCCTTTAATTCCATTATGTCACTTTCAATCTTGTCAACTTTTGACATGTCCTCTTCCATTTTGTTATTTTCAGTTTGTTCTGAAAACTTTTTAGTTCTTTTTTCCTGACTGTCAACTTCTCCTTTAAGTGACTCCAACTGCGTTGCTTGTGAGACACTATCAGATCCATTAACCTTAAAGAGCAATCGGATAATATGGTGTTCCATTGCTGCATGAATTCCCCCTCAGGTTCCACAAAAACTGTAGGATTTTTTTTAGCCTGAGTCCCTGTGGAATAATTTTATAAACTAGATATTTGTCCATAACAGCAATGTCCCACCATAATCTCGTTTCTTTCCTGAAAACGTTTCTCCCATGTCTCAAAGCAATGCTCAATACTATCATGGCTGTTTTTACCTTGTTCACAGCTCTCAAACATATCCCTGGCTTTCTTAGACCTTGCATCATATCTATTATTTCTGCCCACTTTTTCTCTATCCTTGTGTCTGCCTTCCATTATATATTGTTTAACAAGGCAATGATCAATTTAAATGGACTTTAAATATAATGTGTTTGAGCAGAAAATAAATACCACGTTACACAGGTTCCTGAGCTGTTATCTAGCGAAGTACATATAAACAACCATTATCCATACAAATAAATGATAGCACTCAGGTGACACAGACTTTATTAAGAGTTAGCGACCTATAAGCCAATTGATATGGTAATGAAAGAGGGATTATTTACCTTTTCCCTTATACAATGTGAATATCCAAAATTCTTATACATAATCCATACAAAAACTTGAGGCTGGTCCGGGTGCTTCTGCCCTGGACCCTTCGCTGAACACTCCACTCATTTGAGGATGAAAAGCTGTGCAATTTAATAGATCTTAGTTTATCAGAATGTGAATCTAAAACGACTCACCCGTCCATCTGGGTTGTCCAGGTGCAGCCTGCCCTGGACCCTTCTTATCTAAAACCGTCTCCAAACTAGAAGAATTTATAAACATCCCAACGTTGATAGCAGGTGATTTCAACATACCACTAGACCCAAATTGGGATAAATCAACCCAGACAAAACTAAGATACAACAAAATGGACTGCACTTATTGAGAGAGAAAAAATCTGAACTCTAAAGAACTGCTATTTCCATTTAGATTACTTTTTAGGCTCACCCTCAATAATGAAATATGTAAAGGGAGCATCTATTGAACAATGTGTATGGTCTGACCGCACAATTCTCCAAATACATCTCTCCACAACAAAATCAAACAGATCAGCTTTCAGATGGCGACTTAAAAAAAACGTATTAGCAGATAAAGGAAACTTGGCTCAAATAAGCCAAAATATCTCAGATTACTTTGTTCTCAATGATGGGGATTCCCCAAGTTTCCCATGGATCTGGGCAGCACATAAAGTCTATATACGAGGATTAATGATCAAATTGGCTACATATTTTAAAACAATTAAATCCCAACAATTCCATAATCTAGAACAACAAATTCACGATTTAGAGGCCTTACATAGCATCAGGCGATGACTCCCTCTTGAATAAATTATGATTAAAGAAACGGCAATTGCATGCTTTATTTTCATTGGAAGCTGATAAAATATTAAGATGGAATAAAAATATTTACTACTGAAAATGGAACAAAGCAGACAGACTGTTGGCAAACTTACTTCATCCTAGAATAAAACAAATGGGTATTAAAGGGCATTTCCACCCCCCAAACTATAATTTAACCCACTACTGGCCCCACTATGTAGTGTGTAAAAATCCTTACCTCACATCCCAGCTCCATATGCTTCTCCTGTAGTAGTCCCCCAAATTCCCAAAAACTGGCCAGCAGGAGGTTAGCAGAGTCCATACAGGACTCTGTCTCCCCTCCGGGAGAAGTTTGTCCTGCGCTCTGCAGCCATTCTCCCCCTCCCACTCCCTCCCAATTTTGTCTCCCTCCCCCTAGTGTAAAATCCTTTTTATATTATGTACTGCTCCTTCCCCAAGCCCCAACCGCATAACTTTTATTTACAGAAAGTGCCCCGATCTTTACTTACCATGCCTCTCTCCTTCGCCGGCCTGAACTCCCGGCAGCCGCATCCGTGATTGGCTGAGAGGCAGCTTCCGGTCCCGCCCCCTGCTTGCATTTCCGTGCAAGCAGAGGGCCGGGGCAGTGCGGCGAAAGATAGAGGCATGGTAAGTAAATATTGGGGCACTTTCTGTAAATAAAAGTTAAGCGGTTGGGGCTGGGGGAAGGAGCAGTACATTATATAAAAAGTTTATTACAAGGGTGGACCTCCCCTTTAAACAAATGCGAACACAATCTGGAGCCATTACAACCAACCCTGAGCTAATCTACCAAACATTCCACACATGCTACACATCTCTGTACTCACAAAACAGAAAGGAAAACTGACATCTACCAGATACTAAGCTCACAAAAAAGTGGAGTCTAAAATATCCAGTCCTATTACAGAACAAGAAGTAATGCAAGCCATTAAACAACTAAAGCCTGTAACGCTGCCCTAACTCAGTAGGAATAGAGTACAAGAGAAGACTCACTTTTAGTAGGATAAAGGAGGAAGCAGTGGGATTCTGGCGCAACGCTGGAGCTGGATTCTGTAACAATGAAGGAGCTGGATACTGGAACAATGGAATAGGTTGTAACAATGGAGGAGCTGGATACTGGAACAATGGAGGAGCTGGATACTGGAACAGTGGAGGAGCTGGATACTGGAACAGTGGAGGAGCTGGATACTGGAACAGTGGAGGAGCTGGATACTGGAACAGTGGAGGAGCTGGATACTGGAACAATGGGGTAGACTGTAACAATGGAGGAGCTGGATACTGGAGCAATGGAGTAGGCTGTAACAATGGAGCTGGATACTGGACAATGGAGTAGGCTGTAACAATGGAGCTGGATACTGGACAATGGAAAAGGCTGTAACAATGGAGCTGGATACTGGACAATGGAGAAGGCTGTAACAATGGAGCTGGATACTGGACAACAGGAACCCTAAACGCCAATACAATTGACAATGGAGAAGGCTGTAACAATGGAGCTGGATACTGGAGCAATGGAGTAGGCTGTAACAATGGAGCTGGATACTGGACAATGGAGTAGGCTGTAACAATGGAGCTGGATACTGGACAATGGATAGGCTGTAACAATGGAGCTGGATACTGGACAATGGGTAGGCTGTAACAATGGAGCTGGATACTGGACAATGGAAAAGGCTGTAACAATGGAGCTGGATACTGGACAATGGAGAAGGCTGTAACAATGGAGCTGGATACTGGACAATGGAGAAGGCTGTAACAATGGTGCTGGATACTGGACAACAGGAACCCTAGACGCCAATACAATTGACAATGGAGAAGGCTGTAACAATGGAGCTGGATACTGGACAATGGAGAAAGCTGTAACAATGGAGCTGGATACCAGACAACAGGAACCCTAGACGCCAATACAACTGACAAGCGGGTGTCAGGGAAAGAGAGGAGGAGCTATTTGAATGGTTGTGCCCGCTGGTGCACTTGTGTAGTGACGTCATGACGGCGCTCGTGCAAGACGTGCAAACGAGCGTCAACGTCACTACGCCTAGAGCACTGGTCAGCGGATCATCGCTGGACCGGAAGCGCAGGTGAGTACCTTACAAAGCCAAATAAAGCCCCGGGTCCTGATTGATTTTCAGCCCTGTGCAGTAGCGGAAGTGCTACTGATCTGGTCAAACATTTATACAAACATAGAAAAGATAATCAATGCACATTCATGTGATCACAGAAAAGTATATTTATAAAGTACTTATTACCCTTTTATTTATAAAGTATGCCAGTGTGCATACTTTAACAATAACCCCTACGTTTAAAAGTATTGCAATCGACCCCAATGAATTATTGACTCACAATGCCTTTCAGAAAAATTCAGATGCCACACTTATATAAAATTAATGCTTGCAAAAATAAAAAATTACACATTTAAAAGAAAAACACTTTATTTAAAGTGTGCAAGGAAGTTCACAGGAACATTTCAAAAGATTACCCACATATATATTGACACATTGATAGATGAATGCTGCTCAACGCCAGCAATATTAATTTGCCACAGTGTTAGCCCTTTAACGGGACAGTTCAGTGGAAATTATCAATATTTGTTAAATTGTTAGTTTGAGTAATGCCTTCTTAGTTATTCTACATATTCTCTTCCATTTTGAAAAATCATTTGATTTCATACCCTTTGCTGTTCCCTGCTGTTGACATTAGTGAGCTGACATTTCAGGTTCCAACGGTCCTTCTTCTTCCCAGGATGCACCACATCCTTGGAATGTTCCTAACAGTAATTTCTACTGATTGGCTGTTGGATGGGTCAAATATGCTCAGATCTCTACTGAGCAACTGAATCAACCCAGGCGCTGGGTCAAGGGCAAGACCATAACTGTCTCTACTAGGGGTCCTGCAAACAGGAAGTCAGTATTTTGGTTGCATTTATTTATATACAGACAAAATGCTGAATTGGCATATTAAGGTCATTGGGATGAAAAAATACTGTTTTTTTTCAGAAAATCATATGTATTTGCAATGAACCCTTTAAACAGCATTACATTATATACACAAAAGCAGAACGCTAATCCAGTCCCCGTTCTGGTCCACATTTTACTTTAAGTGTAATATATAGCTAGCAGGGCAGTCTTGAATATCTGACTGAATGGGATTCACCTCCAGCAAGACTCGCAGGAGTAGTGGATTGAACATGATTACAGGTGAGCAGGAAAAGTGGGAAAGGTAAGCTTTGCTAATGGCTTAGAAAAATAAGAGTAACAGTGTGTGTTTTAATGGACTGAACTTTGATTTGCACTGTACATTCCCTTTAAACTAGCCATGGGGGGTGGTATTTTGGGGAATCTTGCTCCCTTCCTCCAGCACACTTGCAACATGTAGTGTTAATAAAAGTGAGCAAAGATATACTTTAAGGGTCTTCTTATTACTGAACTGCCTTAAACTTCGTACTTTGGATTGGCTTTGTTGGATATGGTAATATCTAGTAAACTTGAGCTCATTATGGAGATGGTTCTAGGTGTCATTTATGAAATTAAATTTCAAAAGCATAGTTTCATGTCATCAGAAAACACAGAGACATTGCTCTCAATACCCACTTCTAAATCATTTATAAAAAGATTTAATAGCAGTGGCCCCAGTACAGAAGCCTGGGTACTCCACTCCACTTTCACCTGAGGAAGTGGGGCTGCAATAATTTGTAAAATATATATATATATATATATTTTAAGTAAAAACTTTTTACAAAATGTAAGGGATTAGTTCAGACAATGCTTTTAACCAAAATCTTTTGTATGCATAATTTTATTAATATAGTGGTACCTGGGGGTGTAGTGATGTACCATATTACAATATGTAAAGCTTAGCAGGGAACTAAAATACATAAATAAGAAATAAGGAGGAATAAGGTCCTTGCCCTGAAGAGAGCTTACAATCTTTGTTAGTGGGTAATTTAAATACATAGAGGTGGTAGAACTTTGCTTAGTAAGTTTCGTTAAAGAATTAAAATAAAAACTTAAAGGTTACCCCTTTAAAGAAAACTTCTATATGAATAAATCTTCCCCAAAAACCACAATAGTTGGATGTAGACATAACTGGATATGCTGATATGTTTTCTCTCCAAGCACTTTCACAAGTTCGCACATATAAGGAGGCAACAAGGGGAATTAATTCAGTCATTGGCTGTGATGTTTACTGTCACATCCATGACTGAGGGCACGACCACACTGCGCCGCAAACGGAATCGCATGCGATTTTGTGTAGGTTTTTTGCGTTCGCGCTTTTTTCGATATAAATAGAAAAACGCATGAGATTGCGATTAAAAAGGCAGAACGCAAATCGGTGCATTGTCGCTTTTTCATTGATTTGAAAAAACGAATTCGCAAACGTGGAAAAACACGCTGCAGTGTGGCCTAGCCCTGAGAGCTGCTAATCGAAAACAGAAAGAGTGATCACACAATAGGCAGCATTTCAGATTGAATCTCCCAGCCTCCTTTTGGGGTTTGGGAGTGATTTCTCTAGAAACATGTTATTCATTTAAAGGGAATGTCCACCCCTCTAATCAAAAAAGCATATACAGTAGAATACCCCCCAAAACCTAGAGTTTGCTTTATAGAAAACTTTTAAATCCGCTCCCACACAGAGCTATTATACTTATACTCCTCCTCACTCCACCGCCACGGCTCTGCACTTCCGGTTAAGGTAGTCAGTGTTGGCCGTGGCACGGACGTCATGGCCAATCACTGACTGCCATTCCCGGAGCAGTCTCCACTGTGGCTGCTCAAGAACACAAAAAGAACAGATCAGCCACAGTGGAGACTGAGTGAGGAACCCGGAAGCGGTGTTGGATCGAGGAGAAGCATATAAGTATAATAACCGATTTAAAAGTTTTCTATAAAACGAACTCTAGGTTTTGGGGGGCATTCTATAATATATGCTTTTTTGATTACAGGGGTGGACAGTCCCTTTAAGGAGTTTGCAAGATAAGACAACAATCAGTTAATCATTTAGTTTGCTTATGTTGGATAGCTGTGCATGTTGGGATCTGTATGTTGTGTAAAAAAATTATTTTTATTCTACATCTGATTTGGTGGGCTGACACCACAAAGCTTTCCTCTGTAATAAGATTTATGATGTAGACTGCATTGATTTTAGTGTAGCCAATACAACATTTTAACAACAATACTTGTATCATAACCTTTAACAGTTCCCTTATGTGACAAACTTACAAAAAACAACATGACTTGGAGCTGTGAGTATAAAGTAAGCTTGATCTTAGAGCAACCCTGTGCAATGTTTATCAGTGTACCTATTTAGGTGAATGTTAGAAGATAGGATAAATATAATTTAGTCTTTAAAGGTAATGTTCACACACACACCCAAACTCAAATTTGTATATAGGCAAATCCCCAGGTACTTACCAGCCCTTGTCCCCTTGGCTGTCTTCTGTTGCTGTTCCATGCTTTTTCTGTGCATGGCAGCAACAGCTTCAGTAATTGGCTTGGACACAATTTATTTTGCTATTTGCTATATTACACAATTCCAACAATAATTTATCCTTTTTTACTTTAATTTTAGCCACTTACAGTGATCAGTGGAAAATCGATACAAAGCGCTCTTATTGTTCAACTCTATGATGAATGGGCAAATCCATCTCCAACACCAAACATCAAAATTAATATGGTTAGGGACAATACTCTTAAGGTAATTGATTCAAATTGTATATTATTATTCAAATCAGTGTTCAATGTTATGTTTGATCCTTATGGTGCTGGCTTTCTTCCAGGTTGCAGCAGTCATGTATGATTATAAAGGTATATTTGTGAAATGGGAATGTAAAGATAGCTGTCCTCGCTGTGATATTTATTGTTAGAAAATGGTATTGTGGTTTGTAGAATCGCTTAATTCTCCCTCATTTAAAATTATAAGTAATTTGTTTTTTAAATTGTCTATTAATAATTTCTTCTTTGGTTTCCTTAAAATGATTAATGGATGTCTAGTCCATTATGTGACCTGCTTTATTAAAATACATTAAATTATCTGCTTATTGACAATCAAACCGTTTTAAATCTTCCACAAAATATTTTTAGAATAATGGATGTTACTATTTTCACATTTCCTTTTAAGATAAGCCCACAGTATCAACCACAAAAGACAAATAATGATGGTCAGATGAATCTGGGCCCGCTTAAGATTTTTGCTCCACGGTAAGAACATACTTTTATCTATTGGAACAATTTAGACACTGTCATTATTCATTTCCTTTTGTAAAAACTATATTCTCTAGTGTATGAAAAGACACTAGTGTCTTTATTGTCGTAAAGAAATTGCACATTCATTTTGGTATGAAATTACTTTTTAGCTTGACATCCATTACACAAGTTAAAATTTAATTTATCTATACTTTTAGTTAAAAAAAAAATATTTTAGGGAGAATTTCCATCCTTTTTAAAGCTGTGCATATGAAGATTCAGCTGGGAAGTTACAGATTAAAAATAAATGTTATCCCAGATCCGGAAAAACCTGTTCGTGTTCTGTTTTCAGATTTGACCAAGGAGTTGAACTAAAAGCTGGAAGTATATTTCCAGGTAAAAAAAGATCTTTAAGGTGATTATGGGTGTTTGCTTTTTACACTTTTACTAATGTCATTTCTGTCCACGTACCCTTACTAATTTTTGGTCAGTCAAATGAATGTCTAATGATTTTTCTATTTTTAATTGATCTATTGATCACCTGTTGCATTCAAGTCCTGTATTACTTTATAAGTGTACAACATTTTTATAATCCATATTTAAACCTATATCAAAAAAATAAGTTTCTGAGGTACAATCTTTGTTTTTCTTTCAGAGATTTTGGTTAATGTCCTTTCAGAGGATGAGAGCATCATTACAAAGTTGAACCCAGCTAATTGTTCCATGAAATTATGGAAGGCTCAGAACAATGAAGGAAAACCTCCTACTGGAGTAAGTAAAAGGGAAAAACATTTAACATTTTAAAGCATCACTATGTCTCTGCATTACATTTATGTCCCAGTCTTGGCGCCCTAGCGTGATCAGATCGCTATCCCATCTTGCTTAAAATCACAGTAATGTTGCCTAGTCCCCTAAGAGTATTGGACTCAACACTTTTAGTGCCAGCACTTTCCCAGAGTATTGACATTAACTCTTCCATGCCAGCACTTCCCTTGAATATTGTGATTACCACTTTCAGTGCCAGCAGAGTATTAACCTTCAGTGCCAGCAGATTTTCTTACTAACACTTTCCCAAAAAATTGCCATTAACCCAGCACTTTTCCAGAGTATTGGCATTTACACTTTCAGTAGTGTATTACCTTTAGCTCTTTCAGCTGCCAGCATTGACATGATATACAGTATGTACCTGATTTCCATGTCTCCTCCATTGACTTGTTCACTCCTCTGTTCACTCCTCACCTTCTCTAACCTTCTCTAACTTTTTTCCAGTTCTAACTGGAGAATTGGATGGAAGTAAGAAAGAGGCAGAGTTTATGATCTCTTGGCTGCTAGTCACAGGGGTCACTGTTAAAAACTCTGCAGCAGCTTTTACTTGCCCTTTTAGAACTGCTGTCCTTGGTTCTTTTAGCTGAGCTCATCCTCCCCCCTCCTTCCATAGTCCCTCCCTCCTTCCAGAGTCCCCCCCCTCTGCCCCAGAGTCCCCCCCTCTGCCCCAGAGTCGCCCCCCCTCTGCCCCAGAGTCGCCCCCCCTCTGCCCCAGAGTCGCCCCCCCTCTGCCCCAGAGTCGCCCCCCCTCTGCCCCAGAGTCGCCCCCCCTCTGCCCCAGAGTCGCCCCCCCTCTGCCCCAAGTCGCCCACCCTCTGGCCCCAGAGTCCGCCCCCCCCCCTCTGCCCCAGATCCCGCCCCCCCTCGTCCCCAGAGTCGCCCCCCCTCTCCCCAGAGTCCCCCCCCTCTGCCCCAGAGTCCCCCCCTCTCTGCCCCAGAGTCCCCCCCTCTGCCCCAGTCCTCCCCCCCCTCTGCCCCAGAGTCCCTCCCTCCCCCCCTCTGCCCCAGAGTCCCGTCCCCCCCCTCTGCCCCAGTCCCCGTCCCCCCCCCTTGCCCCAGAGTCCCCCCCGTCCCCCCCTCTGCCCCAGAGTCCCCCCCTTCTGCCCAGAGTCCCCCCCTCCTCTGCCCCAGAGTCCCCCCCCTCTCGTCCCCCCATAAGTCCCCCCCCCTCTCTGCCCCGATCCCGCCCCTCTCTCTGCCCCAGAGTCCCCCCCTCTCTGCCCCAGAGTCCCCCCTCTCTGCCCCATACCCCCCTCTCTGCCCCAGAGTCCCCCCCCCCCCCCTCTCTGCCCCAGAGTCCCCCCTCTTCCTGCCCCAGAGTCCCCCCCCTCTCTGCCCAGAGTCCCCCCCCTCTCTGCCCCAGAGTCCCCCCCTCCTCTGCCCCAGAGTCCCCCCCCCCCCTCCTCCCCCCCCCCCCCCCCCCCTCTCCCCCTCCCCCCCTCTCCCCCTCCCCCCCCTGCCCCCAGAGTCCCCCCCTCTCTGCCCCAGAGTCCCCCCCCTCTTCTGCCCCAGAGTCCCCCCCTCTCTGCCCCAGAGTCCCCCCCTCTTCCCCAGAGTCCCCCCCTCTCTGCCCAGAGTCCCCCCCTCTCTGCCCCAGAGTCCCCCCCCCTCTCTGCCCCAGAGTCCCCCCCTCTCCTGCCCCAGAGTCCCCCCCTCTCTGCCCCAAGTCCCCCCCTCTTCTCCCCAGATCCCCCCCTCTCTGCCCCAGAGTCCCCCCCCCCTCTCTGCCCAAGAGTCCCCCCCCCTTCCTACCCCTCCCCCCCTCCCCTCCTCCCCCCCGTCCCCCCTCCCTCCCTCGCCTCCCAAGGTCCCTCCCCTCTGCCCGAGTCCCCCCCTCCCTCCCCCATCCTCCCCCATCCTGCCCCAGTCCCCTCACTCTCGCCCCACGGTCCCCTCTCTGCCCCTCCCCCCTCCTCCCCGTCCCCCCCCCTTCTCTCCATCAGTCCCTCCCCCTCGCCCAATCGCCCCCCCTCAACAACTAGCCCGTCCCTCCCCCTCTCCCCATCCCCCCCTCTGCCCCAGGTCCCTCCCTCCCCCGATCCCCCCCCCTCGCCCGAGTCCCTCCCCCTCGCCCCGAGTCGCCCCCTCCCCCACGCCCCCCTCTCCAAGTCCCCCCCTCTGCCCCTCGCCCCCCCTCCAGTTCCCCCCTCTGCCGATTCCTCCCTCTCGCAGATTCGCCCTCTGCCCATCCCCCTCGCCCAGTCCCCTCCCTCCTCCTCCGATCGCCCCTCCTCTGCCCCAAATTCGCCCCTCCCTCTGCCCAGACTCCTCCCCTCGCCCCAGACCCCCCCCTCTGCCACGAGTCCCTCCCTGCCTAGGTTCCCCCCCTCCTCCCCAGGTCACCTCCCTCTCCCCAGTCATCCCCCCTCGCCTCTCCTCCCTCCCTCCGTCCCCGTCCCCCCTCCTCCTCTGCCCCTACTCACCCCTCCTCTCCTCGCCCCCGAGTCCGCCTCCCCCCTCCCTCCCTCCCGAGTCGCCTCCCCCTCCCTCCATGCCCCCCCCCTCCCCATCCCCCCCCCTCTCCCAATCGCCCCGTCTCCCCAGTCGCCCTCTGCCCCTACCCCTCCCCTCTCGTCCTCCCCCTCCATACCCCCTTCCCCTCCCCCAAGTCCCCCCCCTCGTCCAGGCCCTCTCCCCGAGTTCGCCTCGCCCCGTTCCCCCTCCCCAGAGTCCCCCCCACTCTGCCTCCCATCCCCCCTCCCCTCTGCCCGTCCCCCTCCTCTCCCCCCGAATCCCCGCCCGTCCCCCAGGTCCCTCCCCACCCTTCCCCAGTCACCTCCCTCCTCCCCAGTCCCCCCCCTCCAGATCCCCCTCCTCCCAATCCCCCCCGCCCCTCCGTCCCCTCTCATCCCTCCTCTCCCAGATCCCGTCCTCCTCTGCCCCCGATCCCCCAGTCCCCCCCCTCTCCTCCGGTCCCTCCCTCCCTCTGCCCCAGATCCCGTTCCCCCCCCCGCCCCATCCCGTCCCCCTCCCTTCCCAGTCCCTCCTCCTCCCCTCGCCCGTTCCCCCCCTCGCCCCAGTCCCCCCCCCTGCCCAGTCCCTCCCCTCCTCTCCCCCGTCCCCCCCCTCTTGCCCTCCGATCCCCCCCCTCTCGCAATCCCCCCCCCTCCTCCTGCCCAGTCTCCCCCCTCCTTCCCCAGATCCCCCCTCCTGCCCAGATCCTCCCCTCCCTCTCCCCTCCCCCCTCCTCCCTCCTTCCCCCCTCTCCCCTCTCCTCCCCCCTCCTCCTTCCCCCCCCTCTGCCCCCACGAGCCCTCCACTCTGCCCCAGAGTCCCCCCCCTCTCTGCCCCCAGGAGTCCCCCCCTCTCTGACCCCAGAGTCCCCCCCACTCTCTGCCCCAGAGTCCCCCCCCCCCTCTCCCCAGACCCCCCCCTCTGCCCCAGTCCCCCCCTCTCTGCCCCAGAGTCCCCCCCACCTCTCTGCCCCAAGTCCCCCCTCTCTTGCCCCAGTCCCCCCCCTCTCTGCCCCAGAGCCCCCCCCCCTCTCTGCCCCAGAGTTCCCCCCCTCTCTGCCCCAGAGTCTGCCCCCCCTCTGCCCCACATTCCCTTTAATGTCTTCCTGCTTTAATAATGATATAGAATGGCGTTTAAAGACAAAAACTCGCATGGAAGGTTAAGGAGTGACTGCCTTTTTCACATTTGTTATAGGTTACAACTATGCATTGCAGCAAGTTTAGGCATGGGGACAAGGATGGCTGCTTTTATTTCAGGTATGTCATATAAATCTAGGTATATGAAGTAAGCATAGTTTAACCAATGTTTATTCTGATAGCACAAAGTAAGTTATCTGGTTAGTAATTCATCTAATAAAGGGCTGAATATATCAGTTAGGGTTAGGGACAGGTAACTAAAAAGTGACCACGGGTGGAGATGCCCTTAAATAATTAAAATGTATATATTTTTACCAGTGTTGTAAACTGCATCAGATTTACATTTTCTTGTTCTATAAGCTTGCTTTTATATTTACTGTTCATTGTTATTGTTTGCTAGAAAATGTTTGCATAGAGAAGTCCACATCCACACAGTGGCCACAATTTCAACTCGAATACTTTATTTTTAATAGCTGTGACACAATGTTTTGTTAGATAGACCCCTTTTTCAGGTGTATCTATATTAGTTTTCCATTTAAATCAGGCCTTCCATAAAGGAGCTTACAATTAATATACTCTTATCATGGACATAAGAATGTCTTTATGATTGTATGGAAAATGATAGGAACCAGAGGAAACCCACACAAGGACAGAGAGAAATGTTGTTGTTGTTTATTTTTAATGTAATTTATTTGTTCCTAGGGACAAAATGATACCAGATCGAGTGGGAAAGTACAGCATTCAGTTTGTATTCGTGGCTGAGAAGAACATTTCACTTCAAAGTGAACAGGTTTTTACTTTATATTTGAGAATTATTTCCAGTATAATCTTTGCATTGTTGGCATTTTTCCTTGCTGCTCGGTATTCGTCATCATATGCCTCACTGCATTTATTTTAGGTAAATGTGGATGTTGTTCCAAATAAGCCTGTTAAGTTGATTCCACAGCCTTTGCCAGCAACACCAACAGTGTCCAATGTAAAAGATGAAGCCAGTCGCACTTTGGTCAAGAATATGTGGCTAAAAATTGTGGTAATTAAATCTATTTTACATTTTTGTGCAACATGTAAATGTAATTGTGGTTCAAGAAAGATCAAAATGTAGGTATGAGAGCCTGGGGGCCAAGGTCATTAACTGATGGGTCACGCACTTAAACCAGCTTATCTAAATTAAACTCCAACAACTAACCTGTGCTATAGCAAAGTATAGACAAACTACAGGTAAGGGTCCTACAATAAATATTAGTTCTTAACATACTGTACATTTTGTGAAAAGGGACTTAAGACCATGACAGCTATTCTTGTGTCAGGGACCATTGTTTTCCACAAGGCTGATTCGACTGCTAATCAATATCAAGTAGTTAATTGAGCAAAAGGTGATTGGTCCAGTTGAAAAACTTTCTGATGTAAGGAAATATATGTATTTATATGTCTATTTACATATATATATGAGGGTGCAGTGCTGTTTAATATTATATTATAAAAAGCCAAAAAAGTGGGACAAAAATATAAAAACCATAAATAGTTATGTACATTAACAAGAACCATACAACATGAGTAAAGAGGTCTTTGCCCCATGGAGCTTACAATCTAGTAAGGTTAGTAACCTACAGAAACATAGTGAATGGGAGAAGTGCCATAGTGAGAACATGTGCAGTGTCAGTTTATTTATTTACTCATATATATGGTGCTGGTGACCTTAAAGGTAGAAAGCAATTGGACTTAAACCTTCTGGTTGAAGTTTTTTGAAGAAAAAAGAGTGGAATAGAATTCCTGAGAATGGGAGCCACAAGAGAAATAAAAATTACATTTGTTTACATATTTTGTCAGTTTTTGCGTTAGTCCTTCGCCTAATTTGATACATGGTGCAATGCTATACATGTTACGTGGAAAATCATTGAACCTAAAAACAAAAATGTTTTGCTGTTTTTGTTTTTTCCTCCATATATTATAGGATGAACATAACAATTTGGCTGGAAGTTACTTAAATGGCAAAATCATTGCCAAGATAACATGTTCAGGAAAGAATGTCACTGAAATCCCATTGTTTGAACCAAAAGAACCTACTATTTGCTTTCCATTTGAAAATGGGTCTTCTGAAGTCAATGTAAGTACGAACCTTAAAGGGTAACTGTGGTCTCCATGCATGTGGCCTTTTATTACGAGCACACTCCTACCTTTAAAATGACAACAGGATCACGCTTCTAGCTGCAGTCTATCCAACTTTACAGCACTATAAAGGATATTTTTTCTGTACTGTGGTCTGTGACATCACCAGCACCACTGACCTGCCTCCAAGTCTCAATCTTGAACATGCCCACTGCTGGGACAGAACATCATCAGCTGCATTATATGAAGTTATATTATTATATATACAATCATAAACAGAAAATGTCTATTAAGCTCTGGCATGGCCTGTCCTTATTTCTCGGGCACAAGTACACTACTATTACTTACTATTAGTTTAGTAAGAAAGTTACTGCTTTATAGATTTCATATTGCTTGTTGTGTATGTATGTATGCATAATTTTGTTTATAAAGCGCCACTTGGGTACGCAGTGCTGTACATTATAAACATGTTGGGAAAAGTTTCTATAAAGGGGAACTGTGGTCTCCAAAACGAGCCTTTTAAAACGAGCCATCAACCACCTCTCTATTTGATCCACAGCCCAAGATATACAGAAATGACTGACCAGAAAGTTAATGGGTGGGAGGCTGACTTGTGACATTCCTGAGGCTTCTCCTGCACAGTACCGCTGGTGAGCACAGCCTTAGACTCCCTCAGTATGTGAGGGAGACAGGAAGTCCCTCCTCCTCTCTGGTGTGTGAAGTCCTGACAGAGAAGGTAAGGGAATCTACAGCCCTTCTCTTTCACTGTGTGAAAACAGCCTGAAAAGGCTGTTTCCACAGAGTTTTCTTTAGGCGGGGGGGGTCTGAGTACTGAGTAACCCATGGCACCCGCGAGTGGGCAGGGCTTAGACACCCGGGGACACGGCACTCATGAGTGGGCGGGGCCACATGGGGCTGAAAGATAATAGGCCATGGGGGGCCTGCAACTGGAGGGACCATGGGGTCCATGAGTGGGAGAGACCAGGGTGGCTGCAAAGGGGAGGAGGAGACACAGGACAGACTGACTGCCAGTTTCAGAGCAGGAAGTGCAGGGGATCTGGTGCTGCAATATCACACGCAAAAATGTAAATATCTTCAAAACTTTGCAAAATAAATAATGGAAATGAATTGCAAAAATTCTCAGGGGAGCAATCCCTATCGATATACCTAAAGTAATTTTTGGACCACAGTTCCCCTTTAGGGGCTAGACCACACTGTTGTATTTTTTTCGCACTAATGGTCACACTTGCAATCTGTTAACGAGAGAGAAGCTCAGCACAGTGTGTGACAATGTGTGTGGCCAACATTGCATGTGCTGCAATCTGTTTTCGTTGCAAATTTTGGCTCCGATCCCATCAGTAACGTGCACCGATGCATGTATGCTTTTCACATGTGCTTCCCTCCATTTTGAGGGGCGGAACCCAAACCCAATTTTTGCCAAACTATTCACATTAAAGCACTCCTTGAACTCTGTGCTGTGAGCCTCACCTTTCTTTTATTAAGGCTTTAAGCATATGATTGTTGTATTATACCTCAACATGGTAATTCTGGCTGGGCCGAAATGCAATATATTAAATATTCATTCCTGTATAAATTGTTTAAAAATCATTGTAGTTTTTTTTTACATTTCTTTTCTCCCTTTTAGAGCCTTATGCTTTCTGAAAATAGTCCGGGAAAGGATAGCACGGAGTACCAAATCATTTTTACTTTGGTGTCATCTGCAACAGATGCAGAGGAAATTGAACCATACTGCCTCCCTTTTATGTTTTACAATGGTAATGTATTTTACAGACACATAGATGTCATAGTGTCTGTATTGTCATATTGAAGTAATAGTGCAAAAAACATTTTTTAGATAATAAAAACTAAGAACTGTATTACATACCCGGTTATTCAATAAAAGTTCTTATCATAAAAAATAGTGCTAATTTTGCCCCAACCAATCAGATGTTAGCTTTCAAATGTTAAATAATATTTGATTGGTTCGAGCAAAATTAGCACCATTTGTAACTAACATTTATTGATTCTCCCTGATAATGTTAAACAAAAATACCTGGAACAGGGAGGTAAAATGGGTAATCCCTACTTTCCAAAATCTGAGAGGATTGCCAGGAAGAAGACACTAACCCAGTAGATGAAAAAACATACTTTCTAGCGCTCCTGAACAAAATAGTCAGTCCTATCTTCCTGCCCAGGTACTTTTTATTTTTTAAAGGAACGCTAAACTTAAAAAAACAAGTATTTGGCATCCGTTTCTATTATTCAGAAGGAGGTGAAAACTCTTATCCCCACCTCCCTGTGAATAATAGTTTGCTCAGGGGGCCTGGAACTTACCTTACCGTGCTCCTCTCGCAACCACTCCTGCACAGAACAGCTGTTCTGTCCCGATCGCGCGCCCTATCTTTTGTATTGGCGCACATGTGTCTATGATAGGGCGCATGGTCGGGACAGAGCGTCTTGTCAGTGAAGGAGCGGCTTGCAAGAGGAGCGCGGTAAGGTAAGTTCCAGGTCCCCTGAGCAAACTATTATTCACAGGGAGGTGGGAATAAGCGTTCTCACCTCCCTGTGTATAATAGAAACAGATGCCAAATACTTGTTTTTTTAAGTTTAGTGTTTCTTTAAAAAGTTAATTTTTACAGTGTAGTTGACCTTCAAGATAATAGATACACTATAGATATATTTAATGGTTCATACAGAGTAAACTATCCTCTAAGCATTGTTATACTTTCCATGTAAATTCTTGACACAAAAATTGTGTATTTGAATGCTTTTGCACTGCTAAGATGTAAATGGAAAACAGACCTTTTTTTTATGCATTTATCGGTTCTTCCAAAGTATCCGGCCTGAGTTAGGTCTTTAATGTATAATACTTTATTTTATTAAAGTTTCTCTACATTTATGTTTAGATTTTGAGAAACAGCAGCAGATGGCACAACTTACCAAAGAAAAAGATCAGCTCTCGCAAACTGTTAAAGCTTACAGATGTCTCTTTGATACTTCAAAACAGCTAATTGGTGAAATAAAATGTAAGTGATTGTTTAGATAAATCAAAAACAGCAGAAAGACTTTGATACAATATAAAGTCAGTCCCTTGACTTCTAGACACCGATTTAAGTAATCTTATAAAAAAAAAAAGTAAAGCACACACAAAAAATAAACTAACAATTTGTTTTAAATAATAGTATTATTTTTGTTATTTTTTTATTAATATTATTTTTTAGTGTGCTGTGGATTAAGTAGTAATGTAATGAACCATTTTGTATGCTTTGGATTTAGGCCAAGCAGATGAAGCTAAAGCTAAAGAGACTTACCTAAAGAATGAATTAAAAAAATACCAAATTGAGGTATCAATACAAAATAAGGTATGTTATTAACTATTTGGCTAGGAGTGGTCTAAGGTACATTAGACATATATAAATGGGTTTTTTTTCTTTGCAGGTTGAATTCATTGAATCCCTTATAACACAGAAATCATCAGAACGAGAAGTTGTATTTCTTTCACCTAGGAGAAAATGCTCCCTATCTCCTTATTCTAAACGTAGTGCTGATATATTAGGCAAGGTGAGAGTTTAAATTCTCATACACATTATACAGACCGTTTGGGGAAAACGTATCTGATTGGGGTTGTAATTGATTTAAAAGGGAACAAAAGGTTAAACATTAAGTTTAATCACTGCCCATTTGATCAACTTCCAGTTTGTCCAGTGGCCAGTCACATGATCCCGCTTACCTGCGGCTTAATGGCATCACTTGCCATGAGCCCATTACCATTGCTGAGCACATGGCAAGTGTCCTTCATCTGACTGCGAGCAAGGTCAGACAACATAGTGCTTCAGCAGGAATAATCTGCAAAGATTAATTTTGGTTTTTGTATGAAATGCTAAGAACATTTTTGAGGAACAGAGATTGATTTTAACGTTGTTAAATCTCAACACTGTCAGGGTGATGTAATAAAAGTTCTTATTTTAAAAATGGTGCCAATCAGATGTTGTTTACTATTTGAAAGCTTACATTTGATTAGTTGGGGCAAAATTAGCAACATTTTTAACAATAAGAACTTTTATTAGATCGCCCTGTGTGCTTTCAACAGAGGTGGGTTTCTGTGCTCTTATATGTTTGGTTCATGAAAATCGAAAGAGCAAGAAGGAAATTGTCTGATAAAAACTATATTTATTTCAACATCTAAAAATAGTATCAAAATAGGTGAATATAAAGGAAGCAGAATAAAGCTGCCTGATAGGCCCCCACACCAGATGGTTAAGCCAATCCCTATATATACATGGTCAAAATATCCCACAGTCCTAATATACTTAGCGGGCAGTCAGTCAATGAATGTCCGTGCGTGCACGGAGACAGAATATGCGGAGTATAAATTCCCAAGTAAAGAGGCAGGAAGCCCATTTATTCTACAAACCGTCTGGGAAATCTCTACTTTTAAAACAGATTTAGTCACTGATTAAAATCACACAAACGTATTAATACTTTTGTTTTTTTTAATTTTTCTAGATTGCTCATTTGGCTCTAATTGAAGATAATGAAGCAGCTAAAGTAATTTCATGGCATATGGCTAGCGACATGGACTGTGTAGTGACCTTAACTACCGAAGCAGCTCGTCAAATCTATAGTGAGTCGGAGGGTCGCCAACAAGTTCTTCCTTTGGATTCCATATATCTAAAGAATCTCCCAGTATGGGGCAGGTAAAGTTCATCTCTGATATGACTTTATCAGCAAAAAATTATTGAGCTTTAATCAGACTTGTCAAATATTATCCACTGCTAAATTTGCAAATTATAATGACCATGAAAATTATTATTATTATTGTGGATTTATACTGTGGCAACATCTTCCATAGCTCTTTACAATCACATGTATTCATTAAATCAGGCCCTGTCCTGAAGAACTTACAATCTAAGCACATTTATTTGACACATACAACCTATCAGTTTGTTTTTATGATTGTGGGGTAAACAGAAGTGCCTGGAGGAAACCCACGCAAGAGCAAACTAACTGCTAGCCACTGAGCTACCGTGCTGCCCAAATAATAACTGCAAATAAATCTGAATGTAATTTGAGGACAATTAAAATAAAAGATTTCATTATTTAAGGTGAAATAATATTGTTTATTCTTACCTTTTGCTTTAAGAACTGAAGGGTAACCCACCTGACTCTTTTTTATTAGCCATTTATCGATCACATCCACCACACAATTGCATATACAGACTCTATTTGCAGCCAAAATGTATACATGTGAAGGGCATGTAGTGGGGCAACAGTTTTGTCTCTGATTTGTTCCAGAAAGGTATCCAGAAAAGATAGGTGTATTTGATGAGATATCTTTGACGTATGTATCAAATATGTTTCTATAAATGCACTACAGTGGAGGATTAGCGACATTTGCGGCATAGCACCATCACTGCTTACTATATAAAGGGAAATCACCATGACGTACAGAAAAATAAGGCATGGTTTGAGTTTTAAGTATTCCATTTCACGGGAATCCATATGGTACTTGTCTTTTACATTCAAAAGAAAAGCACAAGTATATTTCAGATCTCATTTGCTAAAAACTTATGTTTTCAAGGATAATGGTTTATGGCACAAACACATATTTAAAGGAGAAAGCTGGGATTTTAAATATTACACTCTTTGTGTTCCTGGTAATTGTCTTTACATACTATAGATACAGTATGCTTGTGAAGATTCTCATCCATCCAGGTCATGGTATATCTGTTGTATTCAATTAGATCAACTGGGCTTGTTTAGTTCTTGAAGACGTTTCGCTAGTCATCCAACTGTCATTCTCAATTCAGAATGACTTGTACAAGAATCTATGGCAATTATGTACCCTGGAAAATCCCAATTAGCATATCACAGCCAGGTGTTAAGGGCATGATTGCATAGTGGCTAATAGGTTTTATAGGAACGCCCAGGGTAAGGTGTCAAAACAGGATTGTACGTGGCAGACAGTTGATGTCGAACCCCCCCACCTCTATTTAGGCTTGGTTTCTTTATTTTCACATAAATGGCCTCCTTGACACCTCTCTTGAACCAGTCATGTTCCTTTGACAATATGTTAATATTACAATCTTCAATGGTATGTCCATTATCCTTAAGATGCAGGTACACGTCTGAGTCCTGACCCGAAGAATTGACTCTCCTGTGCTGGGCCATACGTTGATGCAGTTGCTGTTTGGTCTCCCCCACATACAAATCAGAGCATTTTTCACTGCACTATGCTTATCTTGCATGTCGCTTATCTTGTGTTCTGTTATTGGGTCTTTCGGATGTACCAATTACTTGACCATGCTCCTGGTCGAGCAATCTATCATCGCCTCTACCCTGGTGAGGCATATCCATGCATATATGGACTCCCAAAGATACATAAGGAAGGGGCACCGCTAAGACCTATAATCAGCAGCATCAACTCTGTAACATACAAGGTGGCAAAATACCTAGCCAACATCTTAGGACCATTGGTGGGAAGTTCTAAGCATCACATTCAGAACTCTCAGGATTTCACCAACAAGATTGAAGACATAGTACTCGGTGCAGAAGAATTTATGGTGTCCTATGATGTGACATCTCTCTTCACCTGTAAAACGGCTAGGCCAAGACAGCACTCTTACCAGCAGAACTGATCTCAACCCAGAACAGGTGTGTTCCTTACTGCACTTGTGCCTGAATACCACCTATTTCAAATACCGGGATTAGGTTCTATAAGCAAAAACATGGATGTGCTATGTTTCAACCATTGTGGCCAACCTTTACATGGAGGAGGTGGAAAAACAGGCGCTTAAAACCTTTAAGGGCATAGCACCCAGCCACTGGTTCAGATATGTGGATAACAAATAGGTTAAAATCCACCAGAAGGAAGTACAAGCTTTCACAGAACACATTAATGCGGTAGACCAAAACATCAAATTTACATGGGAAGAGGTAAAAAAACAACAAACTGGCTTTCTTGGACTGCTTGGTAGAAGTCAGGGAGAATGGTAAACTGGAAGTAGAGGTTTACAGAAAACCAACACACACAGATCAGTATTTGATGTTTGACTCCCACCACCCTTTAGATCACAAGCTGGGTGTCATCAAAACCCTGCAACACAGAGCTGAGAACATCCCCACTAGCACAGAGGTGAAGGTTAAAGAAATGAAACCTCTCAGAGGAGCCCTTAAAACTTGTGGATATCCAGACTGGGCCTTTGTTAAAAGAAGTAGAAGGAAAGAAAAGAACACGATTACAAACAGTGAAGGGGAAAAGCAAGACAGGAGAAAGAACATGGTCATCCCATATGTAGCAGGGGTCTCCAAAAAATTAAGAAGAATTTTCAATAAACACCATATCCCTGTCTGCTTTAAACCAAACAACACACTGAGGCAGCAATTGGTACATCCGAAAGACCCAATACCAAAACACAAGAAAAGCGACATCATATATGCAGTGCAGTGCAGTGAAGAATGCTCTGATTTGTATGTGGGGGAGACCAAACAGCAACTGCATCAACGTATGGCCCAGCACAGAAGAGCCAATTCCTCGGGTCAGGACTCAGCCGTGTATCTGCATCTTAAGGATAAAGGACATACCTTTGAAGATTGTAATGTTAACATACTGGCGAAGGAACGTGACTGGTTCAAGAGAGGTGTTAAGGAGGCCATTTATGTGAAAATAAAGAAACCAAGCCTAAATAGAGGTGGGGGGGTTCGACACCAACTGTCTGCCATGTACAATGCTGTTTTAACACCTTACTCTGGGCGTTCCTATAACACCTCTTAGCCACTATCTAATCACACCCTTAACACCTGGCTGTGATATGCTAATTGGGATTTTCCAGGGTACATAATTCCACAGATTCTTTTCATTCTGAATTGAGAAAGCCAGTCGGATAACTAGCGAAACGTCTTCAAGAACTAAACTTAAAGTCCAGTTGATCTAATTGAATACAACAGATATATAGATACAGTATAATGTTGATATTCTGGAACTCTATATCCTCAAAAAATTCCCAGTTAACGAATTTCTTGCCCCAATAAAGGGGGAGAGAAATGCATTGAATGATTCTATATATATTGCTATTTTATGGAAAATATCACAGTAGATAAATTGTGTGTGGTATTCGTATGTTGTGATGTGACTGAAAATACGATCATGAAATCAGAAATACTAATACTTTAGTGCTTAAAAGCAGAAGCAGAAAGCAGCCAATGGAACAAGGGCTTAGCTTACTTATATTTCACAATTTATGACTGTTGAAAATAATTTTTTAACAATGTCATTAGCTTAAGTTTTCATTATTGAAGGTTTGCATTTGTGAACAAATATAATACATTTTTTGTGTTTCAGACCTTTGCCACATATACGCAATGGGAAAAGTTGTTTCCAGGCACAAGGGAACCCAACATTTGCTAGAGATCTATTAATTTTTGAAAAAGAATATTCAGAGCATTGCCAAATAGGTAGGTGTATAATAATTTATTCACATTTGTCAGCATATGGTTTAAACATAGATACATTTAAAGGGAATCTACAGGGTAAATGAAATGTCAGTCAACAAAGCTGTACCTTTAAATCACACACTAATGTTACTTTTATTTTTCTAAGCCATTGGCAAAGCTTACCTTTCCCACTGCCGCTCGCTCCTTCACTGTAACCTCGTTCAATCTACATAACTGTCCCTGTGTGACTTACTGGACATGACTCTTGCCCAGTGTGCAGTGGCATACAATGCAATGTTAAATAAACTTTGCCAGTAGTATGTTAAAAAAAAAAAAACTATACAGTGAAGGACAAAAACAGCTGTTTGCAAGAGATGCACAAAAAGCAGCACAGAAATACAGAAGCCACTAACCTGTTTGCAAAAACAATTAATACATGAATGTGCTTTAATAGAAAGCAATACTAATCACATGGCTGTAATAATATCAACAAACCATACAAATAACTTCTAAAATTATGGGTTTTTTTGTTTTTTTTGCAGTCTTTGGAATGCTTTTGGGAGATGCTATCATTTTGGATAATTTGGATGCTGCTAATCATTACAGAAAACAGGTACGAAACAACAATATAATAACTGACTTTCTTTTCCCTTCCTTATATCCCTAAAGATCTGACTATTACCCTAGTTTCCTATTTGACTCATTTCTGCCTCTTCAGCATATGTGGTTCCCAGCTTGTTGCAGTACAAGGGCTGCATATGTGGCCCTTAAGCAAAACAAAAGGGACACATCCTGTTATAACTTTAATTCCACCCTTACATTAGGTTGACTTCACCCTTATGTGGACTTCAAAGGTCTAACCCACTCGAGAACAACCAAGGAGACTGTATTTGGTCCTTGTGCCTCATGTAAAGTATTCCCAATATTAAAGGGACAGTTCAGTGGAAAATATCAATATTTTAAAAAGTATTCGTTTATATTATACATACCTAGTTATTCTACATATCCTCTCCCATTTTGAAAAATCAGTTGATTTCATACCCTTTGCTGTTTCCTGCTTTTGACATTAGTGAGCTGACATTTCAGGTTCCAACGGTCCTTCTTCTTCCCAGGATGCACCACATCCTTGGAATGTTCCTAACAGTAATTTCTTTCTGATTGGCTGTTGGATGGGTCAAACATGCTCAGATCTCTACTGAGCAACTGAATCAACCCAGGCGCTGGGTCAAGGGCAAAACCATAACGGTCTCTACTAGGGGTCCTGCAAACAGGAAGTCATTATTTCGGTTGCATTTATTTATACACAGACACAATGCTGAATGGGCAGGTTAAGGTCATTAGGGTGGAAAAATACTGCTTCTGAAAAGCATATGCATTTGCACTGAACTTCCCCTTTAATGCTTTTGTCAAATGAGTACACAGGCTTGAGGTAACAGTGCCTCTAGCACACACATTTTGTTCTGTCTTTTTAAGCTTCTCACTGTATCTCATTCAGTGTTTCCTCTAATTGATTAATTTTATAAATGAAGATTTAGACTACATGTAGTTCAGTGCTGGGGTGCTGTCAAACTCACTGTTTAGGAAATGCCGATTTCCACATTTCCTTAACATTGAGCTCCTTATGTGACAGGACAGCCACAGTTTCATCTAAATCAGTGTGCTTGCCATTGCATGTCAATACCTCTGCTGTAACACACCCAACAAAGAACCATTTTTTAGTTTAAACCTTTGTATAAAACATTCAAAAGAATAAACAAAAGAAGGCGACACCCAGCAGTAATTTTAACTGCAAAACAAGTGCTATTTATTGGAACGTGGCTTGGACTCCAAACAGTGCTTTTATCAAGCTACAAGACAGCCAATTGTGTTTTTTAGAGCATTGCATACAGTAGGTACTTTTGATAGATAATGGTAAGATTATATGAAATAACTAAAAAGAAGTTCTTATGGGACTGGGAAGTTGACGTGAACCTCTGGAAAGTGACTATTTTTATTTTATATTACCAATGAAACATAATTAAAACATGCTTATTTTACAACAAAGTTTCCCAGTTGCTAATATATGGCTCATCAGTCAAAATAGTGGAGTTCGTTCGAACATATTGGTAAATTTCAGGCAATCACACACCCTTCTATGGACCGCATGTTAAGTTGTGCCAAAATATTGTCGCTTTTATCCCACAGCCACCAATATTTCAACCTGGCTGACCGGGCAATCATGTTAAAATATTGACCAGGGTGTACCCAGCCTAAAGCTTTTAAAGGACAACTCCACCCTCATAAGAACATCTTTTAGAAAAAATGGTCTCTTTAAAATATGTTGATATATCATACATTGTCCTATGAATTCATTACTGTATGCCTGCTATGATTCTGGATGCCTCATGGAAACTGAGCAATTTAGAAACCTGTACTGAGCATTTAGCCTGGGCATGCTCAGAAGAGGAAGACATTCAGTTATTGGCTGTGATGTCAACTGTCAAATCCACAAAACTTACAGTTACTAACTGGAAGAACCAGGAAGCAGAAACTTGGGCAACAGGACATTGTGCAGGATTTCAAGTTAGACTTATATATTTCAGATTTCAAACTATTACAGTTTAGGGTTTTGGGGGGTGATTTACCTGTATGTAAGTTTTCATTTTAGGGCTGGACTTGCCCTTTAAAGCTCTGCAAATTACGTACCATAGTACTGGCTAAAGTTCTGAATCATTAATGTTTTTCCAATTTTTTTTTTTTTTGTGTGTGTGTGTGAGATAAGATCAATATTTTAATACACGAGTCTAAGAATAAGCTTGGAATCGCATTCATATACATTCAGATTATTTAAAAATTTGTCTTGCTGCATTTTCACTAATGATGCATGATTTTTTTTAAAAAGCTTGTGCAGTTTTCATTTTGCCCGACATTACTGACCAGAGATGGGGAAAGAATCCGCAGCAATGGAAAGTTTGGTGGACTGCAAAATAAGGCTCCTCCACTAGACAGGCTTAGAGGAATGGTGTTTGGTGCACCTCTGCCCCAAAAGTATGAAACACTTGGTACTGTTATAGGTAAGAACACAAACCATTATTAATGTAAGGTGTTTTAATTAAAAGGTGAATAAACCCTCATTTCTAAGAATCTTTTTACAAAATCATTGTTTCCATTGGAGGTAGGAGAGATTAGCCTCACTTCTACATACAAGATGCAAATTTATGGAGCCACAGGTTTGGGTGCCTGTCAGAATGAACTGGCTTGTGGAATGTGTTGTGGCTTGTAAGTAGAAGTTGGGGTAATAGCTTGCTCCTACTTTGATCTCTCATGCCTCTTCTGATCATAAAGATTTTGTCTGGGTCAAAAAATGTTTTTTTAATGTTTTAATTGTATAACCCTAAAACACATTGGGGTTTTTTAAGCACAATGTGTACTTTAACAAGATAACAGAATTTTCCCCAGTTCACCATGGCAGCAGCACCAAATGGGTTTATTCCCTGAAATGCAACCGGACAGGAAGTTAAAAGAACAAGTATTAAAGTCCCTACCCCCATCAGCACCTTGTCTTTTTTCTTCCTGTCCTTGTGCACTACAGGGAGTTCGTCTGAGCTTACCAGCCATCGCAGTGTTTTCCAGGTAGAGTTCTCTTCCACTCTCTCTCCTGCCTGATGCTCCTCCGTGTTGCCTCTGTTCGTGAGAGCCTGTGGTGACATGGCCAGAGGCCATGCAGCCGCGTCCTTGAATGCCTCCTGCAATATGGCCAACGCAAAGGATGTTGTGATGATGTCATCACAGTGTGCAGCCGTCCTATTGGCTAGTTCCCGTTGTTGCAGATTGGCTGGCAGATTCCTACTGCTGATTGGAGGCTGAGGCTTTAGGACACTCCTTTTGGGGGCGTGTATTGTGTGTTTAAAACTAGCAACCGTTTTTCCTTTCCTTGTTGGATGTGTTGTTTGTTTTCAGCCTGTTTCTCTGCTGGATTTTCTCCTGCTTGCTGTTCCTTGCATTAGGACTCTGCAGATGAGGTTAGTCCTTGTCTGAGTATATAAAGAGAGTGTGAACCCTGTGTCTTGGGCTTGTCCTTATGACTGTTGTTTTTCTTTTAGCCTCTCATCTCTGGACGCTACGCCTAAGATACTTCAGTCTGACAGCACAAAAGCTAAAGACTCTGAAAATGCATCAGTCTCACCTTTCACTTCTGATAAACATTCTTTGGACACATTGATGCAATGTATTCAGAAGGCGGTTTCGAAAGGTATACAGGCCTCAGATTCCAAAAAAAGGGCAAGACCACACAGCATGAGGTCTTGGGATTCGGAAACAGATTATTCGGGGGATGAATATTCAGTGTTATCTGATGATACCTCTAATGCTCAGTCAGATGATGAGGAAGAGATAGAGGTTGAGACAAACTTTGATACAACAATCATCAAACCTCTTATTAAGGTAGTTCGTAACACGCTATTAATCACTGCTGAAACCCCGAAGGCCTCTACTGCGGATAAACTTTTTCCTGCTGTTAGAAAAAAGGCTGTTTCTTTTCCAATACACTCCTCAATCAAGGAGATAGTGCATTCTGAATGGAAAAAGATTAACCATAAATTTCCAGACAGGAAAATTTTTGAAAAAATATCCTCTAGAGGAAGAGGAGACAAAAAGATGGGATTGCCCTCCTAAAATGGATGCAGCTGTGGTGAGGCTGGCACGTAGGACTACCCTGCCCGTGGACGGTGCAGCGTTTTTTAGGGAGCCTATGGAAAAGAGAATGGCGTTTTCCCTCTGGAAGGCGTATGTGGCTGCTGGGGCATCCTGTAGACCAGCTGTTGCTATGACCTCGGTTTCTCGGGCCATGAAAGTTTGGCTTCAAAATATTGAGGAGGCAGTCAGAGCAAATGTAAAACAATCAAAGCTCCTGGATATGTTTGGGTGCTTTAGAATGGCTGTCAACTTCTTTGCGGATGCATCAGTCGATATGGTCTGTCTGTCAGCTAGGTCGATGGCTCTATCTGTCACGGCACGACGGGCTCTCTGGTTGAAGTTGTGGTTCGCAGATACGTCCTCCAAGACGTATGGGAAAGAATTTGGCTTAAGATTTATTAATTTGACGATTTTTTTGCTGATGCCATGATCCGGGTGACACCTAAAAGATTCCTAAGACCACCTCCATTGAGTTTACCGTTACTATTGCAAACTTAAATGGAATCTCCTTTTAACCTCTCGAAAAAGCTTCTGTTTGGCTCATGACCCTCAAGATAGTGTTCCTTGTTGCAATTACCTCAGCCTTCAGGGTAGGAGAGATAGGGGCTTTGTCAATACGAAAGCCTGATGTACAATTCTACGATGACAAAGTAAAACTGAGGCCAGCCTTTAATTTCCTTCCGAAAGTTCTGTCAGAGTTCCATTTGGATTTTGAAGTTACATTACCATCCTTCTGCCTAAATCCGAAAACAGAGTTGGAGAGGAAATGGCATTCCTTGTATCATGTTCGGGCCTTGACATTTCACATTGAAAGGACAAAGAGCTTCAGAAAAACTTAGCATCTCTTCATTGTGCCAGGGGGTTATTGAAGAGGGCAAGCAAAAAGCAAAAAAACAATTAGCAGCTGGATTGTGACCTGTATCAGAAAGGCATATAGATTAAGAGGCATTAAGATCCCTGACGGACTGAAGGCGCATTCTACCAGAGCCCTGGCCTGTTCCTGGGTGGCAGAAGCAAAAGTGTCATAAGACCTTATCTGCAATACAGCAAAGTGGGCTTCAATCAAAACTTTTGTCCGGCATTATAAAATGGACGTTATGACTTCTGAAGAGACTAGATTTGGAAGAAAAGTCCTACAATCTGTTGTAGCCGACAATCTGTTGTGTGTTTAGCAGCATACTTTTGCCCTCCCATTATTTGAGCTTTGATATGTCCCATTTGGTGCTGCTGCTTTGGTGAACTGGGGAAAACAGGAAATCATATCATACTTACCAAGATTTCTGTTTCCCAGTCACGGTCATGGCAGCAGTCACCAAAGTTTTCCCACCCTTTTTTATTATTATTTTTTGACATGCTAAGCTTTGGAAATAAGACAAGGTGCTGATGGGGGTGGGGACTTTTATACTTGTTCTTTTAAATTCCTGTCCAGTTGCATTTCAGGGAATTAAAGGGACAGTTCAGTGGAAATTATCAATATTAAATTGTTAGTTTGTGTAATGCCTTCTAAGTTATTCTACATATTCTCTCCCATTTTGGAAAATCAGTTGATTTCATACCCTTTGCTGTTCCCTGCTGTTGACATTAGTGAGCTGAGATTTCAGGTTCTAACGGTCCTTCTTCCCAGGATGCACCACTTCCTTGGAATGTTCCTAACAGTAATTTCTACTGATTGGCTGTTGGATGGGTCAAACATGCTCAGACCTCTACTGAGCAACTGAATCAACCCAGGCGCTGGGTCAAGGGCAAGGCCATAAAGGTCTCTACTAGGGGTCCTACAAACAGGAAGTCAGTAGTTCCATTGCATTTATTTATTCACAGACAAAATGCTGAATGGGCAGATTAAGGTCATTTGGGATGAAAAAATACTGCTCTTTTTTTCTGAAAGCATATGTATATTCACTGAACTTCCCCTTTAACCCATTTCGTCATGCTGTCATGACATTGACTGGGAAACAGAAATTTCGGTAAGTATGATATGATTTCCTGTATTGTAAATTTTCTGGGGATTTGACTGGATTTTTTGGTAAAATATGTAAAAAAAAGTTTACATTTTCATGGATTTTCCCCATTTTTATTTATAGTTAGGTTAAGGTTGTGCACAAAAATCTTACGGTTTCTACCAGATATACGTAGGTACCCTACTTTTCCTGTACAGGAGACACACCCCCCACCCCCAACTTAAAACAACACTTTCAAGAATATTATACCAAATTGAAATGTATAACCACTTCTGACGGTTAACATAGAATATCTACCAAATAAACTAAAATATCCCTACAAGTGTATCTTTAGAAACTACACACCCGCAAAATGTTATGAGTGAAGTATGTTTTGCTCACTATGCAGATACCCGGGTGCAGTTCTTTATCCAATTGTAAGCTGTTTTCTCGTATTTTTCTTTTTTCCTGTAAAATCAGAGACAAGATCAAATGCAAATTTAACCCAAATCTGTAGAGGGAAGTTTAAAAGCATATTAACAGGGAGATTCAATAAAAGTTCTTATTGTTAAAAATGGTGCTAATTTTGCCCCAACAAATCAGATGTTAGCTTTCAAATGTTAAATAAAATCTGATTGGTTGGGGCAAAATTAGCACCATTTTTAACAATAAGAACTTTTATTGAATCTCCCTGTAAGTATGAAAGCCTTACCCCCTTCTGAATAAAAGGGAATGTCACATTCATGGGTCTACTCAGAGACATGGATACCAAGTAACCCAAAGATGGACCAATGACAAAAGGCAACAACAGTGGAAAAAAAAACCTAGCCAGCTCTGTATTTGAACAGTCTGCAGTTTTTTGGAATGTACACAAATTCAGCTATGTAATGTAATTCTTTTTTATTCATACCTTCAAAGGTATGGGTGCAGTTCTTTGTAGAAGTCCACACTTAGAAATGTGTACTTTTTTGTAGATTTTCAAGAAAAAAAGTGAAAAAGAAAGATGAAACGTAGAAATCTTGAACAAACCCCCAGTAAAAATATAACAGCCCTCTAAATATTTTTCTCCACTCATGTCCTCAATAAAACAGTACTTGCATCAATGTATGCCAAAACACTGCCACCAAACAAACTCAAAACAAGGTGATGTGCAATTTTGTGGCTGCAATCTTTGGACTCAAACAATCTATTTTATTTTGTAAAGCCCCTATTAGTTTTGAAATGTTATAGTGTCAAACCATTTTTGATAGAAAATACACCAAAGATAAAAAATTTGGGGTAGATATATCATTCTAAAAATAACGCTAAATATTTTAGAATTGGTTTAGGAGAATGTCCAGAGCCAAATGTTTCTCACTGAGTTTTTAGTGAGTGAAATCTGGTAATAAAAAAAAAAGGCACAACCCAGCCCCCACGCACACACACTCACCTTTTTAGTGGTATTCAGTGAAAACCGCTTGGTACTGAGAGACGCACATGTTTTTGCACACTTTACTGATCCTAAAAATTAAATTCGGTCTCTTTTTGGTACCTCTGCAAATGTATTAATATAGGGTTAGTTTCCCTTAGTTTCATCTTAGGGAATGATATCTAACTTGGAATACAGGCATTAATGTCAGAACTGATTACCTAATATTGATCTCTGCCCTCATTTTTATTTTTCTCGGTAGCAAAGACTTAGAAAAAAGTGTATTTGTGAATGGAACTCTGAGCTCTATTCACAAATACTATAGTAAGCAGTCACACAGTGACAGCTTTTTTATTTCAGGTACTGCACTGCGATCTGAATGGAGTACCTTTACTAGATCACCAGGGGCACTCCGGGAGAAGACATAGGCTATGTTCACACTACACAACAAGCGCACGAAAAAAATGCAGTAAATTGCATTGTGATATAAAGCGTTTTTGCAATGCATTTTTATGTTTTTGCGTTGACTTTTTTGCGGTTACACTGCATTTTTATGCAGTGCATTTCTGGGTTAAAGGGCATGTCCACCCCCAAAACTATAATCCCCCCCACTACTGGCCCCACCATGTAGTGTAGTAAAATCCTTACCTCACATCCCAGCTCCATAAGATTCTCCTGTAGTCCCACCCCAAAGTCCCAAAAACTGCCCACCAGGAGGATAGCAGAGTCCATATAGGACTCTGCCTCCTACCTGGCCTCCGGGAGAAGTTTGGCATGAGTACTGCAGCCCTTCTCCCCCTCCCTCTCCCTCCCTTTTTGCTATCCCTCCCCCTAGCATAAAACCCCTTGCCCATGTAATAGAATAGGTTCCCCCAGCCCCAACCGCAAAAACATAATTTTAAGAAAGTCCCCAGAACTGTACTTACCTTCCCTCTCTCCCCTGGCATTCTGAGAAGACGGCCGCTGCGTCCGTGATTGGCTGCCTCTCAACCAATCACGGACGCGGCTGCCGGTCCCACCCCCTGCTTGCAGTGTCTTGCAAGCAGAAGGCCAGGCGTCGGAGGAGAGAGGGAAGGTAAGTAAAGATCTGGTCACTTTTTTAAATTATTTTATGGCGGTTGGGGCTGGGGGAAGGTATTCTGTTAGTGGCTGAAGAATGTTAAAAAGGGTGGACATGCCCTTTAAATGGAAAAAATGCATAAAAAGATGCGTTTTCATGCAGTTTTTATGCAGATTTTTCCTCTTCCCCATAGACTTTTATTGAGTGTGTTAACACACTAAACTGCTGCTAGCAGTGCATTACAAAAATGGTATTATGACATTCCTATGTGAAATTTCTGTCTTTGTTTTTTTCTAAACGCACCCGTTAAAAAACGCTCCAAAAAGCAATGAAACGCTTCTTGTGTGAACGAGCCCTTAGGGAAGACCCCGGTGAAGGAGGAAGTTCTCTAACGTCACCGGGGTCTCCCTTACCGCATGGACCTGAAAGAAAGTTGGGGAACCAGCTCATTATACGATCCAGCAAGTAATTAGTCTATTTCTCCTGATCCCCACATTGGTTTTGGGGGGAAAACAATGGGGGATCTAGGGGAAAAGGGGGCACATGGAATGTGCCCTCTAATCACCGCTGGCTGCATTAAAAATAATATAGAGGCACAGATAGCAAGCACACTGTATGAGCTTGACCACATAGACCACCCAGCCAGGCCACAGCATACATGCTTGGCACTGAAGGGGTTAAGAGCTTAAATAAAGATAAGCATCCTGGATCGCTTGTTATTTCTACAGTCAGTTTTAAGTGTTACTTAGTTACATAGTATTGAAGTTAAAGAAAGATGTACATCCATCTAATGCTTGATACACTGGAGTCCAAAAATTAAACCTTTAAAAGATACCTTATATTCATACATTTAAAAAGCTATGGTGAAGGAAAAGAGTTGGCAAAGAAAAAGAATCTGAAAATACCACCCTGGAGGTCCTTGCTTTTAACTTGGCATATAAAGGTTCATACACACGTGCAATCGCGGGTCCCAACCCGTTCGTTTCGGCCGATTATCGTCCTGTGTATGGGCCTTGAATCGCCCAGTCATTCGGAGATCCGCCCTGTCAGTCAGGCAACGATCCCCAACTGAACGGCCGTTTCGCCTGATTAAGGGCCCATACACTGCCGAAACGAACGTGTGTACGAACCTTAACTCTTGGAAGTCATTTTTATGGACCTTATCTGGACTAGCTAGGGAAGAAGTGACCCTACCCTTTAGTCCTCTACTTCCCCGGTAACCCTTACAAATCTACCTTTATTCTCTGCCGCATTTCCACCCCCCCTGCCACTACATGTGCTCCACCCATGTTTTGGGAGCCCTCTTCAGATTCTGCTCCTCAGGTTTTAAATGGGTAACCCACTTACAAATATAGTTTTCCTGGTTAGGCAGCTCCAAGATCCCATACATGCAGAAGGATGCACATTGCGTAGTAGCAACAAAACTTTCCATCCTGAAAGCAAATACACAAAACACAAACTGCAATCGTGTTTTAAAGCCTTTCTTGTTAAATGCCTTACATAGACACCTTTAAAACAGACGACCAAAATACAGGTTGCCTACTCACTCAGAAAAGAAGATATCTATAGTGAGGTTTAAAACAAATTACTACTCAGTGTGTAGGTTATTTAACTAATTAACCGCACCTTTTTAATCAGCAAAGAGAGGAGGAAAAAAAATTGCCTATTTATTCTACCCCCCCTCCAACAAGTAAAAATACAGATGTACTGTTAATTGAGAAAACCCAGTGGCAAAAGCTTAACTAATTAACCCCCAGCAACTTATTAAAGGATATTTACACCCCAAATATGTTTTTCCATAATGTAGGGTACCCCGGCTCACCCCCAACCGTCAGTTTTGTAAAACAAGCCCCAAAAATATACTTATGCTCCTTCGTTCCCTCGGCTGTCTGTTCCCGACTGTCTGCTTGCCGTAAGCAGCATAGAGGGGCTGAACCAGCAGCCGCATCTATGATTGGCTGAGAGTCTATGCAGACAGCTGAGGGAACTAAGGAGCGTAGGTATATTTCTGGGGCTTGTTTTACAAAGTTAAATTGGCGGTCAGGGTGGGCTGGGGTTCCCTACACTACAGAAAAACACTTTTATAGGTAGGGGAAGAAACAGCCAGATGTGATCCGGAGGGAGGAAGGGAGTGGGAAGGGCTCCCCTGCGCATGTGAGAGTCCTCCATGAGCACAAGGATAAAGCAGGGGCCGGATGACACACAGACAGCTCCTACTTGTCACTTTCTGGAACTTTGGACCAGGTACTGCAAGAGAACCATTTGGACAGGTTGCCCAAAAAATGTTTTAAAAAACATGAACACAAAAGTGTCAATAGAACTGGAAAACCAATGTCATCCAAAAGTTCCATGCTTCAACTACAATGTGTTTTTTGAGAAACCTGCATCCTAGAGTGCTGATAAGTTGATATCAGTGTCAGTGACCAATTTATCCTCTGCTGGCTTGCTTGCACACATTCAAACTAGCTCTTCAAAATGTCAGTCTAATCAAAGTTGAAGCATGGAACTTGTGGGAAGTTGGCTTTCCAATTCTGTTGCCACTTTTGGCTGCATATTATTTTTTTAACTGTAAACCATTTATTTTTTAATGGAAATAATTATCCACATGTTATTAAAGTTAGTAAAGAGCAGTCATTTACAAGTGTTTCTTTTATGAGTAAAAGTTTTTAATAAAATATTTAAAATTACTATTTAATGGTCCTCAAATTATTTTTAAATGCAAAATTGCCTTGCTCGTGCAGTTATAGAATACAGTGAGTTGAATGTATTATGTGATCTTTTTACGGATATGTAGATCTTCTAGAACAACTCCGTGCTGCGATGTGTAAGGGAAAAAGTGTAAAAGAGGAGCTAAATCAACAGTTGCAGATCTTGCAGTCTCCTGATATGCAAAAGAAGAAACAGGAACTGGAATCCCAAGAGAAACAACTAAAGGATATTGAACAAAAGCTAGGTAGGGTCATGGAAAGTAATATTAATTTGAAATTATATGGTTAAAACATAAGCCAAACTTTGATACCTTTCTTCCTTTTCCCCATTATACTTTGTGACAGCCCCATGTAAGACAAAAGGGTTGGTTCCAAATTAAGATTTTCCCAACCAGATGATACCAAGAAGAAACAGACCTGCCTTGCAGCGAGAGCAAAACCTACTTATTTGATCAATTGACAGATAAGCTTCTAGCCATGTATGACACAAGCTGTACAATATTCAGCAAATTGTCCAGCCAGATACAAGGATGTGTGTGTTCTGTGCTATATTTTAAGTAGGATTCAGATATTTCAGTTACGGTACACTGTACATGGCATAATTGGGTAGAATTTTTTTTTTAATAATTTTTGCTCTGATGTGTAATTCTATTTTGCAAATAGTAAATTTTTAGAAAATTGGTATTGCCAACATATTTAATCTCTCTGTATGCCCAGAACTACACATTTGACATACCATTTTGATGCTTGTGAAGGTTCTCATTCATATACCATTTTGAGATTTTGATACTATCTCAGTCTTTTACAAATGGTCCAAAGAAATGGTAAAACTGCACTGCTCTGGTTTGTGTCCCTTCCTGAAAGACCAGTGGCCTTGCACATGTAGTCTAATGACTTCTCATGCACACAATGTTGTTTTCAGAATTTGTAAGGCAATTGTCATAATCCTGGTGGGAAAGGTAACCATTTTTAGTTGTAAACAACCCTGGAGAGCCCTTTAGAGATGTTAGTTGCCTTCCTCTTTGTCAGCTTTGCGGCACACTGTATTCTCATCAGGTTTGGTTGCTCTGAGAGTCCAGGAAAGGGGTAAAAGAAGTGCTGGCAGACTGCCATCTAATTACCTCTATGATAGTTTTCATTTGGCTGTCAGAACTTCTGAACTATTAATTGGCAGTAAGAAAAGTTTTTTTGCTTCTATTTTACAGGGTAGATTTGACATGGTCAAGAAATACTTGTAACATATTTTTGAGTTTTTCATCTCTACTTTTTTTGTGTGTTCTCCCTGGGACTAAGATGGCTTCTCTTACACCATCCTCCCTTCCAAGTTCTTGGTAAGAGGAATGCAACAGAACAGGGTATAGATGCACTCGGCAATATGCAATAATACACTACAAGCATTAACGTAAAAGTATAGTTCACTACAATAGGGAACTAGTCCTTTACTACATTGATTGAAGACCAGGAGGTTAAGGAGCTATTCCTTAGCTCCCGTTCTTCAATCAGTTGTTTGAGAGCCAGAAACAAAGATACCTAAAGCTCACCTTTTGCGCGATCCAGCGTTTCCGCTCTGAAATTCCCGACCGCTTCCTCCTTGCTTTCCTGTATAGCAGGACCTGTCAGTGAGTCCATGCTGGAGGTAAGCTTTTGGCATCTTTGTTCTCCTGGCTCTTTAACAATTGATTGAAGAATCATTGTAAAAACAAGGTAAGACATAGCTCCTTAATCTCCCGGTCTTTAATGAATGTAGTAAAGGAATAGTTCACTATTGCAGTGAATTTTCCTTTAAAAGTATTTGTAGTGTATTTTGCAGCACACAATAGCTCTTTTTTGGCCCTCCCCATTTCTATTTGAGGAAACAAAATGTCACTGGTTTATCTTTAAATATGACAGTTTATCAATGCACAATTAATGGGGTTCCAGACAATCTGTATGACAACAAGAATTTTTGTTGAAAGCCACCTTACCTGGCAATGATCCCACATTGTTTCGGACAACCACCTGGGCTGGCCACTTTACGCATGGCATTATAGCAATCGTAAACAGTTATCCTGCTGGAGAGCATCGACAGTTAAGAATTACTAGGGCAGTGAATAGTTTAGCTACACAGAATAATAATTTAAAGGGCATGTCCACCCCCAAAACTAAATTCGCCCCACTGTGCAGTGTGTAAAAATTCTTCCCTTACCTTTCTGCTCCAAATGGTTCTCCTGTAATGTCAGCCCAAAGTCCTAGAAATTGAACACCAGGAGCCTAGCTAGGAGGAAAAATGTTTCCACCTCTTGGGTGTCTTCTGAGAGGTTTCAGGCTTGTTCTGTGCACCCCCCTTAACCCCTCTCCCTCCCTCCCTCCCAAACCATGTTGGCTGCCTGGTGCCCTAGCGTGTAACCACTTTCCGGAGGGTAGGGCTCCATCTCCCACCCCAACCACTATATTTGTGTGTAAAAAAACTAAGCCGAACTCTACTTACACAGCCTCTTTCCCCAGTATTCTACACTGTAAGCAGCCGCGTCCGTGATTGGTTGCCTCTCAGCCAATCACAGACATTGCTGCCGGTCCGGCCCCCTGCTTGTAGGGCCGTGTCTGAATGCTGCGGAAAAGAGGCTGTGTAAGTAGAGTTCTGCTTAGTTTTTTTTACACACAAATACAGCGGTTGGGGTGGGAGAGGTAGCCCTAAAAGAAGTGGACATGCCCTTTAAGAGTCTATAATAAAGTACATCTGTAACTTACATTTAAGATCAGACCCTCAATCCCAATTTTTGATTTCAAATAATGTTTTGTCTAAAAAAGGACAAGAATGGAGTTACGCAAAACACTTTTAATTTGTAGAATTTTTTTTAATTTGGCATGTCACATTTACATTTTAAGTTTGTTTTTTTTTAAATTCCATTTCCTGCATTTAGCACCAAAAATGTTAATATTCAATTTCTCTTCTAAACTACCAGGTTTGCTGTGCAGGTACATTGATCAACAAAGGGGTTCTTGAACACCTCTGTATCTTCATTCCATTTCTCATTCATAGGTTCTGGGAAATGAAGCTGCAGTAACAGCTTAACAACTTAAAAGGACAATTATACACACTTCCCAGTCTGTTCTTTTTCTTGCATGCACCTATTAATAGTACCCAGGGTAAGGACATAAACTGCTTTGTCCTCACACCTGGGCACTTTACTGATCAGCTAGAATACTTACATAAAGTTTCCCTAGGTGCTCTTGTCCTCTTTCAGCTTGTCTCTGTATTCAGATGTAGCCAATGGGAAGAAACAGTCTGTGAAGAATTGTCTTCTCATTGGCCAGACCACGGGTAGGCTACACTAATGCGTTTTCAGCGAGTTTGCGCCCGCATTTTGCACACACGATTGTGCATGCGATTTCCAAAAATTCCACCGATTTCCAATGTGCACGCTTTTGCGGGCCCCATTTTTTTAAGCAAACACATGCGTTTTTATAATAAATTGCAAAAAACGCATTTGCAAACTGCGCAACAAAAGCACAGAAATCTTGTTATTGCGTGCGCGATTTAGTGCGTTGTTGTGGGGCCTCAGCCTAACTGAGGGGCAAAGCGGACTGGAGAAGCAAGGTATGCTCATTTAGGTATTTCAGTTGATGGGTAACTAGGGGTGAGGACTTAGAGACCCAGGTGTGGGACAGGTGAGCAATAATTGTCTTTTAACAGCTGTGTGGGTAACCTTTCCTGGGACCCCCACAGCCACCGTAAATCCCATCAAAAATGACACATTTATCAGTTTTAAAACGTTGCAAAAAAGGTGATATCTTGCAGCGCTGGACTCCTGACATCTGATCCTGTTCTTTTCTATATCTGCAAGGAGTTTGTATGTTCTCCATGTGATTGGAAGTGGATTTGCTCTAAGTGTTCTGGTTTCCCTTACAATTTTAATGCCATGCTGATAGGGTGCTTAGATTGTAAACTCTAGTAGGGCTAGGCCATGCTATTTTTTTTTTTAAAGGGTATCTCCACTGGTTTTTGTAAGTTTTTTTATCCATTTCTATTGAAGAACGGGAGGTAAAGGAGCTGTGCCTTACCTTCCGTTCTTCATAGAACACACAGGAGCCAGGAGAGAAGGTAAGAACTTGCTCGCTCGCTCCCCCGGCGCGTAGCTGACAGGTCCCGACGGACCTTGTCTTCTATCGCATGCGCGATCTATGCGCATAGAGACAAGGTCCGTCGGGACCTGTCAGACCAAACGCCGGGGAGCGAGGCAGCGGTAAGTTCTTACCTTCTCTCCTGGCTCCTGTGTGTTCTATTGAAGAACGGAAGGTAGGCACAGCTCCTTTACCTCCCGTTCTTCAATAGAACTGGATTCAAAAAACTTACAAAAACCAGTGGAGATACCCTTTAAGCGCAATCCGATAGCACTTTTAAAAGCACAAGCTAATGTAAGGCAATGGGCCTGGCCACATTAGTCCATTGATGTCCCCTGCAATCCACTTTTGGGAGAGCATGTGATCACCATTTTTTTTTTTTGCACTCTCATTGTGCAATATTGGGGAATCGCAGGGTAAACGTATGTGATTGAGTAACATACGTGCACATCAGTTTATGGGCTATAACTCAAGAACAGGTTTTTGTGTTTTAGTCTGAAATTCTTGTATGTAGAACCCAGTTAAAATAATAGGTTAATAATATGTTATTCTGGTGACATTTTCTTTTTTAATGTATTTGCAATATTATGCAGACAGATAAGATTCAGACCATTTCTTCACTATTTGTAACAAAATCAGAAACTGAGAAGATCATTTAACATACTAAGATAACATGTTTGCATGAAACAGATTTTAACTTTTTAAAAAAAATCTATACCGTATATACTCGAGTATAAGCCGACTCGAGTATAAGCCGAGGCACCCATTTTTGACTCAAAAATGAGAAAAGATGATTGACCCGAGTATAAGCCGAGGGTATACAGTAACCCTAATACCTTTCCACTGTAGATGTTTGGAAACTACAACTCCCAGCAACCAAGCATGCTGGGAGTTTTGTTTCCAACACCTATAGTAAAAAGGTAATGTGGGTGTCTGCATGGCATACTGTCCCCCCAGCCCTCCCCCAGTACCCTCCAGCCCTCCCCCCAGTCACCCCCCCCAGCTCACTTACCCTACCTGGTCTTCCTCTCTCTGCAATCCAGAAGCAGCCGCGAGTCCGGCCGCAGTTCCCATTACTGCTTCGCGTCTGCGCGATGACGTCATCCCGCCAGCGTGCGTGATGACGTCATCGCGCAACCGCGAAGAACTACTGGAACTGCCAGCCGGACTCGCGGCTGCCTCTGGATTGAAGGTAGTTCCGTGTGACTCGAGTATAAGCCGAGTCAAGGTTTTTAGGTTACTTTTAAACCTAAAAACGTCGGCTTATACTCGAGTATATACGGTAATTCCCAGGGAGTTAAAAGACATTGCTCATTCTTCATCTTTTTGCCTGTAATCAGAGTGATAGAGTTCAAAGTAGTCTGCAGCTGACAGCTTACCTTCTAGACATACATACATACCCTTTGATATTTTCTTTATTTACTTATACTTGTTCTAGGTTTGACACCTAAAAATCGACTAAGTGTTAGCAGAAAGCCATCTGAGCCTGATATATCACCCTGTCCTGTTCCTGCAAAACGTGCCAGAAGAGAAAATGTGAGAAAAAGAGTGTACTAAAGGTACAGTTATGTGTAGTTAGTTATACAGCACCTTGTGTTGTTAATGTATTAAATATACATGAGAGCTACGATTATATGTTCTGCAAAATGTACCCATAAAGAGTGCCTAGTCATATGATTTATTGAGGCATGTATTAAAGGAAATAATGTCATTAAAAGGTAACTGTGGTCTCCAAACAAGTAAATGAAAAGTCCAGGTTCCTACCTTTAAAATTAGCCATCAAACACCTCCCTATGTGCTGCACAGCCCAAGATATGAAGAATTCACTGATCGGAAAGTTAGGGGTGGGAGTTTCTTATTCTGTGGTCACAGGAGAAAGCAGAAGAAACCAGGAAGAGATCGAGTTACAGTGACTGAAGGAGGAGTGGGAGGGGCCATAGGGGGTTTCAATGATACTGCAAGGGGAAATATTTGTAAATATTTTCAAAAATATAAATTAAAAAAAAAAATGATAAAAGTAAATTGCAAAAATACTCAGGAAAACAATTCTTGCTAATTTACCTAAAGTAATTTTTGGCAGTGAGCTCACACCTGAATAACAGCACTTGGTTATGAAGTCTTCATCAATCATATCTTTAGGTATAACTTTATATTTTAAAATAAGGTAAACATACTCTGGTATCTTAATGTAACTTTACAGTGACTTCTAATATATAACTTGTAATGTATAGAAAAGGTATTTAAAAGGTGCAGTTAAAGGTCATGTCCACCCCCCAACACCCCACTGTGTAGTTTAAAAAGAATCCTCACATTACATCTCTGCTCCTTATGGTTCTCCTGCAGTGTTTGTCCAAAGTCCAGGAAACTAAAGAGTAGTAGCTGTCTTCCTGCACAAAAGTTTCTGCCTCCTGTGTTGCCACCTGGAGGTATTCTGGCATGCGCAAGGGCGCCCTTCTCCCCCCACCACCCTCCCTCCCACCCACCCACCATCTGGATCCATCCATCTACCTAATGTAAAAAGGGTTTTCTGTAGTGTAGGGCAGGCATCCCTGCACGCCTCAAAACCACCATGTCATTTTAAAAAAAAAAAAGATTTAGAATGCTACTTGCAGCCCTTCATTACCCGCGGCACTCTCCATTGATGGCAGCCGCATCTCTGATTGGCTACCTCTCTGCCAATCACAGACGCAGCTGCTAGTCCAGCCCCTGCTTGCCAGTTTTGGCAAGCAGGGAGCCGGATCAGTGTGCCGGAGGATCATGGAGCTATAAGTAACATTCTAAATATTTTTTTAACATTCTGACATGGCGGTTGGGGGTGGGCAGGGGTGCCCTAGATGATATTTTTTTTAAAAATTATTCGGGTGGACATGCCCTTTAATGTGAAAAGGTTTCTCAATGAATTGTGAGAGCAAGAACACATTCTGAAACAACTGGATAAACTTTTTCCTACCAACAATTCTACTTCGATTCTTTGCTAGAATTTTATAATGCTACGTCTTTCCTGGATTAAAGTTGCCAATCTTGTTAAATGTTTTCCATACATTCCTGCTGAATGAGTTTCTGAAAATAAAGGACTATTGCAGGTTACTGGTTTTGATACATAAGAGAGTTGATCCACAGATATTTCCGATTGCCACTTGGACCCTTCATAATTCTGGTGGGTTTTTTCACCTTCCTCTGTTAGGTAGAAAATGTGGGTATAGCTGAGTAGGTTGGACTGGATGGACATATGTCTTTATTGAACCTCAAATACTAAACCAATTGATGTGGCCGCACTAGTGCGCATGGGTTCTGTTCATCGGAGCACATGCAGAATTTTTTGCACAATTGCAATGCACGTGCCTGGCAACACGCACTCGAAACGCTTCTGAGCATGTTGTAGTGATGCCTCACCCTATGACAATTGTGGTTTCCAAAGAAGCGCCGGCAACTGACAATGTGATCACAGTAATTTTGGCACACTATGCTTGTGCTCCGATCCATGCAATGGGAGCGCACGCAAATCACAAAAAAAAAACATCTTGAACACATGAGCTCCGAAAATGGATCACAGCACATGCAATGTGGCCACCCACATTCACTGCTCTACATTTCTCACGAGCAAGCGGATCACAAACCACTTTTAGAAGTGAGAGATACGCTAGTGTGCCCTAGCCCTTTTTTAACACCAGCAAAAAGCTAGCATTAGTGTACAGAGAGCCATAATGATGCTGGTAAATCAGATATAGTAGGTAAATGTACATCTCCCTGTTTGTCTTTCTGGTCACTAATTGATGGTTTCTGTAGCTCTGAACCAGGCTAAATTATCTGGGGTGAGTAGTTTAGTCCGACTCTAATAGGACAAGGCAAACAAGTATATAATGCCAATTATTATTGCATTATAGTAATATTTATTATTAAATATGGGAACATCCCTAAACTAGCAGACGAATGTTCCTTCTTCCTTGATGTGATACAAACGCATTTTACAGGATGTCAGTTGCTAATGTGGAAAGACATGGAATGTTTGTAGTGAGAAGAGTTGTTGGAGGAAAAGGTTTAACCCTTTAATTTCAATTTGAAAATGTGGGTGGGATAATTTTAAAAACAAAAGCTAGATGGAAGAGCCAAGTAGCGAGAGCGGGGTTTTTACTATATGTATATGTTTAAATTACTTAATCTTTAGCTTCCAATGTAAATTGCACTGTTTTGATAGGATTCAGCCTTATAAATGGAAAAAAGAAGCCTAAAGAAGAGATATACTTGGAAAAAAAAAGAAATCTACACATTCTTCAACAAAGTATTGTCTATATTTCTAGCAAAATTTATATTTGCTATTTAAATATTTGTATTTTTTTTTGTATCACAACCCTATTTTCATAAAAAAAAACAAAAAAATCTTATGACTATGTTACAATTAAATTCCAGTTGTTAAAATGTAAAATCCGTTACAGAAGATTTTTTTATTTTCTTTTGTTAGAGAAATTCTACGATTACAAGATAGAAAACAGTATTGGTACAAGTATAATTTTATGCACAGATCAATAGAGCAGATTGGAGTTGAGCTGGAAAGTGCTGCTAACTTTTATTTTTTTTTTATATATATATATATGAAAAGTAATGTAAATATTATTTAGCTGGCTGTGCTGTTTTAGCTGTTTTGTTGTGTTAAACTGTTTCTAAAACATTAACGTTGTGCTTGTCCACCAGTCTCCAGTTTTATTCTAGTATAAGGGCTGGAGAAGTTTGCTTCCTCTGCACGGTTTCATTTTAAGAGTGTGTAGTGCTGCAGAATCTGGAATTTGGTAAACCTGATGTATTATAAGGTGCACACACATTTTGCTTTCTATAAAAAAAAAAAAAAATTTGTTATTTTTTTTAAAAAATGCTTAATAAATAAAATAAAAAGGTTTAATTGTACTACACATTATTTTGCCTAATAGAACCACAATATCTGTTACATGTGGTTGGTGTAATTAATAAAAAGTCATTACTACTTATTTCTGTTTGGTTTTATAAAAGAAACAGAATCCCCCTATAAGAATTTACAATTCAGAATGACGTTTAGGTCAATATGTTCCCTTTGTTTATTTTCCTGTTGCATCATTGTTGTCTGGTCCTCATTCTAACTATTGTTTTTGCAATTGTGATAATTTGCTTCCTTTCTTATCTGTACTTCAATGTAAACCTCTTTTGTGTCCACTTTGTATGTTATTACTGATGTGACCCATATTGCAATGGACCAATGAAGTTTCCGGTTTTCATTTTATAAAAAAATGTAAAGATAAAGTTAAAAAAAAAAAAAATGTGCAGCCTGAGTTTAATGACCTATGATTTGAAACCTAACCTGCATAGTAAGAGAACCGATGAACTAAGAGTTTGGGTAAACTATCAAAAACAACCTGAGATTGAGACAGCTGGCTACAGCACATGAATTGACTTTTAGTATTCATTAGTACTATCTTCAGTTGGCACACTGTATATACTCTTCTCATCTCTAAGCTGTATAAGGCTTTTTTTGAGTTTTGAAACCATCGGATGCTTTTCAAGTACAGGCAAAATGTAACACTTTGTAAAAACTGAAATGGGACATTAGTAGAAAGACACACTGGGTTCTAAACTGCAGCACAAAATAAACTGAAACATTCTATATAATACATCAAGCCTACCTGACAACGAAGAAAACTTTGACGACCATTAAAAACTTCAGAGGATGTGCAATCGTTACAGGTAGATCTAGATGATTGTCACATTAAGCTGCTAAGTGGCAGATGAAGACATAGACTGCTTGCTGTGAAGTAAAGTCCTTTATTGCATCACACCTTGCGCGTTTCGGACCCCTATGATTAAGGACAGTGGTGTCCGAAACCTGTAAGGCGTGATGCAATAAAATACTTTACTTCACAGCAAGTAGCCTATGTCCTCTGTGATTTTGGTTGGTGCAGATTGATGTTTGTTTTGTACGAGTAGTGCCTTGTGACAGGCTTGGGGCATCTGGCACCGGGGCCACTAGGACTGTTGGGTAAGAGTTTACCTGTGAATAAGATTTATCGATTGTGCAGATTTCAAATGATGGCTCATGGTCTTGTACACTCAGGCCACCTAATATAATAAGTAAGGACTAATGCTTATAAGCTTATGTTAAATGAAGTTGAGCCCACTATATTTGTATTTTTAATACCCTGTATAGTATAAGTGGCAGATGAGATTCAATGTTGATAATTGTAAGGTGATGCATTTTGGACTTAAAAGTTCTTGTGCTGCTTCTACTAGAAAAAGGCTGTATGTTACCGGTAAGTAAATCCCTGTTGGAAATGATCTTGAAATTTTGGTGGATAACAAACTTAAAGGTAGCAAACAGTTTCAGGCAGCAACAGCTAGAGACTGCAAGATAATGTCTTGTTAAAAGAGGGAGAATAAAATGTTATTCACCCTCTTTACAAAGCATTGGTAAGGCCTCATTTGGAATATGCAGTGCAATTTTGAAATCCTTTGTACAATGCAGTTTTGGAATCCTGTGTAGGGCAACTAAAATAATAAAGGGAATGGGGGAGATTAAATATAAAGAGAGATTGGATAAATTACAATTAAGTACACTAGAGAAAAGATGCTTGTGTGGGGATATAATTTCTGTGTATAAATACATTAATAGGGCATATAATAAAATCTGGGGCATTGTTGCACCAATAGAACATGTCAGAGGACACACAGGCATCCCTTAAGATTGATAGAAAAGTAAAGGCTTTAAGTTAGAAGGGGTTTTTCACTATAAAAACTGAAAAAATGGAACTGTGTTCCACTGGATGTGGTGATGGGGATTTTTGGCCTTCCTCAAGATCAACAGTTAGACAGGAATGTGGGTAAGGTAAAAAGATGAGGTAGGCATAATCTTGGGGTGTACAAGTCATGTTTTTAACATAGCTTGATCATCTATGGAAGTTTGTTTTCAAATTTTAAATAAAAGTTTGTGGAACCCTTCTAGATATTTTGGCACGTAAGCCAAATTTTCTAAAGCTGCCTTCTATATCCTTACCCTGGGTACATTAAATAGGAAATGCATTGTTAGGAGGGTATAATTCCCCTTTAAAAGGCTCCTCCCCTCTGGAGAATGCTTTAAAGTTCTGGCAATAAATCTGTTTCCACCCAAACAGATATGTAATATTTAGTTATGTATATAAGTCTCATTTAACGAATTGCAGCAATTATATGATTTCTTAGGATTACATCAGAAACATAAAATGTTCTTATTTTAATGAAGTGTATTAGCTAGAAAGCAATCTGATTAATATAGTATTCTATCTTTCTCAGGGAACAGAGTTGACATTTTAAAGTTCACCCCCAAATCTAAAATTTAACCCACTACTGGCCCCACTGTGTAGTGTAATAAAATCCTTACCTCACATCCCAGCTCCAAATGGTTCTCCTGTAATGTCCCCCCAAAGTCCAAAAAACTGTCCACCAGAAGCTGTGCAGGGAGGGAAATTGTTTCCACCTCTGAGGCATCCTCTCAGAGGTTTTTGGCTTCCTCCCCCAGCCCCAACCGCATTATTATTATTTTCAGAAAGTCCCCTGATCTTTACATACCTGCCCTCTCTCCTCGTTCTGAACTGCTGGCAGCTGCCTCTCACCCAATCATGCACCGGGCTGCCGGTCCAGCCCCCTGCTTGCAATTTCATGCAAGCAGATGGCTGGGCAGTGTAGGAGGAAGTAAGTAAAGATTAGAGGACTTTCTGAAAATAATAATAATGCAGTTGGGGCTGGGGAGGAAACCCTACGACATATACAAAATTTAGGAAAGGGGTGGACATGCCCTTTAAAGATACTTAAAGAATAAGTGGAAATTTGATGCTGCGCCGTAGATTCCTCTCAGCTGGTCAATGACTACGGCAGTTGGGTATTTCCTAGGAAATGAAAAGAGAAGCATGATGTCCCTTAAGGATTAGCAACTGTCATAAACAATGACATACTTGTTAAAAATACATAGGATATTGCAGGTCTGTCACCTGTCAGGAAGAAGGAGCACAATATCCTGTTCGTTTCTGCTCCCATGATACATCTTTCCTATTAAAACCTCTAAAGGGACCCATACAAGATAAAATCTCCAGTCATGCAATATCATATTGTGTATGAGTGATCACCCATCATCCAATATTTGGCCTTCTGAAAATTTATCAGCCTAATCATGATAAATTTGATCGACTGATCGGAATTGGTCTGCAGTGTGTATGTCCCACTTGCAGAAGAGGAGCCTTATGATCAGGTGTACTAAAAGATTGTCTGTGTAATTATATCCCTAATTCAGTAGACTTACAGCTGCATCTGTATATTAATGACCAAGCAGGCGTACAAAAGTAAGAATAATATTGGGTAGATGATCGTACAATTACAATTGTGCTTATAAATGTACAATCACAGCCCTAAAACTTACGATCATTAAAGGCACGGTATCGTAAAATTGCAATACTGTGCCTTTATAAATGTTCCCCTACATTAGGTAACACAGCATGGTAATATCCAACATTATTACTGGCTATAAAACCCCCCAAACACATTAAGTCACAATAAGTTACACCTCTTACATATATAGGAAAGTCATGAAAAATAGTCAAATATCCCCTGGACACTTTTGCCTTCATTTAAAGGAGAACTAAACTTCAGTTTTTCAGATCCTAATGTGAAAGTTTTTCTCCCCAGAACACCTGCACGTTGAAAGATTCTTCTCTAGTTATTTGCATTTAGTAGATATAAGTAATAGATTCTGTAGCAAAGGAGGCTTCCATCTTGTTGCCAGTAAACTCATAGCCCATGTTGGCTTCAAAGAGCCATGCCCCCTGACCCCAGGGGCGCACCATGTAAATGCTGTGTGTTTAGGAACAAACAGACCAAGAAGTCACAAGTTCAAGTCCCCTAGTTTACTTATGAAACAATATAACATGGTCTTCTGCCTGAGTTTAGTGCTTTTTTTGTTTGTTTGTTTTCATGTTTCTAGAAAAATATGAAGTTTCTACATATGTACAAACTTTACATATAGCAGCTCTGTTATTTATTTACCAACCAACATGAATTGCTGACAGTCTTCCAGTAGCAATACAAAATGTGTGAACTGATTTTACTTGCATTTACTTCTATCGATTGAGAGTTCACCTGTGGTGCGTTCTGCTAAAGTGCTGGGTCAGGAAAAAAAATCAGACTATTGGGACACGGGTTTGATTCCCCATTTTCCCTTTTTTTGTTTCTATTATATGTCTAGCAAAAGATAAAGACTCTTCATTTACAGGTTCATTGTTTTTTATCCCTTGTGGCCTAGTGGTAGAAAGCTTTCTTTTTAGAAAGACACAGTAGAAGGTTGCTGGTTCGATTCTCCATACGGAATGCTGAAATGTTAAATGTTCTGTTTCTTTCATCCATGCTAGCAAAGACATACACTGCAAATATTACTTTTCTTTTTTGTATGTAAAGCATAGGAATTTATCATTGTTAGGGACAGGAGCATTTCTAATGTGTTTACACAAAAACTGCACTGATATATGTGTTCTGTGTCAGAGGGAGGGATCTCTGAGCTGTAACATGATTGGCTGTCAGCTTCCAGGAACCAAGAATGCAGTTTCCTGTGAAGTGTCCGGCGGACACTTAGCTGGGTGTTCCCAGATAAGGTGAATTATGGTAGCTGACCCTTAGTACACACAGGTTATTTTCATAAATCACCCAGCATCCACAGCAAAGGGAGACATGAGACACAGCTTGTTGTTCGTTTTTGAATGTGCTCTCTCTATTGGGACAATGTTTTCTTGGGACTTTAGTTCTCCTTTAAATGATTAAATGTCATATAACCATGATTCAGCATTAATATGAAATGACACATTTTATTCTGTTAAAAACAACACAAATCTCCAAAATGCATTTACTTCACCTCAGTATGATTACACACACAAATTGACAAACAGTTGTCTTCCAGACTTCCTCCTTTTTGTGGCAACACAGAAAATATATCCAAATAAGAATGGGGGGGATGGGTTTTAAAATAGTTTAATATTTAATATTAAAAATAGTTCATAGTTAAAATTTGACATTTCCTTAAAAAAACAAAAAGAATTCCACAACAGAAATGATACAGAAATATGGAACTTGAACAGGTTATTATGCAGGTCAGTAGAGGTCAGTAAAAGGTTTTACCCAAGGGAGAAAATATTTGGCACAAACAGGCAATTAACCCACAGTACCAGATATCTTGCAATACAACAATCTAACCAAAAGGAATTGAATATAGAATCTTTATGTAAAATGCAATTTTGGAAAATGTATAAATCAAAATAAAATAACGTCCTATGTATTTTTGTTATATATTACTTTATCATTTTAATGGTCTTCATTCTACCCAAAGTAGACATCAAAATGAGAACACATTTCTTTCACGAGGAAATACACATTATATAGTTATGCTAGAAGATATGGGGACAAACATTATTTGTTTTGGTAATCATGTGGTTTTTATGATTGGAAATTAAAATGCCTTCATTTGAAATCCAATCTTTGTTGGTCCAAATAGTCTGATTTAAATGTGTTAAACACTATCATGGTTATTCAATAAGAGTTCTTATCGTTCAAATTGGTGCTAAATTTACCCCAACCAGTCAGATGTTAGTTTAAGTGTTAAATAGTATCTGATTGATTGGGGCAAAATTTAGCACCAATTTTAACGATAAGAACTTTTATTAAATCTCCCCGATTGTGATTTTAATGAATAATCTAGCTCTGTATCATACAAAACAACAACAATGTGAAGGTAAAAAGTGAAAATTGCAAGCGTACAGTACAATCGCTTCTCCCATTTACAGCAGATGCCTGATGCCTCTATACAGTAAATAAAATACACTGGATTTTGTAAAATGTACAAACATGCTTTTGTAATCAGGACATAATATGGAACACATGCCCCCACACCTTCAACTGCCACTTAAAGGATGGTAGGAGTTATGATTGATTGGAGAAAAAAAGAAAAATACTTTTCACCTTCCTGATTTAAGAATGATAGAAGGATAAGGGGGTAACTCGCCAGACTAATTTGGTCTTTACCTTGTTAGTATCCCTGACAGTCACTTTGGCACAAGTGTAGTCCTCACGGGGTAAATATCCTTAAGTCGCACATGACCTGACCATTCCACAGATCATGTGGTTTGACATTTAGGGACTATAGTCCTCTTTCTCACCAAAGCACTGCATTCGTAGCCAGTTTGCCTGCATGCACGGTGCGGGAAACAGGAACTGAAATGCAAGATCTAGTGACAAATCACTTGGTTCCTGGCAGCTTTTTTGATAAATGAAAATACCAAATAAATTGTGTTATATAGATGTAATCCCATTATAATGGAGCATGTTAAACAGTAAAAAATTATCCTGCAATTTTATAAAAATTGTTCAAGAAACGGAGAACTAACATTTATGAAGTTGATAAATATTTTAGAATATAAAAATAGCACAAAAAAAGAAACCGGTAAACAAAATGGTGACTTTGTATATAACATATATATTACCACTTCAAAGGATGACATTGCACATCTTTCCAAAATGTCTTTTGTGTTTCATCTGAAATTATCTGTAAGAAGTATAAGGGTATAAAAAGACCCCACTAAATGTTGAATACATTTCATCTGTGTACGAACTGGCAAGTTTGCCACCTGTCTGTACAATACTGACTTCATCTCCTGGCTTTAGATGCAAAATAAGATGGAAAGTACCAACTCCCCCACATATCGGTCTCCCTGGTTTGTGATATTCTATGACCTCTTTTCTGTAGCCTGATGTGTCCATTTGTGCCACACTTATACCGGATACTGATAAAACAGCTTCAACGTGATGCCCTTGTTCTGGAGTTAGGATTGCGGTAATCATGTAACGGCCCCCTAATGGAGCAGTGAAGATACCTGGTAAACAAGAAATCAAATTAAGATCCACGGCAAAAAGATTTTTTGAATACACACAATACCACTGTGATTACATAGTAAATGTAGAAAACGCCACCTTACAACAAATAAAATATCTGCACAAACAACATTAGGAAATGATACCAATCAAGCAAGGGAACAGAGAAGTTTAACTGGATATCAAAGAAAACTTAAAGAAAAAAAGTGCCCAAAGAGAATTAATCTTAAAAGATCTATGGACTGATGCAATAAAAGGTGCAAAATTTTGGCCATGCTAATACAGCAACCAATCAGATGTAATCTAACTGCAATAACTAACCAAAAGCTAACGTAATTTTGTAAATGTTTTGTTTTAATTATGTGATGTCAGCCAGAAGAGAAGAGTAAAAAAAAAAAAAACAGGATTGTTTCCAAGGGGAATTAATGAATTACTGTGAGCACTGGCCAAGTTTGTGTATAATGCAGCATTTAATTATATTTGCAAACTGCCCTCGGAAAGCATTGCACAAAATGCCACAAGAAGAAGTGGTCCAGATACAAATATACTTTTAGGAGATACCTAAATACACAACAGCCCTGCATGAATTCTATAATTGCTGACTAAGATTGCAGTGTCTCTCACCTCTAAACTCAACAGCATCTTGGGGAAATCAATTAAAATTTTGGCTTATAAAGAGGGGGACACAGACCCAAAAACACCATTGCACATGCACCTTAACAGAGCTGTCCAGTATCTGTTCCTGTCAAATACCAGACGCAATACACCTAGAGAATTGCAGAGGATTTTTCTACAATTTTACTTCATTTCTCAGCCAATAGTTTTGTTTTCTATTTAGGACACAGAAAAAAATGGTGCCCAGACATATAGAAAGCATGCTAAACAGATCTAATCACATAAATGGTAAACAAGCTGAAATTAAAGGAACATTTTGGCTTGTTTATGTTTAAAATCATTTGACCGCAATCTGCTTTCACTGCAGTTTAGTTTTTCCTGGCGCTCAAACAAGGAATTGATTCAAAAAATATAAAAAAGGGAACTCTCTAGATCTCATGATTTCAAAATAATAATTCACTAGTCTCAAAGTTTCTTACTATGTTACCAAGCACAAGCTTGAGAAATGTTCCTGAAACCCTGTCTCTCTAGAAAACCTCAAACATTCCCTCTGTTCCAGCAGCTGCCCACTTGGTAGTTTATATAGGGAAATATACAGGGTTATTCAATAAAAGTTCTTATTGTTAAAAATCATGCTAATTTTGCCCCAACCAATCGGATGTTAGCTTTCAAATGGTAAATTACATCTGATTGGATTTAAGCAAAATTAGCATCATTTTAAACAAACTTTTATTGAATCTCCCTGTAAGAATTATAAAGTGGTTTTATCCTGAAAAGCTTTAACTAATGACAACATTTAAACACTTATGTTAAACAACAAAGTCCATGCTAGTATTGTGACCACGTCTTCATTTTTACCATTTGATTCTGAAAAGTGACATATTTCTAAAGCCAGCCACAGAATTAACTCCATATTTTGTTTATTTATAAGGCCTTTCAAATTATTATATTTTTAAAAAGTTAAATAACAAAATGACGCCGCAAATGTCTTTTGAAATCCATCTGCTGCCAAAGCAATGAAGGGATTAAAACAAAACCCAAATGCTTTAACCAAAGTTATTCTTATGCCATAGCAACAAAAATATTGTAACTTATAAGACAACATCAAAAAACATTAACCACAATGGGGTGAAAATCTCATTCTGGATCCTAAAACGTAAAACCTTAAAAACTCCAAATATGTATTAATGTGATCCCACAGGGCATCTATAGTGACATTTATACATTGCTCCTATTCCAGACATAAAAAAGGTTAGTGTATTCTGCCTTATTCTCACCTTCCTCTGTGGCTCTGTGTTTGCATACAGTCTGATTCACAGCAGAACTCCCCACTGCCCCTCCCCTCTCTGGTCATCCCCCTGTTCATATAATGTGGCTGTGAACCAAGCAGCTCATGCGCATTAATCCACCAACATCTTTGTAAACAAACAAAAAAAAAACTCCTTATGTAAGCCTGTAGAGAGGAAGTGTATTCGATGTTCTGGAGACACTTGCTACAGGATTGGGAGGGGGTGCGTTAGGAGAGATCTGATTCCTGCCTTATCACTGTAGCCTGACCTCCCTTTGACAGGCAATAAATTGGTGAAAGCTTCCCTTTACTTCGGTTTTTAACCCAAGCATTTTAGGGAGCCGCAAGGAGTCATAGGGATACTTGCTGTAAAACTTGTGTAAGTCTACACACTACACAGACATGCTGTTGGGGGATTTGATTAACAGCTCAAGCAGGAGTGGTGTACTGTTTTTAACTTATATATCTCGGGACAGAGGAGGAAACTGAAGAAAATAACGGTACTCTGGGGGTTGGGGGGGAATTATAGAACACAGAAAGGGGGGAAATACTTTTTTCCCCCTTGTTTGGAAACTAGTGTAGAATAAAGTAAGCTGCATGTATATTTGCCCATGAGCATTCTTGACCAAAATTTTGCTTTTTCGTTCAAATTTTCCAAAAGTTTCCTACATTCAGATTCCACGTTCCACTGTAACACACAATGGCAATGTACACTACACATAAAGGCAGATGGAATGCAGTAGCATATACATGACTCATGTTGAAATGACCAGCTAAATGTTCCCATATGGTGAATTCCTACATCTCCCAAGATGAGGTCATACGCCGTGCAAGTTCTTCTTTCACTCTTTTCATCCCCAGTAACTCCACAGAAATTTCCTAATTAGGGGCCTCACTGTAAAACCAGAAATGAAAATGAAGAGGACATTGTTTGTGGATTGGATTCTAATCGTTCGTAACTGATTATGCATTTTCAATTGTTAAATGATTATTATTAAAACTAGACATTAAGCCTGTTACAATAACGGGCACTAGAAGCCCAGAGTGCCCTCTTAGTGTCCCACGGCCATAGCCCTTCTCCATGTCCCAAGGCCAGAGTACCCTCTTAGTGTCCCAAGGCCTGAGTCCCCCCTCTGTCCCAAAGCCAAGGCCCCCCTCTGTCCCAATCAGAGGCCCCCTCTGTCCAAAATCCAGGGCCCCCCCATCCCAAATCCAGGGCCCCCCCTCTGTCCCAAATCAAGGCCCCCCTCTGTACCAAATCCAAGGGCCCCCTCTACAAATCCAAGGGCCCCCTCTTACCAATCCAAGGGCCCCCTCTGTACCAAATCCAAGGGCCCCCTCTGTACCAAATCCAAGGGCCCCCTCTGTCACCAAACCAAGGCCCCTCTTTCCCAATCCAGGCCCCCCTTTGTACCAAATCAGGCCCCCCTCTATCTCAAATCCAGGGGTCCCCCTCTGTCCTGAATCCAAGGGCCCCCCTCTGTCCCGAATCCAGGGGCCCCCTCTGTCCCAAATCCAGCCCCCCCCCCTCTGTTCCAAGCAAATTTACCTGCAGTCTGTTAAATTCCTGTTCTCCCTCCGTGTTTCCTGTGTTTCTCCCTCTAGTGGTGAGTCAATAGGAACTGCAGACTCTCCCTCTAGTGGTGAGTCAATAGGAAATGCAGAGACTCTCCCTCTAGTGGTGAGTCAATAGGAACTGCAGAGAATCTCCCTCTAGTGGTGAGTCCATAGGAACTGTAGTGACACACACACGGACACAGGGACGCACACTTAGGGTTTTATTATATAGGATATGGATAGGTCTCTACATGATGTTAGCTCTACTTCTTGCAAATTATAATACTGTATACTGCATTACCTGTTCTCAAAAACTCTAAAATGCTACCACTGAGCATGCATCAAACACATGGACAAAGCTGTGACAATGCACATCGACGGAAAGGAAATGCAGAGCTTGTTAACGCAAGTTCAAAATTTAGCAGCAAAGCTCCACAGGGATATGCTTTATATTTTACTCAAATTCAGGGCAAAGCAATATTACCTACACTCTGTCCTGTATTAACAACTTTACAATGGAAACGAAAAGTAAGGAAAGTAAAAATGCTGAAAATAGCACAACACAAGCCCCACAATATGTCTGAAAACTCCAGGGTAACCTGACATTTCACTGAGAAATTGGGGTTTTAGGCTAATTAAGGCTATGTATAATGTAATTGATTGCATCGCCTTGGAAGTCTGTGCCAAATCTTTCTATGTACTGTATATATTTTGTAATAATCTGTTTGCTACATCTGTTGCATTTCCAAAATCTGTTATTGTAATTCTGCCAGAGAAGTGCTCCCACTGTCTCTTTCTTGTAATCAATTACCACAGATCAGCACAAAATGCACGGTTGTGTACTATTTCTGGACCACTTCTTGATGACATAAGCCTTGCATGGTGTAATTTGAATTCTCTTCAAAGAAAAAAAGAAATGTGGGAGGTATGAAGTCATAACAGAAAAGCAAACAATTCTACATCTACAATTTGTTTATAAAAAAGAAAAATCCATATACCAACTTGGATTCACATACTGGTAGTTTCCCATATTTCAGAGGTGTCAGTAGGATTTGAATAAATGAATACCTATCTCACCTTAAGGGAACTATTGTTCTGAACCAACTCCCCTCCCAGTAAGCAAGAAAACATGCCCAAAACTGCTTTCTGTTCCAACTTGCCCCCTTCAATGGACAAATATGCCAACCTATGGTAAGTGTGCATTGCAAGATGTTATAACCTCCCATAACATGCGCATCCTTGGTTCTTATAGGCCCAGGAAACAGGAGTGGATGGGGAGCTGTGACATCATATGTGTTCTGTTCCTTCCAAAGGGTGGGGGTTGGTTTGAGACTTTAGTTCCCATTTAATTAATGGTAAATATGGTATTTTGTAAATAACCAACATTGTGGTTTATACAGCATTTAAAAATAATGAAATTGCAAAAAAGAATCACTCCAAGTCTGCATATCCAAAGTTACCTACAGATTCCATTACAATCTGCCATGTAATCTGCATCTAGCATTTATGTTTGGCCAGTTTTAGGCCAGTAAAGCACAGGCGAACTTCAGCCCAATATCCTGACCAACAAATCTACTGGATTAAAGTTATACTGCCAATATTTCAGCATGAACAATTGAATGTCTATCTGGAAACGCTCACTAGTGGATATCATTTTAAGATATGTCTGATTGTCCATACTCCAGTTTTGATGCTGGAGGTAGTGGGGCTGCAGGGGGTTAGAGAACACATGTGAAACTATGTAACAGTTGTGCGGCTTTTTGAATTATAATAATATAATATTATATAGAAATAAACATACATAGAAATAAACAAACCTTGCGCCTGTTCTCAGCAGTTTTTTGATTTTGCTTACTATATAATTAAAATAATCTCCAATGGATACAGTAAAAATAATTTAAAGCAGCTTTGTACCTGCTAATATTATAAAGATTTGATCTATTTTGTGATTATTTTCCCCTGCTCTGGTATTTGAATATGATAAACAAACTGACAATCTGGCAGCCCTTTACCTGTTAATGGATTATAGTGCTCTCCGTCATTAACCAGCACCTTGTTAAAATGGATTACGCCAACCTCAGCTGGATCATGCAGTTCTGTCAGCCCAGCAGAAAAGGAAACTAGAGCTGTTGTTGTTGTGGCTTCTGGGAGGAGATGGTAACATAATTAAGATTCCATTCTATTACAAAGCAATGTCATACTAAAATAATATTATTAGAAGAATATTTTCGTTTTATGGCTCTGAAATAAAAAGATTACAGAAGAAAGCATTACTATATAATATGGTCTTTTTTTCTACCAAAGGCCAGGTTTGGTAAAATGTGGCCAGTTGTGTTGAGGATTCCAATGCACATATCCAATCGACCTGCAAGAGGGGTGGTCAGTTGACCCAGGTGGTGGGAGGAAGGTGTTTCCCTTGATACTGAATTAGCAAACAACCTCCCCAGCGGTGATTTAGAATCATCAGTTACCATAATTGATCCTACCGTAGTTATTAGCGGATGTTAAAAAGTCACACAGAAAAGGCACAGAATAAAACCACTGCTAGTCCAACCTCTCTGTGTCATTTGGTTTAGATGACACCTGCAGGGAAAGTATGTTTATTTAAAAAAAAAAAAAACCACGTCAAGCCCTACCTCCATATCAGTGGTCCAAACCTAAAACAGCTAAATTATTTCCAACAATGGAGGTTTCTTTTTTGAAAGGGTGGAGCATACAATCTGGAACAGTCAGTTTGCCTAATGAAAGAGACCTGGGCTTTCTGGAACTGTTCATAAAAAGAAAGGCTCCATGCATGTATCTCCTGAACCAGATCACACAGAGAAGCACCTTACACTCTCTCTAGTTGGTGTTGGGTAATAACATTTGACTGCGTGCACATAAAATTAACGCCATGAAAGATTTGGCAGTAATGTAACTGTACAAATCAAACACGGTTTGCTTTTGTTGAACTTACAGTTTATATCTAAACAATTAAAAAAAAAAACATTTTGAATCATATTCTAATGAAAACGGAATGAGCTGTGAGCTAATAAACACTGAGCATTACCATGTGATTCTGGAAAAGCAGCTACTTTGGCACGCTCTACAAAAGGAAACAGAACAAAATGTACATGTTTATCTCCACTTTCCTTCATTAACAGTTTATTTACAAGTTGGATACAGAACATTAATCTAAAGGATTATTTATTCATCTCAGTCTAGTATTGGAAAAGAAATAATGAATTCTTAATGAAAAACTAGTTTTAACCCATGTGCAAAAGCCAATACAGTCAAAACAGAACACTTTACTCAGAGATGGATTATGGGGCCCTAGGCAGGACAGTGAATTGGGGCCCTGTGAGCATTACATTCTGATTCTGCTACTGGCCCCCTGATTTTTCCTGAGCCTAAAGGTACATGCACAGGACCATACAAGCAAGTAAATGATGAATGGGAGTTCGGTCAGTCGACGATAATCTGCCATATCGGGTTTGCATCTGTATCTAGCTTTAGGAAGGAACCTTGGTTATTTGACCTTTGACTACTGCTGAAGCCCACTATAAAAATTCATATACGTAGCCACATTCTGTCTGCCGGTACCTTTATGTCAGTCCCATTCTGCTTGCAGAATGGGTGTCTTTTGATGGAATCTTTTATGAAACCCTTACAGCGAAAACCAACCCAGGCTTAACCAAGACTTACCAATACTATATATGGAAATAGGTTAGCACCAGGAAATTTTAAAATAAAAGGCATTTTGTAAGGAAACAATAATTATAATAATAAAAATGCTAATACCTAATTAACTTTAGGTTAAACCATTACAATTATTTGCTTTTAATACATAGATGTTTATAAACATGATCTGGGAGGAAAATCCAAAAGAGATGGATTATTACCTTGTGATGATGTAATTACAGGTATTGCATGAGCATCTGTTGAATAAGAAAAGAACAGAAGAATCAAATGATGGCACTAAAAGAAGTTCACCACTAGCTGAGGTAGGGCAGCTTAAAATCCTAAAAAATCCAATAAATTACCTTTCAACAACTCTCCTTTCTATTTCTGACAAAGGCACATGTGGAGAAGGAAGCAGGGTAGACAAATGGAATGAGTCGTCAGCCACAGCATAAGCACTGTGTATGACAGCTAACCACTTTCTCCTACATTCATCAGATAAATGATCAAAAAATATATACTTACCTTAGACTGTAAGACTTATACAGCTATACAATGTTCAGGGCTAGGCCCCACTTACGCGCTTTTTAAGTGTTTGCGATTTGGTTGTAATCGCGCAATCGCATGTGCATGGGAAATCGCGGGAACGCAAAAATCCCCGCGATTTCCCATGCACATGCAATTGCGCATCCGTTTCCGTAGCGCATGCGTTCACCATTTTTGGTGCGTTAACACATGCGTTGCCATAACGGAAAACAGCAAAATCGCATGCGCAAAACGTACAAGAATGACGCACACAACCGCACAATAACACTCACGATTGCATGCGCGATTTAGTGCATTGTAGTGGGGCCTAACTCATAAACACTTTGATCTTTGCAGCCCCCTTCTGTCTCCTCTTAAAGGTATATGAGCTCTTTACAAGCTTGCACGTCAAAGGGACGGATCAGGAGAAGAAGAGAACAACGTACAGCTGTGAAGTGTAGCTTTCTGTAATTAGCTGGGTAAGGAATGCAAATATACATTTTTATATATTTTTAGAAGCATAATCCCTGGCTTTATCCTTCCTTTAATCCATGCCCCTGATCCACTCTGATCCTCTCATTCCCATTTAGGCCATGTCTGTTCAAGGAGCTGGGCCTTAGCTGGCCATGCACATGCGATCCCACAGCATGTGTGCCGACAGATCACAATGGTATCTGTCGGCACACATGCTGTGGGAACAACACACACGAACCCGACCAATCCCCATACGCGGAATGAGGATCGGTCGGCCGTGCAGCCATACACTTCATGATCGTATCGGCTCCCTCTACTTCAAGTAAAGGGAGCCGATAACGGTTGATGGAAATTTTCCGTCATTCCCAATTGATCCAACCGGTCTCCAACCGGTCTGGGGAAAGCTCCTATTATCATTCATATGTATGGCCACCTTTAGAACAGCAAATGAAAAATAGCACCGTCCCACAGGACCTATGATTATTGGGAGGCATTATAAAGAGAATTTATCAGCTTATAGTGTTCCATTGTGTAAATACAAATACGATCCAATACAATTACAACAGAACACACAAGAAGCTCTGAACAATATTAATTGAATCCAACACACTATCTCCCAGTATTTTCTAAAATGATAACTGCTATTTACTTCATTGTTCCTTTCCTAGAGTAAAAACTGGACGGACGCAAAGTTCCCAAATATTGTCTGGTGGACACATTGTAAGTAATTCAGCAAAAGTATATTGTATGAGAATGGGTTTCAGATCAGTACAGGATTTTACTAAAAGCAAAATCATATTCTTTACATTCCTTAAAGGGAAAGTTCAGTGTAAAATATAATTATTTTCAAAATTCTTAGTTTATATTATGCATAGCTAGTTATTCTACATACTTTCTCTTTATACCTCTTGCTAATCCCTGCTGTTGACATTACTGAGCTGACATTTCAGGTTCTAACAGTCCTTCTTGTTCCCAGAATGCACCACATCCTTGGAATGTTCCTAACAGTAGTTTCTACTGATTGGCTGTTGAATGGGTCAAACATGCTCAGATCTCTACTGAGCAACTGAATCAACCCAGGCACTGGGTCAAGGGCAAGACCATAACGGCCCCTATTAGGGGTCCTGCAAACAGGAAGTCAGTATTTCGGAAGCATTTATTTATACACAGACAAAATGCTGAATGGGCAGGTCAAGGTCATTAGGATGAAAAAATACTGTTCTTTTTTCTTAAAAGTATATGTATTTGCACTGAACTTCCACTTTAAAAAAAACTATTTGAGTGGAGCAATTAAGAAGCTTCTTAAAGCTGTAGTGCATCCACACACCTTCCCCATTATTTCAAGTGAATGAATCTAGGGGCCCTATAGACCAAAACAAATGTAAATAAACATAGTGAAATTACCTTCTGATTCTGAAAAGTGCCCCTGTTCTTTTTTCTTAAAAGTATTTGTATTTGCACTGAACTTCCACTTTAAAAAAAACTATTTGAGTGGAGCAATAAGAAGCTTCTTTTAAAGCTGTAGTGCATCCACACACCTCCCCATTATTTCAAGTGAATGAATCTAGGGGCCCTATAGACCAAAGCAAATGTAAATAAACATAGTGAAATTACCTTCTGATTCTGAAGCAAGCACTTTAATTTTATCTAGTAACAAAAAAATAAACAGTTAACACTTTAGCAAAGGAAATTTATTATTAAAAAATTGTGAGTTGAAAAGAAGTTGAAATCCATTCATTCATGGAAACACAGGAGCACAACATGCCAGGTTTAAATTGTCACATTGTACGCTCAACATTTCCCCTTTTTCTTGATGCTGTGAGTCACAGCTTCTCAAACTCATTTGGACTGTGGCACACTTGATAACATTGCTTTGCATTAAAGGGCATGTCCACCCTTCTTAAAAATTTTTTATATAATATTCACCCTGTCCCCCCAACCGCTATAGTTTTAAGTTCAGAAAGTGCCCCAAATATTACTTACCTTCCCTCTTTCCCCCGCCGCACTGCCAGGCCCTCTGCTTGCGAGAAAATGCAAGCAGCGGGGCGGGACCGGCAGTCGCGTCTGTGATTGGCTGAGCGGCAGCCAATCACGGACGCGGCTGCCGGGAGTTCAGTTACGCTAGGGGGAGGGAATCTAAATCGGGAGGGAGAGGGAGGAGAAGGGAGGGGGAGAAGGGCTGCAGAGCGCATGCCAAACTTCTCCTGGAGGGGAGACAAGAGGCAGAGTCCTTTATGGACTCTGCAGTACTCCTATGGGTGATTTTTGGGACTTTGGGGGGGATAGCAGAAGAACCAGATGGAGCTGGGATGTAAGGTAAGGATTAAACTACACAATGGGACCAGTAGTGGGGGGGATTATAGTTTTGGGGGTGGACATGCCCTTTAAGGCCCACCTACCTCCTATCCCTATATCTCCTTAAGGATGATCGCTCTCTGAAAATATTTACAGGGAGATTTACCAAGAGGCAATCTCGCTTCCCCATGCAGCTCTAATTTAAAATGCAGATTGCAATTCTCTGTAAACTATTATGAAAAAATTACAGCAATTATGATCCTTATGTTAATGATGGAGAGATAGCCACAAAGAAAGAAAGTAACAGTGGTGAGCTGCCAGCTACTGCATAAGTAGAATATTGACAGCTCACCGCTCCCTATAGAAACCCCCCAGGGAGGTTGGAGTAACCTTTCTACCTCCCTGGGAAAAATACATTGTTGGTTTTTTTCATTTTTTTTTTGTTTTCACTAACATGTTTGACCCCATGTAGAAAAACAGAGAAGCAAGAATGATGTTTTTGTATGTGATCTGGGAAGAAGATCCAAAAGAAATGAACAATTACCTTGTGATAATGTTAAAACAGGTATTGCATGAGCATCTGTTGAATTAAAAAAAAATGAAATTATGATTATGTTGATTCATTTAAAAATGGTGTTTTTACTAACATTTCAAGCCTACGGTTTCCCGTTTGCCCCATGCCAAAAACAGACCTAATTGCACTGTAAATTCTAATCTGCTTGGTGTCTTTTACTGCCAATGAAGAGAATGTTTCTCTCTGTTTATTGATGGTTTAGAATTGGCACTACAGACAGTTTTGTTGGAATGGCAAAAAAAGGGTAGCAAGGAGATTATAAGCCATGATGACAATCTGAGCTGACTTTAGTTTAAGTGTAGCACACGTGGTCCCCAATGCATACACCCAACTATAAAGTCTAGTGGGATAGACCCATTCTGCCATCTTGTACAGCCATGCCTTTGCCTTGACCAGGAAGGGTTTGGTATTCTGGGAGCATGTCTTGGGCATTCCAGGGCAGGAGCAGGCCTAATCCACATTTCTTATTCCCAGTTGTGAGGTAGTTATACATACGTAATGAAACCTTTTCTGAAGTTTACAAACTGAAGTGATAATGGGCATTGTTCCTATGCTGCTGGCAATACCCCATAGCTACCCAAATCTTTTCTAGCTTCTGGCTTTTTACAGTGGATAGAAATTTCACCAATTCCAGAAGACCATGGGAAATTAAAAGCAAGGCAGTGATAAAGATCATATTATATATATATGTATATATTAGAAGTTAGAAAGATCTAAAATAGGACATTTTAGGTAAATTCATTATTAGACTTTATCTATTTTTTTTAGTAATATTGTATGGACAATAAATAAAAACACTTAACCTTTTGTCTCTGCAGTTTTTAGAGGGTATCCTGGAAATAAAAAAAGATATAATTTGGAATTCACAGAGATTTTAAACAGAGCTCACAATAAGATCCACACACACAGTTAAAACAAGTTACAGAATATTCTTTCTTGAAATACTAGACAGAAGTGTTTATTATTGACAAAGTTTTTACTTCTAAGTTCTAAGCCTACAAGATGCTTGTGGGTTTTTGTCTATCAAATGCTTTTCCCTGAAAAAAACATGGAGAATGAGTAAGGGTTGGTACACATTGACAGAGTTACAGTAATGTCATAAGGCAAATATTTCTGCCTAACTGATAATGTGGGACTTATGTGGGATTATCTTTAATTCCACAAGGGTCAATTCTAGGCATAAGCAAAATAGGCCAACTGCTAGAACAACAAGATGGGGAAGGGCACAATTCAAATATTTTCTCAATATTCTTAAAGGGTATCTATAGTGGGAAAATGAACATTTTTTTTTTCTTTCTATGTGTTCCCAGAGAGGGGGGGGTGAGTGGGGAGCTCTGCAGTTAATAAAGTTAGAAAATAGATATATGTAGGGTACCTCCTAGGTGCACAATCTCTTCTGGCCTCCTCTGTGCCAGACAGCAATATAGCAAAAAGAGCAAAACAGAGATGTCCAATCATTAGATAAGTATCAGGAGTAATCCCATTTACAAACCCCTGATACTAATCTAACGACTGACCGTCTCTATTTTGTTTTTTTTTGCTATACGAGCTCTGCAGTAAATCAGACTTTGTGCAGTCTGGGAATAAGGCAGCTTACACTAACCTTTTTTTATGTCTGGATTGGAGCAATGTATAAATTTCACTATAGATGCCCTTAATTATTTCTGTTTAAGGCAGCGCTCTGTACGCTCAGTGTGAATGTAACAGGGAGATTCACCTAGAGCCACAGAAGCTCTGTGCAAATCTCTGTGCGGCTCTGGGTGAATCTCACCCAGCTGACATTAAATACTTACAGGGTTATTCAATAAAAGTTCTTATCGTTTAAAATGGTGCTAATTTTGCCCCAACCAATCAGATCTTTGCTTTCAAATGTTAAAAAAAGATCTGATTGGTTGGGGCAAAATTAGCACCATTTTAAACGATAAGAACTTTTATTAAATCTCCCTGTTAGAGAAAACCAGCCTCGCAGCCTCTGGTGAATAAGCTACAACGTCTTGTGTGATAATCCCACAACTACCGCAACCTGGAGGTTTAAGTTTTGCTAAATCGTTTAGCACAACCTTAACCTCTTAAAGTAGCGATGTGTGTCCACAGCACCTCAGTTAATCTCCCTGAATATATAAAAAAAAAAAAAAAAAGCAAAATAAACATTTCTTGATGATTATATTTCTCTATCAATTGCTTGAGTTGGGAAAGGGGTACCAGGCTAGACCTGCTTAGGGTACCAAATGGCTTAAACTGTCCCTGAATTCACCAGCATTGTTTGTTTTGATTTAGTATAAAATTAGTGAAAAATGGTAAGCTGTGCGGTAAAACGCTATGAATTACCCATCCAATCCATCCCAGGTGATTGATCAGGCCAAAATATCAATCCGTGTGTACCAGCCCTAATTTAAATTTTTCTGTGCTCCAGTGAAAGAGTTTAAGAAAGATCTAAAAAGTTTTGGGTGCAAAAATCAAAAAATTATCCTGGGTGTTCAGCATGGGTTCTGACCTATTTAGGCTCTGCTGAACTCTGCCCGACCAATCCAGCCATATCCCCAGAATACCTGACCTCCCGTGTGATAGCTGGGTATCCTAGGACAGTCTCTTCAGATCAGGTCTGTCCCCATATGTTTATCAGAAGCTATTTGCAGGTGTTTAAAAAATCCCACAAAGAATTGCCACATTAAATTCTTGTGGTGGCTGCGTCTCAATTTATTTTACAGATGCCCGGCTGCCACAATCTGCAATTCATTCTAAAAGTCCCACTAATTATTGGTGAATTGGTGCTTATATATACATATATATTTATACAAATACAACTCTTACCTGGAGCACCTGCAAAACCTGCTGAAACCGACATATCTTTCTGTCCATCTATACCCTGAAGCCTGTCAGAACCAGATTTTAGAACTCTTCCTGCTGAACCAACTGAAAGCAAGACTGCTTGTCCATTTGTACCCTGAGCTGGTTTTGAGTCAGGCTTGTTATTTCTTCCTGGAGGCCCAGCCTGACCACTCTCAACAATGACACCATTGCTATCAGGAACAATAACAAGTGAGTCTGTCAATGAAGGCACTCTTGGCTGTGATGGTAGCTGATGTGGTCTTGATCCACTTGGTGGTTGAGGTAGTTTTGGTTGTTCTAAGATTTCTGGTTCTTTACGTTCTGATGGAGATTGGAGTACTTGCAGCTTTTTAGATTCTTCATGGCGTTGAGGTATAACAGTTTGTGGGGATTGTGGGTCAATTGGCTGTTGTGGAAACTCTGGATAGAATGGCTTTTCTAACACTCTAGGTTGGAGTGGAAGAAAAATTTTAGCCTGCAGGGTTTGCTCTGGCTCAATACCTAGGCAAAAAAAGGAGTTAAAGTGAGGCAATCATTCTTACGTCAATATGCAAATGATTACATTTAATACTATGCCATGACAGATTTTAAATTTAAACTTATTTCTGTTGGGGGTGCAATGAGCAGTGTCCTGGACTACTTATATCCACCATAAGCAAGCAAGCAGAATAAAACGGTGCTTTTGAAGGCCCCAAGATTGATAGATCTCTAGCATTAATTAGTGGGGAAAACGTTTGTTTAGTCTAGAAGAATGCACAAAGTTCAGAGGATAAAAGAAACCCTGTACATGTAAAAGTTGTTTAGAAATAATATAAAGTCTGTTAAGATGTACAGGGGAGAGGTCAAACAAGGACTATGCAAACACAGAAAGATAGAGGAAAGTATTTTTATACACAACAAAGGCATTGAAGAACACCAGTAAAAAGGAAAATGAGTAAGAGAATGGCAAAACTTTAGAGAGAAGCAGTACTGAGAATTTGGTGGAAACGTAGGCTTAAAAAGGTAGATTATGGGAAAAAAACTATTTAATTTAATCAGGTATGGGGGAAATTTACGGAGATCATGAGGCATGCATGGAATGTAAAATATATATTTTTGTCAGTGGAAGTGAATTAGCTGTTATTACCTTCTTAAATGTTTTAATCTTTTTTTTTTACAGTACTTGCTTAAAAAAAAAAAAAGATATAATTGTAGAGCTCTCTCTCCATTAACTAATGTGTAGAGTGTAGTAAAACATACCAAACATGGATATTCCTACTATAAAGTAATCATATCCAAGTCAGTCTGCAAAGGGATGTAAACCAGAATCCAAGTGATTGAGAACAGATGTGTTTCTTTGAATCAATATACAAAGCGATTACAGATATACAAAATGTCTCTACATCCTACTTGCTAATAAAAACCATTGACAAATGCAAATGGGATTATTCTAAACATCCTTTCATCCATGTGGAATCCTTTCTAAGCCATTAGGAGTTGCAATCAATTTCTTACACTAGAAGAAACTCCTTGCCCAAAAGTATAGGGTTGAGACCAGTGAGTGGAACAGTGCTGGTTATATTGCAAATGTTCATGAGACTTTAAAGGTTAAGCTCTCCAACTCTGCTATATCATGTGATTTAAACTGGGGTTAGTCAATAGCCACAACACAAAACATTGCATGTATTGTACTGGTATTAAAAGCAAAATATTCTGTACTGAAGTCTGCAGTTTTAAGAAAATAAAATTTAAAAATACTAGACTTCAATTTAAAATCTAAAAAAGGACAGTTACATTAAGCTAATTATTTAAAGGACAACTAAACTGAAAAAATGGCTTTGCCTCATCTTAATCTATAATTAAATACAAGTAGTACTTACTCTGATGTGTGTGAGGCTGCATGCCTTAAATTCAGTACATGTTTTGCTCCCTCTTTTAACCACTCCCCCTTGCACCTGACCTGACTTTCTGTAAAATTAAGCATACCAACTGTCGGAATTTTGTCACCATTCTAACTACAGCAAAACTGCTCACAGCAGTTTTGATGATAATAATAAGGCACATAATTGAGATGTGAAATGCAAGATACTACAGATTGGATATCTAAAGAAATAGGGGACAGATCAACAAAAAGATGGTATAAGTAGTGCTTAGGAAGAATGATAGTTTCCAGTAATGGTCTTTTTTTCAGTATAGATGCCCTTTAAATCTATTCCAAAGAACTTCATTTAAGGTTTAAAAAAACAAACAGTCAACAACACATTGAGAAAATTGGTTAGATAACTAGACACAAAAACAACATGATGAAAGCAGAGCAGAAACATGTAGCGATCAGTAGGCCACAGGTAATCTTAAATGAGAAGCATTCTAACAATCCTTTTTCAACAGTACTGACATTACCAAACTTACCTACTGCAGGTTGACTTTTGATTAGATCCTGTAGTTCAGAAGTAATTTTGGAGACCTGGCTATGAAACACTTGGACAGAATTCTTTATGCTGTATATGTCACTGGAATGAGACTTTACTGTTCCATTTATAGTATGAATACAGTTCCACAAACTGGTCACATGCTTATTTAGACCATCCTTAATCCTTTGCATGCTGCTAGAGATAGTATCAAGTTTTCCACAAACATTCTCTAACTTTGAAACTCTATGGTCGACACTAGAAATCTCCTTTTGAATCACCTGAGTATTTTCAATACACTTTTCTTTGTCAGAGCTTATTTTATTGCTAAGTAGTTCAAACTTGCCCCAAAGGTCCCCACAGCATTGGTCATATGAGTATGAGGTATTGTGAAATGGTCTTTGAGCTCCTTTCTCTTTTGTATTCATTTCTGTCTGAGTATGTTTATCAGTAGACTTTACTTCTGGTAGATGATTCATATATTGACTCACCCCATCTTTTAATACAGTCACATCCTCTTCTACTCTGTGCAAATTGTGCTGGAGCAAATGCAGATCTACTTGCACTGCTTCTATGCCTACTTTATTGTGTTGGATTAAGTCAAACCTTTCGTTTATTGTATCGTTCAAAGATTTTAAAAGAATAAAATTGTCATTTTCTCTGTTCAATAAACTTTCATATCTGTTGCCATGTCTGTCATAACTGTTTTCATAGTCTTCTTTATCATGCAAAATGGATTGTACTTGACTATCAAGCTGATGAACTGCATCTTTTAAGTACGTTAGCTCAGTTATAAACTGTCCAGTGACAGATTCTGGTTTGTGTTGAGTTGATGACCTAATACCAGAATCAAAATGTGCATCAGAGCCAGAGGGGTTTGTGATCTTTACTACAATATCTTCAAAACCAACTTGTATCGTCTGAAGTTTTTTGTCCAGTAAATCCTTTATTTCATTGGAATTAGAGTCAATCAGGCCTCTTAGGGTTTCCTCTATGTAAAAGCAGTGTTCTTCTGCATTCTTCTCTGTAACATTAATCTTAAAGTCTAATTCAGTCAGTTTTTCTTCAAGAGTTCCGTCTGGTGGTGGAGCATACAAACGTTCCATCTCATTGTCTAACCTGTTATTAAGAACCCGATGTGCTTCTGCAACTCTCTCAACCTTTTGATCCAGTTCACTTACTTTATTGACAAGTTTGCCATTATCTATGCAACAGCTTGGGCTATTTCCTTGTTTGACACCCTGGGATTTTATTTTATGGATTTCTTTTCTGAGCTCGGTTTCTTTTTCTCTAAGAAGCTCTATGACCCCTAAACAGCTGGTTTCGTGGTCCTCACATTGTTGCTGAACGCTGGTTAATTTATAATCACAAGAATTTTTTAGGTCTGCCATTTTTATGTCCATTCCATTTAGCATCTCATCTCTTAGTGCTTCTAATCTACCATCTATAGATAGATGTTGCACATCGACACTGGATATGGTTGCTGAAGGTATATGTGACTCCTCCTGCAAAATCCTTAAGCGTTCTTCATAAGAATTTACTTTTTGATTTAATTCCTCAATTAAATTACTTTTTTTCTCCAATGCTTCTTTGACTTCCGCTAGCTCAGAAAGAATATCTCTTGTTCCATCCTCTTTTTCTCTACTTCCTGGAAACCCTTGCAGATAAATAGTCTCTGTATTACCACCAGTGAAACCTTGTAGTTGGGGAACATTGTTGAGCCATGAAACTAAGTTCTTACTCATATCCTCTTGAATGGTGATCTTTAGGTTTTCATTTACACCTGACAAAGAGGTTTGCAAGTCAATCACTGTCTGGGTAAGACGTAGCATTTCATCTTCTAGAAATGCCATCCTTTTCTCTTGTGCTGCATTTAAAGTCTGTAATTCTCCTTTAGCCTCTTGTGGCTTCTGCTGTGTTACACCTGTGGCTGTTTAAAAAGAGAAACATGTTACATTACTTTTCATCAAATACAGGTATAAAACCATTAGCTAGACATAGACAAGCGATAGACCAGAGTCAATTAAACACTTACAAATGTACATAACTCTCAGCACTTTGTCTCCCACTTTGAAGTCAGTAAGATGTCTGAATAGGTTTAGTTAGTACAAGACATGAAACCATGGAGGATTCTGGAAGGTGTTACAATGACTAGATATAGTTTAGAAATCAATTGAAAGAACTTCTCTGTTAACTTTCTGAAGCAATTTAGTTCATCATAAAATGGGTTAAGATCAAAATATCTATAAAAAAAACAATTAAAAATGACACTTCCATATATTAAAATGTGTAAGAATGTAAACAGCAAAACAAGTAGAACCACAATACCACTGATAGCAGAGAGGTGCAAATACAACCAACTGCTAATGGGTCGTTTCTGCAAGGTTTGTAGTGCTTTTTATTGTTTTTATTGCTGTAATAAGGTAACCCTGTAAGCAACCTTATTCCTGTGCAGAGGATTTTGGGGATATTTAAACAGCACCATACATAGATCAATTGACATTTGATGGAAAACTGTCTGACCACGAAACTGAAGAAACAGTATTGTGTACAGTATTTGTGGCCTACCATAACACTCTAGCCTAGTTAAGAATAATTGAGGAGCTACAATTTTTCTCCCAATACCTTTGTTTCCATTGTTGGGTCTGGAAGTCTGTAATGGAATAGATTTCGTCTCCACCGTAGGACCATCTTTGCAGTCTACCCCCTTATAACCGGGGCAACATCTCCATTCCAATTCAGTGACCACTTTATATGAGGTTGTGTATTTTGGTCTGAAGCTCACTTTATTCCTGCAAGAAAGATACAGGAAGAGAGTCACTTTACAGGAAAAAGTTATTTTTAAATAGACTCACATATATTTTATATTGTTATACTATGTACACCATGTTTTATGTAGAAATGTCATTAAACAGTATTGCATACAGGGTTGTGTACACACATATATTCATAGTAACATAAAAGCTGAGATTGAATAGAATAATTTAGTTCAGATGAATTTGTCCTGTCCAATCTCACCCATCTCCTGGTTCCACATGGGGCCTAGCACTGATCAGCTCCACTGTGCTTGCGAGTGTCACAGATTGACACCAGGACGAGTAATTACAAAGTGTAAAATTCTATGATACAGAGATGAGACACATCAATATTAATTGTTAATATTGCTAAGGAACACAACAGCCAGTAATATTGATCAATTACTTTTGTGGAGTGATCTGCTTTGTATTAGAACAAGAACAAAACCAGAACCCACAGTAGCTTCTCAGAAAGCTTCTCAGCTTCAGAAATCTCTCTAGGTTACTGGACGTCACAGAGCCATGAAAATAACTGGAGGGTTTTGAGGAGAGAAGGATTTCATTGATTTAACACCGGTATTATAGAAACAGGCGTTACACAGTTAAAATCAGCATTTACTGCCCTACAAGGAAGAGAAAAGGTTTTTAGGCTGGAGATTTCCTTTAACCAATTCTTTAAATAAGAAACTTCTCTTGAATAGTCCTCAATGTTTGCAATATGGATGAGCTGCCTTATTGCTGTTTCCAGCCCAGTCTCCAACATGTAACCAGTAAAGGGTAAGTGTGACCAATGACTTGTGAATTGGATCAGGACAATAACTATAATAAGGGAAATTGTGCTGCATCGCATAATGTCTAATATCCTGGCCATACACTACCATGACATTACATTGATTCAACATTCCATCTAAGATGAACGATGAATCAATAGAAATATCAAGTGGAGCAGCCATTTTACCTGGCAAAGATTCTGAGAGGTTCCCCGGACAGATCATATTATGACTAGAAAGCCCATCGTATAATGATTGGGTCAGGGGGTTGTGGAAAAGTTGCAGTAATGTTGAGTGGTATGTTTGTACTATATGGCCTGCAGTGTTCTTGTACACTCGGGAGAATGTAAAAGGAGAAAGTTAATGATAAAGTGTCAACTTGATATTTCTCCTGAAAAGATCATTTTTTTTTTAAATGTACATGTTTTTGCAGGAAACCATGTGATCACAGGAAACATGAGGAAATTTTAATTTCCTGTTTGCCCTTTAACTTCTCACAGAACGATACTATTAAGGTGAATTTTGTAAAAGGGTTTTCCATCTGTTAATTTTAAATATGGGCATAACGTTCACTCAGATAAAACATTGTAATTGTAGACTGTTAAATATTATCTCTTCCCTTCCTTAAGAGTCAGATGGGTAACCACACATGGGTGAATTCATAATGTAGCAGAGGATCCCACAGCCAACAAAATACATTTCCATAATAATATCCTAAACTTAATGATTAAAATGATTAAAATGCCATAACCATTAACTTCAGGACTAAACCTGCACAAAGAGCCAAACAACTGCAGAGATCCCATAGTGCTTTATAAACAACACATGCATTTTCCTAGGAGTATTTAGTTCCATATAGGAAATGTTAAATATTCCTTCCATGATTTACATTACCGTAGAGGCTAATTCTGCAAAGTAATAACAGATTGGTAGCAAATATTTAACATTTCCATGGACTGTGGGGATTTGCAGTTAATGGAGAAATACCCCTGGGAAGGTTCTGCAGCTTCACTGGACAGGATTTCTGAAGAGGACAGAAGGTATGTATCTATATGTATCTATATTATCTATATGTATCTATATTATCTATATGTATCTATATTATCTATATGTATCTATATTATCTATATGTATCTATATGTATCTATATTATCTATATTATATGTATCTATATGTATCTATATTATCTATATGTATCTATATTATCTATATTATATGTATCTATATGTATCTATATGTATCTATATTATCTATATGTATCTATATTATCTATATGTATCTATATTATCTATATGTATCTATATTATCTATATGTATCTATATTATCTATATGTATCTATATGTATCTATATTATCTATATTATATGTATCTATATGTATCTATATTATCTATATGTATCTATATTATCTATATTAATCTATATGTATCTATATGTATCTATATTATCTATATGTATCTATATTATATGTATCTATATGTACGTTTAAAAAGAAAGTCAAATCTCCTTGACTAGGATATTTCACTGTCAATTACTTCAATCCTAAGTTTCAGCGAAAATGGTAAATAATTCTGCCCCTTTAAATGCAATCTCATTCATCCCAGGAACAATGGAAATAATACTGTCCAAGGACTTTCTAACCATTACTATTTCATCACGTTTTCATGTTAATGATAGAAGGAGAAGTCCCTACTGAATAATGCCAAGAAATTCTGGTCCCTGTAGAATAAATGAATGATCCACTGATCTAGTTTTTACAGAAATACAAGTAAATGTGGCTATACATATGCTATTTCCATCGCAATGTGCCCACAGATCACTTTGATACCTGTTGGCACATTGTAAAGGGAACCGCACACACGGAACCTACCAATTGCCCATACGCGGTATGGGGATCACTCAGCAATGTGCTATACTTAGGCCAATGGTATCAGCTCTCTTTACTTTAAAATAAAGGGAACCAATGCCAATAGAAGGAAATTTACCGTCTTCCCTGACCGACCGTAATGCCGACCACGGACATTCATCTGCATTACGGTTGGTTGGTTTTGGCCACTACACATTAGCAATATTAGGTAAATCCTGTTGTGGACTGACAGGATTAACCTAATATCACTAATGTGTATGGCCTTATGACAATATTCTGAACGTACGATCTTAACAGCAGGAATAAATATGTGGGTGTTAAGTTATAAACATAGATGCTTCTTCATTACCATAACACCGTGCTTCAAAATGTATCAATCTTAAAACAAAGCTGTGTCGGAAATGTTTAAAGAGGAACTGTGGTCTCCAAACAAGTTGAGTTTAAATGAAATGCCGCCAGTTTCATACCTTTAAAACAAGCCATCAACCACCTCTCTACGTGCTCCACAGCCCAAGATATAAAGAAATGACTGACCAGAAAGTTAATGGGTGGGAGGCTGACATGTGACATTCCTAAGGCTTCTACTGCACAGTGCCGCCGGCGAGCACAGCCTCAGACTCCCTCAGTGTGTGAGGGAGACAGGAAGTCCCTCCTCCTCTCTGCTGTGTGAAGGACCTGCAGCTGCAGAGAATGGAATATACAGCCCTTATCTCTCACTATGTGAAAACAGAGTTTTCGGGGGAGGGGGGGTCAGAGCGGCCCATAGCACCTGTGAGCGGGTGGGGCTTAGGCACCCATGAGTGGGTGGGACCGAGGCACCTGCGAGTGGGTGGGGGCATGGCACCCACAAGTGGGCAGGACACGGCACCCGTGAGTGGGCGGGGGGCCACATGGGGCTTTAAGGGAATGGGCCAAGGGGGCCTGCAACTAGAGGGACCATGGGCAGATTGGCTGACAGTTTTAGAGCAGGAAGTGCAGGGGACCTGGTGATGCTGCTGCCATATCACACACAAAAATGTAAATATCTTCAAAACTATGTAAAATAAACAATGAAAATAAATTGCAAAAATTCTCAGGAGAGCAATTCCTATCAATTTAGCTAAATTCATTTTTGGGCCACAGTTCCCCTTTAAGATAAAACATAAAACAAAAGAAACATTTCTGATTAAAGTACAGTGCCTGCTTATTGTAGACATCTGTAAATGGATAAGTTTTTTATATTTATTTTATAAAGCTGTAAAATCTGACATTATATTTTCCATTTAGGTTGGAGGAGGTCCCCTTTAATCAAATTAAATGTAGAAATTCTTAGTGTAGCCTAATGTCGCTAGTCATTCGACTGGCTTTCTCAATTCAGAATGACTTGTACAAGAATCTGTTGGCAATAAATACCCTGGAATGTGACATTACAGGAGATTGTCATTTTGAATTGAGAAACGTTGTAATGACATACTGTAACTGAATACTGCAGATATTTGATATAGTAGGAAGTCTCCATCAGGAGAACAATGAGTAAATGGTTTCCTTTATTCTTTTTTTTTTTTTCCCAATAATTATTATTTTTCAAACAAGTAAAGTAAAACAATAAATCAAAAGCATAACAGCGATTACAATATAGTTCAATGTCTCATTTTTAACAGGTAATAGTTTAAGACCGCTTTAGCACCAAATTATGATCTCAGACTTCTGGTGACACCAATTTGGGGATCATATTTCGTGAAATTTCTCATTATTCCTTCTGCCTACTTCTCTTTTATCCCCCCCCCCTTCCCTTCCTCTCTATTCCTTTCCTCCCTGCTGATTTAGTTCTCCTTTTATTCATATTGTGCTATTGTATTGCGATATCTCTAGGTGTTTTTGACTTTAGTTTACATAATAGGCCTCACTGGGGATATCTCAAGTTCTCTAGTCATATGTAGGAACCGTATATCCCACACTTTTGCCCATTTTTGGTTTCCTTTATTCTTAGCACAGTTAAACCAGGTAATGTACTCCTATCTTGCATGAAAACAATTGAGGCTTTAATGGTAGGTTATGTACTATGTCCTGCTACAAACTTTGGGGTTTAATAGCCAGGGTTAAATTTGTACACCTTGTAAACTAATCCTATAGTTCTATATATTACATTGACAAAAACAGAGGGATCCTAAATGGATGAATATTTATTTTTCCAATGATTTATGGATCAGACAGTAAAATGGTGAAGGAGATTCCAGATGACTGGGGAGGGAAGTGATATTTGGCAGGAAGATACGGCACAATAGTTTGTCCAAATAAATGACATCACACAATGACCCCCTGATCCGTGGAAAACCTTAATCCCGCCAAACATTTTAGAAAGACCAAAAACCTTCTAATCACAGGCAGTATCGAATTAAGACAGTGTTCAGAATGTTGTAATTTTCAATTGGCGCATACGACAAAACTAAATTTCCTTTGCCTTTCACTGTTTTCAAACAAACTATTATTTTACCAGGGTGATGTGCAATAATGCTAGTACACGCTACTTACCTGGTCTAGATCCTGCAGTAACACCTCCATTCAGCAGAGGTTACATTTCATACAAAACTTAACATTTGCAGTATTGCATCGGGTGTTAGTACAAAACAGTGCTAATGCAGTGTAAAGCCAATGCTTGCCTTGATATTACATCTGATAATGGTCAATACATCTCCCCTGAGATTTTAATATATATGGGGGGTTATGTACGGAGAGTCACTATCGTATAGTGACTATTGTGCAAAAGTTACATCTGCTTTTTGTATTCACAATATCGTCTGCGAGAAATTTTACATTTGTGTCAAATTTTCACGAATCTTAACGTGATTTTTTAGCAGTATAATTGGGTGTTTTTGTACATGTGCCATATTTTTATGGGAACATTTTCAAATATTTAATTGCATGAAAGTTTTGTTAAATATATCTGTAATAGCGACTCAAACAGGCTTTCTTTGCCTGCTTTACTTATATTTAAGTACAGTAAGTACCAGGATATTTACTGGTCTATTCTCTATATACCAAAAATTGTAATGTATGTTATTAGAACTACATGTAGTGGTCATGAAGTTCACCTTTAAACAGTTTTATGCATAACCTGTAATATCCAGTATTAGTATTTCATGTACCTATTTGTGCTTTTGCAGCGTCCAATTGATCACAGCATACATTTCAGTCATGTGATGAGATTTCCTTATACGTCTGCTTAAGGCCATCATTTTGGTGTCGTAAAAAAAGTTAGAATCTCACATACATGATCTAAACATTTGGTACATTGCTTTTGCTAGCACCAACAATGTAGGAGCTAAGAACATGCCCCATCTATAAAGATCCCCAGATACAAACCAGATGCATCCACTTTAACCAGCAAAAAATGAAAAAGACTGTTTATTTGCATCCATATAACCCCGTACATCCCAACCCACCCCAGCAAAAAACAAAGTGCAGGGCACAATAAAGTACAAGAACAGCTAAAAACAAACTACAGTCAAAAGTCTAAAAATACAACGGTCGCGCGTCCCCTAACCGCAAGGTACAGTCAGCAGACGAAAAAATTCTGAACTCCTAGGAACAGATAATAACAGTAATAACATTTACGTCCCACATCCCTAGGGCCAATCACAGTCGAAGCACAGTATCCAAGATCATGGAAGACAATCAATCCCAAAGCCACACTAAACAGGACTAAAGTAAAATCCAAGCCGGGGAAAGAAATGAATAGAAACTCTCCAACCCGGGACTTAAGTGAGAAGCCAGGTCCAAATTCGCCAGGATGGGATCCACATCATCTATTGGGTCTCACCTAATGTCGAACACACAACCAACGTGCGTTTCACCTGTGCACTGCACAGCGCCTGGGCTTCTTCAGTGTCTGCATTGCTTTCACTGTCAAGACGTGTTCATTTTACAAGAGTACTGCATGCATCACGAATTATGTCTAAAAGTCGCGATAAGAGTATTAAATCCCTGTCAACACAATAATGAAACTTTAAGACGTAACTTTGTGATAACGGCTCTCGGTACATCACCCCATAGATTTCTTAATCATTTCCTGGTAAAAGTAAAACATTAACAACCGATTATTGAATTCCTACACTTTGAAATGGTTCAAAGATATTCAGTCTCATTAACGGATGGACGCACTGCAGACAAGAACCAATTTGATGCAATTTACACATTCCAACTCTCACCAATCTAGTTACATTAATATGTGCACCCAGCAGAAGAGTTTATGATAATAAGGCACTAGATCAGACCTGGGCAAAGTAAGGCCTGGGGGCCACATGCATCCCGTTAGCTGCCCCTTACTGACAGAGATAAATGTCCATGTTTTGTCACATAAACCTTTACACTGTTTCCATTGTTTTCATCTGGAAGTTTGATTTTATTATCCTACTTTAAAGGAGGATTTTGCTGCTTTTGCAGAAATGAAAATCCGTCCTATTCTCCCTCCTCAAACACATGCAATGTATCCACAATGAACTTCAATATGAAGCTACAATTACAGAGCTGTATTGGAATGAAATTCCAAACTGCCTTTATTGCAATGTGACTGTGCAGTTTTACTGGCATGTGCACGAATACCATAAACAGAGTGAAATTTACCATATAAAGTGGGACCAGAACTATTGCACTGCATTGAAAATGAAGACCACAATCATGATCGGGGCATAGGTGGGGCTGAAACCTTAGGGAGGTTTAAATAAGAAATTGAAAGGAATTTTAAAATGGAATGTAAAACTTATCAGCTGCTCAGAAACCTGTTACAGTTGGCACTCGGGTCTCTGTCTGGGCCTATAGAGTTACAAGTGTCTGGAAATAATGTTATTTAAAGCACCCATTGCTTCCTCAGGCAAAAAGTAACTAAGACTATTCAAAGGCAATTTTTATATTTAAAAAGAAACTGTTTAAAAATAGAAAGTACCTGGGGCAGGGAGGTCGGATTGATTATTCCTACCTCACATTATCATTTCATTGAGGAGCTACAGCACATACAGTTTTCATTTGCCAGGTTAGTCCTTGACTATTCCTGTATTAACGATAGTGCTGAAGCCAGGAGGAAGACTGGCAGAATCAGATTTCTTTGGGCTGGTGCTCCTCACCGAAACAATATTAGGAGGTAGGAATAACCAATCCTATATCCCTGTCTCAAGTTCTTTATGGGTAACTGTTTTTTAAATAAACTTTATACACACAATAGTTTTCCTTTAACAGAACACGCAGCCAGGCTGTCTGATTATATCACGGTTAGTCTTCATTGATTATCTGCTTCTAGCCCACCCTGGTAGCCAAATTATTGGGTGGGATGGGGTCAAAGAGCTTCCAACATTCCCTGTGTACTGATGTCTGACTCTGATAAGGGAGGTGTCATGAGTGTGCGGGGGAAAACTGAACCTGGTGGAGTTGTATGAAATTTGGGAAAGCCTGATCAGATGTAAATTAAAGAAAATTATGAATATTATAATTACAAAGTGATTTTATATTAGTTACTTAAGAAAACATTTTACCTACTCCATTACAGGAAATTATACTTTTTCCCAAACATCACCAATTTTTTTTTTTCCCATCTGTCCCTGATTTCTTTAGATATCCAATCTGAAACATCTTACAATTCAGCTGTCAATCAAAAGTTATTATCCAATACTTTTGTTGTGTGCAATGTTACAGTAATTGGAACAATTGGTGACAATTGGTATGTTTAAATTGCATGATGGGAAATTCCCTCTCCCAGTGCTGGATGATATTGATTGGTATGTCTTTATTCAACCTTAATTACTATGTTACTATGTATGCAGCTTAAAAGTAAATGTCACTTACATGTATCTCAATTATAGATATAAAGGAATGTCCACCCCCCAAATTTAAAAAAATTGTATATAGGCTTATCACCCCCAAAACCCACCCCCACTCCAAACCTTGACCTTGCAAGGTTTAAATGTTTCTTTGAGGCTTGAAAGTATACTTACCAGCCCTCGTTCCCTTAACTGTTTTGCTATGTACCTTTTCCGTGCACTGCAGCAGCAGAAGGGGCCGGACTAGAAGCTTTATCAGTGATGGGCAGAGATGCAATGTCTCAGCCAATCACCAGAATGAGTAAAACAGTACATTTTACTATTACATTCTACAGGACTAATACTGCTACAGAAACATATCTGGACAGTTCTGGTTTCCCGAACATCTTACTAGGCCCAACAAACACCCAGGTTTTCCAATATAAAAGGATGACATCATTGTGAAAAATCCATTTAAAAAAATGTACTGTAGATATTTTGAATGACCTTATCCTGCTGATTCATAGTTACTGACAGACTGGGGATGGTTTGTTTAGGTTACTGTATGGTCGACATAGGAAAGCAATCTATGTTTCAGGGTTTTCTTTAGTGAGCAACTGCACAGCTGGACTTGTTGCCATGTTGGTCAACAAACAGAAATTACACAATCCAGAGTCCATGTAATTGTAACATAGTAATTGAGGTTGAATGAAGACATACGCCCATCTAGTCCAACCTATTCCCTTTTCCTTTTTTTCTAACCCTTCCTAACAGTTGATCCAGAGGAAGGCAAAAAAAAAAAACAGCTAAAAAGGTGGGAAAAAATTCCTTCCCAATTCCAAATGGCAATCGGAAAGTATCCCTGGATCAACCAGATCTATATGTATTAATACCAGTAATTCTCTATATTTTTTAGTTTTAGAAACTTATCCAGGCCATTTTAATGCTATTCAGTGAACTTGCTATTACCACATCTGCTGGAAGACAGTTCCACAGTTTCACCGTTCTCACTGTAAAGAAACCTTTCCTAACCTGAAGATGAAACTTCTTTTCTTCCAACTTTAAAGGATGTCCATGAGTCCTCTGATATTACCTATTAGTGAACAATGCACCAAAGAGTTTATTGTATGGCCCAATAATATATTTGTAAAAGGTTATCATATCATCACGCAAACATCGCTTCTCTAATGTAAAAAGCCCTAACTTGTCTTATCTGCCTGCATATTCAAGCCCCTCCATTCCCCTTATAAATTTAGTTGCCCTTCTCTGAACTGCATCCATTTACAAGATGTCCCTTTTGTATATGGGATTCCAAAACTGCACTGCATATTCCAAATGAGGCCTTACCAGTGCCTTGTAAAGAGGGAGAATAATATTTTTCTCTCTTGAATGTTGCCCATTTTGATAATCTATCTAGGTCTGCTTGCAGCACTTGCACATCATTTGAAATTTCCAAAGCTCTGCATAGTTTAGTGTCATCAGCAAACACAGAGACCTTGCTCTCAATACCCCCGTCTAAGTCATTTATAAACAGATGTATGTATTTTATTTCTTATATAGCTCTACATAATCCACAGCGCTTTACAATTATTTACCCAATTCACACCATGCCCTGCCCCGAAGAGCTTACAATCTAATCATTTTATGTACATATACAACCTATCAGCATGTCTTTATGATTGTGGGGGAAACTGGAGTGCCCGAAGGAAATCCACGCAAGCATGGGGAGAACATACAATCTCCTTGCAGATGTGTCCAAGGGTGGAATTAAACAAAGGACCTATTATATATTAATATATAATACTGTAATATTTCTTATATAACCTACCCCTGTAGTGGATTTCTATGGGAGGAACTGTAAGATTATAGCCTTATAATCTTACAGTTCCAGGAGGAGAAGGAAACCAGAAGACACAAAGGGGTAGGTTATAATAAATAATGCACCCGAACTTTAAATTATAAGGATATTAGAGGTCACCTTGGAGTTCCGTGCCCTGTATAAAAGGTACTCGGCCTGCGGCTTCGTACATTTATATGTTCCCAGGAACTCCTCGGTGACTTCTAATATCCTTATAATTTACAGTTGGGGTGCATAATCCACTATATAATGTATAAGATATAGATGAAATTCAGAGCATCAGTCTGTCTTTCTGCAATCTAACAAAATACATTTAAAGGCATGACCACCCTTAAAACAAAAAACTGGTCAATTATCAGTTACCTGCCCACAACTCCAACTGATATATTCAGCACATTATTAGACGTATTACTAATCAGATATTTAAGGATAATTATTAACCTCGTTCTGGCATAGTAACCTGGCTCATCCCTCCAAACAGTCAAGCAAGGCAGTGCCTTCTAAAATAACATCCAATGATTAAAGGTTCATACAAAAAAGAGAAACAAAGGTCAATTTCAGCCAATAATTGGGCCGTGTATGGGCACTCCCTGCTTTGTCCCACGGGGGATGACTGGGTGATCAGGGTGTTGGACAGGCATGCATAAGTCCTAACAACCCCCCATTTTAATATACCCAAGGTGAGGGTTACGCTTGGTTCTAGACGTCCATCTATACAGCATTTTCATTGAATGGGGAAGTAATTAGCTTTTAAATATGTCATTTCTTCTCCTAATCACATGAGCACTGACAAATATAATGCTTAACATTGTAAGGATATTAGCATGACTAACACACCAGATGGTAAAAACTACGAAGAGAAAATATTAAAGTTATAACGAATATTGCATCATGCTTTGAACTTAATCTGTTTCAAATAAAATGTCCCCAAATAGCATGGCTATTAGAATCACATTTGTTTGCGTTCTTCCCCTTACATCATAGCGAAGGCTATCATAATTAATTAGTAATAAGTGAAGCAGACTATATCTAAAAATAAAACTTAAAACAAAAATAACTTTAGCTGTGCCAATATCCCACATATTGGAGCCCTGACACAGGCAGTTGGCCCATCTACTAAAGAGGTCACTGGTCTGCCTCAAAAAAAAAGAGATTGGACAAGGGCATCTAAATGCTCCTTCCTTTGCATATGCAACATTTACTCCTATCTCTAATGTAAGGGAGATACAGCCACACATGCAAAGGAAGGAGAGGTGAACTGTCATCCACAACATAAGCAGCTTAACTCTAATAGCGAACACCAAAAGAGGTAGGATTTTTTTTCCACCTCACTGTAAGGATGCTCTTACCATGAAGCAAACTGAAACATTTGCTCAGGGTGCACCCCTGCGAAACACTTAAAAGGCGGCAGTTAAAAAAAAAATCCTCCTTCCTCCATTACTGCATTTCAGCACCAGTCCACCAATCAGTGTTAAGTCAGCCCTCAAGTCCACCAGTCAGTGTTAACTAAGCCCTCCAGTTCACCAGTCAGTGTTAGTCAGCACACCACACCCACCTCCACGAGCCACGCCCATGTTCCCTGATGAAACCATGCTTGCTTCACATGCTGGCCCCTGTCTGCCGATAGGCGGCATTTACTGTAAAAGTTGCTTCAGGTTTCAAAAACCCTAGGAACACCCTTGCCTCCTTGGGAAAAGCACTTTGATTTAAAACTATAAAAAAAGATTTGTTCCAACCATGTAAGGGAGCTACTATAGAATTACTCACAGATGAGGGAAAAATGATGGATCTTTAATTTAAAAAATCCAATGAGAACATTTTTGTAGGTCCTCTGGTTTTTATGACAACTTGAATTCTTTGAGGCATCAAAAGCACCTTTCATTTCAACAGCCCATTAAGGTTCATTAATTTTTCTTGCTTTGAGTTTGTAAGAACTTACATCTTACAGCCCCTTCATATGATCTTCTACCCCCTGGTGACCTCAGTCAAAAAACAATATTCTTTATCGATCAGGTTCCAACTTTCTTTTATAGCAGTTGACTGTTCAGCTTTGTGAGATTGAGCTCTGGAGATATGTTTTCTTTCTTAATTTCCACCATAATTTTTCAGGCAGTAAACTTAACACAAGTATTTTTTTATCTAAACATTCAAGTCTGTGGCGGCTTCTCTTCAAAAATTTCTAACCTTGTTTTCACCCTGTTAACTTACCTTCTTAAAGAATTTAATAAATAATAAATTGGGACCGTATTTTGCACAGATTAGAGGATGCAACAGTGGCGTAACTAGATATCACAGGGCCCCATAGCAAGATTTAAGATGGGGCCCCCCACATAAAAATCAGTTCAGTACGGTTCAACCTAACCCGGCAAAACTGCAGCAATGTCCACCCTACTAAGAAAAAATTTTACCTCATGTAGTTTAGCCCCACAAACTCCGTTTTCATTTTACCTGGGGGCATCTTTGAAAGGTTTAAGTAAAACAAAAATGGGGTTTGTGGGGCTGAACTTCATGAGGTAACAAAGGGCCCCCCTTTGACTGTTGGCCCTGTAGCATGAGATGAGCAAATATCGCTACCTCCCATTCAGCTTTGTACTTTTTTAATTTTACTTTGTGTGCCTACTGTCTACAGTATACTATACTAATCATTACAATGTTATTGTATAGTGCAAATTCTAACAGCCAATTAACAGTGTACATGTCTAACAATTCTACTTGCAAGTTCCCGAAGCTCTGTTGTACTCACACCAGTGTTGGCTGGCATTGTATCTGGCTCCAGGCACATCTGTACTGTGGTTGAATAAAACTTTCCGTCCCATCCATGACAGTGCAGCTGACATTCTTATTCACAATGTATGCACACCAGTTCCTGCAGATAACAATCCAAATAAAGGGTATTGTTAATGACACAAGCTATGCTAATTACAAGACACACGTAGCCTCATAAAAAGTCTAAAACCTGTACTGTACCCTATTATAGCTTAAGGTTACAACTGTATTACATAAAAGGGAATATTTCACAGTAAGGCTGGGTACACACCAGACGATATTTTCACGGCACTTTCGGTCGGACGGATGAAAATATCAGCTGGTGGGGGGGGTGGCCGGCCGACCTCGATCGTTCGTTCGTCCGGACTGGACATATGAATGATCGGACGTGTCAGAAAATTATGATCGATCGTGCGGTTCCATATGGGAACGCTAGATCGAGCATTTGAATTTGTACCGACCGAGTGATCGGTCGGGACAAATAGTCCCTCCGTGTGTACCCAGCCTTAGACTCAATGCTTTCTTCATTGGTTTAGCACTGCCCTGATGAAAAGACAGGAATAAAATTCCAAAACATTATATTGTTACTGAAAACTGTATTGCAATAGAGAATAGCCTGGATTCCCTGTCATAACTGCGAACTATGCTATTGCCCAGGGCTACTCTCCTCCTTGCTGTTTCTGAGTGTATCACCCTAGAGAAGGGGGCCATGGAGGACTGGACATACCAACTTCTGGCAAGTTGCTTCACTTGATGTGCAAGAGTGGTATCATATATGTTCACATTACACAACACCAAATGCACAGAAAAAAACGCAAATAAAGTGCTGCAAGTAGTGCGTTCAAAAATCGCAATCCATCACATAAAAACGCAGCAGTGTGAGCAGTATTAATGAAACTATGGTTACCTTCACACGAACGGTATTGTAGCAGCTTCTAAACAGATCCAGATATTTAGCGGCAGAAAACCACTATGTGTATCGTTTTGTCTATAGTGACTGCCTACAAAACATCTGGTAACTGCTTAGAAAATGCTACCTGAGAGAAAACATGGCGCTCGTGGAAAAGTAGTTTAAGCAGTGGATACCGCTCACTGTCCTAAGAAACCAATTTCTCTCCTTACTCTGTTTTTTTTTTATTTTTGTGTATTTTTTTTTAACACAGTTACAGTCTTGCTGTGATCCAATAAAATAGTTAACACAGTGATGTCATGTGTAGTATTTGCTGTGCTTTGGGAACATAAACTGGGGGAAAAATGTTGTTAGAAACTGGAATTCAATATTACAAACAATGGGATTTGATTTGATTGTGTCTTGGGGGTTGTACAGAATGATGGTGGAAAGGGAAATGAAGCACAATAGCTTCCCATGTGTGTACAGGACTTTAATGAGGCCATGGGAAGTTCGCTCATTAACATTTCAAGTGTTTAGAATGGTCTAATCCTGCAGCAGGCTGGATAAAGGTTTGAAGCTACATGTATCCTGTGAAAGGCTAAACATGGATTGAATTGTTTTCCATGGGGGCTAAGCTTTGAGGAGTTACTGCCATTACCCGAGATAATGATTTATTCCATTGTGAACCAAACAGCATGAAATACAAAACTGGCAAAAGCAGATCTGCATTTTGTTTCTCAGTCAAAAATGATTACTAATTGGTAATGCTAACGAAAAATAACTAACATACCTAATTATTTATTAGCATTCCTAATTATTATTCATTTCCATTACTTGACAGCTGGTCCTGAATTGGATTGCAGACAGTCCCACAATCAAAATCTAAATTATCATTTGTTACAGACTAAACCAAATTATACAATCAGGCTTCTAAAAATGTTATACATTCTCATGGGTTGTTTCCATTTAGAATCACATACATCACACAACCTAGAAACATGCTAGTTTTCTAGGGATTCAAGGCTAAGACACAACCAATAGCCAATACAGTAAATATTATACATTTGGGATACCCTCTGACATTACCCTTTTAATACTGTAGGTACACTTATAGAAATAACTTAGTGCAGAGCTGCTGGGGAATAATGAAGTGAACCTAATCTTAGCACAGCTCAGTGACTGAACCCATTTAAAGGGATAACATGAGATAGTGGTGCAGAGATGATAACAGGTGGCAATTGATAAGAATTTAATGAACTACTACAGACCTTGTCCCATTGCACCATTAAAGTACAAATTAGTGCAAATTATAAGAGTAATGGATATGATTTTAAATATCTGGCTATGTTTTGTACAAAGATGCTTATTGTATATATTTATTTACAATATGTACATGGTAAACACACATACAATATTGAGAGAGTTAATTCAATTAACCTTTTGCTTTCCACAGGTATTAATAACAAGACCAGCTGTGTCTGCTTTACAATACATCAACAAAATAATAAAAACTGAACATCTGTGTTCTGATGCAGGACCCACCCTACTGACAGAACCTCAAAGGAATAATATCAAGGAGGGAAGTGCAGAGACAGATACAGTGTTCTCATTCATTAGCACCCAAGGAAGTAAATAGGATAATTAACCAGCTAAACATTAATGTGTTTACAGACTGTACAAACCATTCAACATGAAATAATTAAGTTACTAGATTACCACATTAATCAAGGTACATGGTTAATACATGTAATTAATCTTGATAGCACCTAACCTGCCTTCAGATCCAGCCTCGCTGTGTGTCCTCTGATCTATGTGTAGCAGTAGTAGGACTGCATTAACTTCGATCTTCCTCTATGACAACTTTCAGCTGTCCCAAATGCTAGGAGACATTAACAAACAGCTGCAGCTCCATAGGTTCCACATGGATTGAGGATTGGGCATGGGAGATTCACATTCTGTGCATGGTACTGTGTGGGATACACTGCAGGGGTATACACTGTGTGTTATACAATGTAGGGTTACATACTATGGGGTAGACACTGTATGTTATACACTAGGGTAGACACTGTATGTTATACAATGTAGGGTTATACACTATTGGGTATACACTGTATGCTATGCAATGTAGGGTTATACACTGTGGGGGAATACACTGTATGTTATACACTATGGGGTATACACTGTTTGTTATACATTGTAGGGTTATAAACTATTGGTAATATACTGTATGTTATACAATGAAGGGTTATACACTATGGGGTATACACTATGTTATACAATGTACAGTATGTTATACAATGTAGGGTTATACATTATGGGTAATACACTTTATGGTATACAACGTAGGGTTATAAACTGTATGTTATTCAATATAAGGTTATACACTATGGGGTATACAATGTATGTTATACAATGTAGGGTTATACACTAATGGTAATACACTGTATGGTATAGAACGTAGGGTTATAAACTGTACATTATACAATGTAGGGTATACCACATGGCTTAAATACACTGTATGGTATACAACATAGGGTTATAAACTGTACATAATACAATGTAGGGTTATACACTAATGGTAATACACTGTATGTTATACAATGTAGGGTTATAAACTGTACGTTATACAATGTAGGGTTATACACTAATGGTAATACACTGTATGGTATACAACATAGGGTTATAAACTGTACATAATACAATGTAGGGTTATACACTAATGGTAATACACTGTATGGATACAACGTAGGGTCGATAAAAATGTACGTTATACAAGGAGGGTTTAGGGTTATACACTAATGGTAATACACTGTATGGTATACAACGTAGGGTTATAAACTGTACGTTATACAATGTAGGGTTATACACTAATGGTAATACACTGTATGGTATACAACATAGGGTTATAAACTGTACGTTTATACTGTAGGGTTATCCACTAATGTGAACACTGTATGGTATACAACGTAGGGTTAAAACTGTACGTTATACAATGTAGGGTTATACACTAATGGTAATACACTGTATGGTATACAACGTAGGGTTTATAAACTGTACTTATACAATGTAGGGTTATACACTAATGGTAATACACTGTATGGTATACAACGTAGGTTTATAACTGTACATTATACAAGTGTAGGGTTTATACACTAATGGTAATACACTGTATGGTATACAACGTAGGGTTATAAACTGTACATTATACAATGTAGGGTTATACACTAATGGTAATACACTGTATGGTATACAACGTAGGGTTATAAACTGTACATTATACAATGTAGGGTTATACACTAATGGTAATACACTGTATGGTATACAAGGTAGGGTTATAAACTGTACATTATACAATGTAGGGTTATACACTAATGGTAATACACTGTATGTTATACAATGTAGGGTTATAAACTGTATGTTATACTCTTTGGGGTATACACTGTGGGGTATATTCCTGGTAATTGGACAAAGGTAAATTATCCATTGATACTTACTTTCCCCTTTGTCCAGGGCGATGATAGGTAAGATGTGGAACAGCCTGACATAGAAAACACCCACTAACTATAACATATAACACAGTCCAAGAGAGGGGTCCAGTGTCAGCCTTACTGGACTGCAATCTAACAAATGGGATCATTGCAGAGGGTTGTGCTAATTACACAGCAAATGGCAATAATTGGAAAATAATAAAGATAGAAGCCCAATTAAAGGTGCAGTCAATAAAATCCTCAATAGTGACCCAGTAACAAATAGGAGTTTGCAAGTAAAATCCTTATTGCAGTGAATGGAAATGTTGGGAGTTGGGAAAGTTCTATGTTCCTCCCTGTGTCCAGAGATCTTCCTCTCACCCTGTAATAGTGATGTGCTGGGTTCATCCTTCCTCTCCACTCCTCCTCCTCACTGCATGATGTCATCATTGCTCAGTGAATTCCCTTCTCCTCCCTACTTGGCTACACCAGGCTGCACACTTCACTTACTGCTTCTTTAATAAGGGGTTAATGTTCACTGGATTCCCAATTTAGGAGCTGTGATTCCCTGGTTCTGTACAAACTCTTAGCATTGTGTTTTCTGGGCTAAAGTCAGTTTTGCAGATCTTGGAAATAACAGTTTCAGTCTGAACTGCTCTGATAATCTGTCATTTAGTTTGCAGTTGGGCAGCTCCACCAAACTGGTAATGTTTATAAAGAAATAACAGAAGATGCTGGGAAGTACAGTGGGGTCTTTGTAGGCTATTTTCACTGGGTAACTCAGGGGTGCAGGAATAATATGGAATGTTCCCTTGTAGTGCATCAGAGCTGGACCATGTCTGGGGCAATTACCATAGGGTGAATCTAGGTAGAATGGGACACACATTGAAATAATGACCATTACCATACACTGGAATGTGTAGCAAATTAACATATAGAAGGAGACAAAGCAATCTGACATACAACTCAGATATTCAGATATGTTTCAGGGGATAAACTGCCACAGCAAACTTTCCCTTTAAATAATCTCTAAATTAAAGCATTTTATTAAATAGCACAGTTTCCTATAATTATTGCAGTTATATATTTGCAAATGGGTCACTTTTCCTTTAACCTCTGCACAATTTGTTTAAATTACACAGAGCGGTGTAATATCAATCCTGTAGGTTAACTATGCGACCACATTCCCATGATGCAGTAATGGGTACGTGACTGTGGGTGTATGTGACCCCCACCCTTTGTGGGTAGGGGTCAGGGAAGTAGCAGGGTTTTTAATGTCATCATTTAAAAGGCATTAGGTTTTGCACTACTATTGTGCAAAGGGTTTTGAATCGAGTTCCTGGCGCATTACCTAGTACCCCCCTCATAACTAAAGGACAATAAAACTTTAGTTATTTGCTCAGTTTTTCTTTACCTTTTTTTCCAATCCATTTACTGAAATGAAATTAATAAAATGTTAAAGTCCAAGGGTCCGCAAACACGTCTGATGCACAGGTGTGTGTGTTGTCATTGCTTGGTTGTCATTTATTGATCTGCCACGGCGGATTAGCGAACAATGTCTGAGCAAATGCATACACACGTGTGATTTTCGCCCAAAATGGACATTTATCACGCGTGAAAGGCGCAAACACAATGTTGCGTGTTTCCCAGGTGTTACCGTGTGTTTGCACTGTGGTTCCGACAATATTCATTATCGTAGCCCTATGGCTGGAATCACACTGTTTTGTGTTCCATATCCCAGCATTTTACTTGTTTTGCTGCTAGGAAAACGGATGCAGCATTTTTCGCTAAAAAAGGCAAAAACAAGCCATTCGTGTGAACCTAGCCTAATAGCCATACAAAACCTAAACATGTGGCAATGGAAGATGGGACATGCCATGGGGGGTTATATACCAACACACAAACATATTTTTTCCTTTATTTACAATGGAACAGTAGCAGGGTTGGGCTGGCCTACAAGTCCCTATAGTTCACTTACAATAATGAAGTAAATCATAGGACTTACAGCCAATTAAAATAGATAAATTAAACCACACAACATGTTTAACTATTTGTTTCCTTCAAAAGCCGGTCCATATCCCACATCCCGCCAACTGAAAATATGCTGTATAGCCATTAGCACTGTATCAGGGTTGCCAGGTGCCTTTCTTTAGGCCGGACTGTCCTGCAGAGGGCAAATCCTGCAGTCAGGACACCAGTGCTGATATTCAGTGGGTGTCTGGTAAACCCTGTTACCAATCCAGCCATCACAACCCACAAACCCCAACAACCCTGGCCCCTGGTACCAACTTTGCAGAAAGAAAGTTTGGCAATGCTGCATGTACACAATAAGCTTTGACTTCATACTGTATTGTTTAGGCAAAGCAATATGGCAGCTTCCACCCATTTGTATTATAAATATACAGAGAAGGAATGCTCTGTGAACACTATGAGCTACACCCTCATACTGTACTGGTTGGAGTTAGGAATATAGTGGATATGCACTTCGAACTGTAAATTATAAGGATATTAGAAGTCACCAGGGAGTTCCGTGACCACATAAAAGCACGAGGCCGCAGGCCGAGTACCTTTTATACAGGGCACGGAACTCCAAGGTGACCTCTAATATCCCTTTAATTTATAGTTCGGGTGCACTATTTATTGTAACCTACCCCTTTGTGGCTTCTGGTTTCCTTCTCTTCCTGGAACTGTAAGATTATAAGGCTATAATCTTACAGTTCCTCCCATAGAAATCCACTACAGTGGTACATGAGTTCTGTAGGATTATTATTATATAACCTATATAACAATAATCCTACAGAACACATGTACCATAGTAGCTCCAACTCGTATGTATACATCACTATAAAAAGAGTTCTGTGCTCACAATGAGCTGTACCCATAGGAAGATGTGGAGGGAAAAATCTGAGCAAGCAAAGGAAAGAAATCTCCCCAGCAATAGGCACATTTTCCATCAGACGGGAAAGTTTGCAATTTTCCAGCTTTCAGTGAGAGATTAAAGGAAAGTGTCGTTTACCTACACCTTTCAATGAGACATTACTCAGTTACCATCTATTCACTTTTTTCAAGCAGGGATTCTATTTACCTGTAAGTAAAGATTAAAGGGACGCTGTACCATTTTTTTTTTTTGCTTCCTTTAATGTAGAGATTAAAGGGAAAGTGTGCCGTATACCAGTTTGTTGTAGAGATTACATGGATATTGTGTCAGTTACCAATTTTAATTCAGAGGTTTAAGTAAGTGTGTCATTTACCAGCTTCTTTCAAAGAAGACAATGCATGGGAATTGTGCAATTTACCAGATTATGGAGTTTTCCTCTTTCAGGGCAGAATTTTTTTTTCTTTTGCAATTGATTAACTTCCTGTAGTAGAGATTGGAAAGGTGTGTGATTGGCAGATATTAAGAATCGCTGTCATTTACTATCTTCTTTCATTGCAGAGGTCTCCCAGTCTGTTTTACTATCTATGAATAAACAGGGAGATGCAATATCCCGCGCTAATGAGAAAATAGGCGATAGAATCACGCTAACCTATGTACTAACGTGTTAGCAAAGGTTTTGCATGGCCTGCACCATGTCGCAATTTTTTTCTTCACGTAAATCAAAGCGATGCAAAAAATTTTGTGCCGGTTTTTGCGCTAGTTTTTTTTTGTGCGACAATTAACGCCTCTTCAATTGCGTCTTTAAAATACGTGCAAATCGTTTACCGCTAGCGTTTTCGCAATGTATTAACGGTCGCAAAGTGATGAATACATTGCAGAAACGAGTGCATGTAGGTTGCGATAGCAAAATATATTGGCTTTTGAATGTGTGGATCCCATTCCTCCTCCCGTCTCCCCATCCCTGCTGCAGTGCCATGCAGTGATAACCAAAGGAGGTGCTGTGACTTTTTAATGTTTGCATTGCCTTTGTTCCCTTTGCCTAACAGTTGGAATTGCACCTTCTGTAAGAACTTAAATTCCAACTGAATTATTGCTTACTGACTAAATTTCACAGATTGAGAGTGGGGTGTTGACTTTAGAGAACATACACCTCCCTATGTGATGAATTATAGGGTTATGCTGTTTCTAAACATCAGAATCTACAGGACCTTACAAGTGTGGTCCTAGGATATTGATGCCCTGGAATGTACCCCTGGTCGAGATACAATCAACCCTTCCTACATCCTTCTGAAATGTACTGTTTGTACCTATTTATATCTAAGAAGCAATAGAGAGCTTTTCAGCATCATCAACTTTACGACCACAATTGTACATTTATGATTGAGATCATACAATTACAACCGCGATCGTATGTGTAAAATGGACGATAACCCATACAATACCATAGCAGTAGTCCACTACCTTTTAGTATTGTACAGGCGTGTAAAATTACAAAACGTATAAAATTTCCCTCCCGAAGTTGTGCAATGAAAAGCATGTCCTGGCATGGAAAGATCAGGTTCTTTTCCCAATATTTGGGAAAGATACTAAACTGCCTTCAGGACATGTAAAAGTTATTCGGCTTCTAATTTGACCAAATCTGATGCTTCATACACATGTGTGATTACTGGGCCAACCCACAACACACAATTTGTATGCATGGTCGATAATCGCGCTGTGTATGGGCACTTTGGGCCATATTCATAAAGGCGCGGTATCACTTTTAAGGCTGAGGCCACACTGCAACGCACAGGAATCGCGCACAAAATCGCGAGCGTTATCGCACGCGATTGTGTGCATTTTTCTTGTGCGTTCGCGTTTTGCGCGTGCGTTTTGGCGTTATGGAAACGCTGCGCAATTGCATGCGCATCGGAAATTGCGAAACGCGAGAAAAACGCACTAGTGTGGCCTAGCGTGCCTTTAACAATCGTTAAAACGATCGTTAATTTTTACGACTGAACGTTTGGGTAAATGTACAACCATGGCATTACCGGCACGGCTGCAGTCGTACATTCGTGATAACGTGCGTTATTGATATCTTGCGATACCACGCAATTAACAGAACACACCAAGGGGAATGGAATTGGGCGCATCAATTAGTCTACCAGACCCTGTACATCCGACCACTGGACACAACCAATCGATTTGTAGCAGAGTTTCTGGTGCAGAGCCTCATCTCCAACGTGTCACAGGGAAGAAGGGGTTAATAGGGTGCTGGTGCAATAAAGCCGCAATTTAGCACATATAGGACAGTTGCTGTTGATTTATTAAGTTTGTGCATGTTTTTTATATGATTATTTGGGTATCATCTGTGTGATGTATTATGTATGTATTTCTGTGACATTTATAATGTGTTGCTGATATACTAGGGAGACTTTAGACACATAAGCCAAAAATGCTGTTATTTCTATTTCTCCTCTTATTCCATCCAATTTTGGACTGTATTTCCAGTACATACATGGTTGGTAACAAGCAGGGTTGCGAGATCAGTGAAAATGGTAGGGACACCAATTAAGAACACATGTAGCATGGCTGATTTACGTTTCATAAACACATGTGATTGCGGATCCGGCTCACAACACGTTCAGGCTCGTTGCCCGATTCGCCAACCTGAGTCCCGACTGAAACAAATTGTTTGCCACAGGTCGGCCTTTAGAATTCGTATTGTTTAATTGCAATTACTTTGCAATCAGTGTAACCCTCCTAATAATAACTATCAGTTCAGATGATCTGTTAACCCAGGTAACAAGCCCCGGTATCAATATTTATAAATAGACTCTTTGTTCTTATTTGACAATCACTTTTTCCAAAGTCCTGTACTCAGAAATGTGCAATCACTTTCCCACAATGATTCCAGCCTTACTTCTGGTGGATGATGAATATTCAGGAGCAATGACCGTACAAGGTCACAGGCTGCTGTATGAATCAAAGAGGAGGGGATTGATATGATTTATACCCAAGGAGTGGGTTACTGGGAGGAGGCCAGGTCTCTTACTAAGTGGATACATATGTTTTACTTTTAGGAATACTGAGGCCCTTCCCAAACCTATGGAGGAGGGTGAATGAGAGGGCTAGTCTCTAGCTATTTATTAACAGTTTCTTTTTCTCTTTTTAGGGTTAAATTATTTGTAACATTCCTCTATAGACAGGGAAGTAGTAATCATATGACATATAGTGGATAATGTACCCCCTACTGTAAATGAGAAGTCGCAGAGAAGTGCCGTTTCCATATAGAGCATGGAACACAGAGGTGACTTCTAAAATCCTTATAATTTTTAGTAGGGGGTACAGATCCCATTTGAATCAGCAGAAGGGGTGGATTATATATAAAAGATTTATATTATATATATAATATATATATATATATATATATATATATATATAATGTGCCCCCTACTGTAAATTTTAAGGATATTAGATGTTACCGAGGAGTTCTGTGACCATATAGAAGCCGCAGGCTGAGTGCTTTTATAAAGGGCATGTAACTCCGAGGTGACATCTGATATCCATATAATTTACAGTAGTGGGGGCATTATCTTTTTTAATGTACCCTTGTACCAAATATATCTGTGTCCCAAATTGGACTCACAGTCACTAGTCACTTCCACTATGCCTTGACCAGTGTCGGACTGGACTGTTGGGGCCCACCTGAAAATCTGAGACCAGGGGCCCACTAGGAGGAGTTTAGGGGCCCACGTAACATTTCATACCCCTATTATCGCTCATTTACATATCTATTTTACTCCTACTGGCTCCTATTGTTTATTAAAATACATTTCTTTTTTTGGGTGAAAGTGCTGTGGGCCCACCGGGGGATTCCCCTGTAACCCTGTGGGCCAGTCCGACATTGGCCTTGACCCACACACACACACCTCGCACATTACCTGGTTGTCTCCTTTTCTGTTTGCCTTGGGTTGCCTTACCTGGTACCAGGTTGCCTTGCGTTGCCTTGCTTCAAACGCCACCCCCACCCCCTCCTCGGACCGTTTCGCCGCTGCTCAATTCTTTACCCTCCCGGCACTGCAGTCACTTGTTCTGAACTCTCGTGCGATCACTACTCTTCTTCTGCAGTAGCCATTGCGCAACCTGCATTACATTGAGTGATCGCGTGAGAGTTCAGAACAAGTAACTGCAGTGCCTGGAGGGTAAAGAAACGAGTGGCGACAAATAGGTATACTTCCTGAATGTTATAATCGGTGCGCTACAACATAATATTATAGCAATATTATTGTAACGTGTGTGCGCAATATTATTGTAACGTGTGTGCACTGCAATCTGTTGCTATTTTCTAACGCATGCGATCAGGATTTTGTGGTCCATTTCTTTGAAAATCGCACTACGGAAGCGCATAAAAAAGTGGACACATTCAATCCGACATACAATTTTCTTTACCCATTATCCCCTGGAAAACACAAGCGCACGTAAAAGCAGATACAAGCATAGCAAAAGCGCACGGAACCGCACATCGTTTTTTTGCGTGTTGTAGTGTAGCCTCAGCCTTAATTATTTTAATTATTCTGTTGGTGTTGTAGGACCTGTAATGGTTCAAACCATAGTTTATTTGAAATCAAATATTTTGTAAATTGACAATTGGAAATTCTGTCTCTGCCTAAATTTAGACATTACAGAATGTTCTTCTCACTGCAGTGCAGCTACATGTATGATATCAGGCTCTGCAGTGAGTCAGCTATAGCGGAAACCATCATTAGTTCCTATTTTATTGACACAGCAGCTGGGTGTTTCCATTGTTAGGGGGTTTGTATGGAAGAGAACACTGTGGTTGAAAAAGTACATTTAATGTATATCATGGAAGATGTAATAGACTGATACTGTTTGTGCTCTAGGTCTCTTAGCAACGTAGATATTTCATTCACGTATTGATTTATTTCACTTGGTAGTTAAGATTTAAATTTCTGTTTGGGGGGGACATACCTTCAACTAACTGCAATAATCCAGTAGAAAGCTAATATCTGATAGGTTGCTGCAAATTATCAAGATAGGCAAATATTTGCATCAGGCTATAAATACACAGAGGGTTACTGCATATCATTATACATTTCAAATTCAGAGGGTCACTGCATATCATTATACATTTCACATTCTGAGGGTCACTGCATATCATTATACATTTCACATTCCGAGGGTCACTGCATATCATTATACATTTCACATTCCGAGGGCACTGCATTCATTATACATTTCACATTCCGAGGTTACATGCATATCATTATACATTTCAAATTCAGAGGTCACTGCATATCATTATACATTTCACATTCTGAGGGTCACTGCATATCATTATACATTTCAAATTCAGAGGGCCACTGCATATCATTATACATTTCACATTCCGAGGGTTACTGCATATCATTATACATTTCAAATTCAGAGGGCCACTGCATATCATTATACATTTCACATTCCGAGGGTCACTGCATATCAGAATACATTTCACATTCCCGAGGGTCACGCTATCATTATACATTTCACATTCTGGGGTCACTGCATATCATTATACTTTCACATTCTGAGACCACTGCATATCATTTACATTTCACATTCCGAGGGCCACTGCACATCATTATACATTTCACATTCCGAGGGCCACTGCATATCATTATACATTTCACATTCCGAGGGTCATTGCATATCATTATACATTTGATATTCCGAGGGTCCCTGCATATCATTATACATTTCACATTCAGAGGGCCACTGCATATCATTATACATTTCACATTCAGAGGCCTTGCATATCATTATACATTTCACATTCAGAGGGCCATTGCATATCATTATAACATATTCACATTCCGAGGTCACTGCATATCATTATACATTTCACATTCAGAGGGCCACTGCATATCATTATACATTTCACATTTCAGGGGATATTGCAGTGACATGTAATAAACGGCCGGGAGGCCGGGGGGTGAGGTACTTACGAGTACGCTTTTGGAGGAGGCGAATAGTCCGGAAGATGCAAAGACACAGAGGCTGCTGGGAATGTAATTGGAGGTGGATACTGGAACTAGGTGCTGCTGGGAACTGAAGGCTGGATACAGGCAAGGTAGGTAAATGGATACAGATGAGGTAAGTAGATGGATACTGGGATACAGCAAGGTAGTAACTGGATACAGGCAAGGTAAGTAACTGGATACAGGCAAGGCAAGTAACTGGATATGGATAAGGCAAGGTAGGTAACTGGATACAGGCAGGTAAGTAACTGGATTACAGGCAAGGTAAGTAAATGGATACTGGATTCAGGCAAGTTAAGTAACTGGATACAGGCAAGGTAAGTTAATGGATACAGGCAAAGGCAAAGTAACTGGATACTGGATACAGGCAAGGTATAGTAACTTGTGCAGGAAAGGAACAGGATCACAAGGCAGGTGAGTACAAGGAGACCGGGAGGATGAGCAAACGCTACTATCAGACCACGGGTCCAGGAGGACGCTGGTTTCTAATCTTCGCGCCGCCCGGCGTGGCGGGTTCGTGACGTCATGACGTCTACGACAACGCCCACCTGGAAGTGCAGTGCTAGGCGGGGACCGGAGCGGCAGGTAAGTTGGCAGTAACTTAGGGCCAGACACGGCCTAGCGATCCGGCATCAGTGTCGTGGACCAACCCACCTTCCGCGACAACTATTTGCATTGCAGGAATGGCGGTTTGACTAGACGAGGAGCGCGTGACAGGCAATCTGACAACCCAACGCTTCCGACATTTGAATACATCGCCCGTCCACTTCCCTCCCCACCCCCCCTCCACAGACTCCCCATCCTCTGACCATCACAAACAACGAGTAATGTAACAAGAATAACTAGACTGCATCTAGAACTAACTGCATGAGGAATATGAAAACGGTATGAATACGCAAAGGACAGCGAGCCACACCTACGGAGCTTAGGGCAGAGGCACCATTTTACAGCCGCCGTATAACACGTAACGGAGAATTAATTGAGCAGAGGAGAGCACAAACACTTTACCATATCAAACCGAAATAAGCTTGGGCGTTCTCACGTTCTACTCGCTGCCAGTCTTGTACCAATAAGCCCAATTCCTCGTGGCTGATTTGCCGTAGCACCAGCCAACCCGACAGCCGGTCAAGCTGGGCCCGGCCCCGCAGAGACATTGGCAGCGAATTGTGGAAAACATCTTGAGCGCAAACACTAGGTGCAAACACCATAAAAAAGCGAGATTCCCAGTAGAGCAGAGACGAAGGTGATTGTTATGGGCAAACTCAGCCCAAGGCGACGAGAAGTCAGCCCAATCATCCTGGTTAGTGCGTTCAGTAGACCCGTTGGACTGGGGGTGATAAGCCTAAGAAAATTGCAACTTGATGTTCATGGACTTACAAAGTTGCTCTCAAAATTTGGAAACAAATTGAGCGTACTCGTAAGTACATTTCAGAGGGGAGTCATGAAAGCGGAAGATATGTGAAATAAATAATTGAGCTAACTCGTCGAAGATGGTAGTTTGGGGAGGGGAACAAAATGGTCATTTTGCTGAAGCGGTCTACTGTCACCCATATAACCGTGTTTTTCTTGGAAGGCGGAAAGTTCAACAATAAAGTCCATGGATGGTGGGTCCAAGGTCTGGACGGAATGGGGAGGGGTTGAAGAAGACCACAGGGGAGGGTTCTAGAAGATTTGGATTGAGAACAGCTGGTACACACTTGAATAAAGTCTTTAACATCATTTCTCATTTTGGGCCACCAAATAGAATGGGCAAGAATATAACAGTTTTGTTAACACGGGATGTCGGCTTGCTTGGAACAGTGAGTGTGAAGAAGGATAGTTTTCCGAAGTGAAGCAGGAACAAAGATTTGCCGGGTGGGTGTGTCTGAAGGAGCGGAATCTTGTGCGGCTTGAATCTCAGAACAGAGTTGAGGAGATATAGAGGCCAAAATTTAGTGGTTGGAATAATGGAGCCCTTATCTTGATTAATACAGTCGGAAGCAAACAATGATCTGAAAGGGGCATCAGCTTTTTGTTTTTGGAACCAGGTTGGTAAGTGATAACAAGTTGAATCGGGAAAAGAATAAGGCCCACCGTGCTTGACAGGATTTAACCTTTTAAGATTCTGGATGTATTTGAGATTCTTATGGTCGGTAAGGATGGTGATGGGTACAGGGGTGCCTTCCAATAGATGACGCCACTCCTCGGGGCCAGCCTAATAGCAAGAAGTTCCCTATTCCAACATCGTAGTTCCGCTCGTTGGGTAGAAACTTCCTAGAGAAAAAGCAGGATGGAGTTTCCTTTTAGTGCCTTGTCTTTGGGAAAGGATGGCTCCTGCACCTAAGTCCGAGGCATCGACTTCGAGTGTAGAAGGGGAGAGACTAGGATCTGGATGTACTAGAACTGGTGCATCAGCAAAGGCTTCCTTGAGTCGTTTGAAGGCTGCAAGGGCTGCAGGGGTCCATGAATGAGGCTTACACCTTTACTCATGGGGCTAATATCGGAGAAATTATAGAAGAGAACCCTTGAATGAATTGTCTGTAATAATTGGCAAAGCCAATGAACCTTTGAATAGCTTTGGTTCCCATAGGAAGAGACCAATCTTGGATGGCCGAAACTTTCACAGGATCCATCTGGAAACCTTGTGCAGATACGATGTAGCCCAGAAAGGGTACTTGGGAACACTCAAACAGACACTTTTCCAGTTTGGCATATAGGCTATTCTCTCTCAGACGAAGTAGTACACACTGTTTAACATGAAGGCGATGTGAGGGCAGATCTTGAGAAAAGATTAAAATGTCAAAATATATGACTACCGAGATCCCCAATATCCCGGAAAATGTAATTCACGAATTCTTGGAAACCGCTGGAGCATTACAAAGGCCAAAGGGCATTACGAGATATTCATAGTGACCGTCCCTAGTGTAAAGGCTGTTTTCACTTATCTCCTTTGCGTATACGGATCAGATTGTATGCCCACGGAGATCCAGTTTGGTAAATATTTTGGCCCCTTTTATCTGGTCAAACAGTTCAGAAATGAGAGGAAGAGGATACCGATTCTTTATAGTGATTTTATTTAACTCACGGTAGTCAATGCAGGGTTGAAACCTCCGTCTTTTTTTCAACAAAAAAGAACCCAGCTCCAGCAGGGGAAGTGGACGGTTGTATGAAACCCCTAGACAAATTTTCAGTAATGTTTCTTTCATGGCTAGAGTTTCCAAGGTAGACAGTGGGTATGGCTGTCTCCTGAGGAGGCCGGTACCTGAGAGAAGATCGATGGGGCAATCATAGGATCGGTGCGGTGCGGTGGTAACTTTTCAGCTCGCTTTACAAAACACATCAGAGAAATCACGATAACATTCAGGGAGATCTTTCTCAGTTTATTTCACGGTAATGGTGTGGTGCAATGAGTAGAGAAAGACAATTTTCAAAACAGAAAGGACTTCAAGACTTGAGTTCAATGTAGACCAATCTATAAAGGTTTGTGTAATCTGAGTCATGGAAGTCTGAGAATCAGGGGAGCGGAAGGGCGTTTTGGTGAAATATGCCAATGCGAAATAGGACTTCATATGTAGATTTGGAGATGAATTCAGAATATTGTCAATAGCCAGAACTCGAAGAGGTTGCTGCAAGTGAAGGAGAGGAAGCCCCAATTGAGCTAAATAGGTAGAATCAATGAAGTTTCCAGCTGCACCAGAATCGACAAAGGCCCTGGAGGAAAAAGTTTTGCCAATAAAGGTGAGAGTTGCTGGTAGAAAGAGTTTCAGTGGTTCAAATTTGGCAGGAGAATTAAATTACCTAGAAGGAGCTCCTCCTTAACTTCTAGGTCATGGAGTTCCCAACTTCTGGGGACAATTTCTTACAAAGTGTCCTTGCCCAGCACAATAGAGACAAAGTCCATTGGTACGTCGGCGTGACTTTTCCTCAGGAGACAGATGAGTGCCGCCAATTTGCATAGGCTCTTCTACGAAGATATTGTTGCGGAAAGGTCTGAGCAGGCCTAGGGAAGGTTTTAGGGAAGCTGGAACGAGCTGCAGACCTTCTGCCTGCGTTCACGAAAGCGGGGTATCAATCTGGATACATAGCGTAATCAAGTCTTCCAATGGGACAGGTAACTCTCTAGATACTAATTCATCCTTGAGGCGATCAGAGAGTCCCTGCCAAAAGGCTGCTGTAAGTGCCTCATTTTCACGAAGTCTCCGCGGCAAGGGTGCGAAATCAATCGCATATTGTCCCACGGAACGAGACCCTTGGCGGAGCAGCTGCATCAAACGGGAGGAGGCGGCCGAGGTTCTTCCTGGAGCATCGAAACCTTTCGAAACATACACAGGAAGTGCGGTAACATATTCACTAGAGGATTGTCTTTTTCCATAGGGGAGAAGCCCAGGCCAGAGCATTGCCCTCCAACAAGGCGATGATGTACCCAACCTTTGCACGATCCGATGCAAAATGAGATGGTTGAAGTTCAAATTGGATTCGGCACTGATTAATGAATCCACGGCAGGCTTGGGCATCACCGTCAAACCGAGGGCGGAGGTATGCGGGCTCTCTTCGAAGGGAAGGATCACCGGATCCGGACGTTGAAGGAGGCGGCGTAGAACCTGGAGCAGAGGTAGAAGCTGGGGGGGGAGCCGGACAGCGAGGGTATCCATGAACTGAGCCAAATGGGCCTGATGGTGTTCAAAAATGTCCATGCTTTGGACAAAGTCTGGAGAGTTTTGCTCAACTGCCATAGCCCCCTCAGGCGTTTCCATGGCCTGATAGTACTGTAATAAACGTCCAGGAGGCCGGGGTACTTACAGGTACGCTTTAGGAGGAGGTGAATAGTCCAGAAGATGCAAGACACAGAGGCTGCTGGGAATTGTAGGCTGGATACTGGAACTAGGTGTGTTGGAACTGAAGGCTGGATACGGCAAGGTAGGTAACTGGATACAGATGAGGTAAGTAGATGGATACGGATACGTCAAGGTGAGTAACTGGATACAGATGAGGTAATAGATGGATACTGGATACAGGCAAGGTAAATAACTGGATACTGGATACAAGGCAAGGTAAGTAACTGGAGAACTGGATACAGGCAAGGTAGGTAAACTGGATACAGGCAAGGTAAGTAACTGGATACTGGATACAGGCAAGGTAAGTAACTGGAACTGGATAGGCAAGGTAGTAACTGGATACTGGATACAGGCAAGGTAAGTAACTGGATACTGGATACAGGCAAGGTAAGTAACTTGTGCAAGAAAGGAACAGGATCCAAGGCAGGTGAGTACAAGGAGCCAGGAGGTAGCAAACGCTACTATCAGGCACCGGGTCCAGGAGGACGCTGGTTTTCAAATCTTCGCGCCGCCCGGCCTGTCGGCATTGTGACGTCATGACGTCTACGACGCCGCCCACCCGGAAGTGCAGTGCGGCACGGGACCTGAGCGGCAGGTAAGTTCGTAACAGACTCTCAGAATGTGAAATGTATAATGATATGCAGTGACCCTCTGAATGTGAAATGTATAATGTTATGCAGTGGCCCTCTGAATTTGAAATGTATAATGATATGCAGTGACCCTCAGAATGTGAAATGTATAATGATATGCAGTGACCCTCGGAATGTGAAAAGTATAATGATATGCAGTGGCCCTCAGAATGTGAAATGTATAATGATATGCAGTGACCCTCGGGAATGTGAAATTATAAGATATGCAGTGGACCCGGAATGTGAAATGTATAATGATATGCAGTGGCCCTCGGAATGTGAAATGTATAATGATATGCAGTGACCCTCGGAATGTGAAATGTATAATGATATGCAGTGACCCTCGGAATGTGAAATGTATAATGATATGCAGTGGCCCTCTGAATGTGAAATGTATAATGATATGCAGTGACCCTCGGAATGTGAAATGTATAATATGCAATGACCCTCGGAATGTGAAATGTATAATAATATGCAGTGGCCCTCGGAATGTGAAATGTATAATGATGTGCAGTGGCCCTCGGAATGTGAAATGTATAATGATATGCAGTGGCCCTTGGAATGAGAAATGTATAATGATACGCAGTGGTCCTCGGAATGTTAAATTTATATGCAGTGACCCTCTAAATTTGAAATGTATAATGATATGCAGTGGCCCTCTGAATGTGAAATGTATAATGATATGCAGTGACTCTATGAATGTGAAATGTATAATATGCAATGACCCTCGGAATGTGAAATGTATAATGATATGCAGTGGCCCTCGGAATGTGAAATGTATAATGATGTGCAGTGGCCCTCGGAATGTGAAATGTAAATGATATGCAGTGGCCCTTGGAATGAGAAATGTATAATGATACGCAGTGGTCCTCGGAATGTTAAATTTATTGCAGTGACCCTCTAAATTTGAAATGTATAATGATATGCAGTGGCCCTCTGATGTGAAATGTATAATGATATGCAGTGGACTCTATAATTGTGAAATGTATAATGATATGCAGTGGTCCTCGGAATGTGCAATGTATAATTATATGCAGTGGCCCTTTGGAATGTGAAATGTATAATAATACGCAGTGGACCTCAGAATGTGAATTGTATAATGATATGCAGTGACCCTCGGAATGTGAAATGTATAATGATATGCCATGGCCTAGGAATGTGAAATGTTAATGTATGCAGTCAGTGACCCTCGGAATGTGAAATGTATAATCATGCAGTGACCCTTTGGAATGTGAAATGTATAATCATATGCAGTGACCCTCGGAATGTGAAATGTATAATGATATGCAGTGGCCCTTGGAATGAGAAATGTATAATGATACGCAGTGGTCCTCGGAATGTAAATTATATGCAGTGACCCTCTAAATTGAAATGTATAATGATATGCAGTGGCCCTCTGATGTGAAATGTATAATGATATGCAGTGACTCTATGAATGTGAAATGGATAATATGAATGACCCTCGGAATGTGAAATGTATAATGATATGCAGTGGCCCTCGGAATGTGAAATGTATAATGATGTGCAGTGGCCCTCGGAATGTGAAATGTATAATGATATGCAGTGGCCCTTGAATGGAAGAAAGGATAATGATACGCAGTGGTCCTCGGAATGTTAAATTTATATGCAGTGACCCTCTAAATTTGAAATGTATAATGATATGCAGTGGCCCTCTGAATGTGAAATGTATAATGATATGCAGTGACTCTATGAATGTGAAATGTATAATGATATGCAGTGGTCCTCGGAATGTGCAATGTATAATTATATGCAGTGGCCCTTTGGAATGTGAAATGTATAATAATACGCAGTGGACCTCAGAATGTGAATTGTATAATGATATGCAGTGAACCTCGGAATGTGAAATGTTTAATGATATGCATGGCCCTAGGAATGTGAAATGTATAATGATATGCAGTGACCCTCGGAATGTGAAATGTATAATCATATGCAGTGACCCTCGGAATGTGAAATGTATAATCATATGCAGTGACCCTCGGAATGTGAAATGTATAATGATATGCAGTGGCCCTTGAATGTGATGTTATAATATATGCAGTGACCTCGGAATGTGAAAGTATAATGATATAGCAGTGGCCCTCTTAATGTGAAATGTATAATGATATGCAGTGGCCCTTCGAATGTGAAATGTATAATGATATGCAGTGACCCTTGAATGTGAAATGTATATGATGATTGCAATGGCCCTCTGAATGTGAAATGATAATGAATGCAATGGTATAATGATATGCAGTGGCCCTCTGAATGTGAAATGTATAATGATATGCAGTGGACCCTCGGAAATACAAAATGTATAATGATATGCAATGACCCTCGGAATGTGAAATGTATAATGATATGCAGTGGCCCTCGGAATGTGAAATGATAATGAGTGCAGTGGCCCTCGGAATGTGAAATGTAAATGAATGCAGTGGACCTCGGAAGTGAAATGTATAATGATATGCAGTGGCCCTAATCGCTTTAGACTAATTTTACAGTAGCAAACCTTGCAGTAAATCAGGAATATTATACAGTTTTTTTCAGCACAAAGTCTACTTTAACATGGTAACAAAATTTTGTAACTTTTCTGGAAATTTTACTGGAATTATGGGTAAAATATGTAAAAAAAAATGAAAAATGTGCAAATTTTCATGGATTTTCCCCATTTTTACTTATAGTTATCTTAAGGTTACACACAAAAATCTCACTGTTTCTAAAAGCTCTGATACTCCCGAGTACAACGATACCAGATATATGTAGGTACCCGACTTTTCCTGTACAGGAGACCCCCCCAAACTAAAACTGCACCTTCAAGAATATTACACCAAATTAAAATGTATAACCACTACTGACAGTTAACATAGAATATCTTCCAAATAAACTAAAATATCCCCACAAGTGAGATATTTTTAGAAACTACACACCCGCAGGATTTTACGAGTGAGATTAGTTTCTATCAAAATGCAGATACCCGGACGCAGCTCTTCGTCCAATTATAAGTTATTTTCTCACATTTTCCATTTTTCCTCAACTGTAAAATCAGAGACAAAATCAAATGCGAATTTCAGCTAAAAACTGTGGAGGAAAGTTCAAACGCATCTCAAATATGAAAGCCTAACCCCTCCCGAATAAAACGGTATGCCACATTCATGGGTGTACCGAGAGACATGGCTACCAACTAACCCAGAGCGTGACCAGTGCCAAATGTCAGTAGCAGCAAAAAAAAAAATTAGCCAGTTTTGTATTTGAACAGTCTGCAGTTTTTCCACAAAACACCCCCCACCTCTCAAAAACCCCCCCAAAGTATATATTCCTGAAATCTATACACCTTTTGCTATGTAACGCTGTAGTTCGTTCATTCATACCATCAATGGTGTGGGCGCAGTTCTTCGTAGAAGTTTGCACTTTTACCAGATTTTCAAAAAAAATGAACATCAAACAACATTCAAAAAGGTAGAAATCATGCCAAAACCCTATGGAATGTAAAAAAAAGTTACCAAATATCAATCTCCCAAATGTCCTGAATCAAACGGTATGCCATATGTGTGATTACACACGCGGACGTGGAAGCGAAAAGCCACAAAGTGAGACAATGCACGATGGCTCAGAAACGGCAAAAATATGTAGCCAACTCCGAATTTGGACAGTCTGCAGTTTTTTCAACAAAACACCCCCGTAACTTAGAAATAACCCCACCTATCTTAGGGAAGACCCCGGTGAAGCAGGAAGCTGAGTGATGTCACCGGGGTCTCCTTTTCCGGAACAAGACTGCTCTGCTCCTCCACGTGGGACTGGCTGATGCTGCTAAAGGTACTGTTATCTCTCGATCCCCCCCTCGGAGGCTGATGCTGCTAAAGGTACTGTTATCTCTCGATCCCCCCCTCGGATTTGGACGAAATCGAGGGGGCTAGGGGGGCAGTTGAATGCTGCCCCCGATCGCCCCTAGCCCCCCAACGTATGACTAGCTAATCAACTGAATCTTTGCCTTAAAATTATTTTATACATTTCACATTCTGAGGGTCACTGCATATCATTATACATTTCACATTCCGAGGGTCACTGCATATCATTATACATTTCACATTCCGAGGGTCACTGCATATCATTATACATTTCACATTCCGAGGGTTACTGCATATCATTATACATTTCAAATTCAGAGGGTCACTGTGGTCCACTGCATATCATTTACATTTCACATTCTGAGGTACTGCATATCATTATACATTTCAAATTCAGAGGGCCACTGCATATCATTATACATTTCACATTCCGAGGGTTACTGCATATCATTATACATTTCAAATTCAGAGGGCCACTGCATATCATTATACATTTCACATTCCGAGGGTCACTGCATATCAGAATACATTTCACATTCCCGAGGGTCACTGCATATCATTATACATTTCACATTCTGAGGGTCACTGCATATCATTATACATTTCACATTCTGAAGACCACTGCATATCATTATACATTTCACATTCCGAGGGCCACTGCACATCATTATACATTTCACATTCCGAGGGCCACTGCATATCATTATACATTTCACATTCCGAGGGTCATTGCATATCATTATACATTTGATATTCCGAGGGTCACTGCATATCATTATACATTTCACATTCAGAGGGCCACTGCATATCATTATACATTTCACATTCAGAGGGCCTTGCATATCATTATACATTTCACATTCAGAGGGCCATTGCATATCATTATAACATTTCACATTCCGAGGTCACTGCATATCATTATACATTTCACATTCAAGGGCCACTGCATATCATTATAATTTCACATTTCAGGGGGTTTACTGCATATATCTATTACATTGTCAAAGCAGAGGGGTCACTGCATCATCATTACATTTCACATTCTGAGGGTCACTGCACATCATTATACATTTCAAATTCAGGGGCCACTGTATATCATATTAGCCATTCACATCCGAGGGTTATGCTATTCATTATACATTTCAAATCTACAGAGTCGTGCCACAATGAAGACATT